>FR997782.1:346244-1075436 GCA_905475315.1 Autographa pulchrina
GTCCAAAAACTAGTTTTTCATTTCAACATTTTTTCGAGCTATCCGCACGTGAGTGGTGTCGTTAGAAGCGCCTCGGCGAGGGCTACGTAAATATGTAATAAACTAAGGTAGGTGTAATATAAAAATTAAAGTTATGGTCCAAAAACTAGTTTTTCATTTCAACATTTTTTTCGAGCTATCCGCACGTGAGTGGTGTCGTTAGAAGCGCCTCGGCGAGGGCTACGTAAAGATGTAATAAACTAAGGTAGGTGTAATATAAAAATTAAAGTTATGGTCCAAAAACTAGTTTTTCATTTCAACATTTTTTCGAGCTATCCGCACGTGAGTGGTGTCGTTAGAAGCGCCTCGGCGAGGGCTACGTAAATATGTAATAAACTAAGGTAGGTGTAATATAAAAATTAAAGTTATGGTCCAAAAACTAGTTTTTCATTTCAACATTTTTTCGAGCTATCCGCACGTGAGTGGTGTCGTTAGAAGCGCCTCGGCGAGGGCTACGTAAATATGTAATAAACTAAGGTAGGTGTAATATAAAAATTAAAGTTATGGTCCAAAAACTAGTTTTTCATTTCAACATTTTTTCGAGCTATCCGCACGTGAGTGGTGTCGTTAGAAGCGCCTCGGCGAGGGCTACGTAAATATGTAATAAACTAAGGTAGGTGTAATATAAAAATTAAAGTTATGGTCCAAAAACTAGTTTTTCATTTCAACATTTTTTCGAGCTATCCGCACGTGAGTGGTGTCGTTAGAAGCGCCTCGGCGAGGGCTACGTAAATATGTAATAAACTAAGGTAGGTGTAATATAAAAATTAAAGTTATGGTCCAAAAACTAGTTTTTCATTTCAACATTTTTTCGAGCTATCCGCACGTGAGTGGTGTCGTTAGAAGCGCCTCGGCGAGGGCTACGTAAATATGTAATAAACTAAGGTAGGTGTAATATAAAAATTAAAGTTATGGTCCAAAAACTAGTTTTTCATTTCAACATTTTTTCGAGCTATCCGCACGTGAGTGGTGTCGTTAGAAGCGCCTCGGCGAGGGCTACGTAAATATGTAATAAACTAAGGTAGGTGTAATATAAAAATTAAAGTTATGGTCCAAAAACTAGTTTTTCATTTCAACATTTTTTCGAGCTATCCGCACGTGAGTGGTGTCGTTAGAAGCGCCTCGGCGAGGGCTACGTAAATATGTAATAAACTAAGGTAGGTGTAATATAAAAATTAAAGTTATGGTCCAAAAACTAGTTTTTCATTTCAACATTTTTTCGAGCTATCCGCACGTGAGTGGTGTCGTTAGAAGCGCCTCGGCGAGGGCTACGTAAATATGTAATAAACTAAGGTAGGTGTAATATAAAAATTAAAGTTATGGTCCAAAAACTAGTTTTTCATTTCAACATTTTTTCGAGCTATCCGCACGTGAGTGGTGTCGTTAGAAGCGCCTCGGCGAGGGCTACGTAAATATGTAATAAACTAAGGTAGGTGTAATATAAAAATTAAAGTTATGGTCCAAAAACTAGTTTTTCATTTCAACATTTTTTCGAGCTATCCGCACGTGAGTGGTGTCGTTAGAAGCGCCTCGGCGAGGGCTACGTAAATATGTAATAAACTAAGGTAGGTGTAATATAAAAATTAAAGTTATGGTCCAAAAACTAGTTTTTCATTTCAACATTTTTTCGAGCTATCCGCACGTGAGTGGTGTCGTTAGAAGCGCCTCGGCGAGGGCTACGTAAATATGTAATAAACTAAGGTAGGTGTAATATAAAAATTAAAGTTATGGTCCAAAAACTAGTTTTTCATTTCAACATTTTTTCGAGCTATCCGCACGTGAGTGGTGTCGTTAGAAGCGCCTCGGCGAGGGCTACGTAAATATGTAATAAACTAAGGTAGGTGTAATATAAAAATTAAAGTTATGGTCCAAAAACTAGTTTTTCATTTCAACATTTTTTCGAGCTATCCGCACGTGAGTGGTGTCGTTAGAAGCGCCTCGGCGAGGGCTACGTAAATATGTAATAAACTAAGGTAGGTGTAATATAAAAATTAAAGTTATGGTCCAAAAACTAGTTTTTCATTTCAACATTTTTTCGAGCTATCCGCACGTGAGTGGTGTCGTTAGAAGCGCCTCGGCGAGGGCTACGTAAATATGTAATAAACTAAGGTAGGTGTAATATAAAAATTAAAGTTATGGTCCAAAAACTAGTTTTTCATTTCAACATTTTTTCGAGCTATCCGCACGTGAGTGGTGTCGTTAGAAGCGCCTCGGCGAGGGCTACGTAAATATGTAATAAACTAAGGTAGGTGTAATATAAAAATTAAAGTTATGGTCCAAAAACTAGTTTTTCATTTCAACATTTTTTCGAGCTATCCGCACGTGAGTGGTGTCGTTAGAAGCGCCTCGGCGAGGGCTACGTAAATATGTAATAAACTAAGGTAGGTGTAATATAAAAATTAAAGTTATGGTCCAAAAACTAGTTTTTCATTTCAACATTTTTTCGAGCTATCCGCACGTGAGTGGTGTCGTTAGAAGCGCCTCGGCGAGGGCTACGTAAATATGTAATAAACTAAGGTAGGTGTAATATAAAAATTAAAGTTATGGTCCAAAAACTAGTTTTTCATTTCAACATTTTTTCGAGCTATCCGCACGTGAGTGGTGTCGTTAGAAGCGCCTCGGCGAGGGCTACGTAAATATGTAATAAACTAAGGTAGGTGTAATATAAAAATTAAAGTTATGGTCCAAAAACTAGTTTTTCATTTCAACATTTTTTCGAGCTATCCGCACGTGAGTGGTGTCGTTAGAAGCGCCTCGGCGAGGGCTACGTAAATATGTAATAAACTAAGGTACCTAGGTGTAATATAAAAATTAAAGTTATGGTCCAAAAACTAGTTTTTCATTTCAACATTTTTTCGAGCTATCCGCACGTGAGTGGTGTCGTTAGAAGCGCCTCGGCGAGGGCTACGTAAATATGTAATAAACTAAGGTAGGTGTAATATAAAAATTAAAGTTATGGTCCAAAAACTAGTTTTTCATTTCAACATTTTTTCGAGCTATCCGCACGTGAGTGGTGTCGTTAGAAGCGCCTCGGCGAGGGCTACGTAAATATGTAATAAACTAAGGTAGGTGTAATATAAAAATTAAAGTTATGGTCCAAAAACTAGTTTTTCATTTCAACATTTTTTCGAGCTATCCGCACGTGAGTGGTGTCGTTAGAAGCGCCTCGGCGAGGGCTACGTAAATATGTAATAAACTAAGGTAAGTGTAATATAAAAATTAAAGTTATGGTCCAAAAACTAGTTTTTCATTTCAACATTTTTTCGAGCTATCCGCACGTGAGTGGTGTCGTTAGAAGCGCCTCGGCGAGGGCTACGTAAATATGTAATAAACTAAGGTAGGTGTAATATAAAAATTAAAGTTATGGTCCAAAAACTAGTTTTTCATTTCAACATTTTTTCGAGCTATCCGCACGTGAGTGGTGTCGTTAGAAGCGCCTCGGCGAGGGCTACGTAAATATGTAATAAACTAAGGTAGGTGTAATATAAAAATTAAAGTTATGGTCCAAAAACTAGTTTTTCATTTCAACATTTTTTCGAGCTATCCGCACGTGAGTGGTGTCGTTAGAAGCGCCTCGGCGAGGGCTACGTAAATATGTAATAAACTAAGGTACCTAGGTGTAATATAAAAATTAAAGTTATGGTCCAAAAAACTAGTTTTTCATTTCAACATTTTTTCGAGCTATCCGCACGTGAGTGGTGTCGTTAGAAGCGCCTCGGCGAGGGCTACGTAAATATGTAATAAACTAAGGTAGGTGTAATATAAAAATTAAAGTTATGGTCCAAAAACTAGTTTTTCATTTCAACATTTTTTCGAGCTATCCGCACGTGAGTGGTGTCGTTAGAAGCGCCTCGGCGAGGGCTACGTAAATATGTAATAAACTAAGGTAGGTGTAATATAAAAATTAAAGTTATGGTCCAAAAACTAGTTTTTCATTTCAACATTTTTTCGAGCTATCCGCACGTGAGTGGTGTCGTTAGAAGCGCCTCGGCGAGGGCTACGTAAATATGTAATAAACTAAGGTAGGTGTAATATAAAAATTAAAGTTATGGTCCAAAAACTAGTTTTTCATTTCAACATTTTTTCGAGCTATCCGCACGTGAGTGGTGTCGTTAGAAGCGCCTCGGCGAGGGCTACGTAAATATGTAATAAACTAAGGTAGGTGTAATATAAAAATTAAAGTTATGGTCCAAAAACTAGTTTTTCATTTCAACATTTTTTCGAGCTATCCGCACGTGAGTGGTGTCGTTAGAAGCGCCTCGCCGAGGGCTACGTAAATATGTAATAAACTAAGGTAGGTGTAATATAAAAATTAAAGTTATGGTCCAAAAACTAGTTTTTCATTTCAACATTTTTTCGAGCTATCCGCACGTGAGTGGTGTCGTTAGAAGCGCCTCGGCGAGGGCTACGTAAATATGTAATAAACTAAGGTAGGTGTAATATAAAAATTAAAGTTATGGTCCAAAAACTAGTTTTTCATTTTAACATTTTTTCGAGCTATCCGCACGTGAGTGGTGTCGTTAGAAGCGCCTCGGCGAGGGCTACGTAAATATGTAATAAACTAAGGTAGGTGTAATATAAAAATTAAAGTTATGGTCCAAAAACTAGTTTTTCATTTCAACATTTTTTCGAGCTATCCGCACGTGAGTGGTGTCGTTAGAAGCGCCTCGGCGAGGGCTACGTAAATATGTAATAAACTAAGGTACCTAGGTGTAATATAAAAATTAAAGTTATGGTCCAAAAACTAGTTTTTCATTTCAACATTTTTTCGAGCTATCCGCACGTGAGTGGTGTCGTTAGAAGCGCCTCGGCGAGGGCTACGTAAATATGTAATAAACTAAGGTAGGTGTAATATAAAAATTAAAGTTATGGTCCAAAAACTAGTTTTTCATTTCAACATTTTTTCGAGCTATCCGCACGTGAGTGGTGTCGTTAGAAGCGCCTCGGCGAGGGCTACGTAAATATGTAATAAACTAAGGTAGGTGTAATATAAAAATTAAAGTTATGGTCCAAAAACTAGTTTTTCATTTCAACATTTTTTCGAGCTATCCGCACGTGAGTGGTGTCGTTAGAAGCGCCTCGGCGAGGGCTACGTAAATATGTAATAAACTAAGGTAGGTGTAATATAAAAATTAAAGTTATGGTCCAAAAACTAGTTTTTCATTTCAACATTTTTTCGAGCTATCCGCACGTGAGTGGTGTCGTTAGAAGCGCCTCGGCGAGGGCTACGTAAATATGTAATAAACTAAGGTAGGTGTAATATAAAAATTAAAGTTATGGTCCAAAAACTAGTTTTTCATTTCAACATTTTTTCGAGCTATCCGCACGTGAGTGGTGTCGTTAGAAGCGCCTCGGCGAGGGCTACGTAAATATGTAATAAACTAAGGTACCTAGGTGTAATATAAAAATTAAAGTTATGGTCCAAAAACTAGTTTTTCATTTCAACATTTTTTCGAGCTATCCGCACGTGAGTGGTGTCGTTAGAAGCGCCTCGGCGAGGGCTACGTAAATATGTAATAAACTAAGGTAGGTGTAATATAAAAATTAAAGTTATGGTCCAAAAACTAGTTTTTCATTTCAACATTTTTTCGAGCTATCCGCACGTGAGTGGTGTCGTTAGAAGCGCCTCGGCGAGGGCTACGTAAATATGTAATAAACTAAGGTAGGTGTAATATAAAAATTAAAGTTATGGTCCAAAAACTAGTTTTTCATTTCAACATTTTTTCGAGCTATCCGCACGTGAGTGGTGTCGTTAGAAGCGCCTCGGCGAGGGCTACGTAAATATGTAATAAACTAAGGTAGGTGTAATATAAAAATTAAAGTTATGGTCCAAAAACTAGTTTTTCATTTCAACATTTTTTCGAGCTATCCGCACGTGAGTGGTGTCGTTAGAAGCGCCTCGGCGAGGGCTACGTAAATATGTAATAAACTAAGGTAGGTGTAATATAAAAATTAAAGTTATGGTCCAAAAACTAGTTTTTCATTTCAACATTTTTTCGAGCTATCCGCACGTGAGTGGTGTCGTTAGAAGCGCCTCGGCGAGGGCTACGTAAATATGTAATAAACTAAGGTAGGTGTAATATAAAAATTAAAGTTATGGTCCAAAAACTAGTTTTTCATTTCAACATTTTTTCGAGCTATCCGCACGTGAGTGGTGTCGTTAGAAGCGCCTCGGCGAGGGCTACGTAAATATGTAATAAACTAAGGTAGGTGTAATATAAAAATTAAAGTTATGGTCCAAAAACTAGTTTTTCATTTCAACATTTTTTCGAGCTATCCGCACGTGAGTGGTGTCGTTAGAAGCGCCTCGGCGAGGGCTACGTAAATATGTAATAAACTAAGGTAGGTGTAATATAAAAATTAAAGTTATGGTCCAAAAACTAGTTTTTCATTTCAACATTTTTTCGAGCTATCCGCACGTGAGTGGTGTCGTTAGAAGCGCCTCGGCGAGGGCTACGTAAATATGTAATAAACTAAGGTAGGTGTAATATAAAAATTAAAGTTATGGTCCAAAAACTAGTTTTTCATTTCAACATTTTTTCGAGCTATCCGCACGTGAGTGGTGTCGTTAGAAGCGCCTCGGCGAGGGCTACGTAAATATGTAATAAACTAAGGTAGGTGTAATATAAAAATTAAAGTTATGGTCCAAAAACTAGTTTTTCATTTCAACATTTTTTCGAGCTATCCGCACGTGAGTGGTGTCGTTAGAAGCGCCTCGGCGAGGGCTACGTAAATATGTAATAAACTAAGGTAGGTGTAATATAAAAATTAAAGTTATGGTCCAAAAACTAGTTTTTCATTTCAACATTTTTTCGAGCTATCCGCACGTGAGTGGTGTCGTTAGAAGCGCCTCGGCGAGGGCTACGTAAATATGTAATAAACTAAGGTAGGTGTAATATAAAAATTAAAGTTATGGTCCAAAAACTAGTTTTTCATTTCAACATTTTTTCGAGCTATCCGCACGTGAGTGGTGTCGTTAGAAGCGCCTCGGCGAGGGCTACGTAAATATGTAATAAACTAAGGTAGGTGTAATATAAAAATTAAAGTTATGGTCCAAAAACTAGTTTTTCATTTCAACATTTTTTCGAGCTATCCGCACGTGAGTGGTGTCGTTAGAAGCGCCTCGGCGAGGGCTACGTAAATATGTAATAAATTAAGGTAGGTGTAATATAAAAATTAAAGTTATGGTCCAAAAACTAGTTTTTCATTTCAACATTTTTTCGAGCTATCCGCACGTGAGTGGTGTCGTTAGAAGCGCCTCGGCGAGGGCTACGTAAATATGTAATAAACTAAGGTAGGTGTAATATAAAAATTAAAGTTATGGTCCAAAAACTAGTTTTTCATTTCAACATTTTTTCGAGCTATCCCCGCACGTGAGTGGTGTCGTTAGAAGCGCCTCGGCGAGGGCTAGCTAAATATGTAATAAACTAAGGTAGGTGTAATATAAAAATTAAAGTTATGGTCCAAAAACTAGTTTTTCATTTCAACATTTTTTCGAGCTATCCGCACGTGAGTGGTGTCGTTAGAAGCGCCTCGGCGAGGGCTAGCTAAATATGTAATAAACTAAGGTAGGTGTAATATAAAAATTAAAGTTATGGTCCAAAAACTAGTTTTTCATTTCAACATTTTTTCGAGCTATCCGCACGTGAGTGGTGTCGTTAGAAGCGCCTCGGCGAGGGCTAGCTAAATATGTAATAAACTAAGGTAGGTGTAATATAAAAATTAAAGTTATGGTCCAAAAACTAGTTTTTCATTTCAACATTTTTTCGAGCTATCCGCACGTGAGTGGTGTCGTTAGAAGCGCCTCGGCGAGGGCTAGCTAAATATGTAATAAACTAAGGTAGGTGTAATATAAAAATTAAAGTTATGGTCCAAAAACTAGTTTTTCATTTCAACATTTTTTCGAGCTATCCGCACGTGAGTGGTGTCGTTAGAAGCGCCTCGGCGAGGGCTACGTAAATATGTAATAAACTAAGGTAGGTGTAATATAAAAATTAAAGTTATGGTCCAAAAACTAGTTTTTCATTTCAACATTTTTTCGAGCTATCCGCACGTGAGTGGTGTCGTTAGAAGCGCCTCGGCGAGGGCTACGTAAAGATGTAATAAACTAAGGTAGGTGTAATATAAAAATTAAAGTTATGGTCCAAAAACTAGTTTTTCATTTCAACATTTTTTCGAGCTATCCGCACGTGAGTGGTGTCGTTAGAAGCGCCTCGGCGAGGGCTACGTAAATATGTAATAAACTAAGGTAGGTGTAATATAAAAATTAAAGTTATGGTCCAAAAACTAGTTTTTCATTTCAACATTTTTTCGAGCTATCCGCACGTGAGTGGTGTCGTTAGAAGCGCCTCGGCGAGGGCTACGTAAATATGTAATAAACTAAGGTAGGTGTAATATAAAAATTAAAGTTATGGTCCAAAAACTAGTTTTTCATTTCAACATTTTTTCGAGCTATCCGCACGTGAGTGGTGTCGTTAGAAGCGCCTCGGCGAGGGCTACGTAAATATGTAATAAACTAAGGTAGGTGTAATATAAAAATTAAAGTTATGGTCCAAAAACTAGTTTTTCATTTCAACATTTTTTCGAGCTATCCGCACGTGAGTGGTGTCGTTAGAAGCGCCTCGGCGAGGGCTACGTAAATATGTAATAAACTAAGGTAGGTGTAATATAAAAATTAAAGTTATGGTCCAAAAACTAGTTTTTCATTTCAACATTTTTTCGAGCTATCCGCACGTGAGTGGTGTCGTTAGAAGCGCCTCGGCGAGGGCTACGTAAATATGTAATAAACTAAGGTAGGTGTAATATAAAAATTAAAGTTATGGTCCAAAAACTAGTTTTTCATTTCAACATTTTTTCGAGCTATCCGCACGTGAGTGGTGTCGTTAGAAGCGCCTCGGCGAGGGCTACGTAAATATGTAATAAACTAAGGTAGGTGTAATATAAAAATTAAAGTTATGGTCCAAAAACTAGTTTTTCATTTCAACATTTTTTCGAGCTATCCGCACGTGAGTGGTGTCGTTAGAAGCGCCTCGGCGAGGGCTACGTAAATATGTAATAAACTAAGGTAGGTGTAATATAAAAATTAAAGTTATGGTCCAAAAACTAGTTTTTCATTTCAACATTTTTTCGAGCTATCCGCACGTGAGTGGTGTCGTTAGAAGCGCCTCGGCGAGGGCTACGTAAATATGTAATAAACTAAGGTAGGTGTAATATAAAAATTAAAGTTATGGTCCAAAAACTAGTTTTTCATTTCAACATTTTTTCGAGCTATCCGCACGTGAGTGGTGTCGTTAGAAGCGCCTCGGCGAGGGCTAGCTAAATATGTAATAAACTAAGGTAGGTGTAATATAAAAATTAAAGTTATGGTCCAAAAACTAGTTTTTCATTTCAACATTTCTTCGAGCTATCCGCACGTGAGTGGTGTCGTTAGAAGCGCCTCGGCGAGGGCTAGCTAAATATGTAATAAACTAAGGTAGGTGTAATATAAAAATTAAAGTTATGGTCCAAAAACTAGTTTTTCATTTCAACATTTTTTCGAGCTATCCGCACGTGAGTGGTGTCGTTAGAAGCGCCTCGGCGAGGGCTAGCTAAATATGTAATAAACTAAGGTAGGTGTAATATAAAAATTAAAGTTATGGTCCAAAAACTAGTTTTTCATTTTAACATTTTTTCGAGCTATCCGCACGTGAGTGGTGTCGTTAGAAGCGCCTCGGCGAGGGCTAGCTAAATATGTAATAAACTAAGGTAGGTGTAATATAAAAATTAAAGTTATGATCCAAAAACTAGTTTTTCATTTCAACATTTTTTCGAGCTATCCGCACGTGAGTGGTGTCGTTAGAAGCGCCTCGGCGAGGGCTAGCTAAATATGTAATAAACTAAGGTAGGTGTAATATAAAAA
Organism: Autographa pulchrina; assembly: GCA_905475315.1. Taxonomy (NCBI): domain Eukaryota; kingdom Metazoa; phylum Arthropoda; class Insecta; order Lepidoptera; family Noctuidae; genus Autographa; species Autographa pulchrina. The sequence continues at coordinate 356,182 of FR997782.1, forward strand.
TTAAAGTTATGGTCCAAAAACTAGTTTTTCATTTCAACATTTTTTCGAGCTATCCGCACGTGAGTGGTGTCGTTAGAAGCGCCTCGGCGAGGGCTAGCTAAATATGTAATAAACTAAGGTAGGTGTAATATAAAAATTAAAGTTATGGTCCAAAAACTAGTTTTTCATTTCAACATTTTTTAGAGCTATCCGCACGTGAGTGGTGTCGTTAGAAGCGCCTCGGCGAGGGCTAGCTAAATATGTAATAAACTAAGGTAGGTGTAATATAAAAATTAAAGTTATGGTCCAAAAACTAGTTTTTTATTTCAACATTTTTTCGAGCTATCCGCACGTGAGTGGTGTCGTTAGAAGCGCCTCGGCGAGGGCTAGCTAAATATGTAATAAACTAAGGTAGGTGTAATATAAAAATTAAAGTTATGGTCCAAAAACTAGTTTTTCATTACAACATTTTTTCGAGCTATCCGCACGTGAGTGGTGTCGTTAGAAGCGCCTCGGCGAGGGCTAGCTAAATATGTAATAAACTAAGGTAGGTGTAATATAAAAATTAAAGTTATGGTCCAAAAACTAGTTTTTCATTTCAACATTTCTTCGAGCTATCCGCACGTGAGTGGTGTCGTTAGAAGCGCCTCGGCGAGGGCTAGCTAAATATGTAATAAACTAAGGTAGGTGTAATATAAAAATTAAAGTTATGGTCCAAAAACTAGTTTTTCATTTCAACATTTTTTCGAGCTATCCGCACGTGAGTGGTGTCGTTAGAAGCGCCTCGGCGAGGGCTAGCTAAATATGTAATAAACTAAGGTAGGTGTAATATAAAAATTAAAGTTATGGTCCAAAAACTAGTTTTTCATTTCAACATTTTTTCGAGCTATCCGCACGTGAGTGGTGTCGTTAGAAGCGCCTCGGCGAGGGCTAGCTAAATATGTAATAAACTAAGGTAGGTGTAATATAAAAATTAAAGTTATGGTCCAAAAACTAGTTTTTCATTTCAACATTTTTTCGAGCTATCCGCACGTGAGTGGTGTCGTTAGAAGCGCCTCGGCGAGGGCTAGCTAAATATGTAATAAACTAAGGTAGGTGTAATATAAAAATTAAAGTTATGGTCCAAAAACTAGTTTTTCATTTCAACATTTTTTCGAGCTATCCGCACGTGAGTGGTGTCGTTAGAAGCGCCTCGGCGAGGGCTACGTAAATATGTAATAAACTAAGGTACCTAGGTGTAATATAAAAATTAAAGTTATGGTCCAAAAACTAGTTTTTCATTTCAACATTTTTTCGAGCTATCCGCACGTGAGTGGTGTCGTTAGAAGCGCCTCGGCGAGGGCTACGTAAATATGTAATAAACTAAGGTAGGTGTAATATAAAAATTAAAGTTATGGTCCAAAAACTAGTTTTTCATTTCAACATTTTTTCGAGCTATCCGCACGTGAGTGGTGTCGTTAGAAGCGCCTCGGCGAGGGCTACGTAAATATGTAATAAACTAAGGTAGGTGTAATATAAAAATTAAAGTTATGGTCCAAAAACTAGTTTTTCATTTCAACATTTTTTCGAGCTATCCGCACGTGAGTGGTGTCGTTAGAAGCGCCTCGGCGAGGGCTACGTAAATATGTAATAAACTAAGGTAGGTGTAATATAAAAATTAAAGTTATGGTCCAAAAACTAGTTTTTCATTTCAACATTTTTTCGAGCTATCCGCACGTGAGTGGTGTCGTTAGAAGCGCCTCGGCGAGGGCTACGTAAATATGTAATAAACTAAGGTAGGTGTAATATAAAAATTAAAGTTATGGTCCAAAAACTAGTTTTTCATTTCAACATTTTTTCGAGCTATCCGCACGTGAGTGGTGTCGTTAGAAGCGCCTCGGCGAGGGCTACGTAAATATGTAATAAACTAAGGTAGGTGTAATATAAAAATTAAAGTTATGGTCCAAAAACTAGTTTTTCATTTCAACATTTTTTCGAGCTATCCGCACGTGAGTGGTGTCGTTAGAAGCGCCTCGGCGAGGGCTACGTAAATATGTAATAAACTAAGGTAGGTGTAATATAAAAATTAAAGTTATGGTCCAAAAACTAGTTTTTCATTTCAACATTTTTTCGAGCTATCCGCACGTGAGTGGTGTCGTTAGAAGCGCCTCGGCGAGGGCTACGTAAATATGTAATAAACTAAGGTAGGTGTAATATAAAAATTAAAGTTATGGTCCAAAAACTAGTTTTTCATTTCAACATTTTTTCGAGCTATCCGCACGTGAGTGGTGTCGTTAGAAGCGCCTCGGCGAGGGCTACGTAAATATGTAATAAACTAAGGTAGGTGTAATATAAAAATTAAAGTTATGGTCCAAAAACTAGTTTTTCATTTCAACATTTTTTCGAGCTATCCGCACGTGAGTGGTGTCGTTAGAAGCGCCTCGGCGAGGGCTACGTAAATATGTAATAAACTAAGGTAGGTGTAATATAAAAATTAAAGTTATGGTCCAAAAACTAGTTTTTCATTTCAACATTTTTTCGAGCTATCCGCACGTGAGTGGTGTCGTTAGAAGCGCCTCGGCGAGGGCTACGTAAATATGTAATAAACTAAGGTAGGTGTAATATAAAAATTAAAGTTATGGTCCAAAAACTAGTTTTTCATTTCAACATTTTTTCGAGCTATCCGCACGTGAGTGGTGTCGTTAGAAGCGCCTCGGCGAGGGCTACGTAAATATGTAATAAACTAAGGTAGGTGTAATATAAAAATTAAAGTTATGGTCCAAAAACTAGTTTTTCATTTCAACATTTTTTCGAGCTATCCGCACGTGAGTGGTGTCGTTAGAAGCGCCTCGGCGAGGGCTACGTAAATATGTAATAAATTAAGGTAGGTGTAATATAAAAATTAAAGTTATGGTCCAAAAACTAGTTTTTCATTTCAACATTTTTTCGAGCTATCCGCACGTGAGTGGTGTCGTTAGAAGCGCCTCGGCGAGGGCTACGTAAATATGTAATAAACTAAGGTAGGTGTAATATAAAAATTAAAGTTATGGTCCAAAAACTAGTTTTTCATTTCAACATTTTTTCGAGCTATCCGCACGTGAGTGGTGTCGTTAGAAGCGCCTCGGCGAGGGCTACGTAAATATGTAATAAACTAAGGTAGGTGTAATATAAAAATTAAAGTTATGGTCCAAAAACTAGTTTTTCATTTCAACATTTTTTCGAGCTATCCGCACGTGAGTGGTGTCGTTAGAAGCGCCTCGGCGAGGGCTACGTAAATATGTAATAAACTAAGGTAGGTGTAATATAAAAATTAAAGTTATGGTCCAAAAACTAGTTTTTCATTTCAACATTTTTTCGAGCTATCCGCACGTGAGTGGTGTCGTTAGAAGCGCCTCGGCGAGGGCTACGTAAATATGTAATAAACTAAGGTAGGTGTAATATAAAAATTAAAGTTATGGTCCAAAAACTAGTTTTTCATTTCAACATTTTTTCGAGCTATCCGCACGTGAGTGGTGTCGTTAGAAGCGCCTCGGCGAGGGCTACGTAAATATGTAATAAACTAAGGTAGGTGTAATATAAAAATTAAAGTTATGGTCCAAAAACTAGTTTTTCATTTCAACATTTTTTCGAGCTATCCGCACGTGAGTGGTGTCGTTAGAAGCGCCTCGGCGAGGGCTACGTAAATATGTAATAAACTAAGGTAGGTGTAATATAAAAATTAAAGTTATGGTCCAAAAACTAGTTTTTCATTTCAACATTTTTTCGAGCTATCCGCACGTGAGTGGTGTCGTTAGAAGCGCCTCGGCGAGGGCTAGCTAAATATGTAATAAACTAAGGTAGGTGTAATATAAAAATTAAAGTTATGGTCCAAAAACTAGTTTTTCATTTCAACATTTCTTCGAGCTATCCGCACGTGAGTGGTGTCGTTAGAAGCGCCTCGGCGAGGGCTAGCTAAATATGTAATAAACTAAGGTAGGTGTAATATAAAAATTAAAGTTATGGTCCAAAAACTAGTTTTTCATTTCAACATTTTTTCGAGCTATCCGCACGTGAGTGGTGTCGTTAGAAGCGCCTCGGCGAGGGCTAGCTAAATATGTAATAAACTAAGGTAGGTGTAATATAAAAATTAAAGTTATGGTCCAAAAACTAGTTTTTCATTTTAACATTTTTTCGAGCTATCCGCACGTGAGTGGTGTCGTTAGAAGCGCCTCGGCGAGGGCTAGCTAAATATGTAATAAACTAAGGTAGGTGTAATATAAAAATTAAAGTTATGATCCAAAAACTAGTTTTTCATTTCAACATTTTTTCGAGCTATCCGCACGTGAGTGGTGTCGTTAGAAGCGCCTCGGCGAGGGCTAGCTAAATATGTAATAAACTAAGGTAGGTGTAATATAAAAATTAAAGTTATGGTCCAAAAACTAGTTTTTCATTTCAACATTTTTTCGAGCTATCCGCACGTGAGTGGTGTCGTTAGAAGCGCCTCGGCGAGGGCTAGCTAAATATGTAATAAACTAAGGTAGGTGTAATATAAAAATTAAAGTTATGGTCCAAAAACTAGTTTTTCATTTCAACATTTTTTAGAGCTATCCGCACGTGAGTGGTGTCGTTAGAAGCGCCTCGGCGAGGGCTAGCTAAATATGTAATAAACTAAGGTAGGTGTAATATAAAAATTAAAGTTATGGTCCAAAAACTAGTTTTTTATTTCAACATTTTTTCGAGCTATCCGCACGTGAGTGGTGTCGTTAGAAGCGCCTCGGCGAGGGCTAGCTAAATATGTAATAAACTAAGGTAGGTGTAATATAAAAATTAAAGTTATGGTCCAAAAACTAGTTTTTCATTACAACATTTTTTCGAGCTATCCGCACGTGAGTGGTGTCGTTAGAAGCGCCTCGGCGAGGGCTAGCTAAATATGTAATAAACTAAGGTAGGTGTAATATAAAAATTAAAGTTATGGTCCAAAAACTAGTTTTTCATTTCAACATTTCTTCGAGCTATCCGCACGTGAGTGGTGTCGTTAGAAGCGCCTCGGCGAGGGCTAGCTAAATATGTAATAAACTAAGGTAGGTGTAATATAAAAATTAAAGTTATGGTCCAAAAACTAGTTTTTCATTTCAACATTTTTTCGTGCTATCCGCACGTGAGTGGTGTCGTTAGAAGCGCCTCGGCGAGGGCTAGCTAAATATGTAATAAACTAAGGTAGGTGTAATATAAAAATTAAAGTTATGGTCCAAAAACTAGTTTTTCATTTCAACATTTTTTCGAGCTATCCGCACGTGAGTGGTGTCGTTAGAAGCGCCTCGGCGAGGGCTAGCTAAATATGTAATAAACTAAGGTAGGTGTAATATAAAAATTAAAGTTATGGTCCAAAAACTAGTTTTTCATTTCAACATTTTTTCGAGCTATCCGCACGTGAGTGGTGTCGTTAGAAGCGCCTCGGCGAGGGCTAGCTAAATATGTAATAAACTAAGGTAGGTGTAATATAAAAATTAAAGTTATGGTCCAAAAACTAGTTTTTCATTTCAACATTTTTTCGAGCTATCCGCACGTGAGTGGTGTCGTTAGAAGCGCCTCGGCGAGGGCTACGTAAATATGTAATAAACTAAGGTACCTAGGTGTAATATAAAAATTAAAGTTATGGTCCAAAAACTAGTTTTTCATTTCAACATTTTTTCGAGCTATCCGCACGTGAGTGGTGTCGTTAGAAGCGCCTCGGCGAGGGCTACGTAAATATGTAATAAACTAAGGTAGGTGTAATATAAAAATTAAAGTTATGGTCCAAAAACTAGTTTTTCATTTCAACATTTTTTCGAGCTATCCGCACGTGAGTGGTGTCGTTAGAAGCGCCTCGGCGAGGGCTACGTAAATATGTAATAAACTAAGGTAGGTGTAATATAAAAATTAAAGTTATGGTCCAAAAACTAGTTTTTCATTTCAACATTTTTTCGAGCTATCCGCACGTGAGTGGTGTCGTTAGAAGCGCCTCGGCGAGGGCTACGTAAATATGTAATAAACTAAGGTAGGTGTAATATAAAAATTAAAGTTATGGTCCAAAAACTAGTTTTTCATTTCAACATTTTTTCGAGCTATCCGCACGTGAGTGGTGTCGTTAGAAGCGCCTCGCCGAGGGCTACGTAAATATGTAATAAACTAAGGTAGGTGTAATATAAAAATTAAAGTTATGGTCCAAAAACTAGTTTTTCATTTCAACATTTTTTCGAGCTATCCGCACGTGAGTGGTGTCGTTAGAAGCGCCTCGGCGAGGGCTACGTAAATATGTAATAAACTAAGGTAGGTGTAATATAAAAATTAAAGTTATGGTCCAAAAACTAGTTTTTCATTTCAACATTTTTTCGAGCTATCCGCACGTGAGTGGTGTCGTTAGAAGCGCCTCGGCGAGGGCTACGTAAATATGTAATAAACTAAGGTAGGTGTAATATAAAAATTAAAGTTATGGTCCAAAAACTAGTTTTTCATTTCAACATTTTTTCGAGCTATCCGCACGTGAGTGGTGTCGTTAGAAGCGCCTCGGCGAGGGCTACGTAAATATGTAATAAACTAAGGTAGGTGTAATATAAAAATTAAAGTTATGGTCCAAAAACTAGTTTTTCATTTCAACATTTTTTCGAGCTATCCGCACGTGAGTGGTGTCGTTAGAAGCGCCTCGGCGAGGGCTACGTAAATATGTAATAAACTAAGGTAGGTGTAATATAAAAATTAAAGTTATGGTCCAAAAACTAGTTTTTCATTTCAACATTTTTTCGAGCTATCCGCACGTGAGTGGTGTCGTTAGAAGCGCCTCGGCGAGGGCTACGTAAATATGTAATAAACTAAGGTAGGTGTAATATAAAAATTAAAGTTATGGTCCAAAAACTAGTTTTTCATTTCAACATTTTTTCGAGCTATCCGCACGTGAGTGGTGTCGTTAGAAGCGCCTCGGCGAGGGCTACGTAAATATGTAATAAACTAAGGTAGGTGTAATATAAAAATTAAAGTTATGGTCCAAAAACTAGTTTTTCATTTCAACATTTTTTCGAGCTATCCGCACGTGAGTGGTGTCGTTAGAAGCGCCTCGGCGAGGGCTACGTAAATATGTAATAAACTAAGGTAGGTGTAATATAAAAATTAAAGTTATGGTCCAAAAACTAGTTTTTCATTTCAACATTTTTTCGAGCTATCCGCACGTGAGTGGTGTCGTTAGAAGCGCCTCGGCGAGGGCTACGTAAATATGTAATAAATTAAGGTAGGTGTAATATAAAAATTAAAGTTATGGTCCAAAAACTAGTTTTTCATTTCAACATTTTTTCGAGCTATCCGCACGTGAGTGGTGTCGTTAGAAGCGCCTCGGCGAGGGCTACGTAAATATGTAATAAACTAAGGTAGGTGTAATATAAAAATTAAAGTTATGGTCCAAAAACTAGTTTTTCATTTCAACATTTTTTCGAGCTATCCGCACGTGAGTGGTGTCGTTAGAAGCGCCTCGGCGAGGGCTACGTAAATATGTAATAAACTAAGGTAGGTGTAATATAAAAATTAAAGTTATGGTCCAAAAACTAGTTTTTCATTTCAACATTTTTTCGAGCTATCCGCACGTGAGTGGTGTCGTTAGAAGCGCCTCGGCGAGGGCTACGTAAATATGTAATAAACTAAGGTAGGTGTAATATAAAAATTAAAGTTATGGTCCAAAAACTAGTTTTTCATTTCAACATTTTTTCGAGCTATCCGCACGTGAGTGGTGTCGTTAGAAGCGCCTCGGCGAGGGCTACGTAAATATGTAATAAACTAAGGTAGGTGTAATATAAAAATTAAAGTTATGGTCCAAAAACTAGTTTTTCATTTCAACATTTTTTCGAGCTATCCGCACGTGAGTGGTGTCGTTAGAAGCGCCTCGGCGAGGGCTACGTAAATATGTAATAAACTAAGGTAGGTGTAATATAAAAATTAAAGTTATGGTCCAAAAACTAGTTTTTCATTTCAACATTTTTTCGAGCTATCCCCGCACGTGAGTGGTGTCGTTAGAAGCGCCTCGGCGAGGGCTAGCTAAATATGTAATAAACTAAGGTAGGTGTAATATAAAAATTAAAGTTATGGTCCAAAAACTAGTTTTTCATTTCAACATTTTTTCGAGCTATCCGCACGTGAGTGGTGTCGTTAGAAGCGCCTCGGCGAGGGCTAGCTAAATATGTAATAAACTAAGGTAGGTGTAATATAAAAATTAAAGTTATGGTCCAAAAACTAGTTTTTCATTTCAACATTTTTTCGAGCTATCCGCACGTGAGTGGTGTCGTTAGAAGCGCCTCGGCGAGGGCTAGCTAAATATGTAATAAACTAAGGTAGGTGTAATATAAAAATTAAAGTTATGGTCCAAAAACTAGTTTTTCATTTCAACATTTTTTCGAGCTATCCGCACGTGAGTGGTGTCGTTAGAAGCGCCTCGGCGAGGGCTAGCTAAATATGTAATAAACTAAGGTAGGTGTAATATAAAAATTAAAGTTATGGTCCAAAAACTAGTTTTTCATTTCAACATTTTTTCGAGCTATCCGCACGTGAGTGGTGTCGTTAGAAGCGCCTCGGCGAGGGCTACGTAAATATGTAATAAACTAAGGTAGGTGTAATATAAAAATTAAAGTTATGGTCCAAAAACTAGTTTTTCATTTCAACATTTTTTCGAGCTATCCGCACGTGAGTGGTGTCGTTAGAAGCGCCTCGGCGAGGGCTACGTAAATATGTAATAAACTAAGGTAGGTGTAATATAAAAATTAAAGTTATGGTCCAAAAACTAGTTTTTCATTTCAACATTTTTTCGAGCTATCCGCACGTGAGTGGTGTCGTTAGAAGCGCCTCGGCGAGGGCTACGTAAATATGTAATAAACTAAGGTAGGTGTAATATAAAAATTAAAGTTATGGTCCAAAAACTAGTTTTTCATTTCAACATTTTTTCGAGCTATCCGCACGTGAGTGGTGTCGTTAGAAGCGCCTCGGCGAGGGCTACGTAAATATGTAATAAACTAAGGTAGGTGTAATATAAAAATTAAAGTTATGGTCCAAAAACTAGTTTTTCATTTCAACATTTTTTCGAGCTATCCGCACGTGAGTGGTGTCGTTAGAAGCGCCTCGGCGAGGGCTACGTAAATATGTAATAAACTAAGGTAGGTGTAATATAAAAATTAAAGTTATGGTCCAAAAACTAGTTTTTCATTTCAACATTTTTTCGAGCTATCCGCACGTGAGTGGTGTCGTTAGAAGCGCCTCGGCGAGGGCTACGTAAATATGTAATAAACTAAGGTAGGTGTAATATAAAAATTAAAGTTATGGTCCAAAAACTAGTTTTTCATTTCAACATTTTTTCGAGCTATCCGCACGTGAGTGGTGTCGTTAGAAGCGCCTCGGCGAGGGCTACGTAAATATGTAATAAACTAAGGTAGGTGTAATATAAAAATTAAAGTTATGGTCCAAAAACTAGTTTTTCATTTCAACATTTTTTCGAGCTATCCGCACGTGAGTGGTGTCGTTAGAAGCGCCTCGGCGAGGGCTACGTAAATATGTAATAAACTAAGGTAGGTGTAATATAAAAATTAAAGTTATGGTCCAAAAACTAGTTTTTCATTTCAACATTTTTTCGAGCTATCCGCACGTGAGTGGTGTCGTTAGAAGCGCCTCGGCGAGGGCTACGTAAATATGTAATAAACTAAGGTAGGTGTAATATAAAAATTAAAGTTATGGTCCAAAAACTAGTTTTTCATTTCAACATTTTTTCGAGCTATCCGCACGTGAGTGGTGTCGTTAGAAGCGCCTCGGCGAGGGCTACGTAAATATGTAATAAACTAAGGTAGGTGTAATATAAAAATTAAAGTTATGGTCCAAAAACTAGTTTTTCATTTCAACATTTTTTCGAGCTATCCGCACGTGAGTGGTGTCGTTAGAAGCGCCTCGGCGAGGGCTAGCTAAATATGTAATAAACTAAGGTAGGTGTAATATAAAAATTAAAGTTATGGTCCAAAAACTAGTTTTTCATTTCAACATTTCTTCGAGCTATCCGCACGTGAGTGGTGTCGTTAGAAGCGCCTCGGCGAGGGCTAGCTAAATATGTAATAAACTAAGGTAGGTGTAATATAAAAATTAAAGTTATGGTCCAAAAACTAGTTTTTCATTTCAACATTTTTTCGAGCTATCCGCACGTGAGTGGTGTCGTTAGAAGCGCCTCGGCGAGGGCTAGCTAAATATGTAATAAACTAAGGTAGGTGTAATATAAAAATTAAAGTTATGGTCCAAAAACTAGTTTTTCATTTCAACATTTTTTCGAGCTATCCGCACGTGAGTGGTGTCGTTAGAAGCGCCTCGGCGAGGGCTAGCTAAATATGTAATAAACTAAGGTAGGTGTAATATAAAAATTAAAGTTATGGTCCAAAAACTAGTTTTTCATTTTAACATTTTTTCGAGCTATCCGCACGTGAGTGGTGTCGTTAGAAGCGCCTCGGCGAGGGCTAGCTAAATATGTAATAAACTAAGGAAGGTGTAATATAAAAATTAAAGTTATGATCCAAAAACTAGTTTTTCATTTCAACATTTTTTCGAGCTATCCGCACGTGAGTGGTGTCGTTAGAAGCGCCTCGGCGAGGGCTAGCTAAATATGTAATAAACTAAGGTAGGTGTAATATAAAAATTAAAGTTATGGTCCAAAAACTAGTTTTTCATTTCAACATTTTTTCGAGCTATCCGCACGTGAGTGGTGTCGTTAGAAGCGCCTCGGCGAGGGCTAGCTAAATATGTAATAAACTAAGGTAGGTGTAATATAAAAATTAAAGTTATGGTCCAAAAACTAGTTTTTCATTTCAACATTTTTTCGAGCTATCCGCACGTGAGTGGTGTCGTTAGAAGCGCCTCGGCGAGGGCTAGCTAAATATGTAATAAACTAAGGTAGGTGTAATATAAAAATTAAAGTTATGGTCCAAAAACTAGTTTTTTATTTCAACATTTTTTCGAGCTATCCGCACGTGAGTGGTGTCGTTAGAAGCGCCTCGGCGAGGGCTAGCTAAATATGTAATAAACTAAGGTAGGTGTAATATAAAAATTAAAGTTATGGTCCAAAAACTAGTTTTTCATTACAACATTTTTTCGAGCTATCCGCACGTGAGTGGTGTCGTTAGAAGCGCCTCGGCGAGGGCTAGCTAAATATGTAATAAACTAAGGTAGGTGTAATATAAAAATTAAAGTTATGGTCCAAAAACTAGTTTTTCAGTTCAACATTTCTTCGAGCTATCCGCACGTGAGTGGTGTCGTTAGAAGCGCCTCGGCGAGGGCTAGCTAAATATGTAATAAACTAAGGTAGGTGTAATATAAAAATTAAAGTTATGGTCCAAAAACTAGTTTTTCATTTCAACATTTTTTCGAGCTATCCGCACGTGAGTGGTGTCGTTAGAAGCGCCTCGGCGAGGGCTAGCTAAATATGTAATAAACTAAGGTAGGTGTAATATAAAAATTAAAGTTATGGTCCAAAAACTAGTTTTTCATTTCAACATTTTTTCGAGCTATCCGCACGTGAGTGGTGTCGTTAGAAGCGCCTCGGCGAGGGCTAGCTAAATATGTAATAAACTAAGGTAGGTGTAATATAAAAATTAAAGTTATGGTCCAAAAACTAGTTTTTCATTTCAACATTTTTTCGAGCTATCCGCACGTGAGTGGTGTCGTTAGAAGCGCCTCGGCGAGGGCTAGCTAAATATGTAATAAACTAAGGTAGGTGTAATATAAAAATTAAAGTTATGGTCCAAAAACTAGTTTTTCATTACAACATTTTTTCGAGCTATCCGCACGTGAGTGGTGTCGTTAGAAGCGCCTCGGCAAGGGCTAGCTAAGTATGTAATAAACTAAGGTAGGTGTAATATAAAAATTAAAGTTATGGTCCAAAAACTAGTTTTTCATTTCAACATTTTTTCGAGCTATCCGCACGTGCGTGGTGTCGTTAGAAGCGCCTCGGCGAGGGCTAGCTAAATATGTAATAAACTAAGGTAGGTGTAATATAAAAATTAAAGTTATGGTCCAAAAACTAGTTTTTTATTTCAACATTTTTTCGAGCTATCCGCACGTGAGTGGTGTCGTTAGAAGCGCCTCGGCGAGGGCTAGCTAAATATGTAATAAACTAAGGTAGGTGTAATATAAAAATTAAAGTTATGGTCCAAAAACTAGTTTTTCATTTCAACATTTTTTCGAGCTATCCGCACGTGAGTGGTGTCGTTAGAAGCGCCTCGGCGAGGGCTAGCTAAATATGTAATAAACTAAGGTAGGTGTAATATAAAAATTAAAGTTATGGTCCAAAAACTAGTTTTTCATTTCAACATTTTTTCGAGCTATCCGCACGTGAGTGGTGTCGTTAGAAGCGCCTCGGCGAGGGCTAGCTAAATATGTAATAAACTAAGGTAGGTGTAATATAAAAATTAAAGTTATGGTCCAAAAACTAGTTTTTCATTTCAACATTTCTTCGAGCTATCCGCACGTGAGTGGTGTCGTTAGAAGCGCCTCGGCGAGGGCTAGCTAAATATGTAATAAACTAAGGTAGGTGTAATATAAAAATTAAAGTTATGGTCCAAAAACTAGTTTTTCATTTCAACATTTTTTCGAGCTATCCGCACGTGAGTGGTGTCGTTAGAAGCGCCTCGGCGAGGGCTACGTAAATATGTAATAAACTAAGGTAGGTGTAATATAAAAATTAAAGTTATGGTCCAAAAACTAGTTTTTCATTTCAACATTTTTTCGAGCTATCCGCACGTGAGTGGTGTCGTTAGAAGCGCCTCGGCGAGGGCTAGCTAAATATGTAATAAACTAAGGTAGGTGTAATATAAAAATTAAAGTTATGGTCCAAAAACTAGTTTTTCATTTCAACATTTTTTCGAGCTATCCGCACGTGAGTGGTGTCGTTAGAAGCGCCTCGGCGAGGGCTAGCTAAATATGTAATAAACTAAGGTAGGTGTAATATAAAAATTAAAGTTATGGTCCAAAAACTAGTTTTTCATTTCAACATTTTTTCGAGCTATCCGCACGTGAGTGGTGTCGTTAGAAGCGCCTCGGCGAGGGCTAGCTAAATATGTAATAAACTAAGGTAGGTGTAATATAAAAATTAAAGTTATGGTCCAAAAACTAGTTTTTCATTTCAACATTTTTTCGAGCTATCCGCACGCGAGTGGTGTCGTTAGAAGCGCCTCGGCGAGGGCTAGCTAAATATGTAATAAACTAAGGTAGGTGTAATATAAAAATTAAAGTTATGGTCCAAAAACTAGTTTTTCATTTCAACATTTTTTCGAGCTATCCGCACGTGAGTGGTGTCGTTAGAAGCGCCTCGGCGAGGGCTAGCTAAATATGTAATAAACTAAGGTAGGTGTAATATAAAAATTAAAGTTATGGTCCAAAAACTAGTTTTTCATTTCAACATTTTTTCGAGCTATACGCACGTGAGTGGTGTCGTTAGAAGCGCCTCGGCGAGGGCTAGCTAAATATGTAATAAACTAAGGTAGGTGTAATATAAAAATTAAAGTTATGGTCCAAAAACTAGTTTTTCATTTCAACATTTTTTCGAGCTATCCGCACGTGAGTGGTGTCGTTAGAAGCGCCTCGGCGAGGGCTAGCTAAATATGTAATAAACTAAGGTAGGTGTAATATAAAAATTAAAGTTATGGTATAAAAACTAGTTTTTCATTTCAACATTTTTTCGAGCTATCCGCACGTGAGTGGTGTCGTTAGAAGCGCCTCGGCGAGGGCTAGCTAAATATGTAATAAACTAAGGTAGGTGTAATATAAAAATTAAAGTTATGGTCCAAAAACTAGTTTTTCATTTCAACATTTTTTCGAGCTATCCGCACGTGAGTGGTGTCGTTAGAAGCGCCTCGGCGAGGGCTAGCTAAATATGTAATAAACTAAGGTAGGTGTAATATAAAAATTAAAGTTATGGTCCAAAAACTAGTTTTTCATTTCAACATTTTTTCGAGCTATCCGCACGCGAGTGGTGTCGTTAGAAGCGCCTCGGCGAGGGCTAGCTAAATATGTAATAAACTAAGGTAGGTGTAATATAAAAATTAAAGTTATGGTCCAAAAACTAGTTTTTCATTTCAACATTTTTTCGAGCTATCCGCACGTGAGTGGTGTCGTTAGAAGCGCCTCGGCGAGGGCTAGCTAAATATGTAATAAACTAAGGTAGGTGTAATATAAAAATTAAAGTTATGGTCCAAAAACTAGTTTTTCATTTCAACATTTTTTCGAGCTATACGCACGTGAGTGGTGTCGTTAGAAGCGCCTCGGCGAGGGCTAGCTAAATATGTAATAAACTAAGGTAGGTGTAATATAAAAATTAAAGTTATGGTCCAAAAACTAGTTTTTCATTTTAACATTTTTTCGAGCTATCCGCACGTGAGTGGTGTCGTTAGAAGCGCCTCGGCGAGGGCTAGCTAAATATGTAATAAACTAAGGTAGGTGTAATATAAAAATTAAAGTTATGGTCCAAAAACTAGTTTTTCATTTCAACATTTTTTCGAGCTATCCGCACGTGAGTGGTGTCGTTAGAAGCGCCTCGGCGAGGGCTAGCTAAATATGTAATAAACTAAGGTAGGTGTAATATAAAAAATAAAGTTATGGTCCAAAAACTAGTTTTTCATTTCAACATTTTTTCGAGCTATCCGCACGTGAGTGGTGTCGTTAGAAGCGCCTCGGCGAGGGCTAGCTAAATATGTAATAAACTAAGGTAGGTGTAATATAAAAATTAAAGTTATGGTCCAAAAACTAGTTTTTCATTTCAACATTTTTTCGAGCTATCCGCACGCGAGTGGTGTCGTTAGAAGCGCCTCGGCGAGGGCTAGCTAAATATGTAATAAACTAAGGTAGGTGTAATATAAAAATTAAAGTTATGGTCCAAAAACTAGTTTTTCATTTCAACATTTTTTCGAGCTATCCGCACGCGAGTGGTGTCGTTAGAAGCGCCTCGGCGAGGGCTAGCTAAATATGTAATAAACTAAGGTAGGTGTAATATAAAAATTAAAGTTATGGTCCAAAAACTAGTTTTTCATTTCAACATTTTTTCGAGCTATCCGCACGTGAGTGGTGTCGTTAGAAGCGCCTCGGCGAGGGCTAGCTAAATATGTAATAAACTAAGGTAGGTGTAATATAAAAATTAAAGTTATGGTCCAAAAACTAGTTTTTCATTTCAACATTTTTTCGAGCTATCCGCACGTGAGTGGTGTCGTTAGAAGCGCCTCGGCGAGGGCTACGTAAATATGTAATAAACTAAGGTAGGTGTAATATAAAAATTAAAGTTATGGTCCAAAAACTAGTTTTTCATTTCAACATTTTTTCGAGCTATCCGCACGTGAGTGGTGTCGTTAGAAGCGCCTCGGCGAGGGCTAGCTAAATATGTAATAAACTAAGGTAGGTGTAATATAAAAATTAAAGTTATGGTCCAAAAACTAGTTTTTCATTTCAACATTTTTTCGAGCTATCCGCACGTGAGTGGTGTCGTTAGAAGCGCCTCGGCGAGGGCTAGCTAAATATGTAATAAACTAAGGTAGGTGTAATATAAAAATTAAAGTTATGGTCCAAAAACTAGTTTTTTATTTCAACATTTTTTCGAGCTATCCGCACGTGAGTGGTGTCGTTAGAAGCGCCTCGGCGAGGGCTAGCTAAATATGTAATAAACTAAGGTAGGTGTAATATAAAAATTAAAGTTATGGTCCAAAAACTAGTTTTTCATTACAACATTTTTTCGAGCTATCCGCACGTGAGTGGTGTCGTTAGAAGCGCCTCGGCGAGGGCTAGCTAAATATGTAATAAACTAAGGTAGGTGTAATATAAAAATTAAAGTTATGGTCCAAAAACTAGTTTTTCATTTCAACATTTCTTCGAGCTATCCGCACGTGAGTGGTGTCGTTAGAAGCGCCTCGGCGAGGGCTAGCTAAATATGTAATAAACTAAGGGAGGTGTAATATAAAAATTAAAGTTATGGTCCAAAAACTAGTTTTTCATTTCAACATTTTTTCGAGCTATCCGCACGTGAGTGGTGTCGTTAGAAGCGCCTCGGCGAGGGCTAGCTAAATATGTAATAAACTAAGGTAGGTGTAATATAAAAATTAAAGTTATGGTCCAAAAACTAGTTTTTCATTTCAACATTTTTTCGAGCTATCCGCACGTGAGTGGTGTCGTTAGAAGCGCCTCGGCGAGGGCTAGCTAAATATGTAATAAACTAAGGTAGGTGTAATATAAAAATTAAAGTTATGGTCCAAAAACTAGTTTTTCATTTCAACATTTTTTCGAGCTATCCGCACGTGAGTGGTGTCGTTAGAAGCGCCTCGGCGAGGGCTAGCTAAATATGTAATAAACTAAGGTAGGTGTAATATAAAAATTAAAGTTATGGTCCAAAAACTAGTTTTTCATTACAACATTTTTTCGAGCTATCCGCACGTGAGTGGTGTCGTTAGAAGCGCCTCGGCAAGGGCTAGCTAAGTATGTAATAAACTAAGGTAGGTGTAATATAAAAATTAAAGTTATGGTCCAAAAACTAGTTTTTCATTTCAACATTTTTTCGAGCTATCCGCACGTGCGTGGTGTCGTTAGAAGCGCCTCGGCGAGGGCTAGCTAAATATGTAATAAACTAAGGTAGGTGTAATATAAAAATTAAAGTTATGGTCCAAAAACTAGTTTTTCATTTCAACATTTTTTCGAGCTATCCGCACGTGAGTGGTGTCGTTAGAAGCGCCTCGGCGAGGGCTAGCTAAATATGTAATAAACTAAGGTAGGTGTAATATAAAAATTAAAGTTATGGTCCAAAAACTAGTTTTTCATTTCAACATTTTTTCGAGCTATCCGCACGTGAGTGGTGTCGTTAGAAGCGCCTCGGCGAGGGCTAGCTAAATATGTAATAAACTAAGGTAGGTGTAATATAAAAATTAAAGTTATGGTCCAAAAACTAGTTTTTCATTTCAACATTTTTTCGAGCTATCCGCACGTGAGTGGTGTCGTTAGAAGCGCCTCGGCGAGGGCTAGCTAAATATGTAATAAACTAAGGTAGGTGTAATATAAAAATTAAAGTTATGGTCCAAAAACTAGTTTTTCATTTCAACATTTCTTCGAGCTATCCGCACGTGAGTGGTGTCGTTAGAAGCGCCTCGGCGAGGGCTAGCTAAATATGTAATAAACTAAGGTAGGTGTAATATAAAAATTAAAGTTATGGTCCAAAAACTAGTTTTTCATTTCAACATTTTTTCGAGCTATCCGCACGTGAGTGGTGTCGTTAGAAGCGCCTCGGCGAGGGCTACGTAAATATGTAATAAACTAAGGTAGGTGTAATATAAAAATTAAAGTTATGGTCCAAAAACTAGTTTTTCATTTCAACATTCCTTCGAGCTATCCGCACGTGAGTGGTGTCGTTAGAAGCGCCTCGGCGAGGGCTAGCTAAATATGTAATAAACTAAGGTAGGTGTAATATAAAAATTAAAGTTATGGTCCAAAAACTAGTTTTTCATTTCAACATTTTTTCGAGCTATCCGCACGTGAGTGGTGTCGTTAGAAGCGCCTCGGCGAGGGCTAGCTAAATATGTAATAAACTAAGGTAGGTGTAATATAAAAATTAAAGTTATGGTCCAAAAACTAGTTTTTCATTTCAACATTTTTTCGAGCTATCCGCACGTGAGTGGTGTCGTTAGAAGCGCCTCGGCGAGGGCTAGCTAAATATGTAATAAACTAAGGTAGGTGTAATATAAAAATTAAAGTTATGGTCCAAAAACTAGTTTTTCATTTCAACATTTTTTCGAGCTATCCGCACGCGAGTGGTGTCGTTAGAAGCGCCTCGGCGAGGGCTAGCTAAATATGTAATAAACTAAGGTAGGTGTAATATAAAAATTAAAGTTATGGTCCAAAAACTAGTTTTTCATTTCAACATTTTTTCGAGCTATCCGCACGTGAGTGGTGTCGTTAGAAGCGCCTCGGCGAGGGCTAGCTAAATATGTAATAAACTAAGGTAGGTGTAATATAAAAATTAAAGTTATGGTCCAAAAACTAGTTTTTCATTTCAACATTTTTTCGAGCTATACGCACGTGAGTGGTGTCGTTAGAAGCGCCTCGGCGAGGGCTAGCTAAATATGTAATAAACTAAGGTAGGTGTAATATAAAAATTAAAGTTATGGTCCAAAAACTAGTTTTTCATTTCAACATTTTTTCGAGCTATCCGCACGTGAGTGGTGTCGTTAGAAGCGCCTCGGCGAGGGCTAGCTAAATATGTAATAAACTAAGGTAGGTGTAATATAAAAATTAAAGTTATGGTATAAAAACTAGTTTTTCATTTCAACATTTTTTCGAGCTATCCGCACGTGAGTGGTGTCGTTAGAAGCGCCTCGGCGAGGGCTAGCTAAATATGTAATAAACTAAGGTAGGTGTAATATAAAAATTAAAGTTATGGTCCAAAAACTAGTTTTTCATTTCAACATTTTTTCGAGCTATCCGCACGTGAGTGGTGTCGTTAGAAGCGCCTCGGCGAGGGCTAGCTAAATATGTAATAAACTAAGGTAGGTGTAATATAAAAATTAAAGTTATGGTCCAAAAACTAGTTTTTCATTTCAACATTTTTTCGAGCTATCCGCACGCGAGTGGTGTCGTTAGAAGCGCCTCGGCGAGGGCTAGCTAAATATGTAATAAACTAAGGTAGGTGTAATATAAAAATTAAAGTTATGGTCCAAAAACTAGTTTTTCATTTCAACATTTTTTCGAGCTATCCGCACGTGAGTGGTGTCGTTAGAAGCGCCTCGGCGAGGGCTAGCTAAATATGTAATAAACTAAGGTAGGTGTAATATAAAAATTAAAGTTATGGTCCAAAAACTAGTTTTTCATTTCAACATTTTTTCGAGCTATACGCACGTGAGTGGTGTCGTTAGAAGCGCCTCGGCGAGGGCTAGCTAAATATGTAATAAACTAAGGTAGGTGTAATATAAAAATTAAAGGTATGGTCCAAAAACTAGTTTTTCATTTTAACATTTTTTCGAGCTATCCGCACGTGAGTGGTGTCGTTAGAAGCGCCTCGGCGAGGGCTAGCTAAATATGTAATAAACTAAGGTAGGTGTAATATAAAAATTAAAGTTATGGTCCAAAAACTAGTTTTTCATTTCAACATTTTTTCGAGCTATCCGCACGTGAGTGGTGTCGTTAGAAGCGCCTCGGCGAGGGCTAGCTAAATATGTAATAAACTAAGGTAGGTGTAATATAAAAAATAAAGTTATGGTCCAAAAACTAGTTTTTCATTTCAACATTTTTTCGAGCTATCCGCACGTGAGTGGTGTCGTTAGAAGCGCCTCGGCGAGGGCTAGCTAAATATGTAATAAACTAAGGTAGGTGTAATATAAAAATTAAAGTTATGGTCCAAAAACTAGTTTTTCATTTCAACATTTTTTCGAGCTATCCGCACGCGAGTGGTGTCGTTAGAAGCGCCTCGGCGAGGGCTAGCTAAATATGTAATAAACTAAGGTAGGTGTAATATAAAAATTAAAGTTATGGTCCAAAAACTAGTTTTTCATTTCAACATTTTTTCGAGCTATCCGCACGCGAGTGGTGTCGTTAGAAGCGCCTCGGCGAGGGCTAGCTAAATATGTAATAAACTAAGGTAGGTGTAATATAAAAATTAAAGTTATGGTCCAAAAACTAGTTTTTCATTTCAACATTTTTTCGAGCTATCCGCACGTGAGTGGTGTCGTTAGAAGCGCCTCGGCGAGGGCTAGCTAAATATGTAATAAACTAAGGTAGGTGTAATATAAAAATTAAAGTTATGGTCCAAAAACTAGTTTTTCATTTCAACATTTTTTCGAGCTATCCGCACGTGAGTGGTGTCGTTAGAAGCGCCTCGGCGAGGGCTACGTAAATATGTAATAAACTAAGGTAGGTGTAATATAAAAATTAAAGTTATGGTCCAAAAACTAGTTTTTCATTTCAACATTTTTTCGAGCTATCCGCACGTGAGTGGTGTCGTTAGAAGCGCCTCGGCGAGGGCTACGTAAATATGTAATAAACTAAGGTAGGTGTAATATAAAAATTAAAGTTATGGTCCAAAAACTAGTTTTTCATTTCAACATTTTTTCGAGCTATCCGCACGTGAGTGGTGTCGTTAGAAGCGCCTCGGCGAGGGCTACGTAAATATGTAATAAACTAAGGTAGGTGTAATATAAAAATTAAAGTTATGGTCCAAAAACTAGTTTTTCATTTCAACATTTTTTCGAGCTATCCGCACGTGAGTGGTGTCGTTAGAAGCGCCTCGGCGAGGGCTACGTAAATATGTAATAAACTAAGGTAGGTGTAATATAAAAATTAAAGTTATGGTCCAAAAACTAGTTTTTCATTTCAACATTTTTTCGAGCTATCCGCACGTGAGTGGTGTCGTTAGAAGCGCCTCGGCGAGGGCTACGTAAATATGTAATAAACTAAGGTAGGTGTAATATAAAAATTAAAGTTATGGTCCAAAAACTAGTTTTTCATTTCAACATTTTTTCGAGCTATCCGCACGTGAGTGGTGTCGTTAGAAGCGCCTCGGCGAGGGCTACGTAAATATGTAATAAACTAAGGTAGGTGTAATATAAAAATTAAAGTTATGGTCCAAAAACTAGTTTTTCATTTCAACATTTTTTCGAGCTATCCGCACGTGAGTGGTGTCGTTAGAAGCGCCTCGGCGAGGGCTACGTAAATATGTAATAAACTAAGGTAGGTGTAATATAAAAATTAAAGTTATGGTCCAAAAACTAGTTTTTCATTTCAACATTTTTTCGAGCTATCCGCACGTGAGTGGTGTCGTTAGAAGCGCCTCGGCGAGGGCTACGTAAATATGTAATAAACTAAGGTAGGTGTAATATAAAAATTAAAGTTATGGTCCAAAAACTAGTTTTTCATTTCAACATTTTTTCGAGCTATCCGCACGTGAGTGGTGTCGTTAGAAGCGCCTCGGCGAGGGCTACGTAAATATGTAATAAACTAAGGTAGGTGTAATATAAAAATTAAAGTTATGGTCCAAAAACTAGTTTTTCATTTCAACATTTTTTCGAGCTATCCGCACGTGAGTGGTGTCGTTAGAAGCGCCTCGGCGAGGGCTACGTAAATATGTAATAAACTAAGGTAGGTGTAATATAAAAATTAAAGTTATGGTCCAAAAACTAGTTTTTCATTTCAACATTTTTTCGAGCTATCCGCACGTGAGTGGTGTCGTTAGAAGCGCCTCGGCGAGGGCTACGTAAATATGTAATAAACTAAGGTAGGTGTAATATAAAAATTAAAGTTATGGTCCAAAAACTAGTTTTTCATTTCAACATTTTTTCGAGCTATCCGCACGTGAGTGGTGTCGTTAGAAGCGCCTCGGCGAGGGCTACGTAAATATGTAATAAACTAAGGTAGGTGTAATATAAAAATTAAAGTTATGGTCCAAAAACTAGTTTTTCATTTCAACATTTTTTCGAGCTATCCGCACGTGAGTGGTGTCGTTAGAAGCGCCTCGGCGAGGGCTACGTAAATATGTAATAAACTAAGGTAGGTGTAATATAAAAATTAAAGTTATGGTCCAAAAACTAGTTTTTCATTTCAACATTTTTTCGAGCTATCCGCACGTGAGTGGTGTCGTTAGAAGCGCCTCGGCGAGGGCTAGCTAAATATGTAATAAACTAAGGTAGGTGTAATATAAAAATTAAAGTTATGGTCCAAAAACTAGTTTTTCATTTCAACATTTCTTCGAGCTATCCGCACGTGAGTGGTGTCGTTAGAAGCGCCTCGGCGAGGGCTAGCTAAATATGTAATAAACTAAGGTAGGTGTAATATAAAAATTAAAGTTATGGTCCAAAAACTAGTTTTTCATTTCAACATTTTTTCGAGCTATCCGCACGTGAGTGGTGTCGTTAGAAGCGCCTCGGCGAGGGCTAGCTAAATATGTAATAAACTAAGGTAGGTGTAATATAAAAATTAAAGTTATGGTCCAAAAACTAGTTTTTCATTTCAACATTTTTTCGAGCTATCCGCACGTGAGTGGTGTCGTTAGAAGCGCCTCGGCGAGGGCTAGCTAAATATGTAATAAACTAAGGTAGGTGTAATATAAAAATTAAAGTTATGGTCCAAAAACTAGTTTTTCATTTTAACATTTTTTCGAGCTATCCGCACGTGAGTGGTGTCGTTAGAAGCGCCTCGGCGAGGGCTAGCTAAATATGTAATAAACTAAGGAAGGTGTAATATAAAAATTAAAGTTATGATCCAAAAACTAGTTTTTCATTTCAACATTTTTTCGAGCTATCCGCACGTGAGTGGTGTCGTTAGAAGCGCCTCGGCGAGGGCTAGCTAAATATGTAATAAACTAAGGTAGGTGTAATATAAAAATTAAAGTTATGGTCCAAAAACTAGTTTTTCATTTCAACATTTTTTCGAGCTATCCGCACGTGAGTGGTGTCGTTAGAAGCGCCTCGGCGAGGGCTAGCTAAATATGTAATAAACTAAGGTAGGTGTAATATAAAAATTAAAGTTATGGTCCAAAAACTAGTTTTTCATTTCAACATTTTTTCGAGCTATCCGCACGTGAGTGGTGTCGTTAGAAGCGCCTCGGCGAGGGCTAGCTAAATATGTAATAAACTAAGGTAGGTGTAATATAAAAATTAAAGTTATGGTCCAAAAACTAGTTTTTTATTTCAACATTTTTTCGAGCTATCCGCACGTGAGTGGTGTCGTTAGAAGCGCCTCGGCGAGGGCTAGCTAAATATGTAATAAACTAAGGTAGGTGTAATATAAAAATTAAAGTTATGGTCCAAAAACTAGTTTTTCATTACAACATTTTTTCGAGCTATCCGCACGTGAGTGGTGTCGTTAGAAGCGCCTCGGCGAGGGCTAGCTAAATATGTAATAAACTAAGGTAGGTGTAATATAAAAATTAAAGTTATGGTCCAAAAACTAGTTTTTCATTTCAACATTTCTTCGAGCTATCCGCACGTGAGTGGTGTCGTTAGAAGCGCCTCGGCGAGGGCTAGCTAAATATGTAATAAACTAAGGTAGGTGTAATATAAAAATTAAAGTTATGGTCCAAAAACTAGTTTTTCATTTCAACATTTTTTCGAGCTATCCGCACGTGAGTGGTGTCGTTAGAAGCGCCTCGGCGAGGGCTAGCTAAATATGTAATAAACTAAGGTAGGTGTAATATAAAAATTAAAGTTATGGTCCAAAAACTAGTTTTTCATTTCAACATTTTTTCGAGCTATCCGCACGTGAGTGGTGTCGTTAGAAGCGCCTCGGCGAGGGCTAGCTAAATATGTAATAAACTAAGGTAGGTGTAATATAAAAATTAAAGTTATGGTCCAAAAACTAGTTTTTCATTTCAACATTTTTTCGAGCTATCCGCACGTGAGTGGTGTCGTTAGAAGCGCCTCGGCGAGGGCTAGCTAAATATGTAATAAACTAAGGTAGGTGTAATATAAAAATTAAAGTTATGGTCCAAAAACTAGTTTTTCATTACAACATTTTTTCGAGCTATCCGCACGTGAGTGGTGTCGTTAGAAGCGCCTCGGCAAGGGCTAGCTAAGTATGTAATAAACTAAGGTAGGTGTAATATAAAAATTAAAGTTATGGTCCAAAAACTAGTTTTTCATTTCAACATTTTTTCGAGCTATCCGCACGTGCGTGGTGTCGTTAGAAGCGCCTCGGCGAGGGCTAGCTAAATATGTAATAAACTAAGGTAGGTGTAATATAAAAATTAAAGTTATGGTCCAAAAACTAGTTTTTTATTTCAACATTTTTTCGAGCTATCCGCACGTGAGTGGTGTCGTTAGAAGCGCCTCGGCGAGGGCTAGCTAAATATGTAATAAACTAAGGTAGGTGTAATATAAAAATTAAAGTTATGGTCCAAAAACTAGTTTTTCATTTCAACAATTTTTTCGAGCTATCCGCACGTGAGTGGTGTCGTTAGAAGCGCCTCGGCGAGGGCTAGCTAAATATGTAATAAACTAAGGTAGGTGTAATATAAAAATTAAAGTTATGGTCCAAAAACTAGTTTTTCATTTCAACATTTTTTCGAGCTATCCGCACGTGAGTGGTGTCGTTAGAAGCGCCTCGGCGAGGGCTAGCTAAATATGTAATAAACTAAGGTAGGTGTAATATAAAAATTAAAGTTATGGTCCAAAAACTAGTTTTTCATTTCAACATTTCTTCGAGCTATCCGCACGTGAGTGGTGTCGTTAGAAGCGCCTCGGCGAGGGCTAGCTAAATATGTAATAAACTAAGGTAGGTGTAATATAAAAATTAAAGTTATGGTCCAAAAACTAGTTTTTCATTTCAACATTTTTTCGAGCTATCCGCACGTGAGTGGTGTCGTTAGAAGCGCCTCGGCGAGGGCTACGTAAATATGTAATAAACTAAGGTAGGTGTAATATAAAAATTAAAGTTATGGTCCAAAAACTAGTTTTTCATTTCAACATTTCTTCGAGCTATCCGCACGTGAGTGGTGTCGTTAGAAGCGCCTCGGCGAGGGCTAGCTAAATATGTAATAAACTAAGGTAGGTGTAATATAAAAATTAAAGTTATGGTCCAAAAACTAGTTTTTCATTTCAACATTTTTTCGAGCTATCCGCACGTGAGTGGTGTCGTTAGAAGCGCCTCGGCGAGGGCTAGCTAAATATGTAATAAACTAAGGTAGGTGTAATATAAAAATTAAAGTTATGGTCCAAAAACTAGTTTTTCATTTCAACATTTTTTCGAGCTATCCGCACGTGAGTGGTGTCGTTAGAAGCGCCTCGGCGAGGGCTAGCTAAATATGTAATAAACTAAGGTAGGTGTAATATAAAAATTAAAGTTATGGTCCAAAAACTAGTTTTTCATTTCAACATTTTTTCGAGCTATCCGCACGCGAGTGGTGTCGTTAGAAGCGCCTCGGCGAGGGCTAGCTAAATATGTAATAAACTAAGGTAGGTGTAATATAAAAATTAAAGTTATGGTCCAAAAACTAGTTTTTCATTTCAACATTTTTTCGAGCTATCCGCACGTGAGTGGTGTCGTTAGAAGCGCCTCGGCGAGGGCTAGCTAAATATGTAATAAACTAAGGTAGGTGTAATATAAAAATTAAAGTTATGGTCCAAAAACTAGTTTTTCATTTCAACATTTTTTCGAGCTATACGCACGTGAGTGGTGTCGTTAGAAGCGCCTCGGCGAGGGCTAGCTAAATATGTAATAAACTAAGGTAGGTGTAATATAAAAATTAAAGTTATGGTCCAAAAACTAGTTTTTCATTTCAACATTTTTTCGAGCTATCCGCACGTGAGTGGTGTCGTTAGAAGCGCCTCGGCGAGGGCTAGCTAAATATGTAATAAACTAAGGTAGGTGTAATATAAAAATTAAAGTTATGGTGTAAAAACTAGTTTTTCATTTCAACATTTTTTCGAGCTATCCGCACGTGAGTGGTGGCGTTAGAAGCGCCTCGGCGAGGGCTAGCTAAATATGTAATAAACTAAGGTAGGTGTAATATAAAAATTAAAGTTATGGTCCAAAAACTAGTTTTTCATTTCAACATTTTTTCGAGCTATCCGCACGTGAGTGGTGTCGTTAGAAGCGCCTCGGCGAGGGCTAGCTAAATATGTAATAAACTAAGGTAGGTGTAATATAAAAATTAAAGTTATGGTCCAAAAACTAGTTTTTCATTTCAACATTTTTTCGAGCTATCCGCACGCGAGTGGTGTCGTTAGAAGCGCCTCGGCGAGGGCTAGCTAAATATGTAATAAACTAAGGTAGGTGTAATATAAAAATTAAAGTTATGGTCCAAAAACTAGTTTTTCATTTCAACATTTTTTCGAGCTATCCGCACGTGAGTGGTGTCGTTAGAAGCGCCTCGGCGAGGGCTAGCTAAATATGTAATAAACTAAGGTAGGTGTAATATAAAAATTAAAGTTATGGTCCAAAAACTAGTTTTTCATTTCAACATTTTTTCGAGCTATACGCACGTGAGTGGTGTCGTTAGAAGCGCCTCGGCGAGGGCTAGCTAAATATGTAATAAACTAAGGTAGGTGTAATATAAAAATTAAAGGTATGGTCCAAAAACTAGTTTTTCATTTTAACATTTTTTCGAGCTATCCGCACGTGAGTGGTGTCGTTAGAAGCGCCTCGGCGAGGGCTAGCTAAATATGTAATAAACTAAGGTAGGTGTAATATAAAAATTAAAGTTATGGTCCAAAAACTAGTTTTTCATTTCAACATTTTTTCGAGCTATCCGCACGTGAGTGGTGTCGTTAGAAGCGCCTCGGCGAGGGCTAGCTAAATATGTAATAAACTAAGGTAGGTGTAATATAAAAATTAAAGTTATGGTCCAAAAACTAGTTTTTCATTTCAACATTTTTTCGAGCTATACGCACGTGAGTGGTGTCGTTAGAAGCGCCTCGGCGAGGGCTAGCTAAATATGTAATAAACTAAGGTAGGTGTAATATAAAAATTAAAGGTATGGTCCAAAAACTAGTTTTTCATTTTAACATTTTTTCGAGCTATCCGCACGTGAGTGGTGTCGTTAGAAGCGCCTCGGCGAGGGCTAGCTAAATATGTAATAAACTAAGGTAGGTGTAATATAAAAATTAAAGTTATGGTCCAAAAACTAGTTTTTCATTTCAACATTTTTTCGAGCTATCCGCACGTGAGTGGTGTCGTTAGAAGCGCCTCGGCGAGGGCTAGCTAAATATGTAATAAACTAAGGTAGGTGTAATATAAAAATTAAAGTTATGGTCCAAAAACTAGTTTTTCATTTCAACATTTTTTCGAGCTATCCGCACGTGAGTGGTGTCGTTAGAAGCGCCTCGGCGAGGGCTAGCTAAATATGTAATAAACTAAGGTAGGTGTAATATAAAAATTAAAGTTATGGTCCAAAAACTAGTTTTTCATTTCAACATTTTTTCGAGCTATCCGCACGCGAGTGGTGTCGTTAGAAGCGCCTCGGCGAGGGCTAGCTAAATATGTAATAAACTAAGGTAGGTGTAATATAAAAATTAAAGTTATGGTCCAAAAACTAGTTTTTCATTTCAACATTTTTTCGAGCTATCCGCACGTGAGTGGTGTCGTTAGAAGCGCCTCGGCGAGGGCTAGCTAAATATGTAATAAACTAAGGTAGGTGTAATATAAAAATTAAAGTTATGGTCCAAAAACTAGTTTTTCATTTCAACATTTTTTCGAGCTATACGCACGTGAGTGGTGTCGTTAGAAGCGCCTCGGCGAGGGCTAGCTAAATATGTAATAAACTAAGGTAGGTGTAATATAAAAATTAAAGTTATGGTCCAAAAACTAGTTTTTCATTTCAACATTTTTTCGAGCTATCCGCACGTGAGTGGTGTCGTTAGAAGCGCCTCGGCGAGGGCTAGCTAAATATGTAATAAACTAAGGTAGGTGTAATATAAAAATTAAAGTTATGGTATAAAAACTAGTTTTTCATTTCAACATTTTTTCGAGCTATCCGCACGTGAGTGGTGTCGTTAGAAGCGCCTCGGCGAGGGCTAGCTAAATATGTAATAAACTAAGGTAGGTGTAATATAAAAATTAAAGTTATGGTCCAAAAACTAGTTTTTCATTTCAACATTTTTTCGAGCTATCCGCACGTGAGTGGTGTCGTTAGAAGCGCCTCGGCGAGGGCTAGCTAAATATGTAATAAACTAAGGTAGGTGTAATATAAAAATTAAAGTTATGGTCCAAAAACTAGTTTTTCATTTCAACATTTTTTCGAGCTATCCGCACGCGAGTGGTGTCGTTAGAAGCGCCTCGGCGAGGGCTAGCTAAATATGTAATAAACTAAGGTAGGTGTAATATAAAAATTAAAGTTATGGTCCAAAAACTAGTTTTTCATTTCAACATTTTTTCGAGCTATCCGCACGTGAGTGGTGTCGTTAGAAGCGCCTCGGCGAGGGCTAGCTAAATATGTAATAAACTAAGGTAGGTGTAATATAAAAATTAAAGTTATGGTCCAAAAACTAGTTTTTCATTTCAACATTTTTTCGAGCTATCCGCACGTGAGTGGTGTCGTTAGAAGCGCCTCGGCGAGGGCTAGCTAAATATGTAATAAACTAAGGTAGGTGTAATATAAAAATTAAAGTTATGGTCCAAAAACTAGTTTTTCATTTCAACATTTTTTCGAGCTATCCGCACGTGAGTGGTGTCGTTAGAAGCGCCTCGGCGAGGGCTAGCTAAATATGTAATAAACTAAGGTAGGTGTAATATAAAAATTAAAGTTATGGTCCAAAAACTAGTTTTTCATTTCAACATTTTTTCGAGCTATCCGCACGCGAGTGGTGTCGTTAAAAGCGCCTCGGCGAGGGCTAGCTAAATATGTAATAAACTAAGGTAGGTGTAATATAAAAATTAAAGTTATGGTCCAAAAACTAGTTTTTCATTTCAACATTTTTTCGAGCTATCCGCACGTGAGTGGTGTCGTTAGAAGCGCCTCGGCGAGGGCTAGCTAAATATGTAATAAACTAAGGTAGGTGTAATATAAAAATTAAAGTTATGGTCCAAAAACTAGTTTTTCATTTCAACATTTTTTCGAGCTATACGCACGTGAGTGGTGTCGTTAGAAGCGCCTCGGCGAGGGCTAGCTAAATATGTAATAAACTAAGGTAGGTGTAATATAAAAATTAAAGTTATGGTCCAAAAACTAGTTTTTCATTTCAACATTTTTTCGAGCTATCCGCACGTGAGTGGTGTCGTTAGAAGCGCCTCGGCGAGGGCTAGCTAAATATGTAATAAACTAAGGTAGGTGTAATATAAAAATTAAAGTTATGGTATAAAAACTAGTTTTTCATTTCAACATTTTTTCGAGCTATCCGCACGTGAGTGGTGTCGTTAGAAGCGCCTCGGCGAGGGCTAGCTAAATATGTAATAAACTAAGGTAGGTGTAATATAAAAATTAAAGTTATGGTCCAAAAACTAGTTTTTCATTTCAACATTTTTTCGAGCTATCCGCACGTGAGTGGTGTCGTTAGAAGCGCCTCGGCGAGGGCTAGCTAAATATGTAATAAACTAAGGTAGGTGTAATATAAAAATTAAAGTTATGGTCCAAAAACTAGTTTTTCATTTCAACATTTTTTTCGAGCTATCCGCACGCGAGTGGTGTCGTTAGAAGCGCCTCGGCGAGGGCTAGCTAAATATGTAATAAACTAAGGTAGGTGTAATATAAAAATTAAAGTTATGGTCCAAAAACTAGTTTTTCATTTCAACATTTTTTCGAGCTATCCGCACGTGAGTGGTGTCGTTAGAAGCGCCTCGGCGAGGGCTAGCTAAATATGTAATAAACTAAGGTAGGTGTAATATAAAAATTAAAGTTATGGTCCAAAAACTAGTTTTTCATTTCAACATTTTTTCGAGCTATACGCACGTGAGTGGTGTCGTTAGAAGCGCCTCGGCGAGGGCTAGCTAAATATGTAATAAACTAAGGTAGGTGTAATATAAAAATTAAAGGTATGGTCCAAAAACTAGGTTTTCATTTTAACATTTTTTCGAGCTATCCGCACGTGAGTGGTGTCGTTAGAAGCGCCTCGGCGAGGGCTAGCTAAATATGTAATAAACTAAGGTAGGTGTAATATAAAAATTAAAGTTATGGTCCAAAAACTAGTTTTTCATTTCAACATTTTTTCGAGCTATCCGCACGTGAGTGGTGTCGTTAGAAGCGCCTCGGCGAGGGCTAGCTAAATATGTAATAAACTAAGGTAGGTGTAATATAAAAAATAAAGTTATGGTCCAAAAACTAGTTTTTCATTTCAACATTTTTTCGAGCTATCCGCACGTGAGTGGTGTCGTTAGAAGCGCCTCGGCGAGGGCTAGCTAAATATGTAATAAACTAAGGTAGGTGTAATATAAAAATTAAAGTTATGGTCCAAAAACTAGTTTTTCATTTCAACATTTTTTCGAGCTATCCGCACGCGAGTGGTGTCGTTAGAAGCGCCTCGGCGAGGGCTAGCTAAATATGTAATAAACTAAGGTAGGTGTAATATAAAAATTAAAGTTATGGTCCAAAAACTAGTTTTTCATTTCAACATTTTTTCGAGCTATCCGCACGTGAGTGGTGTCGTTAGAAGCGCCTCGGCGAGGGCTAGCTAAATATGTAATAAACTAAGGTAGGTGTAATATAAAAATTAAAGTTATGGTCCAAAAACTAGTTTTTCATTTCAACATTTTTTCGAGCTATACGCACGTGAGTGGTGTCGTTAGAAGCGCCTCGGCGAGGGCTAGCTAAATATGTAATAAACTAAGGTAGGTGTAATATAAAAATTAAAGGTATGGTCCAAAAACTAGTTTTTCATTTTAACATTTTTTCGAGCTATCCGCACGTGAGTGGTGTCGTTAGAAGCGCCTCGGCGAGGGCTAGCTAAATATGTAATAAACTAAGGTAGGTGTAATATAAAAATTAAAGTTATGGTCCAAAAACTAGTTTTTCATTTCAACATTTTTTCGAGCTATCCGCACGTGAGTGGTGTCGTTAGAAGCGCCTCGGCGAGGGCTAGCTAAATATGTAATAAACTAAGGTAGGTGTAATATAAAAAATAAAGTTATGGTCCAAAAACTAGTTTTTTATTTCAACATTTTTTCGAGCTATCCGCACGTGAGTGGTGTCGTTAGAAGCGCCTCGGCGAGGGCTAGCTAAATATGTAATAAACTAAGGTAGGTGTAATATAAAAATTAAAGTTATGGTCCAAAAACTAGTTTTTCATTTCAACATTTTTTCGAGCTATCCGCACGTGAGTGGTGTCGTTAGAAGCGCCTCGGCGAGGGCTAGCTAAATATGTAATAAACTAAGGTAGGTGTAATATAAAAATTAAAGTTATGGTCCAAAAACTAGTTTTTCATTTCAACATTTTTTCGAGCTATCCGCACGTGAGTGGTGTCGTTAGAAGCGCCTCGGCGAGGGCTAGCTAAATATGTAATAAACTAAGGTAGGTGTAATATAAAAATTAAAGTTATGGTCCAAAAACTAGTTTTTCATTTCAACATTTTTTCGAGCTATACGCACGTGAGTGGTGTCGTTAGAAGCGCCTCGGCGAGGGCTAGCTAAATATGTAATAAACTAAGGTAGGTGTAATATAAAAATTAAAGTTATGGTCCAAAAACTAGTTTTTCATTTCAACATTTTTTCGAGCTATCCGCACGTGAGTGGTGTCGTTAGAAGCGCCTCGGCGAGGGCTAGCTAAATATGTAATAAACTAAGGTAGGTGTAATATAAAAATTAAAGTTATGGTCCAAAAACTAGTTTTTCATTACAACATTTTTTCGAGCTATCCGCACGTGAGTGGTGTCGTTAGAAGCGCCTCGGCGAGGGCTAGCTAAATATGTAATAAACTAAGGTAGGTGTAATATAAAAATTAAAGTTATGGTCCAAAAACTAGTTTTTCATTACAACATTTTTTCGAGCTAGCCGCACGTGAGTGGTGTCGTTAGAAGCGCCTCGGCGAGGGCTAGCTTAATATGTAATAAACTAAGGTAGGTGTAATATAAAAAATTAAAGTTATGGTCCAAAAACTAGTTTTTCATAACAACATTTTTTCGAGCTAGCCGCACGTGAGTGGTGTCGTTAGAAGCGCCTCGGCGAGGGCTAGCTAAATATGTAATAAACTAAGGTAGGTGTAATATAAAAAAATAAAGTTATGGTCCAAAAACTAGTTTTTCATAACAACATTTTTTCGAGCTATCCGCACGTGAGTGGTGTCGTTAGAAGCGCCTCGGCGAGGGCTAGCTAAATATGTAATAAACTAAGGTAGGTGTAATATAAAAAAATAAAGTTATGGTCCAAAAACTAGTTTTTCATAACAACATTTTTTCGAGCTAGCCGCACGTGAGTGGTGTCGTTAGAAGCGCCTCGGCGAGGGCTAGCTAAATATGTAATAAACTAAGGTAGGTGTAATATAAAAATTAAAGTTATGGTCCAAAAACTAGTTTTTCATTTCAACATTTTTTCGAGCTATACGCACGTGAGTGGTGTCGTTAGAAGCGCCTCGGCGAGGGCTAGCTAAATATGTAATAAACTAAGGTAGGTGTAATATAAAAATTAAAGGTATGGTCCAAAAACTAGTTTTTCATTTTAACATTTTTTCGAGCTATCCGCACGTGAGTGGTGTCGTTAGAAGCGCCTCGGCGAGGGCTAGCTAAATATGTAATAAACTAAGGTAGGTGTAATATAAAAATTAAAGTTATGGTCCAAAAACTAGTTTTTCATTTCAACATTTTTTCGAGCTATCCGCACGTGAGTGGTGTCGTTAGAAGCGCCTCGGCGAGGGCTAGCTAAATATGTAATAAACTAAGGTAGGTGTAATATAAAAATTAAAGTTATGGTCCAAAAACTAGTTTTTCATTTCAACATTTTTTCGAGCTATCCGCACGTGAGTGGTGTCGTTAGAAGCGCCTCGGCGAGGGCTAGCTAAATATGTAATAAACTAAGGTAGGTGTAATATAAAAATTAAAGTTATGGTCCAAAAACTAGTTTTTCATTTCAACATTTTTTCGAGCTATCCGCACGTGAGTGGTGTCGTTAGAAGCGCCTCGGCGAGGGCTACGTAAATATGTAATAAACTAAGGTAGGTGTAATATAAAAATTAAAGTTATGGTCCAAAAACTAGTTTTTCATTTCAACATTTTTTCGAGCTATCCGCACGTGAGTGGTGTCGTTAGAAGCGCCTCGGCGAGGGCTAGCTAAATATGTAATAAACTAAGGTAGGTGTAATATAAAAATTAAAGTTATGGTCCAAAAACTAGTTTTTCATTTCAACATTTTTTCGAGCTATACGCACGTGAGTGGTGTCGTTAGAAGCGCCTCGGCGAGGGCTAGCTAAATATGTAATAAACTAAGGTAGGTGTAATATAAAAATTAAAGGTATGGTCCAAAAACTAGTTTTTCATTTTAACATTTTTTCGAGCTATCCGCACGTGAGTGGTGTCGTTAGAAGCGCCTCGGCGAGGGCTAGCTAAATATGTAATAAACTAAGGTAGGTGTAATATAAAAATTAAAGTTATGGTCCAAAAACTAGTTTTTCATTTCAACATTTTTTCGAGCTATCCGCACGTGAGTGGTGTTGTTAGAAGCGCCTCGGCGAGGGCTAGCTAAATATGTAATAAACTAAGGTAGGTGTAATATAAAAAATAAAGTTATGGTCCAAAAACTAGTTTTTTATTTCAACATTTTTTCGAGCTATCCGCACGTGAGTGGTGTCGTTAGAAGCGCCTCGGCGAGGGCTAGCTAAATATGTAATAAACTAAGGTAGGTGTAATATAAAAATTAAAGTTATGGTCCAAAAACTAGTTTTTCATTTCAACATTTTTTCGAGCTATCCGCACGTGAGTGGTGTCGTTAGAAGCGCCTCGGCGAGGGCTAGCTAAATATGTAATAAACTAAGGTAGGTGTAATATAAAAATTAAAGTTATGGTCCAAAAACTAGTTTTTCATTTCAACATTTTTTCGAGCTATCCGCACGTGAGTGGTGTCGTTAGAAGCGCCTCGGCGAGGGCTAGCTAAATATGTAATAAACTAAGGTAGGTGTAATATAAAAATTAAAGTTATGGTCCAAAAACTAGTTTTACATTTCAACATTTTTTCGAGCTATACGCACGTGAGTGGTGTCGTTAGAAGCGCCTCGGCGAGGGCTAGCTAAATATGTAATAAACTAAGGTAGGTGTAATATAAAAATTAAAGTTATGGTCCAAAAACTAGTTTTTCATTTCAACATTTTTTCGAGCTATCCGCACGTGAGTGGTGTCGTTAGAAGCGCCTCGGCGAGGGCTAGCTAAATATGTAATAAACTAAGGTAGGTGTAATATAAAAATTAAAGTTATGGTCCAAAAACTAGTTTTTCATTACAACATTTTTTCGAGCTATCCGCACGTGAGTGGTGTCGTTAGAAGCGCCTCGGCGAGGGCTAGCTAAATATGTAATAAACTAAGGTAGGTGTAATATAAAAATTAAAGTTATGGTCCAAAAACTAGTTTTTCATTACAACATTTTTTCGAGCTAGCCGCACGTGAGTGGTGTCGTTAGAAGCGCCTCGGCGAGGGCTAGCTTAATATGTAATAAACTAAGGTAGGTGTAATATAAAAAATTAAAGTTATGGTCCAAAAACTAGTTTTTCATAACAACATTTTTTCGAGCTAGCCGCACGTGAGTGGTGTCGTTAGAAGCGCCTCGGCGAGGGCTAGCTAAATATGTAATAAACTAAGGTAGGTGTAATATAAAAAAATAAAGTTATGGTCCAAAAACTAGTTTTTCATAACAACATTTTTTCGAGCTAGCCGCACGTGAGTGGTGTCGTTAGAAGCGCCTCGGCGAGGGCTAGCTAAATATGTAATAAACTAAGGTAGGTGTAATATAAAAAAATAAAGTTATGGTCCAAAAACTAGTTTTTCATAACAACATTTTTTCGAGCTAGCCGCACGTGAGTGGTGTCGTTAGAAGCGCCTCGGCGAGGGCTAGCTAAATATGTAATAAACTAAGGTAGGTGTAATATAAAAAATTAAAGTTATGGTCCAAAAACTAGTTTTTCATAACAACATTTTTTCGAGCTAGCCGCACGTGAGTGGTGTCGTTAGAAGCCCCTCGGCGAGGGCTAGCTAAATATGTAATAAACTAAGGTAGGTGTAATATAAAAAATTAAAGTTATGGTCCAAAAACTAGTTTTTCATAACAACATTTTTTCGAACTAGCCGCACGTGAGTGGTGTCGTTAGAAGCGCCTCGGCGAGGGCTAGCTAAATATGTAATAAACTAAGGTAGGTGTAATATAAAAATTAAAGTTATGGTCCAAAAACTAGTTTTTCATTTCAACATTTTTTCGAGCTATCCGCACGTGAGTGGTGTCGCTAGAAGTGCCTCGGCGAGGGCTAGCTAAATATGTAATAAACTAAGGTAGGTGTAATATAAAAATTAAAGTTATGGTCCAAAAACTAGTTTTTCATAACAACATTTTTTCGAGCTAGCCGCACGTGAGTGGTGTCGTTAGAAGCGCCTCAGCGAGGGCTAGCTAAATATGTAATAAACTAAGGTAGGTGTAATATAAAAAATTAAAGTTATGGTCCAAAAACTAGTTTTTCATAACAACATTTTTTCGAGCTAGCCGCACGTGAGTGGTGTCGTTAGAAGCGCCTCGGCGAGGGCTAGCTAAATATGTAATAAACTAAGGTAGGTGTAATATAAAAAAATAAAGTTATGGTCCAAAAACTAGTTTTTCATAACAACATTTTTTCGAGCTAGCCGCACGTGAGTGGTGTCGTTAGAAGCGCCTCGGCGAGGGCTAGCTAAATATGTAATAAACTAAGGTAGGTGTAATATAAAAAATTAAAGTTATGGTCCAAAAACTAGTTTTTCATAACAACATTTTTCGAGCTAGCCGCACGTGAGTGGTGTCGTTAGAAGCCCCTCGGCGAGGGCTAGCTAAATATGTAATAAACTAAGGTAGGTGTAATATAAAAAGTTAAAGTTATGGTCCAAAAACTAGTTTTTCATAACAACATTTTTTCGAACTAGCCGCACGTGAGTGGTGTCGTTAGAAGCGCCTCGGCGAGGGCTAGCTAAATATGTAATAAACTAAGGTAGGTGTTATATAAAAAATTAAAGTTATGGTCCAAAAACTAGTTTTTCATAACAACATTTTTTCGAGCTATCCGCACGTGAGTGGTGTCGTTAGAAGCCCCTCGGCGAGGGCTAGCTAAATATGTAATAAACTAAGGTAGGTGTAATATAAAAATTAAAGTTATGGTCCAAAAACTAGTTTTTCATTTCAACATTTTTTCGAGCTATCCGCACGTGAGTGGTGTCGTTAGAAGCGCCTCGGCGAGGGCTAGCTAAATATGTAATAAACTAAGGTAGGTGTAATATAAAAAATTAAAGTTATGGTCCTAAAACTAGTTTTTCATTTCAACATTTTTTCGAGCTATCCGCACGTGAGTGGTGTCGTTAGAAGCGCCTCGGCGAGGGCTAGCTAAATATGTAATAAACTAAGGTAGGTGTAATATAAAAATTAAAGTTATGGTCCAAAAACTAGTTTTTCATTACAACATTTTTTCGAGCTAGCCGCACGTGAGTGGTGTCGTTAGAAGCGCCTCGGCGTGGGCTACGTAAATATGTAATAAACTAAGGTAGGTGTAATATAAAAAATTAAAGTTATGGTCCAAAAACTAGTTTTTCATAACAACATTTTTTCGAGCTAGCCGCACGTGAGTGGTGTCGTTAGAAGCGCCTCGGCGAGGGCTAGCTAAATATGTAATAAACTAAGGTAGGTGTAATATAAAAATTAAAGTTATGGTCCAAAAACTAGTTTTTCATTACAACATTTTTTCGAGCTATCCGCACGTGAGTGGTGTCGTTAGAAGCGCCTCGGCGAGGGCTAGCTAAATATGTAATAAACTAAGGTAGGTGTAATATAAAAATTAAAGTTATGGTCCAAAAACTAGTTTTTCATTACAACATTTTTTCGAGCTAGCCGCACGTGAGTGGTGTCGTTAGAAGCGCCTCGGCGAGGGCTAGCTTAATATGTAATAAACTAAGGTAGGTGTAATATAAAAAATTAAAGTTATGGTCCAAAAACTAGTTTTTCATAACAACATTTTTTCGAGCTAGCCGCACGTGAGTGGTGTCGTTAGAAGCGCCTCGGCGAGGGCTAGCTAAATATGTAATAAACTAAGGTAGGTGTAATATAAAAAAATAAAGTTATGGTCCAAAAACTAGTTTTTCATAACAACATTTTTTCGAGCTAGCCGCACGTGAGTGGTGTCGTTAGAAGCGCCTCGGCGAGGGCTAGCTAAATATGTAATAAACTAAGGTAGGTGTAATATAAAAAAATAAAGTTATGGTCCAAAAACTAGTTTTTCATAACAACATTTTTTCGAGCTAGCCGCACGTGAGTGGTGTCGTTAGAAGCGCCTCGGCGAGGGCTAGCTAAATATGTAATAAACTAAGGTAGGTGTAATATAAAAAATTAAAGTTATGGTCCAAAAACTAGTTTTTCATAACAACATTTTTTCGAGCTAGCCGCACGTGAGTGGTGTCGTTAGAAGCCCCTCGGCGAGGGCTAGCTAAATATGTAATAAACTAAGGTAGGTGTAATATAAAAAATTAAAGTTATGGTCCAAAAACTAGTTTTTCATAACAACATTTTTTCGAACTAGCCGCACGTGAGTGGTGTCGTTAGAAGCGCCTCGGCGAGGGCTAGCTAAATATGTAATAAACTAAGGTAGGTGTAATATAAAAATTAAAGTTATGGTCCAAAAACTAGTTTTTCATTTCAACATTTTTTCGAGCTATCCGCACGTGAGTGGTGTCGTTAGAAGTGCCTCGGCGAGGGCTAGCTAAATATGTAATAAACTAAGGTAGGTGTAATATAAAAAATTAAAGTTATGGTCCAAAAACTAGTTTTTCATTTCAACATTTTTTCGAGCTATACGCACGTGAGTGGTGTCGTTAGAAGCGCCTCGGCGAGGGCTAGCTAAATATGTAATAAACTAAGGTAGGTGTAATATAAAAATTAAAGGTATGGTCCAAAAACTAGTTTTTCATTTTAACATTTTTTCGAGCTATCCGCACGTGAGTGGTGTCGTTAGAAGCGCCTCGGCGAGGGCTAGCTAAATATGTAATAA
The DNA here is from genome assembly GCA_905475315.1 of Autographa pulchrina. Taxonomy (NCBI): domain Eukaryota; kingdom Metazoa; phylum Arthropoda; class Insecta; order Lepidoptera; family Noctuidae; genus Autographa; species Autographa pulchrina. Next base: position 393,726 of record FR997782.1, read on the forward strand.
ACTAAGGTAGGTGTAATATAAAAATTAAAGTTATGGTCCAAAAACTAGTTTTTCATTTCAACATTTTTTCGAGCTATCCGCACGTGAGTGGTGTCGTTAGAAGCGCCTCGGCGAGGGCTAGCTAAATATGTAATAAACTAAGGTAGGTGTAATATAAAAAATAAAGTTATGGTCCAAAAACTAGTTTTTCATTTCAACATTTTTTCGAGCTATCCGCACGTGAGTGGTGTCGTTAGAAGCGCCTCGGCGAGGGCTAGCTAAATATGTAATAAACTAAGGTAGGTGTAATATAAAAATTAAAGTTATGGTCCAAAAACTAGTTTTTCATTTCAACATTTTTTCGAGCTATCCGCACGCGAGTGGTGTCGTTAGAAGCGCCTCGGCGAGGGCTAGCTAAATATGTAATAAACTAAGGTAGGTGTAATATAAAAATTAAAGTTATGGTCCAAAAACTAGTTTTTCATTTCAACATTTTTTCGAGCTATCCGCACGTGAGTGGTGTCGTTAGAAGCGCCTCGGCGAGGGCTAGCTAAATATGTAATAAACTAAGGTAGGTGTAATATAAAAATTAAAGTTATGGTCCAAAAACTAGTTTTTCATTTCAACATTTTTTCGAGCTATACGCACGTGAGTGGTGTCGTTAGAAGCGCCTCGGCGAGGGCTAGCTAAATATGTAATAAACTAAGGTAGGTGTAATATAAAAATTAAAGGTATGGTCCAAAAACTAGTTTTTCATTTCAACATTTTTTCGAGCTATCCGCACGTGAGTGGTGTCGTTAGAAGCGCCTCGGCGAGGGCTAGCTAAATATGTAATAAACTAAGGTAGGTGTAATATAAAAATTAAAGTTATGGTCCAAAAACTAGTTTTTCATTTCAACATTTTTTCGAGCTATCCGCACGTGAGTGGTGTCGTTAGAAGCGCCTCGGCGAGGGCTAGCTAAATATGTAATAAACTAAGGTAGGTGTAATATAAAAAATAAAGTTATGGTCCAAAAACTAGTTTTTTATTTCAACATTTTTTCGAGCTATCCGCACGTGAGTGGTGTCGTTAGAAGCGCCTCGGCGAGGGCTAGCTAAATATGTAATAAACTAAGGTAGGTGTAATATAAAAATTAAAGTTATGGTCCAAAAACTAGTTTTTCATTTCAACATTTTTTCGAGCTATCCGCACGTGAGTGGTGTCGTTAGAAGCGCCTCGGCGAGGGCTAGCTAAATATGTAATAAACTAAGGTAGGTGTAATATAAAAATTAAAGTTATGGTCCAAAAACTAGTTTTTCATTTCAACATTTTTTCGAGCTATCCGCACGTGAGTGGTGTCGTTAGAAGCGCCTCGGCGAGGGCTAGCTAAATATGTAATAAACTAAGGTAGGTGTAATATAAAAATTAAAGTTATGGTCCAAAAACTAGTTTTTCATTTCAACATTTTTTCGAGCTATACGCACGTGAGTGGTGTCGTTAGAAGCGCCTCGGCGAGGGCTAGCTAAATATGTAATAAACTAAGGTAGGTGTAATATAAAAATTAAAGTTATGGTCCAAAAACTAGTTTTTCATTTCAACATTTTTTCGAGCTATCCGCACGTGAGTGGTGTCGTTAGAAGCGCCTCGGCGAGGGCTAGCTAAATATGTAATAAACTAAGGTAGGTGTAATATAAAAATTAAAGTTATGGTCCAAAAACTAGTTTTTCATTACAACATTTTTTCGAGCTATCCGCACGTGAGTGGTGTCGTTAGAAGCGCCTCGGCGAGGGCTAGCTAAATATGTAATAAACTAAGGTAGGTGTAATATAAAAATTAAAGTTATGGTCCAAAAACTAGTTTTTCATAACAACATTTTTTCGAGCTAGCCGCACGTGAGTGGTGTCGTTAGAAGCGCCTCGGCGAGGGCTAGCTAAATATGTAATAAACTAAGGTAGGTGTAATATAAAAAATTAAAGTTATGGTCCAAAAACTAGTTTTTCATAACAACATTTTTTCGAGCTAGCCGCACGTGAGTGGTGTCGTTAGAAGCCCCTCGGCGAGGGCTAGCTAAATATGTAATAAACTAAGGTAGGTGTAATATAAAAAATTAAAGTTATGGTCCAAAAACTAGTTTTTCATAACAACATTTTTTCGAACTAGCCGCACGTGAGTGGTGTCGTTAGAAGCGCCTCGGCGAGGGCTAGCTAAATATGTAATAAACTAAGGTAGGTGTAATATAAAAATTAAAGTTATGGTCCAAAAACTAGTTTTTCATTTCAACATTTTTTCGAGCTATCCGCACGTGAGTGGTGTCGTTAGAAGTGCCTCGGCGAGGGCTAGCTAAATATGTAATAAACTAAGGTAGGTGTAATATAAAAATTAAAGTTATGGTCCAAAAACTAGTTTTTCATAACAACATTTTTTCGAGCTAGCCGCACGTGAGTGGTGTCGTTAGAAGCGCCTCAGCGAGGGCTAGCTAAATATGTAATAAACTAAGGTAGGTGTAATATAAAAAATTAAAGTTATGGTCCAAAAACTAGTTTTTCATAACAACATTTTTTCGAGCTAGCCGCACGTGAGTGGTGTCGTTAGAAGCGCCTCGGCGAGGGCTAGCTAAATATGTAATAAACTAAGGTAGGTGTAATATAAAAAAATAAAGTTATGGTCCAAAAACTAGTTTTTCATAACAACATTTTTTCGAGCTAGCCGCACGTGAGTGGTGTCGTTAGAAGCGCCTCGGCGAGGGCTAGCTAAATATGTAATAAACTAAGGTAGGTGTAATATAAAAAATTAAAGTTATGGTCCAAAAACTAGTTTTTCATAACAACATTTTTCGAGCTAGCCGCACGTGAGTGGTGTCGTTAGAAGCCCCTCGGCGAGGGCTAGCTAAATATGTAATAAACTAAGGTAGGTGTAATATAAAAAGTTAAAGTTATGGTCCAAAAACTAGTTTTTCATAACAACATTTTTTCGAGCTATCCGCACGTGAGTGGTGTCGTTAGAAGCCCCTCGGCGAGGGCTAGCTAAATATGTAATAAACTAAGGTAGGTGTAATATAAAAATTAAAGTTATGGTCCAAAAACTAGTTTTTCATTTCAACATTTTTTCGAGCTATCCGCACGTGAGTGGTGTCGTTAGAAGCGCCTCGGCGAGGGCTAGCTAAATATGTAATAAACTAAGGTAGGTGTAATATAAAAAATTAAAGTTATGGTCCTAAAACTAGTTTTTCATTACAACATTTTTTCGAGCTATCCGCACGTGAGTGGTGTCGTTAGAAGCGCCTCGGCGAGGGCTAGCTAAATATGTAATAAACTAAGGTAGGTGTAATATAAAAATTAAAGTTATGGTCCAAAAACTAGTTTTTCATTACAACATTTTTTCGAGCTAGCCGCACGTGAGTGGTGTCGTTAGAAGCGCCTCGGCGTGGGCTACGTAAATATGTAATAAACTAAGGTAGGTGTAATATAAAAAATTAAAGTTATGGTCCAAAAACTAGTTTTTCATAACAACATTTTTTCGAGCTAGCCGCACGTGAGTGGTGTCGTTAGAAGCGCCTCGGCGAGGGCTAGCTAAATATGTAATAAACTAAGGTAGGTGTAATATAAAAATTAAAGTTATGGTCCAAAAACTAGTTTTTCATTACAACATTTTTTCGAGCTATCCGCACGTGAGTGGTGTCGTTAGAAGCGCCTCGGCGAGGGCTAGCTAAATATGTAATAAACTAAGGTAGGTGTAATATAAAAATTAAAGTTATGGTCCAAAAACTAGTTTTTCATTACAACATTTTTTCGAGCTAGCCGCACGTGAGTGGTGTCGTTAGAAGCGCCTCGGCGAGGGCTAGCTTAATATGTAATAAACTAAGGTAGGTGTAATATAAAAAATTAAAGTTATGGTCCAAAAACTAGTTTTTCATAACAACATTTTTTCGAGCTAGCCGCACGTGAGTGGTGTCGTTAGAAGCGCCTCGGCGAGGGCTAGCTAAATATGTAATAAACTAAGGTAGGTGTAATATAAAAAAATAAAGTTATGGTCCAAAAACTAGTTTTTCATAACAACATTTTTTCGAGCTAGCCGCACGTGAGTGGTGTCGTTAGAAGCGCCTCGGCGAGGGCTAGCTAAATATGTAATAAACTAAGGTAGGTGTAATATAAAAAAATAAAGTTATGGTCCAAAAACTAGTTTTTCATAACAACATTTTTTCGAGCTAGCCGCACGTGAGTGGTGTCGTTAGAAGCGCCTCGGCGAGGGCTAGCTAAATATGTAATAAACTAAGGTAGGTGTAATATAAAAAATTAAAGTTATGGTCCAAAAACTAGTTTTTCATAACAACATTTTTTCGAGCTAGCCGCACGTGAGTGGTGTCGTTAGAAGCCCCTCGGCGAGGGCTAGCTAAATATGTAATAAACTAAGGTAGGTGTAATATAAAAAATTAAAGTTATGGTCCAAAAACTAGTTTTTCATAACAACATTTTTTCGAACTAGCCGCACGTGAGTGGTGTCGTTAGAAGCGCCTCGGCGAGGGCTAGCTAAATATGTAATAAACTAAGGTAGGTGTAATATAAAAATTAAAGTTATGGTCCAAAAACTAGTTTTTCATTTCAACATTTTTTCGAGCTATCCGCACGTGAGTGGTGTCGTTAGAAGTGCCTCGGCGAGGGCTAGCTAAATATGTAATAAACTAAGGTAGGTGTAATATAAAAATTAAAGTTATGGTCCAAAAACTAGTTTTTCATAACAACATTTTTTCGAGCTAGCCGCACGTGAGTGGTGTCGTTAGAAGCGCCTCAGCGAGGGCTAGCTAAATATGTAATAAACTAAGGTAGGTGTAATATAAAAAATTAAAGTTATGGTCCAAAAACTAGTTTTTCATATCAACATTTTTTCGAGCTAGCCGCACGTGAGTGGTGTCGTTAGAAGCGCCTCGGCGAGGGCTAGCTAAATATGTAATAAACTAAGGTAGGTGTAATATAAAAAAATAAAGTTATGGTCCAAAAACTAGTTTTTCATAACAACATTTTTTCGAGCTAGCCGCACGTGAGTGGTGTCGTTAGAAGCGCCTCGGCGAGGGCTAGCTAAATATGTAATAAACTAAGGTAGGTGTAATATAAAAAATTAAAGTTATGGTCCAAAAACTAGTTTTTCATAACAACATTTTTCGAGCTAGCCGCACGTGAGTGGTGTCGTTAGAAGCCCCTCGGCGAGGGCTAGCTAAATATGTAATAAACTAAGGTAGGTGTAATATAAAAAGTTAAAGTTATGGTCCAAAAACTAGTTTTTCATAACAACATTTTTTCGAACTAGCCGCACGTGAGTGGTGTCGTTAGAAGCGCCTCGGCGAGGGCTAGCTAAATATGTAATAAACTAAGGTAGGTGTTATATAAAAAATTAAAGTTATGGTCCAAAAACTAGTTTTTCATAACAACATTTTTTCGAGCTATCCGCACGTGAGTGGTGTCGTTAGAAGCCCCTCGGCGAGGGCTAGCTAAATATGTAATAAACTAAGGTAGGTGTAATATAAAAATTAAAGTTATGGTCCAAAAACTAGTTTTTCATTTCAACATTTTTTCGAGCTATCCGCACGTGAGTGGTGTCGTTAGAAGCGCCTCGGCGAGGGCTAGCTAAATATGTAATAAACTAAGGTAGGTGTAATATAAAAAATTAAAGTTATGGTCCTAAAACTAGTTTTTCATTACAACATTTTTTCGAGCTATCCGCACGTGAGTGGTGTCGTTAGAAGCGCCTCGGCGAGGGCTAGCTAAATATGTAATAAACTAAGGTAGGTGTAATATAAAAATTAAAGTTATGGTCCAAAAACTAGTTTTTCATTACAACATTTTTTCGAGCTAGCCGCACGTGAGTGGTGTCGTTAGAAGCGCCTCGGCGTGGGCTACGTAAATATGTAATAAACTAAGGTAGGTGTAATATAAAAAATTAAAGTTATGGTCCAAAAACTAGTTTTTCATAACAACATTTTTTCGAGCTAGCCGCACGTGAGTGGTGTCGTTAGAAGCGCCTCGGCGAGGGCTAGCTAAATATGTAATAAACTAAGGTAGGTGTAATATAAAAAAATAAAGTTATGGTCCAAAAACTAGTTTTTCATAACAACATTTTTTTGAGCTAGCCGCACGTGAGTGGTGTCGTTAGAAGCGCCTCGGCGAGGGCTAGCTAAATATGTAATAAACTAAGGTAGGTGTAATATAAAAAATTAAAGTTATGGTCCAAAAACTAGTTTTTCATAACAACATTTTTTCGAGCTAGCCGCACGTGAGTGGTGTCGTTAGAAGCCCCTCGGCGAGGGCTAGCTAAATATGTAATAAACTAAGGTAGGTGTAATATAAAAAATTAAAGTTATGGTCCAAAAACTAGTTTTTCATAACAACATTTTTTCGAACTAGCCGCACGTGAGTGGTGTCGTTAGAAGCGCCTCGCCGAGGGCTAGCTAAATATGTAATAAACTAAGGTAGGTGTAATATAAAAATTAAAGTTATGGTCCAAAAACTAGTTTTTCATTTCAACATTTTTTCGAGCTATCCGCACGTGAGTGGTGTCGTTAGAAGCGCCTCGGCGAGGGCTAGCTAAATATGTAATAAACTAAGGTAGGTGTAATATAAAAATTAAAGTTATGGTCCAAAAACTAGTTTTTCATTTCAACATTTTTTCGAGCTATCCGCACGTGAGTGGTGTCGTTAGAAGTGCCTCGGCGAGGGCTAGCTAAATATGTAATAAACTAAGGTAGGTGTAATATAAAAATTAAAGTTATGGTCCAAAAACTAGTTTTTCATAACAACATTTTTTCGAGCTAGCCGCACGTGAGTGGTGTCGTTAGAAGCGCCTCAGCGAGGGCTAGCTAAATATGTAATAAACTAAGGTAGGTGTAATATAAAAAATTAAAGTTATGGTCCAAAAACTAGTTTTTCATAACAACATTTTTTCGAGCTAGCCGCACGTGAGTGGTGTCGTTAGAAGCGCCTCGGCGAGGGCTAGCTAAATATGTAATAAACTAAGGTAGGTGTAATATAAAAAAATAAAGTTATGGTCCAAAAACTAGTTTTTCATAACAACATTTTTTCGAGCTAGCCGCACGTGAGTGGTGTCGTTAGAAGCGCCTCGGCGAGGGCTAGCTAAATATGTAATAAACTAAGGTAGGTGTAATATAAAAAATTAAAGTTATGGTCCAAAAACTAGTTTTTCATAACAACATTTTTCGAGCTAGCCGCACGTGAGTGGTGTCGTTAGAAGCGCCTCGGCGAGGGCTAGCTAAATATGTAATAAACTAAGGTAGGTGTAATATAAAAAGTTAAAGTTATGGTCCAAAAACTAGTTTTTCATAACAACATTTTTTCGAACTAGCCGCACGTGAGTGGTGTCGTTAGAAGCGCCTCGGCGAGGGCTAGCTAAATATGTAATAAACTAAGGTAGGTGTTATATAAAAAATTAAAGTTATGGTCCAAAAACTAGTTTTTCATAACAACATTTTTTCGAGCTATCCGCACGTGAGTGGTGTCGTTAGAAGGCCCTCGCCGAGGGCTAGCTAAATATGTAATAAACTAAGGTAGGTGTAATATAAAAATTAAAGTTATGGTCCAAAAACTAGTTTTTCATTTCAACATTTTTTCGAGCTATCCGCACGTGAGTGGTGTCGTTAGAAGCGCCTCGGCGAGGGCTAGCTAAATATGTAATAAACTAAGGTAGGTGTAATATAAAAAATTAAAGTTATGGTCCTAAAACTAGTTTTTCATTACAACATTTTTTCGAGCTATCCGCACGTGAGTGGTGTCGTTAGAAGCGCCTCGGCGAGGGCTAGCTAAATATGTAATAAACTAAGGTAGGTGTAATATAAAAATTAAAGTTATGGTCCAAAAACTAGTTTTTCATTACAACATTTTTTCGAGCTAGCCGCACGTGAGTGGTGTCGTTAGAAGCGCCTCGGCGTGGGCTACGTAAATATGTAATAAACTAAGGTAGGTGTAATATAAAAAATTAAAGTTATGGTCCAAAAACTAGTTTTTCATAACAACATTTTTTCGAGCTAGCCGCACGTGAGTGGTGTCGTTAGAAGCGCCTCGGCGAGGGCTAGCTAAATATGTAATAAACTAAGGTAGGTGTAATATAAAAAAATAAAGTTATGGTCCAAAAACTAGTTTTTCATAACAACATTTTTTCGAGCTAGCCGCACGTGAGTGGTGTCGTTAGAAGCGCCTCGGCGAGGGCTAGCTAAATATGTAATAAACTAAGGTAGGTGTAATATAAAAAATTAAAGTTATGGTCCAAAAACTAGTTTTTCATAACAACATTTTTTCGAGCTAGCCGCACGTGAGTGGTGTCGTTAGAAGCCCCTCGGCGAGGGCTAGCTAAATATGTAATAAACTAAGGTAGGTGTAATATAAAAAATTAAAGTTATGGTCCAAAAACTAGTTTTTCATAACAACATTTTTTCGAACTAGCCGCACGTGAGTGGTGTCGTTAGAAGCGCCTCGGCGAGGGCTAGCTAAATATGTAATAAACTAAGGTAGGTGTAATATAAAAATTAAAGTTATGGTCCAAAAACTAGTTTTTCATTTCAACATTTTTTCGAGCTATCCGCACGTGAGTGGTGTCGTTAGAAGCGCCTCGGCGAGGGCTAGCTAAATATGTAATAAACTAAGGTAGGTGTAATATAAAAATTAAAGTTATGGTCCAAAAACTAGTTTTTCATTTCAACATTTTTTCGAGCTATCCGCACGTGAGTGGTGTCGTTAGAAGCGCCTCGGCGAGGGCTAGCTAAATATGTAATAAACTAAGGTAGGTGTAATATAAAAATTAAAGTTATGGTCCTAAAACTAGTTTTTCATTACAAAATTTTTTCGAGCTATCCGCACGTGAGTGGTGTCGTTAGAAGCGCCTCGGCGAGGGCTAGCTAAATATGTAATAAACTAAGGTAGGTGTAATATAAAAATTAAAGTTATGGTCCAAAAACTAGTTTTTCATTACAACATTTTTTCGAGCTAGCCGCACGTGAGTGGTGTCGTTAGAAGCGCCTCGGCGAGGGCTAGCTAAATATGTAATAAACTAAGGTAGGTGTAATATAAAAAATTAAAGTTATGGTCCAAAAACTAGTTTTTCATAACAACATTTTTTCGAGCTAGCCGCACGTGAGTGGTGTCGTTAGAAGCGCCTCGGCGAGGGCTAGCTAAATATGTAATAAACTAAGGTAGGTGTAATATAAAAAAATAAAGTTATGGTCCAAAAACTAGTTTTTCATTTCAACATTTTTTCGAGCTAGCCGCACGTGAGTGGTGTCGTTAGAAGCGCCTCGGCGAGGGCTAGCTAAATATGTAATAAACTAAGGTAGGTGTAATATAAAAAATTAAAGTTATGGTCCAAAAACTAGTTTTTCATAACAACATTTTTTCGAGCTAGCCGCACGTGAGTGGTGTCGTTAGAAGCCCCTCGGCGAGGGCTAGCTAAATATGTAATAAACTAAGGTAGGTGTAATATAAAAAATTAAAGTTATGGTCCAAAAACTAGTTTTTCATAACAACATTTTTTCGAGCTAGCCGCACGTGAGTGGTGTCGTTAGAAGCGCCTCGGCGAGGGCTAGCTAAATATGTAATAAACTAAGGTAGGTGTAATATAAAAATTAAAGTTATGGTCCAAAAACTAGTTTTTCATTACAACATTTTTTCGAGCTATCCGCACGTGAGTGGTGTCGTTAGAAGCGCCTCGGCGAGGGCTAGCTAAATATGTAATAAACTAAGGTAGGTGTAATATAAAAATTAAAGTTATGGTCCAAAAACTAGTTTTTCATTACAACATTTTTTCGAGCTAGCCGCACGTGAGTGGTGTCGTTAGAAGCGCCTCGGCGAGGGCTAGCTTAATATGTAATAAACTAAGGTAGGTGTAATATAAAAAATTAAAGTTATGGTCCAAAAACTAGTTTTTCATAACAACATTTTTTCGAGCTAGCCGCACGTGAGTGGTGTCGTTAGAAGCGCCTCGGCGAGGGCTAGCTAAATATGTAATAAACTAAGGTAGGTGTAATATAAAAAAATAAAGTTATGGTCCAAAAACTAGTTTTTCATAACAACATTTTTTCGAGCTAGCCGCACGTGAGTGGTGTCGTTAGAAGCGCCTCGGCGAGGGCTAGCTAAATATGTAATAAACTAAGGTAGGTGTAATATAAAAAAATAAAGTTATGGTCCAAAAACTAGTTTTTCATAACAACATTTTTTCGAGCTAGCCGCACGTGAGTGGTGTCGTTAGAAGCGCCTCGGCGAGGGCTAGCTAAATATGTAATAAACTAAGGTAGGTGTAATATAAAAAATTAAAGTTATGGTCCAAAAACTAGTTTTTCATAACAACATTTTTTCGAGCTAGCCGCACGTGAGTGGTGTCGTTAGAAGCCCCTCGGCGAGGGCTAGCTAAATATGTAATAAACTAAGGTAGGTGTAATATAAAAAATTAAAGTTATGGTCCAAAAACTAGTTTTTCATATCAACATTTTTTCGAGCTAGCCGCACGTGAGTGGTGTCGTTAGAAGCGCCTCGGCGAGGGCTAGCTAAATATGTAATAAACTAAGGTAGGTGTAATATAAAAATTAAAGTTATGGTCCAAAAACTAGTTTTTCATTTCAACATTTTTTCGAGCTATCCGCACGTGAGTGGTGTCGTTAGAAGTGCCTCGGCGAGGGCTAGCTAAATATGTAATAAACTAAGGTAGGTGTAATATAAAAATTAAAGTTATGGTCCAAAAACTAGTTTTTCATAACAACATTTTTTCGAGCTAGCCGCACGTGAGTGGTGTCGTTAGAAGCGCCTCAGCGAGGGCTAGCTAAATATGTAATAAACTAAGGTAGGTGTAATATAAAAAATTAAAGTTATGGTCCAAAAACTAGTTTTTCATAACAACATTTTTTCGAGCTAGCCGCACGTGAGTGGTGTCGTTAGAAGCGCCTCGGCGAGGGCTAGCTAAATATGTAATAAACTAAGGTAGGTGTAATATAAAAAAATAAAGTTATGGTCCAAAAACTAGTTTTTCATAACAACATTTTTTCGAGCTAGCCGCACGTGAGTGGTGTCGTTAGAAGCGCCTCGGCGAGGGCTAGCTAAATATGTAATAAACTAAGGTAGGTGTAATATAAAAAATTAAAGTTATGGTCCAAAAACTAGTTTTTCATAACAACATTTTTCGAGCTAGCCGCACGTGAGTGGTGTCGTTAGAAGCCCCTCGGCGAGGGCTAGCTAAATATGTAATAAACTAAGGTAGGTGTAATATAAAAAGTTAAAGTTATGGTCCAAAAACTAGTTTTTCATAACAACATTTTTTCGAACTAGCCGCACGTGAGTGGTGTCGTTAGAAGCGCCTCGGCGAGGGCTAGCTAAATATGTAATAAACTAAGGTAGGTGTTATATAAAAAATTAAAGTTATGGTCCAAAAACTAGTTTTTCATAACAACATTTTTTCGAGCTATCCGCACGTGAGTGGTGTCGTTAGAAGCCCCTCGGCGAGGGCTAGCTAAATATGTAATAAACTAAGGTAGGTGTAATATAAAAATTAAAGTTATGGTCCAAAAACTAGTTTTTCATTTCAACATTTTTTCGAGCTATCCGCACGTGAGTGGTGTCGTTAGAAGCGCCTCGGCGAGGGCTAGCTAAATATGTAATAAACTAAGGTAGGTGTAATATAAAAAATTAAAGTTATGGTCCTAAAACTAGTTTTTCATTACAACATTTTTTCGAGCTATCCGCACGTGAGTGGTGTCGTTAGAAGCGCCTCGGCGAGGGCTAGCTAAATATGTAATAAACTAAGGTAGGTGTAATATAAAAATTAAAGTTATGGTCCAAAAACTAGTTTTTCATTACAACATTTTTTCGAGCTAGCCGCACGTGAGTGGTGTCGTTAGAAGCGCCTCGGCGAGGGCTAGCTAAATATGTAATAAACTAAGGTAGGTGTAATATAAAAAATTAAAGTTATGGTCCAAAAACTAGTTTTTCATAACAACATTTTTTCGAGCTAGCCGCACGTGAGTGGTGTCGTTAGAAGCCCCTCGGCGAGGGCTAGCTAAATATGTAATAAACTAAGGTAGGTGTAATATAAAAAATTAAAGTTATGGTCCTAAAACTAGTTTTTCATTACAACATTTTTTCGAGCTATCCGCACGTGAGTGGTGTCGTTAGAAGCCCCTCGGCGAGGGCTAGCTAAATATGTAATAAACTAAGGTAGGTGTAATATAAAAATTAAAGTTATGGTCCAAAAACTAGTTTTTCATTTCAACATTTTTTCGAGCTATCCGCACGTGAGTGGTGTCGTTAGAAGCGCCTCGGCGAGGGCTAGCTAAATATGTAATAAACTAAGGTAGGTGTAATATAAAAAATTAAAGTTATGGTCCTAAAACTAGTTTTTCATTACAACATTTTTTCGAGCTATCCGCACGTGAGTGGTGTCGTTAGAAGCGCCTCGGCGAGGGCTAGCTAAATATGTAATAAACTAAGGTAGGTGTAATATAAAAATTAAAGTTATGGTCCAAAAACTAGTTTTTCATTACAACATTTTTTCGAGCTAGCCGCACGTGAGTGGTGTCGTTAGAAGCGCCTCGGCGAGGGCTAGCTAAATATGTAATAAACTAAGGTAGGTGTAATATAAAAAATTAAAGTTATGGTCCAAAAACTAGTTTTTCATAACAACATTTTTTCGAGCTAGCCGCACGTGAGTGGTGTCGTTAGAAGCCCCTCGGCGAGGGCTAGCTAAATATGTAATAAACTAAGGTAGGTGTAATATAAAAAATTAAAGTTATGGTCCAAAAACTAGTTTTTCATAACAACATTTTTTCGAACTAGCCGCACGTGAGTGGTGTCGTTAGAAGCGCCTCGGCGAGGGCTAGCTAAATATGTAATAAACTAAGGTAGGTGTAATATAAAAATTAAAGTTATGGTCCAAAAACTAGTTTTTCATTTCAACATTTTTTCGAGCTATCCGCACGTGAGTGGTGTCGTTAGAAGCGCCTCGGCGAGGGCTAGCTAAATATGTAATAAACTAAGGTAGGTGTAATATAAAAATTAAAGTTATGGTCCAAAAACTAGTTTTTCATTTCAACATTTTTTCGAGCTATCCGCACGTGAGTGGTGTCGTTAGAAGCGCCTCGGCGAGGGCTAGCTAAATATGTAATAAACTAAGGTAGGTGTAATATAAAAATTAAAGTTATGGTCCTAAAACTAGTTTTTCATTACAACATTTTTTCGAGCTATCCGCACGTGAGTGGTGTCGTTAGAAGCGCCTCGGCGAGGGCTAGCTAAATATGTAATAAACTAAGGTAGGTGTAATATAAAAATTAAAGTTATGGTCCAAAAACTAGTTTTTCATTACAACATTTTTTCGAGCTAGCCGCACGTGAGTGGTGTCGTTAGAAGCGCCTCGGCGAGGGCTAGCTAAATATGTAATAAACTAAGGTAGGTGTAATATAAAAAATTAAAGTTATGGTCCAAAAACTAGTTTTTCATAACAACATTTTTTCGAGCTAGCCGCACGTGAGTGGTGTCGTTAGAAGCGCCTCGGCGAGGGCTAGCTAAATATGTAATAAACTAAGGTAGGTGTAATATAAAAAAATAAAGTTATGGTCCAAAAACTAGTTTTTCATTTCAACATTTTTTCGAGCTAGCCGCACGTGAGTGGTGTCGTTAGAAGCGCCTCGGCGAGGGCTAGCTAAATATGTAATAAACTAAGGTAGGTGTAATATAAAAAATTAAAGTTATGGTCCAAAAACTAGTTTTTCATAACAACATTTTTTCGAGCTAGCCGCACGTGAGTGGTGTCGTTAGAAGCCCCTCGGCGAGGGCTAGCTAAATATGTAATAAACTAAGGTAGGTGTAATATAAAAAATTAAAGTTATGGTCCAAAAACTAGTTTTTCATAACAACATTTTTTCGAACTAGCCGCACGTGAGTGGTGTCGTTAGAAGCGCCTCGGCGAGGGCTAGCTAAATATGTAATAAACTAAGGTAGGTGTAATATAAAAAATTAAAGTTATGGTCCAAAAACTAGTTTTTCATAACAACATTTTTTCGAGCTATCCGCACGTGAGTGGTGTCGTTAGAAGCGCCTCGGCGAGGGCTAGCTAAATATGTAATAAACTAAGGTAGGTGTAATATAAAAAATTAAAGTTATGGTCCAAAAACTAGTTTTTCATAACAACATTTTTTCGAGCTAGCCGCACGTGAGTGGTGTCGTTAGAAGCGCCTCGGCGAGGGCTAGCTAAATATGTAATAAACTAAGGTAGGTGTAATATAAAAAATTAAAGTAATGGTCCAAAAACTAGTTTTTCATAACAACATTTTTTCGAACTAGCCGCACGTGAGTGGTGTCGTTAGAAGCGCCTCGGCGAGGGCTAGCTAAATATGTAATAAACTAAGGTAGGTGTAATATAAAAATTAAAGTTATGGTCCAAAAACTAGTTTTTCATTTCAACATTTTTTCGAGCTATCCGCACGTGAGTGGTGTCGTTAGAAGCGCCTCGGCGAGGGCTAGCTAAATATGTAATAAACTAAGGTAGGTGTAATATAAAAAATTAAAGTTATGGTCCAAAAACTAGTTTTTCATAACAACATTTTTTCGAACTAGCCGCACGTGAGTGGTGTCGTTAGAAGCGCCTCGGCGAGGGCTAGCTAAATATGTAATAAATTAAGGTAGGTGTAATATAAAAAATTAAAGTTATGGTCCAAAAACTAGTTTTTCATTTCAACATTTTTTCGAGCTATCCGCACGTGAGTGGTGTCGTTAGAAGCGCCTCGGCGAGGGCTAGCTAAATATGTAATAAACTAAGGTAGGTGTAATATAAAAATTAAAGTTATGGTCCAAAAACTAGTTTTTCATTTCAACATTTTTCGAGCTATCCGCACGTGAGTGGTGTCGTTAGAAGCGCCTCGGCGAGGGCTAGCTAAATATGTAATAAACTAAGGTAGGTGTAATATAAAAATTAAAGTTATGGTCCTAAAACTAGTTTTTCATTACAACATTTTTTCGAGCTATCCGCACGTGAGTGGTGTCGTTAGAAGCGCCTCGGCGAGGGCTAGCTAAATATGTAATAAACTAAGGTAGGTGTAATATAAAAATTAAAGTTATGGTCCAAAAACTAGTTTTTCATTACAACATTTTTTCGAGCTAGCCGCACGTGAGTGGTGTCGTTAGAAGCGCCTCGGCGAGGGCTAGCTAAATATGTAATAAACTAAGGTAGGTGTAATATAAAAAATTAAAGTTATGGTCCAAAAACTAGTTTTTCATAACAACATTTTTTCGAGCTAGCCGCACGTGAGTGGTGTCGTTAGAAGCCCCTCGGCGAGGGCTAGCTAAATATGTAATAAACTAAGGTAGGTGTAATATAAAAAATTAAAGTTATGGTCCAAAAACTAGTTTTTCATAACAACATTTTTTCGAACTAGCCGCACGTGAGTGGTGTCGTTAGAAGCGCCTCGGCGAGGGCTAGCTAAATATGTAATAAACTAAGGTAGGTGTAATATAAAAAATTAAAGTTATGGTCCAAAAACTAGTTTTTCATAACAACATTTTTTCGAGCTAGCCGCACGTGAGTGGTGTCGTTAGAAGCGCCTCGGCGAGGGCTAGCTAAATATGTAATAAACTAAGGTAGGTGTAATATAAAAAATTAAAGTTATGGTCCAAAAACTAGTTTTTCATAACAACATTTTTTCGAGCTAGCCGCACGTGAGTGGTGTCGTTAGAAGCGCCTCGGCGAGGGCTAGCTAAATATGTAATAAACTAAGGTAGGTGTAATATAAAAAATTAAAGTTATGGTCCAAAAACTAGTTTTTCATAACAACATTTTTTCGAGCTAGCCGCACGTGAGTGGTGTCGTTAGAAGCGCCTCGGCGAGGGCTAGCTAAATATGTAATAAACTAAGGTAGGTGTAATATAAAAAATTAAAGTTATGGTCCAAAAACTAGTTTTTCATAACAACATTTTTTCGAGCTAGCCGCACGTGAGTGGTGTCGTTAGAAGCGCCTCGGCGAGGGCTAGCTAAATATGTAATAAACTAAGGTAGGTGTAATATAAAAAATTAAAGTTATGGTCCAAAAACTAGTTTTTCATAACAACATTTTTTCGAGCTAGCCGCACGTGAGTGGTGTCGTTAGAAGCGCCTCGGCGAGGGCTAGCTAAATATGTAATAAACTAAGGTAGGTGTAATATAAAAAAATAAAGTTATGGTCCAAAAACTAGTTTTTCATAACAACATTTTTTCGAGCTAGCCGCACGTGAGTGGTGTCGTTAGAAGCGCCTCGGCGAGGGCTAGCTAAATATGTAATAAACTAAGGTAGGTGTAATATAAAAAATTAAAGTTATGGTGCAAAAACTAGTTTTTCATAACAACATTTTTTCGAGCTAGCCGCACGTGAGTGGTGTCGTTAGAAGCCCCTCGGCGAGGGCTAGCTAAATATGTAATAAACTAAGGTAGGTGTAATATAAAAAATTAAAGTTATGGTCCAAAAACTAGTTTTTCATAACAACATTTTTTCGAACTAGCCGCACGTGAGTGGTGTCGTTAGAAGCGCCTCGGCGAGGGCTAGCTAAATATGTAATAAACTAAGGTAGGTGTAATATAAAAAATTAAAGTTATGGTCCAAAAACTAGTTTTTCATAACAACATTTTTTCGAGCTAGCCGCACGTGAGTGATGTCGTTAGAAGCGCCTCGGCGAGGGCTAGCTAAATATGTAATAAACTAAGGTAGGTGTAATATAAAAAATTCAAGTTATGGTCCAAAAACTAGTTTTTCATAACAACATTTTTTCGAGCTAGCCGCACGTGAGTGGTGTCGTTAGAAGCCCCTCGGCGAGGGCTAGCTAAATATGTAATAAACTAAGGTAGGTGTAATATAAAAAATTAAAGTTATGGTCCAAAAACTAGTTTTTCATAACAACATTTTTTCGAGCTAGCCGCACGTGAGTGATGTCGTTAGAAGCGCCTCGGCGAGGGCTAGCTAAATATGTAATAAACTAAGGTAGGTGTAATATAAAAAATTAAAGTTATGGTCCAAAAACTAGTTTTTCATAACAACATTTTTTCGAGCTAGCCGCACGTGAGTGGTGTCGTTAGAAGCGCCTCGGCGAGGGCTAGCTAAATATGTAATAAACTAAGGTAGGTGTAATATAAAAAATTCAAGTTATGGTCCAAAAACTAGTTTTTCATAACAACATTTTTTCGAGCTAGCCGCACGTGAGTGGTGTCGTTAGAAGCGCCTCGGCGAGGGCTAGCTAAATATGTAATAAACTAAGGTAGGTGTAATATAAAAAATTAAAGTTATGGTCCAAAAACTAGTTTTTCATAACAACATTTTTTCGAACTAGCCGCACGTGAGTGGTGTCGTTAGAAGCGCCTCGGCGAGGGCTAGCTAAATATGTAATAAACTAAGGTAGGTGTAATATAAAAAATTAAAGTTATGGTCCAAAAACTAGTTTTTCATAACAACATTTTTTCGAGCTAGCCGCACGTGAGTGATGTCGTTAGAAGCGCCTCGGCGAGGGCTAGCTAAATATGTAATAAACTAAGGTAGGTGTAATATAAAAAATTCAAGTTATGGTCCAAAAACTAGTTTTTCATAACAACATTTTTTCGAGCTAGCCGCACGTGAGTGGTGTCGTTAGAAGCCCCTCGGCGAGGGCTAGCTAAATATGTAATAAACTAAGGTAGGTGTAATATAAAAAATTAAAGTTATGGTCCAAAAACTAGTTTTTCATAACAACATTTTTTCGAGCTAGCCGCACGTGAGTGATGTCGTTAGAAGCGCCTCGGCGAGGGCTAGCTAAATATGTAATAAACTAAGGTAGGTGTAATATAAAAAATTAAAGTTATGGTCCAAAAACTAGTTTTTCATAACAACATTTTTTCGAGCTAGCCGCACGTGAGTGGTGTCGTTAGAAGCGCCTCGGCGAGGGCTAGCTAAATATGTAATAAACTAAGGTAGGTGTAATATAAAAAATTCAAGTTATGGTCCAAAAACTAGTTTTTCATAACAACATTTTTTCGAGCTAGCCGCACGTGAGTGGTGTCGTTAGAAGCGCCTCGGCGAGGGCTAGCTAAATATGTAATAAACTAAGGTAGGTGTAATATAAAAAATTAAAGTTATGGTCCAAAAACTAGTTTTTCATAACAACATTTTTTCGAGCTAGCCGCACGTGAGTGGTGTCGTTAGAAGCCCCTCGGCGAGGGCTAGCTAAATATGTAATAAACTAAGGTAGGTGTAATATAAAAAATTAAAGTTATGGTCCAAAAACTAGTTTTTCATAACAACATTTTTTCGAGCTAGCCGCACGTGAGTGGTGTCGTTAGAAGCGCCTCGGCGAGGGCTAGCTAAATATGTAATAAACTAAGGTAGGTGTAATATAAAAATTAAAGTTATGGTCCAAAAACTAGTTTTTCATTTCAACATTTTTTCGAGCTATCCGCACGTGAGTGGTGTCGTTAGAAGCGCCTCGGCGAGGGCTAGCTAAATATGTAATAAACTAAGGTAGGTGTAATATAAAAATTAAAGTTATGGTCCAAAAACTAGTTTTTCATTTCAACATTTTTTCGAGCTATCCGCACGTGAGTGGTGTCGTTAGAAGCGCCTCGGCGAGGGCTAGCTAAATATGTAATAAACTAAGGTAGGTGTAATATAAAAATTAAAGTTATGGTCCTAAAACTAGTTTTTCATTACAACATTTTTTCGAGCTATCCGCACGTGAGTGGTGTCGTTAGAAGCGCCTCGGCGAGGGCTAGCTAAATATGTAATAAACTAAGGTAGGTGTAATATAAAAATTAAAGTTATGGTCCAAAAACTAGTTTTTCATTACAACATTTTTTCGAGCTAGCCGCACGTGAGTGGTGTCGTTAGAAGCGCCTCGGCGAGGGCTAGCTAAATATGTAATAAACTAAGGTAGGTGTAATATAAAAAATTAAAGTTATGGTCCAAAAACTAGTTTTTCATAACAACATTTTTTCGAGCTAGCCGCACGTGAGTGGTGTCGTTAGAAGCGCCTCGGCGAGGGCTAGCTAAATATGTAATAAACTAAGGTAGGTGTAATATAAAAAAATAAAGTTATGGTCCAAAAACTAGTTTTTCATAACAACATTTTTTCGAGCTAGCCGCACGTGAGTGGTGTCGTTAGAAGCGCCTCGGCGAGGGCTAGCTAAATATGTAATAAACTAAGGTAGGTGTAATATAAAAAAATAAAGTTATGGTCCAAAAACTAGTTTTTCATAACAACATTTTTTCGAGCTAGCCGCACGTGAGTGGTGTCGTTAGAAGCCCCTCGGCGAGGGCTAGCTAAATATGTAATAAACTAAGGTAGGTGTAATATAAAAAATTAAAGTTATGGTCCAAAAACTAGTTTTTCATAACAACATTTTTTCGAACTAGCCGCACGTGAGTGGTGTCGTTAGAAGCGCCTCGGCGAGGGCTAGCTAAATATGTAATAAACTAAGGTAGGTGTAATATAAAAAATTAAAGTTATGGTCCAAAAACTAGTTTTTCATAACAACATTTTTTCGAGCTAGCCGCACGTGAGTGGTGTCGTTAGAAGCGCCTCGGCGAGGGCTAGCTAAATATGTAATAAACTAAGGTAGGTGTAATATAAAAAATTAAAGTTATGGTCCAAAAACTAGTTTTTCATAACAACATTTTTTCGAGCTAGCCGCACGTGAGTGGTGTCGTTAGAAGCGCCTCGGCGAGGGCTAGCTAAATATGTAATAAACTAAGGTAGGTGTAATATAAAAAATTAAAGTTATGGTCCAAAAACTAGTTTTTCATAACAACATTTTTTCGAACTAGCCGCACGTGAGTGGTGTCGTTAGAAGCGCCTCGGCGAGGGCTAGCTAAATATGTAATAAACTAAGGTAGGTGTAATATAAAAATTAAAGTTATGGTCCAAAAACTAGTTTTTCATTTCAACATTTTTTCGAGCTATCCGCACGTGAGTGGTGTCGTTAGAAGCGCCTCGGCGAGGGCTAGCTAAATATGTAATAAACTAAGGTAGGTGTAATATAAAAAATTAAAGTTATGGTCCAAAAACTAGTTTTTCATAACAACATTTTTTCGAACTAGCCGCACGTGAGTGGTGTCGTTAGAAGCGCCTCGGCGAGGGCTAGCTAAATATGTAATAAACTAAGGTAGGTGTAATATAAAAAATTAAAGTTATGGTCCAAAAACTAGTTTTTCATCACAACATTTTTTCGAGCTAGCCGCACGTGAGTGATGTCGTTAGAAGCGCCTCGGCGAGGGCTAGCTAAATATGTAATAAACTAAGGTAGGTGTAATATAAAAAATTAAAGTTATGGTCCAAAAACTAGTTTTTCATAACAACATTTTTTCGAGCTAGCCGCACGTGAGTGGTGTCGTTAGAAGCGCCTCGGCGAGGGCTAGCTAAATATGTAATAAACTAAGGTAGGTGTAATATAAAAAATTAAAGTTATGGTCCAAAAACTAGTTTTTCATAACAACATTTTTTCGAGCTAGCCGCACGTGAGTGGTGTCGTTAGAAGCGCCTCGGCGAGGGCTAGCTAAATATGTAATAAACTAAGGTAGGTGTAATATAAAAAATTAAAGTTATGGTCCAAAAACTAGTTTTTCATAACAACATTTTTTCGAGCTAGCCGCACGTGAGTGGTGTCGTTAGAAGCCCCTCGGCGAGGGCTAGCTAAATATGTAATAAACTAAGGTAGGTGTAATATAAAAAATTAAAGTTATGGTCCAAAAACTAGTTTTTCATAACAACATTTTTTCGAACTAGCCGCACGTGAGTGGTGTCGTTAGAAGCGCCTCGGCGAGGGCTAGCTAAATATGTAATAAACTAAGGTAGGTGTAATATAAAAAATTAAAGTTATGGTCCAAAAACTAGTTTTTCATTACAACATTTTTTCGAGCTAGCCGCACGTGAGTGGTGTCGTTAGAAGCGCCTCGGCGAGGGCTAGCTAAATATGTAATAAACTAAGGTAGGTGTAATATAAAAAATTAAAGTTATGGTCCAAAAACTAGTTTTTCATAACAACATTTTTTCGAGCTAGCCGCACGTGAGTGGTGTCGTTAGAAGCGCCTCGGCGAGGGCTAGCTAATCGTGTAATAAACTAAGGTAGGTGTAATATAAAAAATTTAAGTTATGGTCTAAAAACTAGTTTTTCAGTACAACATTTTTTGCGAGCTAGCCGCACGTGAGTGGTGTCGTTAGAAGCGCCTCGGCGAGGGCTAGCTAACCGTGTAATAAAATAAGGTAGGTGTAATATAAAAAAATAAAGTTATGGTCTAAAAACTAGTTTTTCAGTACAAAATTTTTTGCGAGCTAGCCGCACGTGAGTGGTGTCGTTAGAAGCGCCTCGGCGAGGGCTAGCTAACCGTGTAATAAACTAAGGTAGGTGTAATATAAAAAATTAAAGTTATGGTCTAAAAACTAGTTTTTCATTACAACATTTTTTCGAGCTAGCCGCACGTGAGTGGTGTCGTTAGAAGCGCCTCGGCGAGGGCTAGCTAACCGTGTAATAAACTATTCGGTGTGTTTTGTGGTCAACCTTTTACATCAGAAGTGTGAAGTGAAACGCGCCCTCATGCCGCGAAGCCGCAAGCGCACTCGAGGAAGAAGGAGTGCCTCAAAAATAAGTGTTTCAAGTTGCTCGTCATCAAGCTCTGGCTCGCATTCTTCGAGCAGCAGCAGCTCTGGCGGGCACAAGCACAGGAAAAAGAGACGCACCAGGCGTGCGTCTCCCGCAGTAAGCCAAAATGTTATTTTATCATCCGTGATACCTGACTTTGATCCATTAGTGGACGATATTGAAATGTGGATAAATGTAGTAGAAGCTAATGCTCGTGCTTTTCATTGGTCGGATCGAGTCCTTCAATATCAAGCCTTGAAAAAATTGCGTAATACCGTCAAGACATGGTACGACTCACTTCAAAAAAATAAAACGCGATGGACTACCTGGAAATGGAAAGATTGGCGAAATACATTATTAGATACATTCCAAATTAAGCGTAACATGTACCTATAGTTTGTTGAAAGATTTAGTCCAAACAAAACCTCTAGATGGCCAATCATTATACGAATTTTATTTTGTACAAAAAGGGAAAATTGATAAAATGAGGCTAGCATTTTCTGATCAAGACATCATTTCGATAATCGTAGGGTCAATTGGTAATAAAAATATTCTAACGGCAGCTGACGCTGGTAATTTTAAATACTGTGATGAGTTGGCTTCATTTTTACACTGAAAAATTCATGCCGACCCTGAACAAGTCCGTTCAGAAACAATAATAATAATAATAATAATAATAATAATATAAATTTATTTGTCAGAATACAGTACATTAAGGTGTTACATAATATTAGCCTCTTGTATTCTACCATTACTGGTGTACAAATATTAAACTTATAAACTAAAACAAAATCAATATAATGTATCAAAATTATATAAATGTGAAAGTAAATATATTATAGGTAGATAAATTGCAGGAAAAACATTATCATTACATTATACATTCATATTACATTGCATCATTTACGTAATCATTTACAGTGTAGTAACACTTATCAATCAGCATAGCAAATAATTTTTTTTTAAATAACTTCACTGTTTCATTTTTTAAGTAATTAGGTAATTTGTTATAAATTCGAATAGCCATGCAATATGAGTTTTTACTGAACATTGCTGTGCGTTGTTTAGGTATATTAAGTTTATCTTTATTTCTACTATGTCTATTATTGATATTACAGGATTTTTCAAATAAGTATTGATTTTTATAAACAAATACACATATTTCATAAATATACAGGCATGGTAGCGGTAGAATATTATATTTTTTGAATAATGGTACACAACTGTCTAGATAATCAGCTCCACATATAGACCTGACACATTTTTTTTGGGCTCTGAAAGCTCTTATTAGATCAACAGAGTTACCCCAAATCACTATTCCATAGCGTAAGATGGAAGAAACGTAACCATGATAGGCCCATAGTGTCGCCTTGATTGTAGCTACCTGTCTAAGTCTGTTTAGTACATAAACATAACTGTCTAATTTATTGCAAATTTTATCTATATGTTGTTTCCATGTACAATATTGATCAATTGTTATACCCAAAAATGTCGTTGACTCCACCTTGTCTATAATTGTATTGTTTTGAGTAATATTTATTTTAGGTGGATGACTATTATATGTTTTAAATTGAATAGCTTTTGTTTTATTTATGTTAATATTTAAATTATTATCATCGAGCCATTTAATTACATTATTTAAACTTTCATTTATTTCATTATTATACGTATTTTTGTTTTCACAATTAATCAAGAGAGTAGTGTCATCTGCATATAGCACACATTTATACTTTGTAGAGTCCGGTAAATCATTGATATATAATAAAAAAAGCAGAGGGCCCAGAACACTGCCTTGTGGTACACCACAGCTGTTCAGTTTATAATCAGATTGCCGTGCGGTTTTTTTATTTTTTGTAGTATGTGTTATTTCTACACATTGATATCTATTTGACAGGTAGCTCTCGATCCATTTTAGAGCATTTCCTCGGATGCCGTATTTTTCGAGTTTTTGTAGCAAGATATTATGAGAAACGAAATCGAATGCTTTTGACATATCAAGAAAAATAGATATGATAGGTATTTTTCTATCTAGAAATTCCGTGATACTTTTAACTAGACTAAAACAGGCTAAGGTTGTTGTGAAGTTTTTTCTGAAACCGAACTGTTCCGGCTTTAAAATTTTATGGTTTATAAGAAAATTATACAAAACATCATAAAACGATTTTTCAAATATTTTGGACACTATTGGAATTAACGTTACCGGGCGATAGTTATTCATATCATTCTTTTCCCCCTTCTTTTTGTAGAGTGGTTTTACTACAGAATATTTTAGTCGAGTTGGGAACAAAATAACGTACATAATAAAAATTCTAATCGCTACATTAATTCAGATAGAAAGACAGATAATTATTCTTCTAATGGCGTAGTAGTGCACTACTACGCCATTAGAAGAATAATTATCTGAAAAACTGAGCTATGCATAGCTCAGTTTCAAACGCGGGTACAAATATTACATGCTTTCGTTGTGGTGAGCCAGGTCATAAAAAGACCAGCTGTAGTCAGAAAGATAATGTCAAATGTAATTCGTGTGGCAGATTTGGTCATTTGGAACTTGCATGTAGGTCTAAACCTAAAATGAAACCTGAAAAAGATAGCGAAGTTAAATTAATTGTTGAACCTACACCTAAGGATAAATTTTATAAAGAAATTATGATTAATGGATGTAAACGACAGGCTTTTATAGATATGGGTAGTAGTTGTTCTCTAATAACGTCCTCTTTTTAGCACGAGAGTTAAACTTAACTTTGTTTCAATTAAATAAACCCATTGTATTGACTGGATTTAAAACTGATTCTTGCTCTGAGGTCAAACGTGGGGCACAAGTTGATATTATGGTCGATAATCCTGAGCTTAGTGTAGTTATATATATTTGTGATGAATTAGCGGGTTGTCCTATATTAATTGGTAGGAATTTCACCGAAGACAAAAAGATAATGTAAGCACGTGTAGGAAATAGTCTTTCCTTTTGCCCCATAAGCAACCACCACGTGGCCTTAATAGAATCATTTATGTTCAATACTGATTCTGAACACATCTCAGTTTTACATGAAATATTTTCTAGATACCCTCGGGTTGTTTCAAAAGATTTAAAATCATTAGGGCAGACTTCATGTGTAGAGTTGGATATAGAAGTGATAACTAATAAACCTGTGTACCAAAGACCTTATCGTATGTCTGAGTCCGAAAAGGCAGCTACTAGAGATATAATTGATGACCTTTTAAAAAACGGAGTAATTCGCGAAAGTAATTCTGCATACGCTAGTCCGGTTCTATTAGTCGATAAACCATCAGGTGATAAACGTTTGTGCATTGATTATAGGTCTCTTAATAAAATTACAGTCAAAGAGAAATACCCAATGCCTATTGTAGAAGACCTTATAGACAAACTTAGAGGATGTAAATGGTACACATCTATTGACTTAAAAAGTGGGTACTACCAAATTTTGGTTAGTGAAAACTCTATTTCTAAAACCGCATTTATTACACCTGATGGCCATTATGAATTTAAAAGGATGCCGTTTGGTTTATGCAACGCCCCCGCTGTATTCCAAAGGTTAATGAACACCGTCTTAGGTAAACTACGCTTCGATAAAGTTATATGTTATATGGATGATTTATTAATTGCTACAGAGACGTTTGATGAAAATGCTAGGCTGTTAGATGAAGTATTGAAAATATTGCAAAAAAATGGCTTGACAGTAAATTTAGAGAAATGTCACTTTTTTCAGAGTTCTGTTAGTTTTCTTGGATACGATATATCAGAAAACGGTTTACGTCCAGGTAAAAAGAAATTAAAAGCAGTAGAAAATTATCCTGAGCCCAAAAATGTCCATCAAGTAAGACAATTTTTAGGTCTTATTAATTATTTTCGAAAATTTATAAAGAATTGCGCTCTTATAGCAAAACCTTTAACAAAGCTTTTAAAAAAAGATGCCACATGGGAGTGGGGATCCGATCAAGATTCAGCAGTCGATACATTCAAAGCACGAATTATTACTTAATGCATTATTGAACATTTATGACCCCAAATTACCCACTATTTTGTACACCGATGCTAGTCGTGATGGTGTAGGCTGCATATTAACACAAGTTACTGATTCTGGTGAGAAACCAATCCATTTTTATAGTCGACAAACCTCTAATGAGGAGAAAAAGTATCACTCTTTTGAATTAGAATTTTTAGCGATAGTTGTTGCACTTCAATAATTCCGTCACTATTTATTAGGGTCCACTTTTAAAATTTATACAGATTGTAATGCTGTTAAATACACAATTAATAAACAAGAAATTAATTCTAGAATTGGTAGGTGGGTATTACTTACTCAAGAATTTACGTTTGAAATAATACATAAACCAGGGACTCAAATGCAACACGTGGACGCTCTGAGCCGGAACCCAGTCGATACAAATTCCACCCCCATGTGCAATGAAAGCGTGTTGGCTATAACAGAAGCAGATGTGTTATTATCGGTCCAGTTACAAGACCCAAATATTTGTGCTATTAGAGAAATATTACAGTCAGGTGATCTGTCGCTGTTCGAAATAAAACTTCCGCTTGCAATGGACGCTCGTTTAATACTCCAAGACACGACATTTCATATGACGGATGTCCTGTCAACACAGATACAAAATACCACACAGATACGCGTACACATCACTCCTCCAACACTATTACCGAAGTAAGAATTTGTAGACAATAAAGTACCTAAAACTAAATAAGACACATAACTAACAAACTTAATAATAACATAAAACACCTCGCATTCCGTCATTAGGTACCTACCTAATTGGTGTATCATTTAATTATTTACAATTTAAACCTTATAACTAACTTTACGTCTACAACTACGGATCGGCCTTGTACGCTGTGGTTCAAGGACAGGATTATCAAAATGATCGTGCTCATTAGCATCAGCTGTCTCTTGAGCGTCAGCCCACTCATCCTCCTCCCCGATACCACTTCCCTCGCCCTCTATTTGATGCGCTTCATCATCACACGATAGTGATGGCTGCGGCCCTGCTAATGGCGAAAGCGGAGAGCGCGGGCGCGGCGGTGACGACGCTGACTGCGTGGTACTCACGAAATCAGCACGCGCGCCGACCGTCTCGCTCGAACCTGTATATTTCCTTATTTGATCAATATGCCTTTTACAATTTAGATTATAATCCTCAACTAAAATGTCGAACATACGATTACCTATTACTTTTATTATTTTACCTAAAACCCATATCTCTTTTCTAGCTATATACCATTTTAACCATACTCTATCGCCAATGCTAATTGTTCTTTTTGCTTTTAAATTATCATTGTTTGTTTCATAATTATGGCTATCTTTTAGTAATAGATCCAACCTAGTCGTTATATTTCGACCAAACATAAGCTTTGCTGGGCATTCGCCCGTTGCACAATGTGGTGTTGTGCGGTATTCAAATAAAAATCCTAACAGTTTTTCGTTAATCAGATTTTGCGGGCTGTTATCGCTAATAATACATTTTATCATCTTCTTACATGTTTTTACAGAATTTTCTGCCTGTCCATTACTGGAAGGATGATAAATTGGTGATGTTACATAACGAATTCCGTTCATTTCACAAAATTGTTTAAATTCATTCGACTTAATTTTTACATCATTATCTGATACTATGGTCTTCGGTATACCGAACCTTGAAAACAATTCTTTTAATTTTGATATTAGTGCCCGACTGGAAGTACCGCAACCCATATGTAAACACTCCAACCATCTGCTATATGAATCTATGACGATTAAATAGACCTGTTGGTTTATGGTCATATAGTCGATATGCAGGCGGCGCCAAGGCGCGGAATCACGCGGCCAGCTCAGTGGAGGCGCGCGCGGCGGTGCGGCGCGGGTGCCGGCGCATGTATGGCACGCGCCCACCCACTCCTCTATGTCCTTATCTATTGATGGCCACCAAAATCTACTGCGAGCTGCACTCTTGGTTTTAACCACCCCAAAATGACCCGAATGTAATTCTTTTAATAGTCTACTTCGGTAAACCGCCGGTATCACAACTCTGTGACCTCGAAAAATACAACCGTTCTCAATCTCTAAATCTGTTTTGCAGTTAAAATATGGCAAAAGCAGTTTACAATTTACCTTACGCGGCCAACCGTTCTGAACGTATTTAATAACTGCTTGTAAAATGTCGTTCTTACCCGTTTCAGTTTTAATATCGCTAAAAGTTAGCGGTGCGATGTTAGCATCTAGGAAGTTTAAAAACGATAGATCATCGGTTTGTTGTTCCGTTATGCCGTCAGATTCAGGCAACGGCGAGCGCGACAAGTAATCTGCTGCAACATTATTTTCGCTTTTGATATATTGAACGCTATAATTATATGCAGACAATATGATCGCATAACGCTGTAACCTTGATGCTGCCATGACCGAAATGCCTATTTTCTTTCCGAATATCGAAAGTAAAGGACGGTGGTCAGTTTTAAGTATGAAGGGTTCCTGACGTCCATACAAATATTGGTGAAAATATTTGACACCAAAAATTATGGCTGTCGCCTCTTTCTGAATCTGACTATAGTTTCGTTCGCTTGCGGACAATGACCTTGAGGCGAACGCCAGCGGTCGCTCGAGGTGCGCGCGCTCGCTGTCGCGCTGCGCGAGTACCGCGCCCAGGCCGGCCGGTCCTGCGTCCACTGTTAACACCAGCTGCGCTGTGGGATCGTAGTGAGCTAGCACTCTGTCCGATGATAGCTCGATTTTCACACTATTGAATGCACGTTCGTGACGTTCGCCCCATTGCCACTGCGCACCTTTACGCAATAGTTCATGCAGCGGATGCAACTTAGCTGACGCGTTCGGTATAAAATTACGATAATAATTAATTAATCCTATAAATCGCTTCACTTCTGTGACATTAGTTGGCCGCGGCGCGTTTTTTATTGCTTCCGTTTTTGAAGGACACGTTCGTAGTCCATGTTTACCTATAATGTAACCTAAATAGGTGACACTATCCTGCAAGAAACAACATTTTCCTTTATGTAATTTTAACCCGGCTTCTTTAATTCTGTTCAGTACTTCATTTAGCCTGCTGAAATGCAATTTCCTAGTTGGTGCAGTCACACAGACGTCATCTAACCATATGCTGACACCTTCTATGCCAATTAATAGTGATTCCATTGCTCTTTGAAAAATGGCGGGAGCGTTTGCTAGACCATATACCAGTCGAGTGTATTTGAAAAAACCTTTAGATGTACTTATCGCGGTCAACTCTTGCGACGATTCCTCAAGGACAAATTGATTGTAGGCGTTACTAAGGTCTGATTTACTGTAGCACTCCCCTCCACCCAACTTGGCAAAAACCTCTTCTATTCTAGGCATCGGATATTTGTCTATTTCTAGATCTTTATTCAATGTTATTGAATAGTCGCCAGCTATCTTGACCTTTCCGTCTTCTTTTAAAACTGGAACAATGGGCGTTCCGTATTTAGGAAATTGAACAGGTTGTAATATTTCTAAACCTACCAGTCTATCTATCTCGTCTTCCACCCTTTTCTTTAAAGCGAAAGGTACAGAACGTGGCTTGAAACATTTCGGTTGGGAACCTTCTTTTAAAACAAGTTTTACTTTGAATTTGTTGAACTTGCCTAATTCGTCAGTAAACAAATCGGAGTATCTAGACAGGAGTTGCTGTACTTCCTTCGTGTCGGGATCGGTTACATTTTGATATTGAATGTTATTGACCTCTGTTGTAAAATACATCCTAAACTTTGACATAAAATCTCGTCCAAGCAACGATGGTCCTCCATTCGACAAAATAAATATTTTAATGTCATGAGTATGATTTAAATACGTTACTCGGCCTAGAAAATACCCCAAAGGCGAGATTTTATGACCATTATAAAGGCACATTTTTAGGTTCGATTTTGTAAGATGGCGGTCGAAAAAATATTTTTTGTAAACCGTTTCTGAAATCACACTTGCTCCCGACCCTGAATCTAACTCCATATCTACTCCTACCGAATCTATCAGCACATTTATTATTATAGGTGAATTACTGACATACCGTACGTTGTATATTTCGCATTCCTCACAGTCACTTTGGTCCGAAATGTTTTTTTCTGTATTCAGACAATGTAGACGAGATTCACCTTTTTTTGCATTACACATTTTCTTTAGGTGCCCTTTCGCACCACACACTTGGCACCGATAGTTTTTAAAACGACACTTTTCCGCGTTGTGATTTTTAAGACCGCACACTGTACACCGACGAATCTCCTCGGAACTGTTGTTCGAGCTGCGGGTGGCCGCGGCAGCGGCGTCAAACTCGCCGCGCGCGCGCTGTCCGCTCAGCCGGTACACAGGTTCTTCCTTGATCAACGTGACCTTGGCGATGCCTGCCGCCGAATCCAATGCTGCAGGGGCCTTGGATCGCGCCAATCGGGCATACGCCGCCTGTTGAGCTATCTCCAACGCCTTGGAGAAAGTTAGTTTGCTGGCATTCTCCTCGAACAGCCGATCCCGTTCCCTACACGGTGCAAGCCCGAGTATGAAACGGTCCCGAAGCATCATCTCCAATGCCTCGCCAAACTCACAATCGACGGCTAAGCCCCTCACTCGCGCCGCCCATTCCTCAACGCTCTCGCCCTCAGATCTCTTCGCGTCGTAAAATTTTTCTCTATCGGCGAATGTACATCGTTTCGGAGTAAAATGTTTGTCTAATTTTTCTACGAGGTCTTCGAAGGTAACTTCTTCCAGCACTGCGGGGTGTAATAAGTTTCTTGCTAAACTGAAACTATTGTCTGACAGATGTGTTAGTAACAAAGCACTTTTACTTTCACTTTTGACACCATTAAGTTTTATGAATTGCAACAACCGACTTTTGAATATACGCCAGTCTTGGGCGTCGTGGTCAAAGCATGACAGGTTTCCTATTATTTTCGACATTTTATCCTCGTCGCCAGTGATCTGTCGGCTGTTCGAAATAAAACTTCCGCTTGCAATGGACATTTCTCTAAGCAATGGACGCTCGTTTAATACTCCAAGACACGACATTTCATATGACGGATGTCCTGTCAACACAGATACAAAATACCACACAGATACGCGTACACATCATCAGGTCAGGCCGAGATTAATAAGAAAGTGTATAATGAGTATGAGTTATTAGGTAATAAGGTGTATCGTCGGACTGAATATGGTAGACGATGGGTTGTCCCTAAAAGATGTATTTGGCAAATAATAAGAGCTAATCATGATGAAATTGGCCATTTTGCCGTGGATAAGACAATTGAAAGAATAAAATCATGTTATTGGTTTCCTAAAATTAAGAAAGTAGTATCCAAATATATTAAAAACTAGCGGTCGCCCGCGGCTCCGCCCGCGTGGACCATTGGATTTATTTTGGATTTTTCCAAAATAAAATTTAGCCTATGTTACTCGTGGATAATGTAGCTTTCGAATGGTGAAAGAATTTTTAAAATCGGTCCAGTAGTTTTTGAGCCTATTCATTACAAACAAACAAAGTTTTCCTCTTTATAATATTAGTGTAGATTGCATTAACTGTATTTACTATAAAAATATCCACGGCAAAAAGGAAGGCAAATTGTTTCCGATACCTAAATATGCAAAACCCTTTCCCACGCTTCACATAGACCACCTGGGTCCATTTGTAAAGACCACGCGTAAAAACTCCTACCTCCTGGTTACTGTTGATTCTTTCACAAAATTTGTGTTTATATCTCCTGTTCGTAATACTAAAAGTCAAGTTGTTATAAGCGAATTGGACAAAATATTTAAAGTTTTTGGGAACCCGAGGCGACTTATATGTGACGCTGGCAGTTCCGTTACATCCAAGCTATTCGTCAAGTACTGCCAGGATAAAAATATACGACATCATGTTATAGCTACTTTGCCGTTCCACGCTCAAACGGTCAAGTAGAACGGTTTAACCGTACCATTCTTGACGCGTTGAGAAGTATGGGCGCTAATACGAGCTATGACAAATGGGATACTCATATTACTAATATCCAACAAGGTATTAACAGTACCATTAATAAAACCACTTCAGCCATTCCCAGTGAAGTGTTCTTTGGATATCGACTCCAAACCGATGCTGACAAGTTTGTGCAAGAAGATCAAGCTATTGATGTTACATTATTAAGAAATAATGTAAACAGCCGCATTAAGGCCAGTGCAGACAAACAGAAGCAGGCTTTCGATTCCAAAAGAAAAGAGGCTCACAAATACAACGTCAACGATTTGGTGGTCATAAAAATTCCCAGTCAGTCCAATGACGGGCAGAGTACCAAGTTGTTACCGCTTTTTAAAGGACCTTTCCAAGTGACTGAAGTATTGGGCCATGACCGCTACAAGGTAAAGGACATGCGTGGTGCTGAAAGAACAAGTAAGAGCTATGAGGGAACCACGTGTGCTGAAAATATGAAGCCTTGGATTAAGTTGGCAGATCTAGATGTTGATGACTTGGATATGGCCTAAGATGTTGTCAGGTATTTATTGAAACTAAATGTTTTCAGTTATTTAAAGTTTATCTTTACATTATTTACTTGTATATGCTGTCTAGTGCATTTGCTTCAAACATATTTTTGGTATTTGGAGAGTTTTTACTTGGTCACAGTATTTATTCGTGTAAAATAAATCTGTGGTATTTGGGTTTGGGGTTTGTAGTGATATGCAACTAGGGTTGGCCAAAGGCATCGCCTAGGGTAAACTACAAGCTCTTAACTTACCAATGACTGACCGTTGATGGAACAGTTATGAAAACAATTCTCTAAATCCAATAATATGTCATGTTACCAGGTCTTTCTAATTGTGGTCGTTCTTCTGCTGGCCGTTGATGGAATAGTAGAAGTAGACGCTCAGTTGGATTGACAAGTACGTGGTACTTGCAGCGTAACTATATAATTTTAAGACTTATTGTTTTTAGTCTGTTCTCAGCAATTGCACCAGACTGGGACGCTATCCGGGGACGGATGCGTGAGCAGGACGGCCGGATGTTGTCGCCTCGAAGACGGACATGCAGACTTTTGCGTAAAATTAGTCGTTTTGATTATGATTCCATTATTAGTGATTTATTTGTTAAAATAATACTATATTATAACTATTTTTATTTAAATTGATTTATCGATTAAAAGTCAAGAACATGATTTATTAAATATTTAAGTTCGCAGCACAGCCGTGCTATTCTGTAACATTATTTTCATGTCTCGACAGCGGAATCCGCGGTGAGATGTCAAATACGTATTCTCGAATTTGAATTCTAAATCAAGGCCAATTGGGTTCACTTTTGAAGTGAGCTTTATTGTCACTTCACTTTCACCTGTCACCGAAATTATTAACAGAATAGACATACTGGTGTCGCGCTGTTATTGGTCCGTTGTAAACTTCCGGTCAATGGCAGGGCGACACGTCACTTAAATAATCTGAGAGACGAACCTACCCTACTTATTACTTTGATCGGTGGACGAACGGGTCAGTTGGTTAGCGAACGCAGTGCAAGTAACATCTTTCCAATAAGTTATAACATAGTTTGGATTTAATATAAATTAAAGTAAAAACCAAGTGTTTATTGTGATATAGTTGTTTGTTGTTAAGTTGTTTTTGATATTTGTGTTAAACAGTAGCTCATTATTTAAATAAATATATATTGCTCTATATTCGGTGTGTTTTGTGGTCAACCTTTTACATAAGTATGTACCGTATTTGTAGTTAGTGTAATGCTGTTAATATGAAATTACAAACACACTTCAGGTTAAGATATCTATGATAATATACGAAAGAGGCAAGATTTATTGATTGTTTCTTTGTTTGCATTGAATAGGCTCCGAAATTATTATACCGATTTAAAAAAAATATTTCATCGTTGATTAGCTACACTATCGTTGAGTGTAGTAGCCTATATTATATTAAAATAAAAATAGGGATCCTTACTAAAACTCCAATAATGCAACCCGAGGTGCAAATAAATACCTTAATTTTTTTTACATCGCGCGCGCTCCTAAAACTATTGATGATAGAACAAAATAATGTACTACGATTTTACAGAACACATCATTATCTACAAAAAATGTCGCGACAGCATATGTCTAACTATTATACTTATGACACAATAAGGGTTCTTTCATTTAAAAAAATTTGCAGTGACGTCGCTGGAAATGGCGTACCTTGTGTTTGACCTTGGTATTAATCCTTATCAAAATACTTTGCTTTATATTCAAGACTGCTTTAATACCATTATATAACTTGAATTTTTCAATTCGGACATTACATTCGAAAGATAACACGAGTTCAAAAGTGTAAGTATTAGAAAAAAGTCGCTTGGTTATTGGTGGCCGCTCTCTCCGCTCGGCTAACTATGCGATGTAGACGTCACTGGAATACGGGAAGGGAGTAAACGTTAAGAAATAATAAAATATAAAATGTAATAGAAAGATACATAATCAATAATAAAAAAAACAATAATAATCCAATTTTCTTTATAATGAAATTTAATGTACCTACTCTTTTTTTGTACCCCATTCAAAAAGGTGTTTGTGTGTGTGTGTATTAAAATTAATATATTTTAAAATGTTTGTTAAATACTCGTGCGAAGCCGGGAACGCCGCTATAGATAGAAATAAAGGTTTAGCATTATTTTTGACATTGAAACGATCTTTGCAACAATGACGACTTGTTCTTCCTTTTCATTAATTTACAACACGTACACATACGTACACGAGCACATACTTTTTTTTTGTCATTTCGGGCACAAATCGGTTTCAGTTTCTAATATAAATTAATTTTAAACACAAGCTTCATATTTAGCTAATCCAACATTTGGTCTGTTCCAGTTAGTCATAACCCTGATGCTGAATGGCTTCAGGCTGATCGTAATTTCACAGACTCAATAACACCAATGGAGTTTGAACAGATTCCTTTTGATATATTTATGCGCGTTTTAAACAAAACCCATAACTGGAAGGCTCCAGGAAGCGATCGCATACACAACTTCTGGTATAAAAAATTCACAACCATACATCCCTTACTTTACAGACACATTAACAATTTTATACAGTTACCAGAAGCAGTCCCAAAATTTATTACACAAGGGCTCACGTACATGATACCCAAAGACACAGACCACCATAACCCAGCTAAATATAGACCTATTACTTGCCTGCAGACAATTTACAAGCTACTTACAGGGTGCGTCGCAGAACTCATACACCAACACACCTCTGAAAATAATATCGTGTCAGAGGAACAAAAGGGCTGCCGTAAGAACAGTCAGGGCTGCAAGGAGCAACTAGTTATAGACTCAGTTGCCATGAAACAAGCTATTGCCATGAAGAAGGATATTAACACTATGTATATTGATTACCGCAAAGCTTTTGACTCCGTACCCCATAGTTGGCTTGTCTATATTCTTCAACACTATAAAATCCATCCACTAATTATCAATTTCCTTAAAACCTCTATGCAGTATTGGACCACTAGACTTATGACAGTAGGGAAGACGTGCTTGGAAACCCCTGAAATCTCGATACGCCGAGGAATTTTCCAAGGCGATGCCCTCAGTCCTTTGTGGTTCTGCCTCGCGCTCAACCCTCTGTCACACATGCTCAACAAATCTTCGGCTGGCTATGGCATTATTGCACCAAATAAACAAATAAAACTCACTCATCTTATGTATATGGATGATATTAAATTATATAGCGATACTTCACAATCATTACATTACCTAGCAGACATCACTCAAAATTTCTCAAATCACATCCACATGGAGTTCGGTATAGACAAATGTAAGACATTTTCTGTGGAACAAGGTAAAATAACTCAGAATAGTTACGCGTTAGAATCAGGAGTTAATATCGAGCCACTTGAACCAAATACTTTTTATAAATATTTAGGTTTCCTCCAGGCAAGACAAATAAACCAGAAAGATACTAAAGAGCAGCTTAAAAAGAAATTTAAACATCGTCTTAACATCCTATTCCGATCGCAACTTAACTCACGTAATCTTTGTAAAGCTATAAATAGTTACGCTATCCCTGTACTTACCTATTCGTTCGGTATAATAAACTGGACCCAAAACGACCTCCATAATTTGCAGCGTATTATAAATACCACTCTAACTGCTCACCGGAAGCACCATCCTAGATCTTGCGTGCAACGGATGACTCTCCCGAGAGATGAAGGAGGCCGAGCAATTATTGATATAACTAATTTACACAATAAGCAAATTACCACCCTCAGACAGTACTTTTATAATGCCTCAGAACATTCGTTAATTCATGAAATAGTCACACTTGTAGATAAACAACACACCCCACTAAATTTAGTAGATAGAAATCCGCAGCGTAATGAACGAATCAATGACAAGAAAGACAAAATCACATTATGGCA
The DNA here is from genome assembly GCA_905475315.1 of Autographa pulchrina. NCBI lineage: Eukaryota > Metazoa > Arthropoda > Insecta > Lepidoptera > Noctuidae > Autographa > Autographa pulchrina. The sequence continues at coordinate 429,663 of FR997782.1, forward strand.
GCAGAAGTCTCTACACGGCAGACATCGCCACGACCTGCAGCAACCACATGTCGACAAGGTCATGTCGAACGCATGGTTGCGGCGTGGCGAGCTCTTCCCGGAGACGGAAGCCTTCATGATGGCGATCCAGGACCAAGTCATTGATACGCGAAATTACCAAAAATACATAATTCGTAGCCCGAACCTTCCCACAGACACTTGTAGACATTGCCACGCCTGTCCCGAGACTATACAGCATATAACTTCCGCATGTAGATCTCTTGCCCAGAACGACTATAAGCACCGACATGATCAGGTAGCTTCCATAATACATCAGCATTTAGCACATAAACATAATTTTATAGCGAAAAAGTCACCGTACTATAAATATAAACCGGATACAATACTCGAAGATCAGAGTTGCAAAATATACTGGGACAGAACCATTATTACTGACAAGACCATCCACTACAATAGACCTGACATCACTGTACACGACAAGAATAGCAAGACTGTATTCCTTATTGATATCGCTGTCCCGAATACTCATAACATACAGTCTACGATATCTGGAAAACTAACAAAATATCAAGATCTAGCCATAGAGTTGAAGCGCCAATGGCGTGCGGAAACCATACATGTAGTGCCCATTGTCATTTCTGCAACAGGTATCATACCCAGGAGTCTACAGCGCTGTCTTGATATTTTAGATATCCCAAAGCACACGTTTAACACCTTGCAGAAAGCTGTCATCCTTAATACCTGTCGTCTCACTCGCAAATTCTTCACTACATCATCCATCTCCACATCATACACAACTACACTTGCATAAACTCTTCTCGCACTTGACTACGGTCCGTGTGATTAGCATTGTGAAACCCCTTCAGAAGGGAGGACAGAAGTCGTAAAAAGATAATAATATAATAATATAATAATAATATATAATATATAATATATATAATATAATATATAATAATAATAATAATAATTAATAATCTACACTAATATTATAAAGAGGAAAACTTTGTTTGTTTGTAATGAATAGGCTCAAAAACTACTGGACCGATTTTAAAAATTCTTTCACCATTAGAAAGCTACATTATCCACGAGTAACATAGGCTAAATTTTATTTTGGAAAAATCCAAAATAAATCCAATGGTCCACGCGGGCGGAGCCGCGGGCGACCGCTATATATATAATATATATATATATATATATATATATATATATTATATATTATATATTATAATATTATAAAGAGGAAAACTTTGTTTGTTTGTAATGAATAGGCTCAAAAACTACTAGACCGATTTTAAAAATTCTTTTACCATTCGAAAGCTACATTATCCACGAGTAACATAGGTTAAATTTTATTTTGGAAAAAAATAGTGTTCCGTAAGATATTTGGGTTTTTCGGACACAAGGTGTGAAAAATCAACCAGAAAAGTTACTTATTTTGCGTACGCTGCCTAAACTATAAAAAATAGAACTTTAAAATGTTCTAATTAATTGTAGATCTTATAAATATCTACAAAAAAGTCCGCGACACACTATATCTACCTATATCGAGTGAGGCACAACAACCATTTTTTTATCTTTAATTTTTTTTGGACTACATTAAAACGCATTTATTTTACTCATGCTATAATCCTTATCAAAATAAACTATTTCATCACTAAGTACAGTTTATGTAGATAATATTTGGTCTGTGAATTTTTAAAATTGGACGTTTGGTTTTGAAGTTATGCCGAAAAACTAGTACGAATTGATTTACGAAAAGAATGTTTTACGCATGGGCAACTTTACGTTGCCCTATCACGGGTCGGGGCTCCCGACCATCAGTATATTTTGTTACCTGAAAATAATTTAACGTCAAATGTTGTTTATAGAGAAGCTCTACAATAATCGCGTTAGTTATCTATCCTAAAACAACGGGTTGCACTCCGGGACTGCCGGCAGAAGTGAAAACTTAGTATTAATTACATTTAAATATTTTCATCATTAACAACTTTAACATCCACATAAAGACAATCTATGCAGCCTGCGGATAATGACTGCGTCGTCGATGTTAGTGTCGGTGTCTGTGAATTGACCTGGTAATCATTTTGCTGACCGTGTCTTTCCTGGGTAGGCTTTTTGCAGCGGTAACCGACATCCACGCGGGCGGAGCCGCGGGCGACCGCTAGTGTAACATAAATAAAATGTATAAAATTACGTAGGTAATGTGACATTTTGATCCGTCGCCGGAGCCGCACTCCAGGGGCTCGGCGGATGCGTCTTGTGAGGGTTGGCGCGAGCTGCAGAGCGCTGCACCAGTCACTTCACCAGACAGCGCTGCTCGTGTAACGCTCATCCGCTTCTTTATCGATGGACATGTCGCAACACGTTTGTTTATGTCCCCGGCTTTGTTTTTCGGCCATGGTAGACACTCGTACATGGAGCAACTTTACCGTAAATACGAAAATGAACTCCCAAAAAATTGGAACAAGCATGATTTTTGTGGATCACAAGGTGCGTTCAGGTCTGACGAACGCGCACCGAATGCGCTGCTCGCGCCTGCAGTTAGGTACTGCAATATGTTAGTGCGCCTCCTCCACGCAACTCACGCAAAGGTCGATAGTGTAAATAACGCCGTCTCGTCTCCGAACTGTTCGCAAGCAGTACCTACGCGCGCTGCTCGCGCGGCGCGAGCAAGATACAATTTAAAATGCACGCGCGCAGCTCGCGACAATTTCTGATTGAATCACTATTTCAAACTTGTTGGTATAAGTTTGTATAAAATAATCTTAGTAAAGCTAACTGCGAACAGCAGCCGACTCCGCGATTCGGGACTCGCGACGAGCAAACGGTCAGCTTATGATTGAGGACTCTTATTTGTGTATTATTCATTAAGGGTCCAAAACCAGACCTAAATAATAGTAAATATATTGAGCCATGGTCAATATGACCATTCGAGATCAACATTTTTCTTACCTACCTTATGTATTACATAGACAAAAAAAGAATCAGACGTATTATTGAATGTGCCAACATATACTATTATCTTGTATGTTTAATTTACTCCCATTTTTATTCAAATTTTAACTAAAAACAATTACTTAATATCATCATCCACAACAACATGTTTTCGTCGTAGTTATTCTCGTAGGTATCAATTCACACAACAATTTCGTATTTAACAATCAAGAAACGATTAATAACACAAAAAGAACAGTTCGTCCAGCAGCACACCGCTAGTCAGGCGATAGTTTCTAACATTTTGATTTAATATTAATAAGAGCCTTACCTTTAAAGTTTTGTCAACAAACCCCATCTGATGGGTTTGTATTGTAAGTTTGTAATTACGCACGTATGCTATCCAAACATATTTCATTTTCGCCACAATCTTAACATTCATACACATAGCGGTTTATTAATGCTCCTGATTCCTAAACTACAGCCACTTCACAAAATCACAATAAATAGAAACTAGTTACGAAAGTCAAGACGAAAACACGCGCGCGAACTATCAATCAAAAACTTAATGAACAATCTGCCACAGATAATAAATATCGAAAAACGACCAAGTTGCAACACAGAAGTAAAACAATAAAAATGTTAATTGAAACTAAATATAATAAACATTAATAAGTAACTAAATAATATTGTGATAATTAATTTACAAGTTATTAGCATTTTAAAATACAAGCTTCATTTTAAATATTTTAATCCTTGGCATTTAAATTTATGCATTAATATCTGTGGCAGTTTGCAGTCATTTATATTAGATTATGTTTTGGTAAAAGGACTCTATAAGTCTATTGGCAGTTGGCAGGTAAGCTAGCTTACTGTAAGTTGTAAAAAATTACAATTGTCAAATGTAAAAGCACCACTCTTAGCAAAAATAGGGATGTTTTGTTTTTGTCGTATAATAAAAAGTCAAGATGGCTGGGTATTATTTTCCGTTTTTGAAGTGTGCGTGCGTATATGGACAAGGAGATTTCGTTTGAATGTGTGAGTGTAAACTAGGCACATTTTCGAGAGCCTACCTCGTAACAGATTATTAAGTTAAGTATTGAATGATTTGAATTTGACATATGTGACGTCATTATTGATTTGTTTGTTATTGAAATGTTTGGTTAGAAGTTTTACTGCCTGTAATGTTATGATTATGTATGATGAGTGTTGTTATATTAAAAGAAGATAGTTAGGGGTTTTTGGAGGTAGGCACTGCCTTTTTGCCTATATGCTATGCACGCCACTGGATCCGATAACTAAAAGTCCGGGAAATTCCGAAAAAAAACCCCTCCCTCCCACCCACCCATTTGCTTCTGGTCATATCAATTCCGGAGGAATTTATTAGGTAGATTCTACGACCGATCATCTTTAGATTGCTATATTTTTGGAACTGAGTGGCCTAGAGTGTTGCGGTTTGTAGTGTCAGAATGGTATTAAAATGTTCTTTGTTTCAACGTATATAACATATAGAATAGAATAGAATAATCATTTATTTGCACAGAATGTAGGTACAATAAATTTACAGATGTTAAGAAATTACGTTGGAGATCCTTGTACATTCTACCTTAACTTAGGCATGCAAAAAACAGTTAGTGTAGGTAAATAATACAATCAAATTTAAAATGTCAAAAGAAGAATTACAATATTTGGAATTAAAAGTTATGACTAAGTATTTATCTATATTGTTATATCATTTAAAAATTCAGTGATGGAATAATAACATTTATTTATTAATAGGGATGTCAGTTTTTTTTTAAAGATTATAATAGGCTCATTTTTAATGTTGTCTGGTATTTTGTTGAAAATAATCGGGCACATACATATAACACTTTTCTTTAACAATGCTGTCTTATGCCCGCTAACACACAACTTGTTCGAATACTGCCTTCTCAGTGGTCTTTTCCTATTTTCAGACATTTTATTAAAAAGATGCATATTTGATTTAACAAAGACAGCTGTTTCGAAAATGTACAGTGATGGGAGTGTTAATAAATTAAGGGATTTGAATACAGGCACACAACTATCTGTTACTTTCATGTTACACATTGCCCTTACACATCGTTTTTGAGCTTTAAATACTTGTTCTCTAAGACTACAATTTCCCCAAAATATTATTCCGAATCTTAGGATCGACGCCACCAAACCATGATAAGCAACCAGTCTAGCGGCCATATTCACCTTTTTTGATAGATTAAGAAGTACATAAGCCGCTGAGCTTAATTTTTTGCATACTTCTTCTGCATGTGGCTTCCAGGTGAGTTGACTATCTATCATTATGCCTAAAAATTTTGCTACATGCACTTGGTCTACTTTTTGTCCATTGTAATTTAAATTTAAAGTTAGAGGTTGTAATCGCTGATAAAAATGCATAACATTAGTCTTAGGTATATTAATCATTAAATTATTTTGGTCGAGCCATTTTATAATGTCAGCTAAAGTATTATTTATGTCATGTTCGTACAGTTTAAGGTCATTACATTTAATCAAGGCAGTGCTATCGTCAGCGAACAAAACCATAGGATGTTTTATATGTTGCGGCAGGTCATTAATATAAATTAAAAATAATAAGGGGCCAAGCACACTGCCCTGTGGCACACCATACCTAACAAATCTATGTTCAGATAAGTACTTTTTTTCACGTTTTGTTTTTACACATATTTTGGAAATTTCTGTATGCTGTTTTCGATTGCTTAGGTATGACTTTATGAGATTAAGCATATTTCCTCTGATACCTATGATGTTAAGCTTGCTTAGCAGTGTTTCATGGTCAACACAGTCGAAAGCCCTCGTCATATCGGTTAAAATTGCGCAAACTGGTACTTTTTCGTCGACATTTCTTAGAATTGTACTCAGTAAATCATAAACAGCTGCATTTATACCCTTATTTTTCCTGAATCCCTTTTGTTCTACACTAAGAATATCATATTTAGATAAGAATTTATTTATCGCGTCATATATTATTTTTTCTATAATTTTTGAAAAAATTGTTATTAAAGCGATAGGCCTATAATTTGCTATATCTTCTTTAGCGTTTTTTTTAAATAGTGGCTTGACAATAACTGTTTTTAATTTGTCTGGAAATACTCCAGAACTGATACACAAATTGAGTATGTGACTGATATGCAAAGCAATGTCACTCGATACAGATTTAATAACCTTGGTTGATATACCATCGTAACCAGTACTAACTTTATTTTTTAGGGAATGTATCGCTCTTATAACATCCTGCGCTACCACTGGATGCATGAACATCGAGTGAGGGTTACTTATCATTTTACTTGTGTCGGGCTTATAATTGTTCATAATGTTCTTTGTCTGATCAATAAAATGATTATTAAAAGCGTTTGCGATATCTATTGGATTAGTGATTTTGGAATCGTGGACTTTTATTAGGGAAATAGGTTCAGTTATAGGTTTATTTTTATTTATGACCTGCCAAGACGCTTTCGATTTGTTGTTTGAGCTTTTAATAAAATAGTTATTTTGCGCTTTTTGCGTAAGTTTGATAATTTTTCGAAGTCTTTGGGAGTAGTTTTTAAAGTTATTTTTATAGAAAGGGAAGGGATAAAAGGAAATTATATATATATATATATATAATTTCCAGTATATCAATTTGGCAAATTTCAATAAATAATTGAATAATGTAAATTTTGGTACCATAATTGCCTATAAAACATCATTTTCCTACAACTTTTTCTTAGTTTTTTGGTTTTATTACATAACTGCAGCAACTGCAGTATAGGCACACGTTATTTTGTCGTTGACTAATTGAAAATTTTAATAATATTGCTATAATAGTTTTAATAATGAATTTAATTTGTTTTTAACCTTGTAACGTATTGCTTCATAAAATTAAGTGGTCAAGTGATTATTATATTATTATTACTTTATCAACGTGTCGCGTGTTACGCTTCATTGTTTTGCCAAGACAAAAATTATTTTGTCTTGGCAAACTTGTATTAACAAACCCTGCACCCCGGGATACTCTAATCATTTCTAAAATTAACTAACAACATAAGCTGTGTAAACCCTCATTTTTGTATACATAATATCATTGTGTGAAACACTATTACATACTTGTGTGTGATGATGAAAATACTTATTTGTATGAGGACATTTTATATACCTTCCATTATCAATACAGAATGAATGCTAACGAAACGGCGGATTCCCTTATTTTTATTTTTAAGTTTAATCACAGATAGTGTTCTCCTACTACAATCCTCAGGACTACAGTCCGCCATGCGTCAGTATCCGGTCCGGGTTGTAGGATTTTAAGTACAAGTAAAAGTCGTATTCATAAAATTGCGTACATTGAAATGGTAATTTTTTTGTTGGTGTGTGAAAACGTATTTCAACTTTTTTTTACTTTATAATCTATATCTACTGTTTCTGGTTTGGCCACTTCACAATGCTGTTTAAAAGTAGGTACGCATTCAGGAGCGCGTGAGGTATGTGAGTGATTGTAATTCGATTGCTTGACGATATCTTCTCTCTCTTTTGCAGTGCCCGACAAGGTCCACAATGATCAAAACCTCGTAAAACCTATCATCAAAGTACACTTGTAGAAGCAATAAATATATTGAGTATCGTAACTGGGTTGCTTAGCGAATGCTACTCGATGGTATGTCGATCGCTATTATAACTATTGCTAATCGATTGCGATTTGATTCGATTGCAATCGAGGAGCAATCGATTTGAAAGTTTTCTTTCTTTCTTTGATTTGCAATCGACTTGCGACGTACGGAATCGATTTGCGACCGACTAGAAATCGATATGCGATCGAGTAGCTATCAATAAACATTTGCGAGCGAGGCGATTATTGATAGGTATTTAAACTGATTTGAAAAATACAATCGACATGCAATCTTCTTTATTAAATTTTATATGTTAATTGCAGTTATTGAAAGCAACTGTGTAATCTATACTAATATTATAAAGCTGAAGAGTTTGTTTGTTTGTTTGTTTGTTTGGTTGAACGCGCTAATCTCAGGTAGGTACTACTGGTTAGAGTTGAAAAAATCTTTTTGTGTTAGATAGTCCATTTATCGAGGAAGGCTTTAGGATATATAACATTACGCTGCGACCAATAGGAACTAAGCAGCAGTGAAAAATGTCACAAAAACGGGGAAAAATATTCATACTTGAAAGCTTCCGTTGCGTGCGCTGCGTAAACGGTTCGAGTTACCCAAAATATATGTATAAAAGAATTGTTCCTCTTTAAACGATCTAAAAAAATGTCTGCGACAGTATATGTCTATCTTTTAAGATTGAATCACTATGACCTTTTTTAAGGTAATCATTTGGTCGAAATTAATGCATTATTGCCAATTATTTGCTACAGAGTTTTATCAACATAATATTAACTAAAATTATCATTTACGCAGAAATACTTTTTTTTTTAAACTTCTTAATCGCGGTCATAATAACAGAAATGGACGCGGACGAAGTCGCGGGGATCAGCTAGTTTATCTATAAAATTTACGAGTATGTTTTAAATGTACAAGGTGTTAATCAATTGTCTAGTTACCACAGTACAGAGTTTGCCTAGTTTGGATCAGGTGACCGTGTGAGAGTTGTCCCGTGATATTATTATTCTGAACGTATAGTGGACGTTATTAGGCACTTGTCTCATTGCGGGTGAGAAAACGAGTAACTGACGATTATTTTTAAGCTCTAGTGACTCGCTGACTGTTCACACTGGGCGGAGAGAACTCTCTCAGCATTTGTTTGTTGCAGAGACAAGAACTCTCAAAAATATACTCGCTAAGCGATAGTAGCTCTACTCGTCACTCGCATATCACCAGCAATGGGACTAGTACTTAAGTGTATCAAGTAAAACAATTGTAAATTCAGTTTATTTTTATTACAACAACTTCTCATTTTCACTTTACAACCTTTGCAACAAACAAAAATACTCAATTCTATTTTATACCACTCATAAAACTTCAAATTTCACACGAGTCAACATTATTTACAAAAAATACAATATTTACAAGATGGCGATCAGCGTCGTACAACAATAAATAGATGCGGCGCGGTCGGCGCGGCAGTCTCTACTACTAGTATCACACTCGAGCGGCGGAGAGCTCGTCCCACTCGGCCCGCGCGTCACACGAGCACGGTGAGGCGCTCGGGCGGCGGGTGGCGCGCGGGCGGCGGCTCGGGCGGCGGCAGCGCGCGCTTCGTGAGCTCCTTGTCGCGCGGCGGCGTGTCGTTGCGCGCGTCCGCGTTCTGCGCCTTGTACAGCGAGTGCGCGCGCGGCAGCTCGTCCGGCGGCCGCCGCGCCGCGCCCCCGCCCGCCGGCTCCTCGCGCAGCGGGTTCGCGTACCGCCGCAGGTTCTCCTCGTTCTGCAGGTTGTTGGACTTCTCCTCGTCGCAGCGGCGGGAGCGCTCGGCTGCGGCGGCGGCGCGGCGCCGGCGCAGCAGCAACACCACGCCCGCCGCAGCCGCCGCCAGCAGCAGCAGCGCGAGTGCCGCCAGTGTGAGCGCCAGCGCCGGCGAGGACGAGCCGGGGTCCGTGACGGGAGCGGGCGAGGGCGCGTGCGGCACGCGCAGCCGTAGGGCCGCGCCCAGCAGCGCGTGGTGCGCGAGACGCCGCCGCGACACCAACTCGTTGAGCGCGCGCACCGCCGCGCCCAAGGCCGAGGCTCGCTCCACACCGTCGGTCCCCACTTCATCGCCGATCCACTACCAAAAAAACAAATCGTTACGAATGTCGTTACACAGGTAAATTTCTGCTAAACCAGTACTCTTTCAATAATTTAATAATGTATAATATCAAATGTGTAACATTGTATGATTTCTTAAAACTAATGGTCCAGTCCTTACCAGAGCAAGGTCGAGAGCATCGTCATCATCAGGCGCCAGATCACAGAGTAGCGCTAGCGGTGGAGCTGGCGGCGCGCGCGCGGCCAGCGCTGCGGCCAGCGCGCGGCGCAGGGCGACACAGGCGCGCTCGACGTGCGCACCGCGTGCCAGGCGCTCACGGGCCAGCTGCAGCGAGGCGCGCGCGCAGCCGGCGGGCAGGCGAGCGTCGCGCGCGCCGGGCCAGCACGCGGGGGGCGCGGGCAGCGCGGGGGGCTCCACGCGCCGCCCTGACACGCGCCGGCACTCGCCGATGGGGGCGCACGGGGCGCGGAGGCATAGCGCCGGCGCCGCTGGCACGCACACCTACAAACACATTTATTAACGCTTCGCAACAAAACGTTCACTTTATTTACATGCTGAAGATGCATTAGCGTCTCGGGTGCCTAAGGTGTTCGTCAGCACAAAATTGCAAAATTTTCGCGGTCACATCTTGCCGATTGGGTCTCAAATAATTTAGTTACTGTCGTTTTCAATATTATTAGGTAGAACTCGGCATCAGCAAGTTTTTATTTATATACATACAGGGACGGAAACTCCGTTAATCCTTTACTTCCGGCAGGTCATACCTTGACAGTAGTTCTGACAATCAGTCTTACGCTGGGACATTGTATTACCTAGTTAAATGAGTTGAGTAGTGAAATAGGTAGTAGCTCCATTTACTCCGTTCAGTCTTGAAGCCCAAAGCTCCAGAAAAGCTTGCAAAAAGACTAGGCAGGCTAGAAGAACATAATGTTGTGATTGCCCACCTCGTCAGTCCGGCAGGGCTGCGCGTTGGGCATGTGGCAGTCGGGCAGGCCGCACCAGAGGCGCGTGCAGGCGGGCGCGCCGGCGTCGCACCAGCACGCGTTGCAGCCCCACCACCACGTGCCATTGTCGGCGCCGCACACGCCGGGCTCGCCGCCCGCGCCCCCGTCCCCGTCCGCCCCGCCGTCACTGTCGTTCCCCTCCGCGCCCTCGCCGCCATCAGCGCCGAGCCCCGCGAGCACTATATAATAAAATAATTGTTAGTTACATAACTATAATAAAAAAACAAGTTTATTGAAGGCACATATCATATCATGATGCAGTACTAACTCTCGAGACAGCGGCGCGCCGAACGTTGCGGAGGAGAAGGGCAAACGCAGCGCGCGCCGCGATCCGGGCGCAGGGGATCAGGCACGCATGCTGCGGCCGGAGGACACGCGGGCGAGCACGCGGCAGGCGGCGGAGCGGTGCGCGCTGTGCACGTGTCGCCGGCCCAGCCCGGCGCACACTCACAAGCCCACCAGCCCGCGCCGCCCACGCAGCGCCCACCGTTGCGGCACGGCGCCGAGGCGCAGGGCTCGGCAGCCAGCTCGCAGCGCGCGCCCGTGCGGCCCTCGCGGCACGCGCACGCCCAGCCCGGGGGTGCGGCCGCGGGTACGCACGTGCCTCCCGCGCCACACGGACACGCCGGCGCCGCAGCCGGGGCTAGCGCCGACGGTAACAGCGGTGTGTCGCACGAGGACCCGCCCCACCCCGTGGCGCAAGCACAACGCCATGCGCTACCTTCCCGCACGCAAGTGCCTCCGTTTGTGCACGTTCCTTCGGGACACCTGTCGACTCCTTCGATGCGCACTGCACAGGTTTTTCCTAAGACGAGGAACAAAGTCAGGTAAGTTGGTGATCTAGGTAGTGTTTGGACCCTGACTTTAATACGTATTATGGTCGTTGTTACCTGTCCAGCCATCGCGGCATATGCAGGTGAAGTCGGCAGCACCGCCGACGCAGGTGGCATTGTTGCGACATGGACTGGTCGCGCATTCGTCCACTTCTGAAACATAACACCCAGCCTTGATACGAGTGCACCAAAATAAGTAAAACAAATAACGTGAGAGTAGTGAGCGGTACGCACGCTGGTCGCAGAGCGCACCAGTGTGGCCAGGCTCGCAGATGCAGCGCGGTGCCGCGGGAGGTGCGCGCACGCATCGCCCGCGCGCACAACTACCGCTTGCCGTGCACAGCTCACTTTCTGAACACGTAAAACTAACGTTATAGAAATAAGCGGTTTAAAATCGTATTCGGGACTGTCTTCGTTATCATTAATCCAATTTGACCCTAAAATTAATAAGGTATAAGGGGCAGGCGCCGATTATACATAAATGTTATTAGTTTAAACAGACTTAGGGTCACCGGAGAATTTACCGCTTCCCACCAAAAGCGGTCGCCAACATAGCTTGGGAATAGGCTCGGCAGAGGCGCAGGGACAGTATAGGTGGCAGGTACTCACGTTCCCTGGCGGCGCGCTGCGTGCAGTTCTTGCCGGTCCAGCCTGGCGCGCAGTGGCAGTAGTAGTCACTCTGCGCCGTGTAGCATGCCGCACCGTTGCCGCACGGTGCGCCTGCGCAGTGGTCGCGGTCATCCTGTCGTCATAGCCATGTGTGTAAATTGCTGCTCTAATAGAAAGCTAACAAATACTTAAATCATTTGCTGCGTTATAATCACAGATTACTGAACAAGAACTCACCGCACAGTAGCGTCCGTAACAGGAGGTAAGCTAAAAGCAGAAGACGGGTTAGTAATGGTTAGTGCAAGGGTGACCAGTCCAGCTCAGATAGGTATCCAGCGAAGGGTGTTAGGCACGTTAGTAACGTGAGCAGAGATGGTTGCCGGCGGACTGTACCTCACAGTTGGTACCGGAGAAGCCGACCGGGCAGATGCAGCGGTAGGCGTTGAGCAAGTCGACGCATTCGCCACCGTTGCGGCACGGGCGCGGCGCGCAGTCGTCGATGTCGCGCGAGCACGTGCGGCCCGCGTAGCCCGCTGCGCACGCGCAATGAAAGTCGTCCACGAGGTCAATGCAGGTGGCGCCGTTGAGGCACTGACCCGTGCAATCATCCACGTTTGCCTCGCAGTCGCGGCCCGTCCAGCCGGCGAGGCAGGTGCACGTGTAGCTGCCCGCTGTGTTGTTACACGCGGCTGCGTTGACGCACGGGCCTAGTGCTCCGTCTGCGGCACCGGCCGCGCCACCCGTGCTGGCCGCGACTTCCGTGGCCCCCTCCATGTTCTTCAGTTCACATTCGTTTATGTCTGCAGGTACCCAACAATCATACCATTTAGGAATATCGCATGAACAAAGTAACTAATAAGGGTTAGATGTGTTTATGAGAGGCACCTTCAGCGCAAGTGGGGCCGGTCCAGCCGGGCGCGCACTCGCAGACGAAGGCGTCGAGGCGGTCGCGGCAGGTGGCGCCGTTGCGGCAGGGCGCGCTGGCGCAGTCGTCCACGTCCTGGTCGCACAGCGCGCCGGCCCAGCCGCGCTGGCACGCGCACGAGAAGCCGCGCGGCGAGGCCGTCAGCTCGCACTCGCCGTGCACGCAGGGCTGCGGCGCGCACGGGTTGTCCACGCGCTCGCAGTCCGTGCCCGAGAAGCCCTCCGCACATCGGCACAGATACTGGTCCGGGGCGGTGTTCTCGCACGTGCCGCCGTGCTGGCATGGCTCGTGCGTGCCGCAGTAGTTCAGATCTGTGCCATAAAAAGGATTTGAATAATTTTTCGCGCTAGCATTAGATTACAAAATAGAATCTATTGGAGTCAAAATTAAAGTCCTAGAGACACCATATCCCTTCATCTACACTAATATTATAAAGAGGAAAGATTTGATTGTTTGTTTGTTTGTTTGAAATGAATAGGCTCCGAAACTACTTGACCGATTTGAAAAATTCTTTCACTGTTGGAAAGCTACACTATCTCCGGTGAACATAGGCTATATAAAATTTTCAAAAAAGTTAGGGATCCATACTAAAACCTCAATAATGTAAACCAAGGTGTAAAAAAATTACCAAAAAACTTTCTTGCATCGCGTGCGCTGCGAAAACTATTGATTATAGAACAAAATAATGTACTACGTCTTTGTAGAACATATAATTATCTACAAAAAGTGTCGCGACAGCATATGTCTAACTATTACAGTTAGGTCACAATAAGAGATATTTTATAAAAAAAATATTATTGAAAGGACGTCGCTGGAAAAAGCTCTTTATTTGTTACTTGGTATTAAACCTTATCAAAATAAATTACTTTACAGTCAAGACTGCTTCAATACCTTTATGTAACTTTTTGAATTATTCACTTTGGACATTCCCTTCGAAAGATATCACGAGTTTAAAATATAAGAATTAGAAAAAAGTCGCGTGATTGTCGCTCACTCTGCTCGGCTAACTATGCGATTTAAGCATCACTGCTGAGGTACGGGAGTGTCTATACTAATATTATAAAGAGCGTAATAGTTGTAATAACACACAAACCTTCAATCCTAACTTTTTAATAATGTGTTAAATACCCGTGCGAAGCCGGGACGGGCCGCTAGTAAATTAATAATTTCGGTCGGTTATGGCGCGGAAGTTGCAATGTAAATGTAAGCATGCATGAAAAAGAAACACCAGGTGTGGAACATTTTTGTGGTTGGTAGAGCAATTTGTTTCTCGCAGGGAACTAACCCGCGGTGGTAGTTGGCGTCGTGAGGTAAAACCATGGCGCAACCCATGAAATCTGATAATATTGACGCTAGTTTTAAAGATGTAATATTTTTACCTTGATCACAGAGAATACCGCCCCAGTTGGTGTCACAGGTGCAATCCCACGAGGATCCGTTGCAGTAGCCATGTTTGCAGCCGGGATAAGGCTGGCACTGCGAGCAGAGCTCACCGCGCCATCCGGGCCGGCAGCTGCAGAGGGAAATAACGCACCGTTACGTATACGTCTAAGAATGTAATAAGAAGTTGAAACGAAATGGCACTCACTCGCAGTCGCCGGGGCGGTCGCAACGGCCGTGGGTCGGGTGGCAGCCTTCTTTGCAGACAGCTGGGATAAAGAAACAGGTAAATATTTTGTCAGCTTAGGTAAGAAGATAGTGATCACCTGGGCATAGTGAAATCATAGAAATAAGAATATTTTATGCGTGGAATACTGACGTTTCTCGCAGTTGTCGCCCTGCCAGCCGGGCAAGCATCGCTTGTCGCCCTCGGCGGTGCACGAGTAGTGGCCGAACTTGTCGTCGCGCGGCCGGCAGAACGTTGTGCACGTAGTGTTGTAGTAGTTGGGCTGGCACAGCACGCGCACGCGGTACGCCACGGCCGCGGTCGCGCCCGCGTGCTGCAGCGCGTGCCACTCCGCGCTTGGTTCCACGATGCCTGACCACCACGCTTCCTCGATCAGCCCCGCATCTGAGCATCGAAAGGAGCAAATGCAGATCACATAGCTCAACACAATAGACGTTCAAGAATATTATAAGCAGATCACAACTTACCAGCCTCAGGGTAAGCGAAGTCGTCGAAAGCTTGCAGTATCAATGTAAAGGATCTCTGTAAACGGATAACGAATACAAATACATAAATTGGTACATGAAGATAAACAGTAGTTAGAAATGAGAGAGCCGAGCGACCGGCAGCACTCACCGTCCAGCGAAAAGAGAAGGGCAACGCCAGCGTGTAGAGAGGCTCGGCCAGCGTGAAGGAATCGGTGCCGAGCACGGGAGAAGCGGCGCGGCCGAACGAGCAGGCGCCGGGCGCCGCCGCCGACTGGTACTCCTTGAGGCACAGCGAGAAGCGTGTGCGGCACGGACGCGCGCACGTGGCGCCGCCCGCCGCCGCGCCGCCGCCGCCGCAGCACGCGCCCGACGACAGCGCCACGCGGTAGTTAGAGAACTCGAGGATCTGCAGCTCGAACACGCCCGCCCCCGCCGCGCACTGCACACAAACAGACAATCTGTTAAACATTCCAATTAAAGCAATTAGCTTTTAAAAATTCGTAATATTACTATAAGGAACTCAACAATCAACATTAACCAACCCACGCTTTTGCAGATAGGTTTGACAAAAAAAATGGTAGGCCTAGATAATTCAGGTCTTTAACGGTTTACTGAGAACAACGAGCCAAATCGTGAGTAGCTAAAAAAATAGACTTCTACTTGACTGGCCTGTTGGGTCTAGTTTTGTGACCCTTATTGCAGAAACTGGAGACTGTGTGTTGGATTGCCATCCTGGACAAATCGTTGTTTGATGAACATGACCATTTGTGCCTGGGTGTAATGTAATTCTGGCCTCTATACATATATTATATATATTGGAAAGTGTAATATTTGTTAAACCCAACCCTAATTTGTTTCCACATTTGTCTGACATAGTAAAGCGTAGTAGACGCGATAACAGAATATAAGTAAGTATAAATAGAGTACAGAATGTTGGAAGGAGCAAAATATTAATAATTAAAATAGACTATTAGAAATTATATGATATTGATGAGTGTCTTAATGATAAGGTACAGTTGTGATCCAGTCACTAAATAAGTAAATAAATATTATAGATAGACTAGCTGTACCCGCGGCATGCGTTGCAATGCAATTTTTTCTACCTAGCACCTGCCTACTACCTACCTACTACAACTTAGGGGTATGAAAAATAGATAGTAGCCGATTCTCAGACCTACTGAATATACATATAAAATTTCATAGAAATCGGTCAAGCCGTTTCGGAGGAGTATGGTAACTAACATTGTGACACGAGAATTTTATATATAAGATTATAAATATGTATAGTATATATGATTCGTAGGAAATTAATAACATAACGATTACCGTCCCAACTGTTAGCCATAACTAAAATTATTGTATTATTTTTAACTTTTATAATTTTTAAGCTCTTATTTGTATGTCCGAACGACTAAACATAGCGCACTTTTTTGTTTATTATTTGACCTTACTATAATAATATAGTCCAGTTAAAATAGACATGTCAGTTTGCATTAATTCGCAAAGAGCTAAAAATTGGTGGAGGTCTCAAGTACATGCAACCCTGAAAACGCGCCTCGTACACTCATAGGTGGTGCGGAAATGTGTTCATATGATGTAGAATATGACTGATAGAATATATATTCTTCAATCCTTGTCATCACGATATCTCCGGAATGGTGATCCATAGGGAAAAAGTATTGGAACAATTTTGTAGATAATTGCATGATCTACAACTTTTGTCTGACCTATTTTGGCGATAATACTTGCCATTTATGAGGAAAATGAGAAAAGGTGATATTATTGACATTTGACCTTGTGTAACTTTTTTTGCACAAGTCGGATCTTTGGGGACTTTTGATATTTCATTTATAATGGTGTACTTGAGACTTGAGACCTCCACCAATTTTCAGCTCTATGCGAATTAATTCAAACTACAAGGTTTTTTTGTCTATTTTGACTGGACTAATATTGTAATACCTATCTATGTTTCACAAAGAAACTGATTTGATTTGTTCAATAAAAATAAATAAAATAGAAGTGTCTGTATGTCATTTCAAATCAGCAGGTTTTCACTAAATTCACATGGAAGCAAATTATATGGTTCTGAAATGAAACAAATATTTTTATTTGTTTGTCACTGATTGTTCCGGTTAATCTCAAAAACGGATGAACCGATTTTGACGGGACTTTCACAAGCAGATAACGAACGTTTTAAGGAGTAACTTAGTCTAGTTTTATATTAGTTTTTGTTTTATAAAAAGTGACTAGATAGCAAAGCGTGTGAAAGCGTCCCACAGCTAGTCTATGAGATAATATAAGACATAATGTTCATAAGGTTTTTCGTTGCCCTGCTACAGGCTTTGGCTAGTTTGCGATTAGAAGAATTGAATTGAATAAAAAAAATGTGTAGCTTGGTCGAGCGTGACGTAGACCTCTTACTGGCTTATGAACAGAAAGTCGTCATTAGGTCCTCGAATAACGAAGCGGACAAGCCCCGCCATACATGATGACTACGGTGCAGCGGTGCAGCGGTGCAGCGGCGCAGTGGTGAGATTAGTTATTGTTACTTTGCATTTAGAATCTTGGCTTTCCATCACATCTGATAACTTTTTTATAGACTTGGACAAGGTCTTGGTCTTTACATGAAATACTTTTAGGGGGATTGTATTGTCACCGTAACCATAACCATATTATATCAATTACAAAATATTTGACCCTTTGACTAAGAAGTAGGAAGTTTTGAAAATTAAAGCAGTTAGCTTCCTTATCTATCAGAGACCGAAATCCAAAGTCGGAGCGACGCGACGGCCGCAGATTACACGTTTTTAGGGATAGTTACTACCGTCGCATCGCTTGAATGTACAAAAGTATTTTGTTTTGCTTGGCTTCAGAATATTTTGTTTTACAATCCAACGTATAACAACAACAGACAGGTAGTAAACAACACAGTAAGTAAACTAAACCTACTTTTTATAACGTTAGACTGTTTAAATAACCAACATCCATTTTAAAACATCGAATTCAATCATGTTATCGGTAGATCGACATAGATTTTAATTATCAACAATTCGCTTATTATTATTAAAGTGATCGAATACAAAAATCGAGTTGTTTGGGAAAGCGCAAAAGAAACGGTAATGCAATTAGGACTTTAGCGCTTATTTCGATAAAGCTATAACAAGGTGTTAGCTGCAGACTATATTTTATGGCGTAGTCTTATGTAGTATGTAGTGTATCCACATAATTTGTGATTTCAATTTAAAGTTGACGAGAATACTATTTGTTTTTATTGTTTTTTGCTACATATTTAAAAAAAACCTAATGGCTAATGGTGTTCTCAAATTATCCATTAGATTTTGTTTTAGACAGTCCTGAAACTTATTATAACACACAGTAACATAACAAAATTTAATATTAAATGGACACATTACTCAGTATTCGGTTCCAAACAAATACAGTTAAAACTTGATAACATGCTAATAAGTTATTCTAAAAATAGACGAGCAGACGTGACGTTTTAATTTAAACCGTTGTAATAAATAATGACGTCTTCAGACTCATCATGAGTGTAAAAGAGACTGAAAATGTGTAGCAGCTGTACATCCTTTCCTCCTTCAGAGTGGTTGTAGCGGATGTCGTGGAGGGTGTTGACTGTTGTGCAACGGTTTAGGTGTACTAAACTCATTTCTGATAGATTTTGGATTTGGTCACTTTAATACTATACTTAGCGTGCGAACCATTGTTTTATATACATTTTGTATACATAACTTTGGGTTCAGATCAATGTATGTGATGTTGTCCGCATTTATTCATGTAAATCTTAAATTAATGTTAACCAGGATATTATTAAATTTGAACCTAGCTTTCACATTTATGTTTTTACCGCGGAGAAGGTATAAGACGCGTCCTGCGATTTAATGTCAACGGGCTCGGTTTTTTTTACATTTTGGGGATTTTAGTTTAACTAAACTTTTCCGTAATTAACCTCTTGATTATGTCGTTGTGAGTGGTCCTGCTTAGTTTATTTAATTCTATTGATGTTGATATTATTTTACTGAGTTTGTAGTTACTATAACTGTTACGTAGCCAATTTTACTTTTGCATTACACCATACTTTAGTTAATGTTGATGGATGACATACAATACTTGATATCATCTTTATAGTATTATCGTCATAAAAATAAATATTTTTTTATAAGTACCTACCTCCTTAGTTATAAAAAAATAAAACAATTATATGCTTACATTCTTTCAGTAACTCTAGCGAGATAGTGCACATATGTATACATATATTTGACATGTTGTAAGAAGAATTTGACATAGTAATATAATGTTTTGGTGCTGTATATTAGGTACCTACGTTGTTATTTGCTTCTTAAACACGTTCAAGTCAATTAAACATGTTAGGAATGATGTGTTCCTGAAACTTGTCCCATCAATCATCATATTCCTCACTACGACACATCTTTGTTTGGCGCTTCATGTTTCGCAATAAATCGGACACTCGTGTTCGCACAGGTGCAATTACGAGCTAAAATATGTGTACATAAAGCGATTTTTATTTGATTTTCTCTTCAATTCTGGATTGGTATCGTGAAACAGGTTGTAGGGAAATTAATTAAACAGTTCCTTAATCTTGTACATATTTTTCATAGTTTGAACCACATGAGTAGATAAACGGAACAGAGGCAAAGCTTCTTAAGAACGAGCAAAATTGTTACCTATTTTGTTAGGGTTGTCACAATAGGTGAAGACAAATCAAACAAAACGTTTTTTAAATAGTTTTAATAGTCAGTATAATAGAATATATAATAGTATGATAGAATAGTTTACAAATTACTTACTCTAAGAATTTTCTATTTATAATTTTTGTTTTTTTAAATTAAAAAATACCTACCGTGTTGTACAAATTACTCTCTTCTTATTATAAAAAGGATCATACAATAAAATAAAGGTACTTGCTTGAAAAAGTAATAACCAAATATTTACTTACCTAATTGTACTCCTTGGGATTGTTAAAGTATGATATATTTTTGTTTTCTCTATTATTATTCATACACACGGTACAATAAACAACCATTATTATTAATAAAATACCACGTTTTTACAACTAAACTTATAAAAACTTAAACTTGCAACTAACAAAACAAACAGCGTGCGTCGGACTGACCCTTAGATTGTACACTGGCTGTGCCAGCGTAAACTGGTTTTTTCCAGTCTCGCCGCGTATGTGACAAGCGGCTAGTGGTCACGCACACATGCCCCGCGCGCTTGTGTGCGTGCAACCGATTCGAGCGGTTGTTCGAAGCTTTGCCTCTGTTCCGTTTATCTACTCATGTGGTTTGAACACAACAACCTCGCTACATGTTTGACAGTCTTGGTATGTGTATACATATTTTGTCTCGTGACTGTGCATAGGGTTTGGTGCTACACTGGGAAACTTTGGTTGTAACGTTGCGTTGCGGACAGAAGTCGCTTTATTATTTCCAGCCGTGATCGTCACCCTGCAGGGCAAAAGCGTCTCTTTCCTTATTCGCAAGCGGGAATATATTTCCATTTATGTGGTTAAACAGGTGTTGATCATAATAAGGCACTATATTTTTTTTTCAAATCTAAACACTTTTTTCAAATAATTTTATTTTTCGGTATGTTATATTAAATGAAGACCGGACAAGCACGAGTCTGACTCTTCCACCGAGGGTTCCGTACATTTTTTTAATTTTTATTAAATAAAGACTACAGGTAACTATTTATTCTGATTTATTATAAAATGTATTACATCCATTTAAGATTTTTCCCTATACTTGTAGTATAAGATGGCATTACTTGCCAAATTTCATAGTTTTAGGGCAACGGAAAAAGCCCTATAAACTTTGATTCCCTTGAGAGCGTCAAAATATGTTCTAGCGACATAGCCATCGTATCTTTTTAACACGCTTTTATTAGCTTCACTTGTATGTATGTATGTAACCGACTCCTTTGGACTCGATTTTGACCCACTTTAAACGGACAGATTTAATTCAAACTTTGTACACTTATCAAGAATCAGCGACGTTATAATTTTATAGGTTTATCTCATTATCCTGATTAGGCTCACCAGGATTAAATAAATAAAAAAAAACAATGTTTTTTTTTTAAGTCCACACAGCAATACGTTTGAATTCAGACAACACGTATTGCTGCTAGGACTAAAAAGTGAAAAATAAATATAATGAACAAAAAACACTAGTATTATTGTGAAAAAGCGTGGGGCGCTCTGCGCCATATTTTTCGTCTATCGAGCGCCCCACGCTTTTTCACAATAATACCTACTAGTGTTTTTTGTTCATTACCAATTTCAGCTTACATTATGAATTATTTTTCACTTTTTTAGTTAGCAGTACTTTAAAAGCGTGTTTTTTTAGTTTTTTTAAACTATATTTATTAAGTTAATTTATTAGTTTGATTTTTTCACAGCTTCAAGGACCTGTAGATCGGACGGTTTTAATTCGGACAACTCGATATTTCTATGCGTTCCAGAGATTTTGCCAGTCAGACAGACAGCAAATTGATCCTGATTCCTGAAAGGGTTCCGTTTGTTTCTTTTGAGGTAAGTAACCTGCTATAAATTACAATTTAACTACTTATGAAAAACAAGTAATGACAAAGCTATCTATAGATTGTCTAAAGAATTCTAAGCTCTTGTTACTAGTTGTTTACGGCAATTTCTAGCATGTAGTGGAACAAGTAAAATAGGTTATAAGATTTAAATAATATTTAACATTTTAATTGTGATCCAACAGACAAATTATGTAAATATAGTTTTGTTGGTCTTTTATGTCTCATAAGATGTACCTTGTACCTTATTAAATAAGCACTGTTTCGACAAGCTCAGTTCAATCATATTATTATCAGGGTTAAGTATATATTTAATGTTCTTTATTAATATGGGATTAATTGTAGTTGAGCGTTATTGGAATTAGGTGTAAAGCGAAAATAGCCTTTCATAAAAATATTAATATTATTTAAGAAGCCACAGTAAGCTTAAGGACTAATCTATCTAATCGACTGCAATAAGAGACAAATGTAAATAAAATAATGACAACATGAGAGCGTGGCGCGCTCCGAGGGAGGCTTTGTTTACGCCCCCCCCCCCCCCCCCCCCACCCGCGCCCCCGCGCCCCCGGCGGCACGCCCCGCCTCCCTCGCACACGCCCACCGCGCCCCGCCCAGCGCGACTAGTTGTAGTAACACAATACACTGTCTGTCAATAAAGATATGAAAGGAAATAAAGCTTGTAAGAATGTTTTGTGTCTATACCTATACATATACAGTAAGTAAGTATTTGAAAACGGTATGAGCTCTACATTTCATATTGTTTTAGCTTACGGTGCATAGTCAGCTTCCTTCAGTTGTTGTAAGCAAATGCAAGGCAAATCAACTGGCCACATAAGAGCGGTTTTTGAACTTATTTATAAGTAAATAAACTTTTTGGAGAATACGTGCATGTTATGTGCTCGCGGTGGCGGCGCGGCGGCGCGGCGGCGTCCACGTCGAGCGAGCGCAGTGCTGGTACTTGTCAATAACATGTATGTGAGCATCATTTGTCGAGCATCCGAGTACAGTATACGCTCGGGGCTGGTGCCAGGTCACCGGGTGGCGCTTATTATTATTCTAACAATATTAAGCTATACTTTGACATTACAAACCTACGCGTCAGTTTTACAATTGAATATTATTTACACGATAATGAGTTTTTAATAAAATATTTTTTGACACGTTATGATTTTAGACTACTAGCTAATTAGGTATGTGTATTTTTTCTTGTTTTCTCTCCTAACACATTTTAATATAAGTCTATACTAATATTATAAAGCTGAAGAGATTGTTTGTTTGAACGCGCTAATCTCAGGAACTACTGGTTCGAATTGAAAAACTATTTCTGTGTTGGATAGTCCGCTTATAGAAATAAAATTGAAAGGAAATAGGCTATTAAACATCACGCTGCGACCAATAGGAGCGAAGAGTCAGTGGCAAATGTGGAATAAACGGAGAGGATTATTCATCTTTGAGGTATTCCGTTGCGTACGCTGCGTAAACGGTTCAAGTTATTCAAAAAAATATATATGAAAGAATTATTCCTCTTTAAATGATTTAAAGAAATGTCCGCGATAGTATATGTTTATCTTTTAAAATTGACTCACTATACTATACTCCTTTTTATGGTAATCAAATTTGGTCGAAATTAATGCAGTATTGCCAATCATTTGTCAGTACTGTATCCTGTACAGTATCAATATAATATTAATCCTTATAAAAATAAATGTGTTGTTGATTAAGAGTATTTAATTATGAACAAAATTGTCCTTGACATCACTACATTTAAATTGACATCTTAGAAGATAATACAATTTTAAAATAACTCCTTAACCAAATCGCGATCATAATAACAGAAATTGACTCGGACGAAGTCACGTGCAACAGTTTCCTTTATTATCAAAACATAATAAGTATACCCACTTACAGCCGTCTAACCGTGAAACTGAACTATCGCAGTCAAATGACTTTGTGATTTTAGTGGTATTAGATTTTTTTTGACAGAAATGTATAAGATAGTTTTGTATTTTACATATGTTTGTATTCTAAGAAGTTTAACTAGAGAACTCTTAATTGTACGCGTAACATATGTACAATACCCAATTATCAGTAATGTATTGTAGTACCTACAGCTCGTGCGTCATCGAAGACGAATCCCCTGAGTTGGGAGGCGAGCACTCCTGCATGTCGCCACACTCGATAGCTGCGCTTGCATGTGTGGCTGTCAGTGCGCACGTACGACTAGCTTACGGACAAGTGCACTAATTCATAAGTTATTGGTTTTATAAACTATCTTTTGTATGAAAGAGTACCAACCACCCATACACACACACTTTCACACTTGCAAAAGGGCCTTATCACTGAACAGCAATGGAGGTAGAATAGAAGACATTTCATCCAAATTTCAAACATATTAACATCTAATAGTTTTCTCCTTGTAACTGTTCCAAAGAATAATTAAATTATAAAAATATTTAATAATTAGAAGTTAGCTATAAATGCGAGCTAAAAGCTCTAGGTGCGAACTCTACTGCAATACCAATTAACAGTTCAGTTATGTTTCAGCCCATAGGTATTTAAGTTCTAAAAAAGGGATAATTTTTTAATTAGGGTTACGTTAAAAAATATAACAAGCCATGTTAATTTTATATTGAAGTAATGTCTCCCCGACTCCCGGAAAGTCCGACATTACGCCATAAATAGCCTGGCAATTTCGTAGCACTTGTTACCTTATTTTTAAATACCTTTTTTTATTAGCTTTAGTGATTGTTGTTTCAATAATATAATAGTTTCAATGGGTTTCTATAATACCTATGCCAACCAAAAAAATTAATGGTAAAAAAAACCGGCCAAGTACGAGTCGGACTCGTGCACCGAGAGGCTTCCGTACAAACCTGTAGGTATCTATTTGTTTTGATTGCGTTGAAATAAAAGTTTGATTTTGTTGCAGCTTAAAGGTATTATAGACCTGAGTATTTTATATGAATATCAATTTAATACCTCTACACGTTCATGAGAAAAGTAGTAGTAACTTTA
Source organism: Autographa pulchrina (assembly GCA_905475315.1). Classification (NCBI taxonomy): domain Eukaryota; kingdom Metazoa; phylum Arthropoda; class Insecta; order Lepidoptera; family Noctuidae; genus Autographa; species Autographa pulchrina. The sequence continues at coordinate 454,370 of FR997782.1, forward strand.
AAATTTTCAAAAATAATTTTTATTTTGTGAAAACTAAAAATTTAATGTTTTCGCAATTTTTTCTTTATATGTACTATAAGAAGTTACTTTGTACCAAATTTCAAGATTCTAAGTTCACAGGAAGTAGGTACCCTGTAGGTTTTGCAGCATAAACGGCTGTAGGTATCTTTTGATTGCTTTGGTTTAGAAGTTTGATTTTTTTACAGCTCCAAAGGACAGTAGACTTCAGTATTAGATATGAATTTCAATTTAATACCTCAACGCGTTCATTAGAAAAGTAGTAGTAACTTTAAAATTTTCAAAAATATTTTTTATTATGTGAAAACTAAAAATTTACGGTTTTCGCAATTTTTCCTTTATTTGTACTATAAGACGTTACTTCGTACCAAATTTCAAGATTCTAAGTTCACGGGAAGTACCCTGTAGGTTTTGACTACCGTGCGAATTTCGAAAATTTGCGGCATAAACGGCTGTATCTTTTGATTGCTTTGGCTGAGAAGTTTGATTTTTTCACAGCTCCAAGTGACAGTAAGTAGACTTGAGTATAAGATATAAATTTCAGTTTGATACCTCCACGCGTTCCTGAGAAAAACAGTCTTGACAGGGTCCCGTTTTTTCCTTTTGAGGTACGGAACCCTAAAAACAAGTTTCGCAACTCAGTACTACTACCGTAAAAAGTTGTGAATGTAACACCAAGTCGGTCAGTTAATTCAGTCCTTAAATAAATAGATTGACTTGGTCATCGCATGAATACACAATGTATCTCACAAGTATTACATATTTTATTAATTTTTATTGTATAGTATTATGTATAATTTGTAATACTTAGTATATTTATAAATTCAGGCGTCTAGTTTAATCAACAACGAAGTTATAGGTGGTCGAAAATGGAATAAACTGCTTCGACAAATGGATCGCGACGACGCTTGGTTTTATTCGACTTGGCGGGAGTACTGCCGTGCCCCCAGATATGCGATCATAAACAAATAAGATCTAGACCTACTTCAGTTTGAAACATGAAAGAATTTCTTAAATCTAATCCCTTGGTACCTATATTACAGACGGCTCTACGGCTGAGCAATGAAATAGTCCAGTATTGAGATTAACAAGTCGATATAAAGGATGAAGTAAAGAATAAAGATTGCCCGTTTCCGTTCGCATCTGCCGCTGAGCACGCAACACGATAAGACCGCGACAGTTTACATTGATTGAGAACTGTATTGTGTACTGCATGTAGGAAGGCGAGGCTTGTGGCGAAGTACAACCCGCATGGAGGAACTGCTCTTGTATGGTGACCATTTACTGACGAAATGAAGAGGATCCTCGGAACAAACGTTTGGCTTTCGTCCGAACTGTATGACCCGAAGTTTTACAGTCGTTAAGTCATAGAGTTCTGATAAGCAAAGTTATACCTAATTTGAGGATTCCGAATTACCTGGTAAAACGTATCGTGGAGGTCAGATAAGCAGTCGCTTAACTGTACAATATGATATTTCGCTGAATTAGGTGAGGCTGAAGCCAGACCCTTAATTAACTTGGAAAACAGTCTAGGCAAAAGTTTAGTTATACAGTGAATTCCCATTTGTGTATAGTTTTATTTTGATTTATGTATCAGGATACTGGCAATTTTCGGTTTTAACATGATGGGACCGAGCGCTGGCATGTGCAAAGGTATTCGGATAGAGCGGAGAGCAGCGCGCGCGCAGACGAGCTGTACTGACCGCGTCAACGTGAGGTGGATGGTGATGCGCGATCAGTATGTGGCTCACGCGCCGAGCTCAGCGCTCGCAGCGCACACGCACGCAACACGGGAAATACCGAACTAGCATTGTTATCGGATGGATGATATTAGGCGTTACTGTAAGATAGCGCGGTAGAGTCGTGAGATTGGGTTAGAGACACAGAGTATGGCATGCAGGCACGTACTTGCAGCAGGCCGGCGAGGGCGAGGGCGAGCAGCAGCGGCGAGCGCCGCTCGGGGCGCGCGCGGCGCATCGGGTCAGCGCAGCGCCGGGCGCCGCCGGGGCGCGCGCGCCTGCCGCATGCCGCCTCAGACGACGTCGCACTGCACGGCCGGCTCCGGCGCACTCTCTCACTCACTGCACTGGCGGACACTGCGGACACTGGCGCGCACTACACAACACTCGTGCGCTCGCCGCGGGGCTCGGCTTCCAACTGCCGCCGGCGAGCTCGGCCCGCGCCCCGCGCCCCCGCGCCCCCGCACACCCGCGCCCCCGACCCGCGCCCCGCCCCTGGCGAGCTTTTAATCCGGTGCAGCACTGATTTACTTTTATTGCAGCTTGCGCGATCCCCTCCGATCTCTAAGCCGTGCGCTTGTGTTTATAAGAATTTGAATCCAGCTAAGTTTAATAGGTCTCACATTTCATAACACCTGAAATTCCTCGATCTCAATCGATTTCCTCATTGATGATCATCAAACCCTGTGTGATTGTTTAAATACAAACGTTTGCTTCACATCCAGAAATTGACTCTACTCAAGAAAATAAACTGAAGAAATAACGAAACACATAAAAATCTGGTGTGCTAAATTAAATGAAGTGCCTTAGAAAAAAAAAATAGACTTATTGTTAAGACAATGAATGTTTAATACTTTCACTGATAAGAATTTTAAAGAGCTCTGGTTTGTGTGTGTCGCAATAGGCATGACTCTACATTTTGGTAAAACTTTGCCACAGCATGTCTGCGGAAGTATTGCAGGAACTGTTGAGGGGTAGCGAGTAATAATCATTTATGTCGATAAGCCATATACTTGAGCACACTATAGCATGTATTTAACAAGACGTAGTTTGTCAAGTCATGCTGTACCTATTAGTAATTTGTTATCTATTGAATTTTACATGAATTGTTAGTACGTAGTTTTAATTAATTATTTAAAAACATTAATATAATTGAAAAATAAAGTCAACTATTCTTTCAGTTCAAGAATTAAATTTTCTGGATTTGATTAATAATGTTGTATATTACACTAATGTCACGAAACATACATGGAGGTGGTTTGGATAGCCTTGGGTATGAGGAATCTAAATCTATCTCTTTTCATTATTGTCGTGACTATCTGGTCTGGTCCAGTCTGTATATGTATTCATATACAGACAGACATACATTTAAAAGATAAATAATAAATTTCAGACACGATAAGAATTAACAGGTATCGACGCATTATTTTGACATTATAGGTATAAATATTTCAATAAAACATATAAGCCTTTTATTTTTATAACAAGCCATGTAAAATACGCTATTCAGCTGAAGCCGATAATACTGGAAGTGAATCCCAAGATAGCTTGGTTAGGCAGAAGTTTAATGTTTTGTAGAGCAGACACAGTTTTGGCGAGTGCTGCTCATGTTGCAGCCAATACCTTCCTCTTGCTGACAATTTGTTTAGTAGAGACTGGACATTCATCCCTCTGAGCGATGTTAGAGTTCTAACGTAGAGTGACATGCATACATGTACACATAGCGACGCTGGCGCCGGTAGAGCGCGGGGGGGGGGGGGGGGGGGGCTCAGACGAGGCAGATAAATGGGCGGAAGCTGCGAGATGTTATCCCGCGATTCGCGAACGAGACACATCCGTCGTGCGTCGATAGTGCATCGACAGCGTGCAACCACAGCGTGACACGCCGCTTGTTGCCGTGCATGACGTAGCGCACGCTACATGTATTGCTCTGTAGAAACAAACAACAACAAGCGGAACATTAGGCCGGTATAATAAAGGTGATTGAACTGATAGCGCGCGGCAGCTGACCGACGAGGTGTATAATTAATCATGGTCGTAGTAGTACACAGCGCACGCGCATGCGCGCTAGTTCTCACGCAAATTACGCGCAGTTGACGCGACGCAGCCGCGCGCCGCGCGCCGTGACGCATCCCGCTCCTAACTACTTCCTAGGAACCATCGCCACTCGAACGATCTTCTTGTATCGAGACGATGGCATACTATACTGTTGTACTATGTTATAACATCACAGCATTTCGTATTCAACAAACTTACTCAATTTGGACCTCGGGAAGGACTTGATCATGATGACGTTTCTGGAGAGACAATGTCTTCCAGATGATTGTTATCAATAATGCACCACAATACTATAAGTTACTGTAACGTATTGTCTTATCTGTGGTAACATGAGTTGAGAGACTAGTCCAAGCTCTTGTTGGACTACATCAGTGTCATCGCAGGTGTAGCGGCTGCGCCGGCGCTGCTGCGTGGGAACCGCCGCGGGAGCGCACGCCGCGCCGCCGCGCCGCGCAGGTGGCCGCCTGCTCCACAGCCCGCGGCGCTGCACCGACCCTGCAGTCTGCACCCATCATGCACCACACACTTAATTGCACACAAGCTCACACTCCAGTTTTTATTGTGTACACATGTAGTTCCTATTTATTCTGATTACTACGACGCAGTTCTCTGCCAGTACGTATTATGCAGCAACATAATGTGTGAGGGGTATTACGTATGCGATGATTGTCGGTGGCGGCACAGCGCGTCACTGCTTGAGGATATGTCTCTCATTTGTGAGCTTTACTCTTAGTTAATATTGTAAAATAAATGTATACTTGTCAAGTGTATGACGTAGGACCTTGCGGTAAGATATGGAGTCTTGCGTAAATTTGTATCAAAATGCACTATGCCATGGGAGGGCACCGGCACTAAGTACGGGATCTTCTCTTGGTTGCTAATGTGGCTGAAACCTACAGCAGTTTTAATCGGTCAGGGTATTTAATATATGATATAATTGCAATAATTTAATAGACTATAGTATTTATAAGTATAATATAGTATTACAATGTGTAAAAGTGTTCTATTGTAAATGTAAAAAGTTGAATAGAAAGAAGTGTTATTGTATGACTGGCGTGTGGCGGGGACTCGGGGTGCGCTCCCGGAGGCGACCGGTTTGTCCCCCCCCCCCCGCACCGCCGCCGCGTCGCCCGCCGGTCCGGTCCGGTCCGGAGCCAGGCGCGGGATAAAATCTCAGCTGTGGCTCAGCGTGTCCTGTTTATTTTTAACTAACAGGTTATGTCGAATCTGTTTCCACCTGTGTCGGCGCTGGCGGAGCTCCCGCACTCATGATATTCGTTTAACATGAACCTAGGTCATAACGTTGTTGTAGTCGACAATTAGCTTCGAAATTTTATTATAATAATTTACAATATTGTGTAAATGTACCTTATATGCACCAAACATAACATCAGACAATTGTTAAGGACGCTGGGCTGCAAAAACGTAGCGGGATGACACAATTTTTGTAATACCAGTCTGTGAAGCTCACGGAGTGCTGGTGGACCTTTACTCTTTTATAAATAAGATGTGACGCGTTCTAATGCCAGCTCAACAGCGTGAGGTGTAAGGGATTATCTCTCAATCCCCCGCGGGAGATGTGGCAGTAAATTGGTATCTGTCAACGCAAGCCAGATGATCCCTGTGACATGTACACACGCACGATGAACTGTAATACCTGCGAGAGACGACTATTAGAGCGGCTCTATGTGGGACATCAGTGACGTGTGCTGCAACAACACATCTTGGTAAATATCATCACGGACACAGGTGGATCCCAAACTGTTTGCAAGCTAACAAAAAAATGGTTCAAATTAACGCGTCCTAAACTTTGTTGCTGGATCAAAACTGGTCGTCGTTAGAAAAAACAAGAGCGGTCCAGGTGTGTCGATCGCAAACACCGCGCGCCGAAGTTTGCCGAGCACTCGGACGACGTCGCCCCCGCGCTGTTTGTACGTTTGATATTCAATATTATTGAATGATGATCAGCCACCGGAGCTCGCCGGCAAAGGGAACGTGCAACTATATATGAAGTTACGAGTTGAGCCATGATATCCATGTTTGTGGTGTTTTAATATACTTACAAGGAATCTTACTACTCGACAAGAGCTTCGCAATGCGCCTGCGCCACCGCCGCCGTCGTCACCACTCGCGGCCGAGTATACAAAGACGGAGAGAGCCAGGAATATAACAATGTACGAGGTCCACAGGTGTTATCCGTGGGCTCTCGTATTGCGCGAGGTATAGCAGGGCGCAAAGTTGCTCTACATGATATATATAAAATACACAGATGCGTGACACATGTGGGTGGATGTTATAATGCGATAGCCCACAGAGAGATTTGTTAGCGGGCATGCGCTGTCGAGAGAGCGCGGCGCGTGCGCACCCGTGAGATGCGAGGGGTTACACGGCCCTTCCGTGTGTTACAATAAGCTAATCATAATAATATGATGTGACAGCTGCGCGGGCGCAATGCAACCTGCTACTATCTTGTTATGATATACGGTTGCTCGGCGAGTGACACTGGCGCTCGCGCGCCGCCAGATGTCAACAATGCGCTCTGTTTACTTGTATAATGAGCTCCTTTTTGGTAATCGCCGGGTTATATTAAATACTTTAAAAGATTGACTGTATTATTCCCTTCACGAAACAAAGACTTAAACCAATTCATTTATTCGTTTGTAAGTACCTACCCATCGTTGCAAATAAATACTAGTTATACTCCTAATATTGTTTAATTACCGTATCCAACCTATATACCTATATCACGAGACCCATAAAACTACTCAATGATCAAAGCAATGGAGGGCTGACTACCCTTAAGTAAATCATAAACCCGTTGCAGAAAATCGAGTCCAATCGAACAAACTGCTTTAGTGATAAAAGCCGGCGTTCGATTGTTCACGCATAAACAAACCACCTGTCACCGTAACACATATTATACCTTCTCCACCCTGACACGTCGTCGTGTATAAGAATTTTCCCAATAGTAGCTCAAAAATGCAGACAAAATAAATTTAAATAAAACACGAGAGGAAATTGTGAATCAGGACTGCATAACCTTAGCTCGTTCTGGCAGCTATTCCTCTCACCTCACTTGTTCAGGTTAAGGTGTCACCTCACTTGAGTGTTTTACGTCGTCGGTGTAAATCGTTTTGCCATGTGAAGAGTATAGTTTACAGGTGTGTTTGGGCGCGCATCATGTACTGTCACCCGTTAGTCAGTCAGCGGCGCGCGTCAGTTTACGAGGTGGTGCGCGTGCGCGTGCCGCATGCCGGCCGGCTCTTAGCGGATGCTGCGCGACAGTCGCGTGCAATTAATCGCGCAATACAACGGTCACGAGCGTGCGATGGAAGCACCGCACTGCCAGCTCGGGTCACTTCCTCCGAGGACTTTAAACAATCCCCTTGTTTCTCCCGAAGGCCCTCCCCCTTCTTTCTATTTTCTACTCGCACTATATCATATATGCGTTGGGTGACGTTAATGGGGGTTCGTGATCAAAATGTTAATGATGTTAATGATCAGATGTAAATGTTAATAATGATATGGAATTTATTTGCCATATTAGCCAACTGCCTCGTTGGCCTAGTGGTTCTAAGCGCGACTGCTACGCTAGAGATCTGGGTTCGATTCCCAAGTCGACCAAGGTGTTATTGGGTTTTCCCTATTACATGGGACCTAAACATACCGGCGAGCTGTGGGTGTACATTGGTACACCTTTGCCTAACCCTTCGGGGATACAGGCGTGATAGTATGTTATGTTATGTTATTAGCCAAATGGACATTAAATAAGAAAAAAAACCATAAAACATCGCCAAACTGGACCACAGTTTGATGCCTAAATAAAAGACTTGATAGACTTTTTGGTCACTTAAAAAAAGCATGTAGTACTTAGCTTAAAACCCAAAGCTCAACGTATGTTTATATAAATATGTAGGAATTTCAGACACGGAAGGAACTAACATTATTTATCAAGCTTACTCAGACTAGGATGAAATAAGGCTACTTCCTCAAGGTGTTATTAAACTCAATGGTTTGTTTTGAATGTGTCCACACGGAGCCAATCAGAAGACCAGTTCCAAACCAGATTAGTTGCTGCTGTTTTAAGTTGCGTAATATTATAATTGTCGTACAATAACATGCCCCCCCCCCCCTCTCGCCCCTCCCGCCACACTTCGCCCCTCGGGCACGCGCTGCTGATACCGATTATCGTTGTCGTAGTATTACATTATGTCAAGTAGTTAATAAAAATAGTGGTTGTGTTTTAAATAACAATGTAGGTTAATGTTGAATCATCCGTTTTAAGCATGTGGGCACGGTCAGTGGAAGTCTGGAAAAAAGAAAGTTATGAAAATAGAAAATGAAATATAAAGGAAAATAATGGAAGAAATTTCGAGCTTTTGATAATTTCACGTTTAATTCAGAGACAAGACAGAATTGTGTCGCGAGCTCTTGAACGATAAGACAATAACGGCAGCGGCTCCGTGCTGAAGCCTCAGTGTTCGATGTGGTAAGATGTGACCATCCATAACAGAAATTGCAGTCGTACGAGACATATAGCATGGTGTGTGTTGATCCAGCTGTAGTTGAATCACAGCATGGCGCGGATCAGCAGGTCGGGAGGTCCGCGATAAGCGGCAGCGGCGCACGCGCGCGTTATCGCCGCGCCGCCAACACTCGCGGATGCAGATAGCGGGTTCCGGCTACCGTCGCTGCCCACGTCCTGACACACTGGCTCCATAGCCTCCTTGTCAAGTACGTACTGCGGGCTCTTAACTCCACTTAGTGCTGGCAACAGGAGATTATCGTGACGTCACTAACATACAGCCAAACACGCGACGCTGCGAAAAAAAAGAACATTTGACTATTGTACTATAGCAAGCATATCACATGCTAGAAAACGGAATGCGAGGGCGCAAGGTTTTTTGCCAATGTCGTCTCGTTTTTTGTTGACCTGACGAAGGAATGGGCGGAGCCGATGGTCTGTTTACTAAAGCCTGCGCACGCGCAGCAGGAACTGTTAAAGCTCAAGTTTTTGCTGTTGTAAATATTATTATAGTTTAGCCAATAGCACACACATACCAAAGAAACATTGGCGCACAGACAGTCTAGTATTACCTGCACAATCCCTGGCGGTGTGCGGAATCAGCTTGTTTACTTATAGTCGGCTCTCCCGTTCCATTCCTTCTTAGAAAGCTTTAGGCATGATTTGTCATTTCTGTTAGGAATTTGGTGACGATAAAATTCGTTTTTGGACGAAATACAGAAAGCAAATTATGGTCGATAAAGGACCTATTTGCTATTGTTCACCGTTTGATTTAATTTCACGGAAAATCTCAACAAGCCTGGACATAAGGGAGATAAAAAGACTAAAAGATTTTTATCTTAATAGACTAGAAGCTCTCCTGCTATTGCAGCGATTGGTCTTTAAGATTTTCTTTAATTAGTCGACTTCTCTGTTATAGAATCTATTGAAAAAACTTTATGCGTTTTTCCCAATATTGTTTCTTTGACTACACATCATCACTTAGTAGGTAAAAGTTGAAGTGAAAAGACAACACTATAAAATCCACTTTTTAATATCTCCATTTAGTATAATACAAAGTCGCTTCCTGTCAGTCTGTCTCTATGTATTTTTACTTAGATCTTTAAAACTACGCAACAGATTCTGATGCGGTTTTTTTAATAGATAGTGATTTAAGGGAATGTTTTTTTTTTTTAATCATTTATTTGATGAGGCTTTTTGCGCTGGTGCGCCAAGACAGCCTCGTAAAGTACCACAATAAATAAAATAATAAATTGACAAAAGTAAAAATAATCTAATCCTAAGACTTAAAGATAACTTAAAACTAGACACCCCGTTGGAATGTAGCGCCTTCTACAGGTCACAGGCTAGAAAACTACAGACCCTACGTCCAAATAAAAACTAAAAAAAAATACGTATCCCTCCTTGAAAACACTCCCCTTACAAATTTATAAATTTCAATACTCTGTTCCGAAAAAGGCCTCCCAAGCAAAATATTAATCCCACCACTATACACATCGCCACGGAGCATCCCCCCCAAGAATGGCCTCGAATCATTGAAAGCGCTACACTCCAACAAAATGACGTGATACAAATCATCCAATTTATTTACACAAAAATGACAAAGAGGGGATGAACTTACACCCATCAAATGTAAAAAACTGTTAGTAGGCACATGTCCAGACCGTATTCTAAATGCTAAAACTAAAAGTTCTCTTGAACAGCTAACTACGTCAAACCAAGGAATTCGAGGCAGCTTCTGTTGGATGGTTCTATACCACAAACCCTTTCCCGCAGTTATAATATTGAAGTGGTTCTTCCACATCACAAAACAAAACTCTCTCATGCTAGGAATAAGCTCCGTAAAATAACGATTACTAGGAATAATTATGCCGTCCGTGATAGCTTCTACAGCTAACTTATCCGCCACTTCATTTCCAATAATACCTACGTGCGAAGTAATCCACTGAAGCTTTATATATGTATATACAATCTTATATATAAAATTCTCGTGTCACAATGTTATTTACCATACTCCTCCGAAACGGCTTGACCGATTTTTATGAAATTTTATATGCATATTCAGTAGGTCTGAGAATCGGCTACTATCTATTTTTCATACCCCTAAGTGGTAGTACGTAGGTGAATATATAAAATAATACTATAATAAATATACATCTATACTTAAAATAAATCTGTAGAAGTGAAAATTCTGTACATTGAAAATATCAAAAAAAAAATGGCGAGGGGTGTTACTAGACCGACACCGAACCCAAAAATGTGTTTTTTCTTGTCTGTCTGTTTGTTCAGGCATCGCGCAAAAACTACCAGTTCGATTACGATGTAACTTGGTATAATTATTCTTTAATATCCTGGGCACCAAACTGGGTAGTTTTTATCCCGGAAAAGTACGTAAAATTAAAAACAAAGTTAATTTTGCAGTTCGATCCCTAGACCCGATTACTGTACCACCCGCAAATAATAAGTTTGTCGTAGGTTACGTCACCTTTAGGGTAGAGTTATTTAGGTTTATTTTTATAAGTCGTAGGTATAGATTTTAATTTTAAAGTAGGTATAGGTAGTATATTTGAGATTTAGTGACGGTAGGTTATTTTATAATACTGTTAGGTAGGATTAGTCATTCGTATAGATATTAGTTTTTAGGGATTTTGCTTATTTATTATACAGAGTTTAGATTAGCTATCATCAGAAATAGGTCTATTTAGGTAAGTAGGTATTTTATTTTCTGTTATTGAGCTGTTTTTTTTATTAGGTAGGTACTTAGGTTTACTTTTATAAGGCGTAGACCGTACCTATAGATTTTAATTTCAAGTATAGGTAGTATATTTGATAGTGTGTAACGTAAGTTATTTTTAGTACTCTTAGGTAGGATTGGTCATTCGTATATATTTTAGTTTTTAGAGATTTCGCTTATTTATTGGTATATACATATAAGTGTAGGTAGGCGCTAGGTGTTAGGGCTCTTCCATAAAAATAATCTTAAAGATTTCTTTATTTTTAATACGGATATAGTTATAACACGATGCCTTCCAGAAAGAGATCATCTCTTTCTGCTACATCGAGGCACGCTAGGCGAATGAGACTAGCCAGAAGTATGCTCGATAGATAACGTTCTACACAAATAGCACTTTACACAAAAAACTCATTGATAAGTTTCGTCATCCACGCGAACGAAGTCGCGGGCACAGCTAGTGCATAATATAGTACTAATGCGATGTCGGAAATAAACAAATTTGTTTGAGCTTTCTTAGCGCAGACTAAGCCCTACGAGATAGATCAAAATAATGTACTACAGTATTCTACAAATTTAAAAGATCTAAAAAAAAATCCGCGATGATATATGTATAGGTACACCCGGGTATTTTTTTTATTTGATGTGTATGTGTTTTCAATACTGTATTTAGTTAGTGTAAGTGGCTTGTGTAAGCCGTACTGATTAAATTAAAATAAATAAATTAACCTAACTCTCAGAGATAACCCCCTATTTTTATCTTTTACACGTTACAAAAAATGTAGATCAAAACTACCTTTTACAGTATTTCATTAAAGTTGTCACCTTAGGGTGTGTCCAGATCTAGCGAACGCGCACCGAATGATCAGCTCGCGGGTAGTTCGCGAGCTGTTCATTCGGTGCGCAGTGAATAAAAGCAGGGATTTAAAAAGCGGAGGGACAATTGTAGAGTATTAATATACAAATATTTGCTTTAGTATCTAATAGACTAATCATAATATTAATAATCACTCCACACTGTCCACAATAGAACCTTCATTGTATATAAGTAGCTCGTAAATTAATACATGACTACTGGATTTCTGAATACTGGACTGGACCTCGGCGACATCTAATAACATTTTTTTTTAAATAATAACCTATCAATATTCCTTATGGAAAGCGAGAAGGAATTCTTAGGAATAAAAGATGATTTTCTTTTTCAATTTTGATACACTTTACTTTTTTTTTCTCCGAGTTATTTAAAAAACCTTTACTTTATTAAACAATATTAAAAAAAATGGTGTAGTTGCACATTTATGGACGTGATTACGTGGTCCACCCGTTGTATACATATTTACATTGTGCTCGCCGAGCCCTTTCTTTTTATTCCAAACTCGTAATGATTATTTTCAGTTTAATTTTATTCGAAGTTAGAATCTAAGGTAAAACTTATTTAATTATAATTTTGACAAATTGTGTATATATAGCTTATGTGCGATGACACTTCATTCAATTAAATCGGATCAGTAGTTTAGGCGTTACGTTGGACCACGCAAACATACAAAGATTTCCCTTTGGCGTCGCCGTAGTCGGGTAAAAAATAAGATTTGAACATCCTTGTACAAGAAGTTTGCTAACAGCAACAAGTACAGCTTGCGCCGATTAGACCCCGCATAAACATGAACTGTCGGCTGGCTGTCCAGGCACAGCTCCGCTCGGCGCCGAGCCAGTCTGCGCCTGCGCCGGCATTAACGCAAGGCGGCGATTGCACCGGAGTCTGGCGAGTTCCCGCGATAAAAACCCGTAAGCCGTAGATATGTGCAGGAGCGGGTTATGTCAGCCAGAACCAGTCAGGTGTTATGTCAGAGCAGGGAGCGCGCAGAGGGACGGGACGAACGCCCGCGCCTACAGAAGGTCCACTTGAACTCGCAATTATTGTAGCTCTCTTTTTCAACCTTTCTGTTGCCCTGATAAACTAAACCGATGAAGCCAATTCTGGGCGTTAGCTTGTTACTTTTATAATATATTGGCATCAGTGCTGTATAATTGCTGTGCATGAGGAGCAATGGGACTTTTGAGCATATGTGCACATGCGGCGAAGCACCTGCATGCGGCGCGGGCGTCGACCCCGCGTCCCTCCCTCCCCCCTGCCCCCTCGCTCGGCTGTCATTTAGAGAAGCATCCTGCGCGAGGCGGGCGGGAGCCTGCGTGCACCTCGACCTGCGCCCGCGGATCACACGACCACTAACGTCGCGGTGTCGCGAGCGCGCACCATATACTTAGGTGACATTCATGTTTGAATGTCGTAAATTTTGCATCAAATCGTAGTGCACATTGATGCACTATCCACCAAAAAAAAACGAGTCAGGCTTGTCGTCGAGTGCTGCGTCACTGTGAACCAGCGTTCCTGCACGGTGCAGGCGCGGGCTGGTGGGCCTGGGGATTCGACTCACGTCAGCACAAAAGAGAACTCTAATGAAATATGTTTTTTGTGTTATAATGTAATAAATTAAATGTGATACGGCGGAGCATGACTCGATATAAAACGTAGCGAGTGACGTCGATGCTGCGGCTCCGCTCGTAAAACGTTGAGATTTAATTTGTTCCCGCATTACGTCGGCTGCGACAAAAAGCGTCCTAGTGCGTGCCCCGGCCGCCTGCTCTACAACGCGGCATATAATCGAATTTATTAGCTCGCAGCGAGCGTGTCGGCTGCCATTGTTCGCCCACGCAGCCGGGTAGGACTCCGCCACAAATACGCTTTTTTTAACATTGACGCGCACTAATAGACAAATTCCTCGGCACCTCACCACTGGGTTATGCTGGCGTAGTTCTCGAGCACCGCAGAGCGCATGCGCAGCGCGCGCGGCACGCGAGCACGTCAGCATCCCGCGGGGTGTGCGAGAGGCGGCACGTGACGTCACGCCGCGAACCGCCAAGCTCATCTTAACGGTACCTACTCAAACTAGAATTAGATTTCAACAACCACTTATATTTGGGTCGCCGAACGCTGTGAGTGTGCGATAAGAGAATCTCATTAAGATAAGTTATAATAATAAATGGACCTCAGCGGGCGGTCATCACACCGGCTCGCAATTTTCCCCGGACCTCAACAAAAATAGAAGCCTTCGAGCGAGTGTGACCCCGGGGCACGGCCGCGGGCGCAGCCGGGGAGGGCGCGGGGCGCGGGTAGTGGGGGGCACACAATTTACACGGCGCGGTGGTGCAGGCGCAGAGTAAATGACCGCGATCGTAACGAACCATCAGTCGCGGGGTTTGTTCAAATGTTTTGTATTTATTGCAACAGCGCCCGCCACTTGATAGTTTCGGTAACTACTCCTCGGAGTCTTTGTGGATCAAATTCAAGAAAGACAATGACGACCGTTTTTATATTATAACTTATTTGAGCTATATTATAAATATGTTGATGCAATAACCACTGTTTAGATCTTTGACGGTGTCGATGCAAGCCGCTGACTCCGGGTATCGCTGGGCGGCGATAACATCTCATCTGTCTCCGCCGTATTAAAATGTAAATGAGCTATTACTTCCGCGTGCGTGTGCGCAGGATATTACGTCTATTACCGAAGCGATACGCACCGATACTGTCTGCCAGTAGTATAGACTGTGGCACGACACCGACACACTAATTAACAGGGGTGGCGTAATCTGTATACAAGGCAAACTGAAACACAAACAACATACCTAGGTATATTATAAAAACCGAACTTAGCGTTGCGTATATAAACTCAGTGCAATGTGTGCACAACTCGTGAGATCAGGAATGCAGGTCTATTTGCGTGGCAACGAGAGGATCATAAAAAATGCGCGCGCACTCAGCGCAAATCGGGCGGTTAATCGCGCGTGTGCCGAGGTAATTAATACTGCACAAAAAACTCAGAAAAAACGTGTGTATGATGCGCAAGCGCAGCGAAGCGGGTCAATACCAGTGTTAAGCATCGATAAAAGTAAGGACAGAAGACTCACCCGCCAGACGGCGAACTATGAATTGTTTATCTTTCAAGTTACTTCAACTATACAGCTTATGAGCTCCACTATTTAAATAATTGACTGTTTGTTTGAGGTTCGGTCTGTAATATTAAAGAACTACGTCAACTAATAGTGAGCACGTTCGGCCACAGTCGCTCACACTAGCTCTGAGTGCGCCTTCTGCGCGCTGCGGCGCGACGCGCATGCGCGGGACAGGTGCGTCGCTCGCGCATGCGCGTCATTATCGCTCGCTCGCATAAACGACTGTGTTAGTTTTTTGTGTTCGTTTTGAATATTATAGTCATTACTCATTTGAATAACCGCATCACTTGTCGCCTTGTTATAGTATGACACCCTGTTTTTGTTAGTGTGAGGTGTAGAGGTGGAGGGGAGGGGGTGCCTAGCTGTCTGTCTCTTGATAATGTAAGCACCTACTATTGTTTTAACCATTACTATTTTGACTAGGACAGGTTTGCCTACAGGGTGCCGGCCGGTTCAATCTCGCCATTCCTTGTGTAGCTACCAATTATTAGAAAACTCTAATAACGCTTTTGAAGCTTTACAGACCATGAAGTCACGACATATCTCATTTTAATGTAATAACTGCCTGTTTTTAAGGCAATCATGACAGACCAGCGGTCCTCCTCAGCTCTCCCCCACCTCCCTCGCAGTTTTTCCCGTCAGTTAATTAGCGTCGGTTTCTCACGAACGCTAACATCGGCCTTTAATAAAATTTCGCCTGCGATTCTGCTTTAGGTATTTTAATGAGCCGGTTGCCTCTGTCCCCCCCCCCCCCCCGCCCCCATCACCCAGCAGCGGGGCGCGGGGCGCATGCGCGCGCGGATTCGGCAAAAAGGCGCCAACCGCCGGGAACCGGCTCCAGCACGTCACGCGAGCCCGGCCGGGAACCGAACACACACTACACTATAGTATGCACCCTGTGCTCATTACTGTAATCGTATAAAACATGTTATATGTAATCCAAATAAACTCATATATACCTACCTAGTTGTATTTGAAAACTAATAACGGACATAACTGTTGAGGTTCACGAGGAACAAAACACTCTCGTATCGTAAATTAAAAAATGATTTAATATTCGCAGTTCCCCGGATGAGTGGCAGTGGAGCGGTTCTCACGCTGCGCGCGCGCAGGTGTCATATTTTCATTAAGCGCAGTTTTATTCCGCGAGCGAGCGACGGTGCGTTTGTATGTTTGTGTGTACGAGCGAGTTTGCAAGAGTGGGTGCGCATGCGCAAGACGCGGTAATAGCTCAACAAATAGTAAGCACCCACTGTGACACTGTTCTGCCAAGCAAAAGACATCAACGCGTTCACCGTACTGATTATCTTCCATAAATATAAACAAAATACAATATCTGAATTAAGCAGTTCCCCAATTGTATTATTATTACACGGCTCGTCCAGTGCTACTTTAAAGTGGCCAAAGTATCACTGGAGTAGCTGCAGCCTGACATTTAATGAGTTTGACTTGGCTAAACAAACTCGCCGACTACACTATACAAAATATATGTACAGCCAACTAATGTGAGAGTTTATAATATTAATATAAGCATTTATTTAAATAGTTCTAAAAGAATTACAAACTTGTCGGTTTGATCGGATCAACAATACTCTTAAGCCGGCTTTTGACTGCGGGATGTAATATATATTACATCCTGGAATATATATTTCATCCCGCAGTTGCTGTTCACACTGAAAGATATATATAATAAAAAAAATTCAAAACACGAGGTCTACAGTCTGCACCGTTCCGTTCAAAGTGAGGGCGAGGCAGGGGGAGGTGCGGTGTCCGGGGACGTGAGGTAAAATATACAGCTCCTCTTTATCGCCCAGTCGTTCGAAAAAATATTTATAGTTTGGGATATAATATATATTACAGCTTAGTGTAAAGAGGTTGCTTAAATACCATGGTGAGCGATATTGAATTATATCTCGTGATGTAATATATATTACATTACATCCCGTAGTCAAAAGCCGGCTTTAGAAGTATTTAGTTAATTCTTCACAATGCAATTCTAATGGCAATAAAAACGGTCGCAGCGATGGTATCAGTCGTTAAACCCGTCGCCGTTCCCAGCGCGCGCGTCGCGTCCCTCCGCTGCCCGATACTATCGCATCGCTGGCGTTCACTAAATCTTTTAAGACGCGTTTATGGGACCCTTTAGTTGTTTAATTCTTTTATGATCACATTTGCATCGATTTAAATTAATTAGGCGTGCGTCATGCCGCTGTCGGAACATGTTCGGAGCGGTACGCATGGCGATACCGGCGGCTGGCGGTGGCTGGCGGTGGCTGGCGGTGGCTGGTGGTGACCGGTGATTGAGGCAGGAAGCTGAGCTGCACAAGCACCGCATCAGCAGTCACAAAACTAACTTTAATTACTAGTATGTATTATAGCATCTCGTTAGTTAGATGAGTGCGCGATGCGCGGGCGTAGCGATTGTCGGCGTACATCAAGGTGCCGGTACACCTGCACACAGACGTGACACACGTAATTAATGAATTAAAGCAAGGATCACAGGAATCCATTAATTGGACGTTAACATTACTGACGTAATGTTGGCTACATATTCATAACAAGTTTACAGCCCGCCCGCGCCGCGGCCACTGCGCATGCGCGGGCTTCACTTGAAAGGGGTTCATAATTGCCGAAATTAATTATTCACTATTGTGTCAGGATTTTTTTAACAGTCATCATCATCTCCCGAGCCTTTTTCCCAACTATGTTGGGGTCGGCTCAGTCTTACCGGATTTAGCTGAACACCGTATTTTACATGGAGCGACTGCCTATCTGACCTCCACAACCCATTTTACTGGGTAATATAATAAACCTAACCTTAAAACTGGTTGTTAGAATTGACTTAACGACTGCCAAAGATCATAGTATGACAGTCGGGACCTACGGCTTAACGTGCTATCCGAGGCACGGAGGAGTCTCGGTATGTTTGGAAATGGTCACCCATCCACGGACCAACGGCGACGAGCGCGGCTTAACCTGTATTATCGGTCAAACCGTACTTAGCCACGAGCCCCTCATTTTTTTTAACAGTATGGTGATGAAAATCAACGCATAGACATATTCCTCTTTCTTTATTTGTCTCTTTCTAAATCTTCCGGCAGTGATCGTAGATGTCATAAACCTGGAAGTGACTAAAACCACAGAATCACGCGCAGCCTCCAACACGAGTAACATTATCTTAGAGAGCCATGCTGAGTGTTTAATTAACACTTTACACGTGATGCGCAGGCGCAGGTCGGCGTTATCTACGGGATCTGAGTCATAGTTTGATGTAGTTTACGTGTCTGTCAGCGCCGCCCTCGGAAACGTTACACTCAAGTTAATGAAGAGTTCACTTAATTGTATCTTGATCAGGCCGTGTCGTCGCGTCGCCGCCGGCTCGAGTTACTGACGCGAGCGACACGCGTGTGCCGAGCGGTGCCGGCGCGGGCGCAGCGCAGGCGCAGCTCTGGGGTTCGGGGCCTGCTCGCGGTCTTCTATAAGTTTATCCTATGATTCATACGTTTCGTTGGCTCCCGCTAGGCTTCCCTCCGGAATATCTATATTTTTCGTTTTGAAGATTTATGTAACGAATGATGTAGTACGAGTTTGAAAACCGTATCCGATGTCTATCGGTGGTCGTGACGTCACAGGTAGGCAGCATGGTGACGCGGCGTGCGCAGCGCCTACTAATGTTAAAACTATGACTCGCTCAACTCTCAAGTAACGCTAATTTGGATCAGCAGCAATACATTCAGGTAATGAGTTTCGATTAAAATTGTAATGTATCTGTGTTAGCGGTTCGTAAAGTAAGCGGGTAGCGGCCGCGTGACGTCACTCAAGCTGCTGATGGTGTCCTACTTGTGTCCGCTTCCCAAAACTTATTAGGTACGGTTTATTTTTAATTCGAAAAACTTGTTTTTTTTTTTAGAATTCATTACCTGAAAAGCTTAAAACTCAACCCTTATAGGATCATTTTGTTGTCTGTCTGTCAAGCCCTTGTTGTAAGGAACGCGTAAATGTATAAAGCTGAAATTCATATCAAATACTTAAGTCTTTCTTAAGTCGTCTCTTGGAGCTATGAAAAAAACAACATTCAACTTAAGCCAACGCAATCAAAAGATACAGCCGTTTTTTTTCCGAAAATTTCGAAACTTGCAAAGGAATCAAAACCTACAGGGTACTTCCTAGAAATTTGGTACGATGCAACATTTTATATATATGTTACTGTAAAAGCCCGAAATACAGTAAATCCTAAGATTTACCGGTAAAACCTAAGATTTACCAATTCTTAATGGTAAAGGTCCGAAAAGGTTTTCGATTCGAACTTGTACCACCATTCACTTGGTAAATCTTAGAATTTACATTAAAGGACGGTCAATGTTGAAAAACAGATAAAGGTAACATTGCGAAAAGCATACATTTTTAGTTTATACATCATAATATGTCTACTAAAAATATTTTAAATAATTTTAAATCCTTCGAAAAGAATATTATGAATTTCATTTAGCAATACAAATACCATAACTTTTACTTATATTCCTACAGGTTTGTAAGAAACTCGCCTCGCACATGGTAGGTTATTATTAATTTTACGTTTGCACTTCTTGTGTCATAAACTTGTTATGTATGTATGTGTAAGTACGTATCTCATATGTCAAACCTTGCAAGCCTTATAACAACCACTTCCTGGTCCGATTGAGATCACTTTTATGTCTAGTGATAGAAGTTCGGCCATCATTTAAAGGGTTGTGTTTAATTGATACAATATTTTACATTTTCAATATAATATATTATTATTATATTATTATCATAAGCACGCTAACTCCCACACAATAGCTCAGGGAGTAGGAATGGCTGAAAATCAGCGTTGCGACGTTTTCGGAGTAACATTAGCTGAGCCATCTCCTTTTGCTACTGTTAATACTTTATTTTTCTGTAAAACTGTTCTTTGTTACTTTGTTTATTTTGTTTATATTAGTAGCAATAAATGTCTTTTTATTTATTTTTATTTATAATCTTATTTTATCTCCCTAATTCCTAGCTCTGGAATTTTTGCTGGAAAATAATAATTTCCAAGTTAAGCTAGCACGTGAGGATACATACATTTTCTCTTAACAATTAAAAAATATACGAATACCTACAATCTACATACAGGTCGACTTACAACTCTTGCAAGTAACTGCGTATGTTAGGGCAGCAGACGTGCCACTACAGCCCGGCGGCGCTGACATAGTTCCGGTCAGAGTGACGACCGACACGGCTCCCGTGGGACCCTCTTACGGCCCTACACCTAATGGTTAGCATAAATCCCTGGACGCGATCCTACTCCTCTATTCAATAAATCAGGCGCACATTCCTTGAATGCGGAGAATGCATATATTTTATAAAAACAGTAAAGCGAGATGTATCCTCATTCGCGATATGTAACCGGTACATTCTGTGGGACGCGCTCGGATTCCACCGGGAGCGGCTAATGAGTGCCCCCCCCCTGCCCCTCCCAGCCGCTCCGCGCCGGCTCGGCCCTCCGCACTCCGCGTCCCTCACTTATTAGTTTTTATTGGAAGACCACCTGTTGCGCTGCTCGGGCGCACACACTTATGTGCGTCGTATTGTACAGCACCCACTTGCTGAACATTGTACTTTCATACCGAATGATATAGACTTTTATTACCTAACACAACAATAAGTTAGTCTCATACCACTAACCCAATCAGTGTAGGGTATCTAACAAGGCCGAGGGTTCCACAGAGCGTGCTGGGGGACTGGCGCACGACGCGAGGCGTCTCCGGCTGGAGTCAGACACACTACCCGCATGTGTGAAGACAACGAGTGTGTCACGTATGTCTGTAAATATTTTCTTGTCGCCGTCTCATTAACTTGTAAGTTTGTATCATGAGCTGCAGTCGTCAAGCATCTGGAACGCCACGGGACCCTCGCATTACTTCGCCAATATGACAATAACAAGGTTTGATAATTGGCAGTTAAAACGCAGCGGCGACGGTTCCGCAGCGTGCGCAGCTCGCACCAGAAGGCAACATGATCTCAGCCCGGAATGTGTCACACTTATAATTTTAGGCAATTACGAAGCACAGTAACTGTAGTCAGAGGACGCCGAAAACTAACATGCTAATCTCCATTCGCAGATATTATAAAGCAGAGTCATCAGCATGCTGACGCAGTAGGTCCACAGTTTCCGCGTGCGAGTCGCTGACGAGACACAATGCTTCAGAGGCCGCCGATGCGACGCTACTGCCTCGTCACTTTAGTACACAACAAGTAACATTGAAGCTAAGGTATAAATGCTATGTGTACATTTACAATTGTTCGTTTTACGAGTGGGTTTTCTGTTCGTTTTTGCTATGCGCCAAGGTAAGCGGGCGCACCGCTCGTGGTTCTCACGGCGCGAGGGCGCGGGGCGAGGGACGTGGGAGCGCGGGGGCGCGGGGCGAGAGACGCGGGAGCGCGGGGACCGCGTGCCGCAGGACATTCATCCTAATTAATTCGGTGTCGCGTCACACTGCGTGTGCGCACTTGCAACTAGTCAGCACTCGTACTCGGTTAATGAATGTTAATTAATCGGCAAGGATTAACGAACTGACTCACTGATCATTCAATCATATTTGTAATTCAAAGCACTTCATTGCTCCAATGGCTTCCAAGTGCTTGTCATGTTCCTAGTTTCATCTAAAGCTGAGTTCAATGTTTAACATCACGTCTAGAAGTCCGGCTATTTATAGGTTCTTATTTTGCCATTTCTTCTTACTTGTATTATGCTCAGCTGACTACAAACCATTGTTTATAATCGGAAAGAACTTAAAAGGAGTAGGTGAGTGAGAATATAAAACAATGCTGCGTCCGCGGAGACCTTCGGCTACCAGGCATGACCAACAATATGTTTGTATAATAATTGGCAAAGCCTAAAGATAAAGTTGCACGTGTCAATGTATTATCAATTGATGAGAAGTGTAATCGAGTTGTATCGCTCGTTATGCTAATGTGTACGTCACTGAATAGTCGTGGGAGCGCGCTTCTTCATTAACTCTTAATTAAGTAAACGTATTACATGTTGTGGCATGTTGGATACCATGATGATCATGATGGACTGGTATTTATAAAATTGTTGTGTTCTTGACTGACGAAGCCTGCAAGTTACCCATGCATACACGGCGTCAACCAAAGCGCGATATTACCATCGTCATATCGGGAGCGTGATGATATCGGAGCAATGAGATAGCTTCGCGCATGCGCTGTACCGACATCGCAGGCGCCAGCAGCTCTGACGCGTGACTAAATCCATAATAGGTTTCCTTTATTTACAACGAAAATGGTAATTGTGTTTTACTCATAAAAAGGTCGTCCGCACCGCGGGCTGGCAGTGCCGAGCCGAGAACTTCTCATAACACAGGCGTGGCTCGGAGCCCGCGACAACTACCAGAGGCATATGCTCAATGGGAATATGACAAGTGTAAAGAACATTTCACATCTGAAATAAATGGTGGCCATCTTTTAAAGATATGATAAACGATTATAGTGTTTTAATAACATGTCTCGGGATTATAATAAGGTATTAGGAGCACAAATCATGTCGACACGCGATGTGTGCCCGCGCCGACACACCAGCTGATCGCAGACATCTTTGCGCGGTATATTCTACTTTGGTTGAACAAAGTGTATTATTATTTAAGTCATATCACCTCGGCAACAATTTATTCACAAAAATAATATTAGCAAGGTGAAATAAGGTGACATGATGGTATATTCACGCAGGTGAACAAAGTTTAGGTTCAGGATTTTGTAATGCTCTCATTTCACTTCGGAAATATAACACACAGGTGATATTACCCAGGTGAATTGAGTAGAAAAAACTTCGTGTAATTGGTTCACCTTGAAATAAAAAACAGTTTTATTATGTTTCGAGATTCATTTATTGCAGCAATCATTATTTTTGCACAAACAACTAGCTTTCTGAGCGATTGCACAACCTGTGGAACACAGCGAGACAAATGATGCGGAGGGCTGCGCGCGCGCATCAACCTGACAGATATTAATAGAGAGCACGCAACGTTATTAATTGTACGTTAGAGCTGCGCCGACGTTCACAAATCACGGATAGACACTCGCGGCCGGCCGCCGCTAATCTAATTCATTAGTTTAATTAAGTTAATGCAGCGCGCACGCCGCGACGCGCCGCACGCCCTCCGGACGCCGCGCCGCGCCGCCGCGCTAGCTGCACGCAGAGATAAAGCGGACCGAGCTAGGAAAAAAACTGTGTAATAAATCTTATTGCGAATTGCTCTTGATTTCTCCAGAGTGGAATGATATAATTACATGATTGCTGCCGCAGCCGGCAACCGTAGCCGCGCCGGGACGCACCGGCCGCACCGGCCGCACCGGCCGCGTCGGGTAGCATGGGGCCTCAGCGGCCGGCCCATTATGTTTGCTAGAGAGTGTACAACGACACATACTTATGTTATTAATTATGTATAACGATTAAATTATGTCCGATGGCTTTGCTTGTTTAATGGTTTTTGCACTGACTTTGAGCCGTGACATTAGACCGTCGGAGAGTGCGGGAATCGGTCAACCACCGGTAATTAACCTCAAACCCAACAACTTTATTGCTTGAAAATATCATTTAAACAAAAACATACAACATAAGTGCAGATAAAATAAACAAGTTGTACGCGTTTCTCGGTTAGCGGCGTGTCCTGCGCGGAACACTCCTCGGGGCCTCGGTAGTGAGTGCCACGAAGAATCTTGACGAGCCCGCAAGCTCTACGATAGCCGACGATGTAGACGCGTTATCTCCAAATAAATATCTCAAATTGTCAGCAAACAAATTTGAAAGTCCTGTTCGGACTTACACAAAGATAATCTCTAAATTATGATCGGGCGCGCAGGCGCATCTATCTTTAATTAACATCGCAGGGGCGCGGGCGGCAATACGAGTTCTCCGGTCACGGCATAGGAAGGCACGCTTAGGATGAGAGACCAACACACGAAGCAATTTGTTAACCTCAAAATCTGAAACGAAATTTTAAGACATCAAGTGGTGTGTATGTGAGTAGAGCGCGCACATGCGCAGTGTGCCTGCGTCCAGTGAGAGTCCGCGCGACTTAATCTGCAGCTTCATCAACAACAACCCTCGCGCCTCACAAATTCAAGCGTTATTAAAGAATTCGTTTATGAAGCGCACGTGTGCATCATTGTTCTTATTAACAAGTGTTCATGAGTCACGACCGATAAGCAAGCCGTTGTGTACAAAGTGAACGCGACAATTAACATCGGTCATATTGTGTTGCGCACACAATGGTAGGACCGCGCGGGCCGGCGTAGGGCGGCGGAGGGCTCGCCAGTCAAGGGATGTTAATTGCAAACAAATATGTGATTATGTCCGTCGCCTCGCCCGACTCATCGCTCTCGCTTCCTCACTTCAATGCGTTTGTAATACTAAATACATTTAGGCGATTTTTTTATTTATAAAGTAGACTAGCTGATCCCCGCGACTTCGTCCGCGTCAATTTCTGTTATTATGACCACGATTAAGAAGTTAAAAAAAAAAGTATTTCTGCGTAAATGATAATTTTATATAATTAGTATAGATTATGTTGATAAAACTCTGTAGCAAATAATTGGCAATAATGCATTAATTTCGACCAAATGATTACCTTAAAAAAGGTTATAGTGAGTCAATTTTAAAAGATAGACATATACTGTCGCAGACATTTTTTTAGATCATTCAAAGCGGAACAATTCTTTCATACATATATTTTGGGTAACTCGAACCGTTTACGCAGCGCACGCAACGGAAGCTTTCAAGTATGAATATTTTCCCCCGTTTTTGTGACATTTTTCACTGCTGCTTCGCTCCTATTGGTCGCAGCGTGATGTTATATATCCTAAAGCCTTCCTCGATAAATGGACTATCTAACACAAAAACATTTTTTCAATTCTAACCAGTACTTCCTGAGATTAGCGCGTTCAACCAAACAAACAAACAAACTCTTCAGCTTTATAATATTAGTATAGATAATGCATTAATTTCGACCAAATGATTACCTTAAAAAAGGTTATAGTGAGTCAATTTTAAAAGATAGACATATACTGTCGCAGACATTTTTTTAGATCATTCAAAGCGGAACAATTCTTTCATACATATATTTTGGGTAACTCGAACCGTTTACGCAGCGCACGCAACGGAAGCTTTCAAGTATGAATATTTTCCCCCGTTTTTGTGACATTTTTCACTGCTGCTTCGCTCCTATTGGTCGCAGCGTGATGTTATATATCCTAAAGCCTTCCTCAATTAATGGACTATCTAACACAAAAAGATTTTTTCAATTCTAACCAGTACTTCCTGAGATTAGCGCGTTCAACCAAACAAACAAACAAACTCTTCAGCTTTATAATATTAGTATAGATTCATACAGGAATAAATTTAAAAGATGCACTTAATTGTATTAATATGGAAACAATACTGAATTTTGAAACTACATTCTACCGATGTATCTAGGAACTCTTCGATTGAACCGCGTGGTGTGCCACTAGACTTAATTAGCGAGACGCGCGGACGCAGCTGCGTCGTACGAATAATGTTTTGAAACCGTGTAATCTGGGGAGACTGGGGATTATTGCAGTTTGTCTGTGAAAGACAATGTGAAGACCACAAAAGCGCTGCCCTCGCGCAGCCATTCATTGATCAGTAAGCTGGAGCGAGGCAGGCGTGACGTCATTAGACACGTGCTACTGTTCGAAACTTTTTGTCTTATCATCAGAATATAAAATGACGGAAACAACTTTTAACCCTGAAACATTTTAAAGTTTGTGTCGGTACCAAATGAAAAGATTGATACAATGCAACTTCGTAACAAAAATATTTAGGTAGATAAAAAAGCGAGGGAAAATTATGGGAATTTTAAGACGTCGGAGACGGGGAACATCTCCTAATAGTAAAGCTTAGAGAGAGACGTAGAAGCCTGCCGAGACGCGAGGGACCCGGCGCGGGCGGCGGCGGGGCCGGCCAGTGCGCATGCGCCGGTCGGGCCGCGGCGCGCTTGTCACTTTATTGCCGCAATATGTTACACGGAATAAATTATTGCACCAATTACGGCGAGACCGATGGCCGATTCGGTTTGATCGCGTCGATAATTAAACTGAAATATTGACAACGCATCGACAAATTGTCGGTGGGATGTAATGAAGTGCGGCCATCACGCGCCGTGATAACGTCACGGAGATGGACGACCCGCGCCTGCGCCTGCGCTACACGATGCTGAGCTGAGATTGTGTTGTTGAATCAATAACTGCTCTTCGGCGTAATATGTTTCCCGTTGTTAGTTTAGTTTCCTACCAGCGCGGCAGCGTGGCGGCGCGCGCGGTCTGCCGTGCGTGACACGGCTGACGTCATCGGTGTGACAATACCTCGTTACTCGCTAGGTGCTTTTGGAAGAAAACAGTTGAGACCTCCTTTCAGGTAGGCAGACAGTAAATTTTTCAATTAACATAAATACGTATTAATGAGAGCTACATTATTCCAACTCATTTTACTCGCCAACACCAATGCTGCCTCTGAGTGTGCTTCTTTGTTATAAACAGGTTGTTGCCGAAATGTTATAGATACTATTTACAATTCACAAGGGGTGAAAAGTACTTCTGGTATAGCTAGTTTACAAAATTTGAACTGAAAGTGATTTGATTAAAAAAAAGCCGACCAAGTGCGAGTCGGACTCGCGCACCGAGGGTTCCGTAGGGTAAATACGCCATATTTCGGCCCCCCCCCAATCGTCGGCCGTCTGCACATTTTTATCTTGCGTTCGTTCCGAGGGTAATGAAGTGGTAATTTTACTACTCGCATTGCAACCTAAGTTCATATTCTATATGCACAAACTGTCACTATCCTATTACGTCTCCCGGTCTTCGCACACTGAGCGTCAGCAGCGATCGCGCCGTTGAAGAGTCAAGTTCTTAGTTAAAGTAGCTTACTTGATGAGAATACCCACGCTTTGGGGATTGATATTACAACGGTAAGACGTTTCATTATTTTTGTTTTAAGCTTTGTTATCACGAAAAAGTTATTTTTACTATATTTTGACATTGTTTTTTTAACGTTTTTCGTATTATTTTAAATGAAAAATAGGAGGCCGCCATTAGAATACCAGTTTCGGCTTAAAACCGAATTCTCGGCCGGGGCCGACTTAAAGTAAATGCAGTCTGTTTTACAAATTCCAATTCTACCAATTCCATTTGCTTTATAGGAGTATTTGCAAAGCTTAATAGGTTAATAAATATATTTTACGTTTAGTCGCTAAATACCGGCCGGGGTTATATTAGTTGAATGTCGAGAAATGAGGCACACACAACAGGGGCCGACTTTAAATATATTAAATATCGTAATGTCGGCCAGCCTCGAATTTGAACGCTAATATACAGGCTGATTACTTTTGTATTTTTTCATTGATTGTGTGGGTAGTCATTTTTAATTTATTTATGAAACTTATTTTCTCGAAATTGAATATATGTTATGTACCTAATACAAAAATTTATTAACATTATAAATAGGTTAAGTTTGGATGTAGAAGTTGACAGTATCGAAGACATATGTATATTATTCACTAGCTGATCCCCGCGACTTCGTCCGCGTCAATTTCTGTTATTATGACCGCGATTAAGAAGTTTAAAAAAAAAAGTATTTCTGCGTAAATGATAATTTTAGTTAATATTATGTTGTTAAAACTCTGTAGCAAATAATGGCAATAATGCATTAATTTCGACCAAATGATTACCTTAAAAAAGGTTATAGTGAGTCAATCTTAAAAGATAGACATATACTGTCGCAGACATTTTTTTAGATCATTTAAAGAGGAACAATTCTTTCATACAGATATTTTGGGTAGCTCGAACCGTTTACGCAGCGCACGCAACGGAAGCTTTCAAGTATGAATATTTTTCCCCGTTTTTGTGACATTTTTCACTGCTGCTTAGCTCCTATTGGTCGCAGCGTAATGTTATATATCCTAAAGCCTTCCTCGATAAATGGACTATCTAACACAAAAAGATTTTTTCAATTCTAACCAGTAGTTCCTGAGATTAGCGCGTTCAACCAAACAAACAAACAAACAAACTCTTCAGCTTTATAATATTATAGTATAGATGATAGCTAAATATGGTTTGGGATACAATTGAAAAATGTTTTTTGGAATTTGCTGGTTGTGGAATTTATTGCGATGTTTAAGTTAGTTATATATACTTTTCGCTGACGACACGTCACTCATATTTAAAGTGAATAGAAATAGTGATAGTTTTGATCACATTAACAGTGCACTTTTACAGGCAACAAATTGGTTTACTGTTAATAACTTGGTACTAAATGCTAAGAAAACGAAGTGCATTAAATTTGTAATGCCAAACGTTAAAAATCTAGGTCCAAATATAATTGTTAGTAATGAAGTGCTGGAGACTGTAGAATCGACCGTCTTTTTAGGTATTACAATAGATAGTAGACTTAAATGGGCAGCTCATATTTCATACCTTGCAAGCAAACTGAGTCAAGAACTCAGCAGCATATGCAGTTAGGAAAGTTAGGCAGCTAACGGACGTGGATACAGCTCGATTAGTGTACTTTAGTTACTTTCACAGCGTTATGTCCTATGGCATTCTGTTGTGGGGTAAGGCTGCAGATATTGAAACAATATTTATTCTGCAAAAACGAGCTGTTAGGTCTATTTACCAGTTAGGCGCTAAGGTCTCACTTAGGGAGCGTTTTAAGGAAATTGAGATTCTAACTGTTGCCTCACAATTTATTCTAGCCAATATATTATACCTACATTAGACAAAATATTCACCTCTACACTAAAAAGAGTGACATACACAACATTAATACTAGAAATAAGCATAAGTTATGCACTACATCCCACCGGCTGCACAAGGTGCATAACTCATTTATAGGACTTAGCATTCGTATCTACAACAAGCTGCCTCCTAGTATGTTAGAATTACCATATAATTCATTTAAATCAGTAGTCAAAACAAGGCTCTGTTAGAAAGCCTACTATACATTAAATGACTATTTAAACGATAAAAACCTCGTCCCTTATCGTTATTTATTGTTATTTTTTATATTATTTATTATTTTTAATGTAATGACAGCGTGCTACTGGGGAGTTTGTTGCGCCGTTTCTTCTCCTCAGCCAAAGCACTTAGGAAGCGGTGAAGGGTGGGCGATTTGGGGTCGGTTCGTGTCTGGCGGTGGTGGCGTCGCGTGTTGTCGGTCGCGTGGCGCTGGGGCGGGCGGGCGCATGGTGGAGCATTCAGCCTTTCACACTGACCTGATGACGCGTTGGTGCGTCAGGTGTGAGTGGTTGGATGTTCTGTTGTGTGTTTGCTCGTTCTGGCGTTGCGCGGCCGATGTTGCGCGCTGCCTTTTCCGCCGGATATGAACCGACCCCTAGGGTGCTGTCCTATTGTAATAATAATTGACGTTTGATAAGTGCTACTTTGTAGCCTAAGTTAAATAAATAATTTTTGATTTTGATTTTGATTTATAATTATAGTTACTTTTAAACAAATTACCCAAAGACATATACAAATGTATACTCCTGCCAAAATAAATCATGTTGATTATATTTTTCATTGTCTTAATTTTAAACACCCTATATCCGGCCGACATTTAGGAAAAACACCGCCGACAATAGGCCGCGAACGGCCGACTTAAGGGTTTTTTCGTCTTCAACGCATCTAAACCTTAATCCTTTTTTATTTTAGTAGAAAAGTCAAATCTATGCCCAAAAACATAAAATAGATTTATCAACCTGTCTAAAACCGCAACACAAGCTATCCTTTGTTGCAAAGTGGTGCAGCCAGAGCGTTCCAAAGTTAGAAAATCCGTAAGGGGGCCGACATTTAGCGTATTTACCCTACAGAACTGTAGGTATATTTGTGATGTAACTAAAAATTACTAGTGTTTGTTGTAATTTGTAGAATGAAAAGAGTACTAAAATTATGGCTAACAGAACACACGTTCTATAGTATTAGAGATTTTTTTGAATTGTAATCCTTTAGAACTGTTTTGTTTATTTCTCTCTTTTTGCCGTGTATAAATTAGGCAGAGTATTTAAGTTACTGCATGTGTACGTTAATAATTAGTTTTATTATCATTTATTGTATTTTGCATACCGGAATGGTGAAATGTGCTGCTCTAAAACTATACTTGTAGGTACCACCTTATTTTATCCACATTTCTCGCAAATAAACGTTTCTTTCTTTCTTTCTTTCTTTATTAGTTACCTACGTTTATGTAAATACTAAAAATTTAAGGTTTTCGGAATTTTTCCTTTGTATGTGCTATTAAACATTGTTTTATGTCAAATTTCAAGATTCTAGATCGACTGGAAGTTCCCTTTAGGTTTTGATTCCCTCGCGAGTTGTTGCGAGTTTGAAAATATGCGGCTTAAATTGCTATTTCTTTTGATTGCGTTGACATAAAAGTTTGATTTTGTTACAGCTTAAAGGTATTATAGACCTGAGTATTTGATATGAATTTCAATTTAGTACCTCTACGCGATCATGAGAAAAGAAATAGTAACTTTAAAATTTTCAAAAATATTTTTTTTTATATGATGTACCTACCTACGCCTAGAGGTTTTAAATTGAAGTTCATATCAAATACTCAGGTCTATAATACCTTTAAGCTGTAACAAAATCAAACTTTTATGTCAACGCAATCAAAAGAAATAGATACCTACAGGTTTGTACGGAACCCTCGGTGCGCGAGTCCGACTCGCACTTGGCCGGTTTTTTCTGGGCAATTAGATATGTTGTCGCCATCTGTGGATTCTATCGCCACCTATCGCCCTGCACTGCTCTGCCCACACTGGGGGTCTGGAGAACCTCTGCAATTACCCATACTATTACCTAAGGTGCACTTATCAGTTATGCACGTCCATTACCATCGGCGTAGAATAAACCTTCTGTTTTGTCTATTGTAGTCGCAGCACTAATGGCCCCGCGCTACGATAATTGTCCATTGATTCGGTGCACCGCGTCCCCGCGCCCCTGCGCCCCCGCGTTCCGCGCCCCCAGCTTACCGCTCGGCGCAAGTCAGAACGGTAGCCGCTACTGTCCCATAGAACTCACTGTGGGGCCAGATAAAGCATTCAGCGATAACTTTATTACATGACAAGTGCGCATGCTTAGCTCTGAGGACGTGAGTGAGACTGCGTGTGCCGGTGTGCGTATAGCACGGGAGCTTCAGTGCTCGCTCATACAATGGACATATTAGCGGGGTCAGCTCGCCACCGGAGACCAATTTCAATGGCGGTTTTGTGACGTCACGGTAATAGTGTTCTGATCCGAATCCAATGCGGAATTCAAGATGGTGGAGCTTTTGAAGTTTCAGATTTCAGGTGCAGCATTGTGTGAAGCCGCGCGTGCACTCGGCGACCAATAGAGGCGCGCGCTGAACTGCTGGCGCGCGATTGGTTGCCATTGTCCGGCCACCGATTGTAATCGATTTCGCGGTCAATTTGTTCCGCGATCAGCGATAACGACTATCTGTGCAATTACGACGTCGCTACTTAATTGAGCTGCGCAAGCCCAGTCCACAGTACGCCCGAGAACAATGGACAGCTCCCAGACTAGATTACGATTCCGTTTAGAATTTCAGATTAACTAATTTGTGTAAGTAACTAGCTACAGCCGCTGCAGCGAGGACTAGATCGGCTCAAAGTACCTCCGTATGGCTATATATAGACTAACACACCGCCGCAGTAAAATACGATGAATGACAAAAATACTTAAGAAACGTTACGTTATAAACTACTGACTCTAGGTGCTCGGTTCCAGTGTTTATGGAGAGCTAGAAACTCCATAGGTTACTCTTTTAAAAATGAAATTGAAACAATGATTTGTGCATTATTGGTAAAATGTAAGCGTCAACAACGCGATGAAAATAAAAAATAAATAAATTTTTAAAAATAAAAAAACCCGACTGCATAAAAAACACTTTAAATAAAAACTGAAAAGTAAAAAACAAGTTCAATAAGTCTAGAAGTGTAGATAGCAATGTTAGACTATTATAATACTAGACTTATTGAACTTGTTTTTTACTTTTATTTATATAAAAAAATACTTTTATTTAAAAATTTATTTATTTTTTATTTAACACTTTTTAGTTAAAATCATAATACGTCTAGCTCTTTCTTAAGGTTTCACCAGCGTACCATTTAGTATTACTTGGAAGTAATAAATAATTAGTATAATTACTAATAAAGAACAATTTTTCACAAAGTATTTTTTTTTGTACGTAAATGATATACCATTTTGGAATCCTCGTTACAAGCCCTTTAATTTGATACCCATATTGTAGCAAATATATTTTTTTTATTTTTTTTTTACCTCAATCTATGGCACCTCGTGGCCGCCATGTTGGTTTTTGTTTAACGTGACATATCTAAGAACACTTGGGTAATCGATACGAATCCAACGATACCCTAATTATCGAAATCCATTCGGCCGTTTCGAAGATTCTATATGAGGTAATAAAGAATATTACACACATAGATACATACTATTACATACATACATACATACAAGATACGCGCGAAAAACATAACCCTTCTTGGCAGTCGGGTAAAAAGAAAAATTAAAATAATTTAATCTGAAATAAAAATGATCACTTTGACAACGGAAGAAGTTAAAGCAATCAAATCGTTATATTATAAGTAACCTACGCTTTTGACGCATTAACATTAAAAAAAACCGGCCAAGTGCGAGTCGGACTCGCGCACCGAGAGTTCCGTACAAACCAGTAGGTATCTATTTCTTTTGATTGCGTTGACATAAAAGTTTGATTTTGTTACAGCTTAAAGGTATTATAGACCTGAGTATTTGATATGAATTTCAATTTAATACCTCTACGCGTTCATGAGAAAAGTAGTAGTAACATTCAAATTTTCAAAAATATATTTTTTTTCAATTTTATAAAAATATTTTTACTATATGATGTAACTAAAAATTTAAGGTTTTCGCAATTTTTCGTTTATCTGTACTATAAGACGTTACTTCGTACCAAATTTCAAGATTCTAAGTTCACGGGAAGTACCCTGTAGGTTTTGATTCCCGTACGAGTTTCGAAAATTTGCGGCATAAACGGCTGTATCTTTTGATTGCTTTGGCTTAGAAGATTGATTTTTTCACAGCTCAAGGGACAGTAGACTTGAGTATTAGAAATAAATTTCAGTTTGATACCTTTACGCGTTCCTGAGAAAAACGGTCTTGACAGCCCTAAAAAGATGAAAAAATTTAATGGTATAATAAAATAAAATTTAATAATAAAAAAATGGTATAATAATTTTACATACAGCAAACGTATGAAGTCACGAATGGGTACTATTCGTGACTTCATACGTCACGGGAAATACAGGCTTCAGCATTAGTTTTAAGTAAACAAGCAAATCTTGAGGACCGCCGGAGAGGCCATGTGCAGATATTAAACACTCCACGCCCTTTTGTCCTCCACGTCCTTCATGTCCTTTAACTTTTTAATAACTACTTGTAATTTTAACTAATACTTTCTACCTACTATTAATTTCAAATAGGAATACAAAAACCATTTGGAATGTATAAAATTTATTTGTAAACCAAAGCAACAGTGGAAGTTAAATTAAAGAAAAAAAAAGATTTTTTAAAAACAAGCTTTTGTACTTGTTAATAAAATGAACTGAAAAGTTAAAAAACAAATGAACCCTTTAAAAACTATGTATAAATCTACAAATAAAAGCTGTTATATTTTGATGGTATGGTTAAGAACATTTTCCTCTTGCTATCATAATGTAACGAAACAGGTGAAACTAAATAAAAGCTTGTAATAATATAACAATTTGACGTAGGTATTACACCTACTAGATTATAAGTAAAATAATGAATGAATCCTTGAAGGTGGACCGCTGGGTTGGTGTCGCCGCGGTGGCTGCACAGGCGCACGCCCTCGTACAAGCAGCTACTCGCGTCACACGGCATGCCGAGGCCTCGTTACTGCGCATGCGTTATTCAATCTGACAATAATAGAGCTTTAATTAAAACTGTCAGACAAACAGAGCGCGCGCGCATTGTCCGCGGACGATTTAATTATCAGCGGATAACCTGCAGGTTAGTGAGCCATCCTGTGCTGAATGGCGCACAATGCCCGATTGATTGTGTTAGTATTGAAGCGCAGTGAGCTGTACTCGAGCGTCAGATGATCTGCGTGAGGCGTGAATGAAGCGCCTTCGACGAGCTGTCATCCAATTATACACGTTGGTTATGATGTATGAAACAACGTTGTGTATCTTTATATTGTGTATTTATATATATATAACATAGCTATACATAGCAGCTCGAGCGCTTTACAATTAATACCGCATTGAGACACACTGAGAGTCAACTTTGCACGTCTTCCAGATCTTGAAACTTTGTATCAAACATATTTATCTCACGAATTTTTATTCCGTCCATCCAAATCCTAGACATTCGAAAGTGGGTTGAGGGCTTTGTGTTGTTGTGGTGGCTTTAGCTTTACTCTGTTGAGGTTGTCTGCTGTTCTCAGAATAATTATGTTCCGAGGTCCGAGCCCGATGTTCCGAGTTCCAGATTCGTTCTTAGAATATCTTGGAACGAATCTGCCTTCATAAACCTGACTTGGCAAGGGCCTTATGTGATGGGTGCCGTCACCTCAGCTCCGTTTGTGGTTGTGGTGACCGTTTCTATGACAAAGATGATATCACGACCCTGTGCGAGATTTGACTTAACGTAACTGCAAGTGATAACTTCAGATTGCCTGCGACCAGAGGTAGTGTGCAGTGTAATGTACACACAATCATGTGTGTGTTTGGGGTCATCAGCCGGTCTGGCTCATTATTTTGCAACATTTGCAGTTTGGCGTGTGATTGTGTCGGAATTAAGCGGGCACTGCGCAAGCGTAATGGTCTACCACTACCTCTATCTAGGGCTGCGACGTTGTTGCCATTATCCCACTATTCCTTTTATTGTTTGAGAATCTGTTAAAATGTGTTAATTACCATATTTATTCGTTATCAGAGTTCTATGTTTATAACTTATAAGTAAAGAGTGAGTAGCAGTTAGATTTTTAGCTAAACTTCCTTGACAGCTCCAGCTCGCTTACACAGTATCGTGGTAATGTGTAGGTCTCCGCAGCCGGTCTGTGAGCGCCGGCGCCGGGCCGCGGGCACCAGCCCTCGCCTTGCCGAGCTAATGTCCAATTTACTTCGTGAACACTTCCCGTCGCAAGTAAATTAAGCTGCAGATACCTTGTGCATGTTGCTTGTATGTGTAGCTGTAAATCTATCTGTGCAGGTCCTAGCGTTAGAAATCACGCGAGGACCTGCACAAATTGATTGAGAGGGTGAAGGGGAATTGTTACATTTACTTGGTTGAACCCTTATTACGTCTAGCTTATCCCTATTATTAAAAGCTTAGTAAACTTAAGTTAGATCTTCAAAACATTCGAAAAGCTTGAAGCGGGGCTTCAGTCATCAGACTTCTACCTAAATTGTGTAGGATCTTGTGGTATAACAGAAATCTATTAGGGGAATCTCATATTTAACACCTTCTATTTACAAATAAATCACGTAGAATAGAGCAGAGAGGTGAACCGAGTGGAGATGCGCGCGCGGGAGAAAGTGCGCCGTTTGGTGTGTAACTGGGCGCAGTTACTACATCACATTAACTACACTACGTCATGGCCACGAGACGAGCGACCAGCGGGCATCACACACTTAGTCTTAGTCATTCATAAACTCTAAGATTTATACTTATGATTTTGGCGAGTCAAACAAAATCAAAAGGTTTTTATTACAAGGAAACCTTTACTAACATTTAAACTATCGCGCTGCATGTTTATAGTAATATAATTCACGGGAATAAGCGCGTACATGCATAAATACCGGGTTACGCTTGCGACCACGGTCCGGTGTAACCCGTTCGAAACGTCAAGCCCAGTCTGCTTGCGACTACGGTCAGCTGAAAGAAAACCTTTATCTGGCACTTTTCAAACATTGAATTAATTACCTAATTAATTAATTAATGGTTTCAAAGTGTCTTACTTTGGAATTCATTACAATTAATTCATACAAGTAAAACAAACATCTTGCTTAACGAAAACACAAAAGAGATAAGTAGAAGTTGTGGTCGCAAAAAATCTAATCTTAATAGAATAATAAAAATAATTATGTCGAAACTCGCTCACGCTCCCGCAGCCGCCTGTGCCGGGGCCACGCAGCATGCGGGTCGGGTCGAGTGCTCGACTACGCTATGTAATTGTCGAGCGCTCCCGACCGTCATCGACGCTCTCTATATTTTAATTGCGTTCAAACTGTTGTAGCATTAAGTTTGTATTAAAACACGCCTTCAAGGAAAATAAGTATGTTGCAGCGAGTTGTCTGCTTCATTTTGTGTGGGACAGGCGCGCTGCTTATGTACGCTCGGTGATAATGGTGGCTCACATGTGGACTCAAGACTGCACAAGTGCACACAGATTGGCGGTGCAGCGACGTCACGCATCGAGGTGCGAATCCGTTGAGTGATTTAATAATTGTATATTTTTATTTCATTAGTCGTATCGTCGTCTTATGTCGGCTAATATAAATTATGGTGTAGTAAGAAGGTACCTCTTGGCGTAATATTCTATACTACTACTTATTTAATGTGATTTAAATTTAATAAAAGTTCAGCTGACAGCTACGCGTGACTGCAGCCGCAGAGCAGTGTTTACAACCGGCCGTGCATGCGCTGTGAGGAAAATACAGGGTCACTGCGTATGTTAATTCAAAAGCCCTGAAGTAAATTGTATCATGGCGTGCTTAGTAACAGCAGGCTTTGGTTACAAAAAACAAGTGCGCACGTGTGGGTCTTCTGTAATAAGAGTCAATCGAAACTATGCGAGAAAAATAGATTGCTCCCGAGACACTTAAACAAAGCGACAACTATTCGACAAGGCAATCTTTTTGTTTTAGTAGAGGAGGAACACGAAGTGAAACGCAAAAGTCATCATAAACGTTGTAGCAGTTACGTTATATTTTAGACGCAAGTTACCATACTACGTAGTACATACAATACACCCTCTATCTAGATTAAATAAACGCCGCACTTTAAAAGGCTCTTCTAATAATGCATGCCGTAGATATGTTACTGTAAAAACCCGAAATGAAAGATTTACCAATTCCTAATGGTAAATGTCCGAAAAGGTTTTCGATTCGAATTTTTACCACCATTCACTTGGTAAATCTTAGGATTTACATTTAAGGACTGTAAATGTTGAATTGAAGTCCTGTTGTCAGATTGAGATAAACCTATGCATGAAGTTCAGGCGACGATACTACCAAAAGAAGCGCAGAGCCCGACGTAAAGAAAAAAAAACACAGTGGGAACAAAAAAAGGTGAATGTTTTACCCGTTAGCTAATGCCATTAACAAGAAGACGATGCAACCCTTTGACATGGTAATCCTTGAACGGCTAGTCTACACTTGAGAAATCCATCTGCTGTGAGAGCAGCTCAGATGCGTCAGATAAGAGCACCAGCATAGCCCATTACCGGCTCCCGCCACGTGCGGCGAGCGGCGCATGGAGACCTGCGCCCCTCCCGCCCGCGCGCCCTGCGGACCGACACACTCACATAACTTCACAAAACAACGATACGTCTGATGCGAAGCTTTTAAGATAGTGATCGCTGTAAGCTGCGCGCGCATCGCTCCATACATTAGTGCTGCATATAGTGCCGCAAGTTCCGGCGCGTTCGCCAAGACAAACATAACGTGTCACTGACGAGGGAGGACGGGCGCGGGTGGCCAGCGCGGCCGGCGCAGGGCCGTGTCTCCGGCAGGAGCCACGCTGCTCCTGCCGGACACATGCTGCGTGCGCCGTGTTGTCTGTTATTTATTGTACATGTATATACTACAAACTGCTACTATTCGTTCAAATATTTCTATATTTTTTTAATTGAGACAGTCAAAGCAACTCTATTCATGTTGAACTAAATCTATCTGCTTGTTATATCTGTTCTTTTTATCTAAGCTCATTATTCTGAGATCTACAGACATTAACTATTCTTACACTATCTGTTCAAAAAATAGGTGAATTATTATTTTTCTCAAATGTGTTTCTTTATTCTTTATGTCTCAGATGTAATACACTTGTGCTAAAGTTTTTTTGAATCTTCGAAGAAGTTCATATGAACTCTTTGGTATGTCCTTGAGATCTCAGAGATTCGTTTTTTCTAATCCTCAATGGTCGCAAAACGCCATTTATTCATGGTTCTCTTCAATATAAGGATCAGGAAGAAGTTGCAAGGGGCCAAAGCTGGTGAATACGGTGGCTGAGGCATGATTCTATTGTTGTTTATTGACCAACGATGCATGGTTGACTTGGTCAAATTTCAGCAACTTTGGGTTCCGAGCAATGTATGTGATAAGGCCCGCATTTATTTATGTTTTTAATTTTCTTCACTTTCTTAACAATTTCATTGATTGTCGGTGTCCAGGGCGAGCGTTGTCACTCACATCATCTCGACCTTCTGTGAAAAGCCAGTCACATTAGTAAACAATTTTGGACTAATAATACACTCACCATTTCAAGTTTGCCACTCTGAACATTTTAAGTGTTTTTGAGCACTTCATTCCAATTTTTTAAACAAAATTTGATGGAAAATCTAGGAAATTTTTTTCGACAGCAGAAATTCGCTGGACACGCAGGTATACACTTGCTTATTTAAATGCCTTTAACGAATAAATTGAAAATGCTACATAGCTGAAACTGAATATATATTTGAGACAAGTGTACCAAAATAAAATATAGGTATTCTGTCGCAAGAAGGCTGGAAGAAAATTCATTTGAAATAAGCATTACCTTTGTATCTATTTGTTCTGTATGTGTTTACTATTGCTTATCTGTTGTGTGTATATTAATTTATAAAAAAAATAAGTTTTATAAAATTAAAAATTCGATAATCGAAAATACGCAGCCTGAGAAATTTGAAAAGACATCTAACTCTTTGAATAGACTTCGTATGTAAACACTCAGTAGGTACACATGGCAGGTCTTATATAACTCAGTTCATAAAACTGACGCTTTCTTAATCTTGTTTTTTAGCATCCCTTCGTAGAGACCATGATATGTATATGTTACTGTAAAAGCCCGAACTAAGGTAAATCCCAAGATTTACCAAACCTAAGATTTACCAATTCTTAATGGTAAATAACCGAAGGTTTTCGATGCGAACTTTTACTACTATTCACTTGGTAAATCTTAGAATTTACATTAAAGGACGGTAAATGTTGAAAAAGCAAACCAACATCTACCAGCTTGTTATCTATAAATTAATAGCACGCAATTGTTAATAAAGATAAGTTTTGAATTAAATATGTCGTCGCTCGCTTCTCTCGCTCT
Organism: Autographa pulchrina; assembly: GCA_905475315.1. Lineage (NCBI taxonomy): Eukaryota > Metazoa > Arthropoda > Insecta > Lepidoptera > Noctuidae > Autographa > Autographa pulchrina. The sequence goes on from FR997782.1 coordinate 493,869, forward strand.
GTTGCAAGTTCAGAATATCTAACCTTTTGATCTCTGTCACAAAGTCGAACCTAACCAAGCAATGGATTTCTGGGCCTATGTCGGTTCTATACTAAGTCGAGGATGTGATTTGCGCTCGACAACAAGTTGTTGGCGCTCACGACATGATTTTTTTTAACATTTACCGTGCCTTAAATCCTAAGATTTATCAAGTGAATGGTGGTAAAAGTACGAATCGCAAACTTTTTCGGACATTTACCATTAAGCATTGGTAAATCTTAGGTTATACTGGGAAATCTTAAGATTTATCGTAGTTCGGACTTCGACAGTAACATATAGTATATACTGGAACTAGACTGTTTATTGCCGCTAATCATTTAAAACATGCATATTTAGGCACTCGTCGTGATGAGATAAGCACGAACAGCATCAGTTATTAAGTTCCAAGCCCTTCCAACCAACAAACTTTCATTCAGACATGATGTTGAGACTGAGACACTGTGTGAGCCGTTCATCAAAAATAAATAAATATACCACTGATTATTCACGTACTTTTAATATTGTCCAATATAAGATGACAGGCGAAGAGCAGTGTTATGAGTGACGTGACGTCGCTCGCAGCCGCCGCGGGACAGCTCACGGCACTCACCATCAATCACCGCGCACGAGCGTGTGATCGCCGTTTGATTCCCCGGCAGTGATTGCTTTGGACATTACATTCGGCATCGACGCGCGACCTCGAGTCCCGGGCGGGCCACACTACCAGTTACACTATTACAATAATAATAATAATTCTTTATTTCCAGTAAATGCACAAAAATTACACTTCGAAAAATATGGCTTAAACTAAGTAGTCCAGAGGATAAAGACCCTGACTCCTAAACTAGGTAATAACCTGTATCTTAGGAGGCAGTGTACCTTCCTTCGCAAATATGTACATGCATGAAAGCCACCATACTCATCAATAGGTAGAACACAATAACAAAAAGTAAAGAGTAATACATAATAAATACTAAGCATAATATTGAGTTTACGTTGGTAAGTAGGTAAGTAAGTTGAGAGGAAACCAGTCTAAGTCCCTTATTCCGGACCATGAACCATAGAATCGTTCGGTCGTTACAGTGCTGCGTAGATCTTGGGCACTGTTTGGTAAGGGGGCACGTCGCCGTCGTCGCCGTGACTTTCTTTATTGCGCATGTTGCGGTATTTTGCTCGAGCTCTATATTTGGGGAGAAACTTCATCATGCTTTTGACAAACCCTAATCCTCATCGCGCAAACGCTAAACAAACACGCAGGATGACACACCAACATTTGTTCTAAATCGAGCTTAAGGATGCTGCTAGATTGCGGCTTTCGCCAGATCTTACATAGACGGATAGAAGACATTCCATTATGGGTGTTGTATTTTACTCAACCTGCAAAATTTTTGACATTCATCATAATCACATAAATGACATAATACCAAAAGCATAGCGGCGGGGGCGTCGCGGTCGGGGGCGCGCCGCAGCGGCGAGGAAGTCATAAACCTTGATTATGGCGCACGAGATTGATTTGTGAAAGCGTTTCATGCCCCCGGGACACGTCACAGCAATGACGTTTTCTCGGCCGTGCCCTCGTACTCGACACGTACTCCATTTATCGTGAATTACAGCTCGTAATCACAGACTACAGCAATCAATATTAAATTACTAGACGTCACTATGCTATGTGATAATAGCAGTGTTTGGCACGCGTGACGCATGTGACCACGTGAAGAGTTAGCAGGTAACTATTTACATACACATACAGACAAACTGCCTCCGACTTAAAGAGGTACAAGATGACTCGACTCGTGTAAGCACAGCCAGCTGAGCCCGCGACGGTACTATTGTCTGCTCAGGACCACGAGGACCAAGAAGCGACCTAAGGAAGGCTCACGGCAGACGGTTACCAGCTCTTAGGATACTTTAAAACCTTATCTTTTTATATTTATTAAAAAACAACCCAAAAGAAACCAATTAAATACATAAACAGCTCAGACATATAATTAAAACAATTAAAGAAATAATATCTCTAACTGTATTGGTATTATCGAGCGGCGGGAGGCTCGGATGGCTCCACTTAACTCATTCTTTATTTGTTTCTGAACAACTTTTAGACACAGTCTTCCATTAATTATTCGCCAGTTACATACAAAAGGCTTATTACTAGCTACTGCCAGAACTTTCAAGTACAATTGATGCATGTTTTTGGAGCGAAGTTCAACTTGGGCTTCAGACATTATATTTAGGGTGCGTCCAGATCTGACGAACGCGCATCGAACGAGCATTACACGAAGAGCTCGAGGAGCACGCGCACGTCTGGCGGCGGCGTTATTGACACTAGTGCGTTCGCGCGGTGCTAGCAAGCAACTTGCGAGCTGTTCGTTTAATGCTCTTCGGTGCGCGTTCGTCAGATCTGGACGCACTTTGTTCGCTTAGTGTCTAAACACACACACACACACTATCCCGAAATTACGTCGCATCATAACGTACAGCGTAACTTCGGTCGGGCGTAAGTCAGCGACAACTTATTCTGTGAGCACACTTTTACGCGACCGAAGTTCGGTTCGATTGCCGACAAAGATCGGGGACAATCGAACCGAACTTCGGTCGAACCGAATTCCTGCCGCGTAAGTCCGGCACTTATGGTTCTTAGGCTTCTTAGCTTGCCCAACAATAAGGATGTCGACTAAGTAAAAAGGAAAAATAAAAAAAAAAATATCCAAAGACAAAGAAGCCCGCCGCGCCGCCTCCATGCCTGGCGCGCCCCGATGACCCTAGGATAAATACCCCCCCCTCATACTTTAGACATAAAAATGAGAACTAAATAAGTTGAACGTGCGAAGCCTGTTAGCAGGCTTGGGCGCGAGACCGACGTTACCGCGTTTTTGTTAAACAAATGGTAAATTGTTAATATCAGGAATTTTCCATAAAACAACAGGTATTTGAATACAATGTCAACATTATTGTGCATCCATAATGCATACCGTGCGTCCTGCACCTGCGCCCGCGCCGATAGCTGCTGATAGCGCGTATTATGCCGCTCTCCGACGCGCGACACCGCTCCGCACCGCACCGCTCGCAGTTACGGCGAAGCTGATTGTTTACATCTACAATGAGATGATGCTCCTTTGTTTGCGACACAAATAACATAATATAGCAAAATGAGAAAGTCTTACCACCACACTTTATGTTTGATAAAAACATTTTTTTTTTGACAGAATTAATTTTAGTACAATAGCAGTATTAAGTAGTATCATAATAATATATTTTACCGAATTGGTGAACAAATATTATTATTAAATATATACACGTCATATGTATTATGGTACATCAATGTTCTTGTCATAGAGAAAGTCATTGGTAGAATAGTAATATTTATGAATGAGGAGATCAAATATCTCTATATTCCATATATATTTTTTTTATAATTTTAGTAATTTACAGTTTCTAGATGTAAACATCCGAATTGATTTTAGTCGACAAATAATATAAGATACGAATAATAGACAGGGTAATGTTATCAGAAGATGCTATCACGTTTGCCTTCAGAACCTAATGGAGGAACTAATTAGCTTAGGTAAAATGTATTCTTTAAGTCTTAGTTATATAAATAGGATAGAAAAATCAGTAAAAGTTAAATCTTTTAGTACAGACCACTCAATTAATTCTATCCTAGAAATACCTTATGTAGCCCGATAACCATGAACATTATCCATCTTTAATCTATCCCGAATAAAAATAACCTAACTAAAATACCTGAATCCACATACCGTGCACTGTCTAACGATGAGTACGTCTACCTGGTGGATGAATGTCAGCCCTTGACTGACGACACCCAACTCTGCACGTCCCTAGACACCAAGGCGAGGCTTGAATATACTGAAGATTGCATCCCAGCCCTCATACAACATCGTGAAGCTAACTCTACGCTCACCAAGATGCCTTAAAAGCCTTAGAAGCAAAATTCAGAAGATTGGAGATAACAACTGGTTAATTGTCCTAATGGAAGAGCAAATTATCAAAACTCAATTTCATCTCAAGAAAGACTACAAACGGCTAAGCGGGATCTATCTCGCAACTACAACTAGAATACATCTTGCTAAACAGCATCCATAAGTTAATGAAAAAAGCTAGCGACGTCTCCGAGCCTGACGACATCAACTGGCCAATGATGATGGCTGCACCTAGCTGGACAACTTTACTCCTATTCATCTTAGCAACTAGCATTTGGAAGCTCTACCGATGGAAGACCACCAAGATCCTGGAGGACACCAAAGGCAGCGAGGACACCGCCAGAAGCATGAGTTACTTCTATCTTATGGAGGGAGGAGTTAACTCAGCGTAACAACTGCTTTCGCTGAGCTTGCATCGCCACTAGTGTATGTACAATTAAAGTGCAACTTAGCTGGAACATAATGTTGTAATTATAATATTTCCATTGTTAATAAGTCAGTCGTAAATCAACCTTCTGCTAATATCCTGTTTATATTATAATTACATAATTTGTATAAAACAACAAACACTTACAACTATACTGAAATTAAAACTTATATAAATAAATAAAACTAACTGGCGTCCAAAAATTCATCGTCATCCTTGTCAATGACGGGAAACGTGCTCAGAAGGCTGACATGCTTCTGTTTTATTAGATTTAAGCATTACACACATACAAATAATCACGCCTCTTTCCCTTGTAGGGGTAGGCAGAGACCACTTCTTTCCTCTTGCTACGATCCTTACACACTTGTTTCGCTTTGTCCACTTTCATTATTCCTTCATACATGCTCTTCGGTGTATGGTACTCTTGATTGACCTGGCCTTTTTTCATTCACACTCGAATTATACACTTTTTTCGTCAATCGTTCTTCATTCATTCTCTCAACATAGCCAAACCATCTCAGCATACCTTTCTTAATTTTTGTCTCAATATCCATCATCTGACATACTTCATCCACCTTACCATCCATTCCTCCTCTTACATTCAACGTAGTGAAGCGGCTCTCCGTAGGCTACTTTTCGCCCCCGCGAGAAACGTAACGTGATGGGTGGTGAACCACGTCACCGCCATTTTGGATAATTAAATTATTTTTATGATTGCCCATTGCGTTCCTGCGGGATAAGGAATTGGGAAAGGATACGTTAAAAAGGATAGTAAGGTAGGACGGGTTATAGGATGCTACTATCACGGAGGTACAATGAATGTGACAGCAACAGCTAGGGCAGCTGTCGGACAGATAGCTTGTAGATCCACCCCCTGATCCATAGAACCCTTAGATTTATTTTCTTACTTTTTCTTAAACAACTAGCTCACATTAGATTTCACAACAGATTTAATTGAACAGACTTACAGAAACTTATTGAGGAAATAACAGATAAGTGGAAATCAAAGCTCCATCGACATAATTACAAATAAACAGACGCGTTTCCGTGTGACTGTCTGTGTGGCGACAGCACCACTGTCCACTGAGCATCCGTGTGAAAACTATGGACCCGTCGCCCCATACATAATGCATACGGTCATACATGTTGCGATCGGGCGCAGACCGATCGCAACATATCTCAGATCATAACCGGGGTACTTTAAGCGTAATCTGAAATCAGCAAGCAATATTACTAACAACCAACCTAGAGCTAGAACATTCAGTGGGTTTATATAGTTTAAACCTAGCTGACCTATAATAATATGTAATGACAGGACTGTATTGCCGGGCCGCGGAGCACCGTGTGACAAACACTTGAGGCGCATGCGCGCGCATACATCAGGTGCCTTAATTGAATAACGGAGTATTTATGCGGCGAGAGTTGCGCGCCGGCGCACCTCGCATGCAAGTACAGTCGCAACTAGCCGATATTACCGTTTATATTGCCATTTTCATGGTACACTCACAATGCGAGTTTTAAACGGATATAAATATTTTATGTGGCGAGATACGACCTGTATAAGTGAATAGTTGCGCATCTATTTAATACGAAGTCGTAAACGCCGCGCTGGTTGCATTTGCTTGCTATTCATGACATGCAGCGCTAACGACCCCTCGATCTGCACGCTGTCTTTCGGTTCACAATAAAATAATAAAGATTATGTTTTAACGACCGTGAAAAATAAAAGCGTGTTTGGGTTGATTGGTACAACTATGAACTTATAGGTATAAACTACTGAGACCAACGCCAGCACAACGACCAGTCACGGCAAACAGCACCCGTTCACGCAAGCATCAGGGTGGTGATACCTATATATATACATATATATATACACCCGAGGGCCACAGGCGACCTGACGCGAGACGCCAGCGCAGGCGCAGAGGTTGCCGCTCACGGAGAGCGACAAACGATCTTCAGCGTTTCTCACAAAGTGTATGCCGCGATGCCGTGGTCGCGGGGTTCAGGTCTTTATTCCCGAATTTGTTCTGGTCGGCATTTCCATCACCTTTTAAAATGTAAAAGGGTAGTTACAGTGGCAAAACTACAATAGTTGGGCATATGATATCCCAAGATGTTTAGTAGAAATTGATATGTTCTTTAATACTGTACAACAATTTTTGTTGATTGAACATTTTATGGCTTTCTTTTTAACACCCTGGTTTACGTGATTGAAGTTCTAGTAAGGAACAATTTCTTTTTCTAGTATTCATTTAGCCTATTTATTCAAAGATGGTCTAGCATAAATGGTAAAAAAATACTGAAATCGGTCCATTCGTTTTTAAGTTTATTTTTTACAAACATGCAAAACTACAAATCTTTCCTCTTTATGATATTAGTGTCTTTATTATATAGTGACACGATAGTGATATGAAGTTTATGTTAGTAAAAGAATTACTTAATTTCTGTGAAACTGTTAACGTAAAAAGTATATATTTCCGTTTATTTAGCAAAAATGTTTTTTTTTTAAACTCTCAAGGAAATCAAAAATTAAATTTGTTCGGTACGCTCGGTGGGCGAGTCTGACACGCACTTATGCAATTGTTACCAGTTTTCGTATTTTATTTATTATGCTAGATGGAGAAGAACCCAACAAATCAAAGCTCATGGAAATAGGTTCACCCGTTCTAGAGTAATAAGTATTTAAACAAACCTTACTTTGCTTTCACCCTTTTTGGGGTTCTGCCTAGAGTGTAAAACCCTATTATTAAGACCCCGCCGCCGTCCATCACTGGGCAGCATCTCATGAACCCTGATAGTTAGACAGTTGAAATTTTCACAGTAAATGTATCTACACGCTTGTATAGACCATTCTACAGCAAATACAAATCAAACAAGCTTAAACACAATAGGCTTCTGTAGTTTCGTAACAAACTTCTCCTGATCACTTTCTGGCTTCATCATCAAATAAATCATTTTAGTAAAAAGCTGTTTATTTGAAATTACGAACAGACAATCAATTTTATTTTTTTGTACCTAATGTTTATTAATTAAATGATTAAAAGTCTGGAAGATTGTTGTGTATATGGTCTGCAGACATCTGAGCAATCCACGTAACAAACGATAATATTCTATAGTGGCAGTAGCCATAAAGGTGGGTTCACAACTGTAACTGGCAACGTGTAGCATTATCTAAGGTGTATAACCTCTTTAAAGCTGTTGTCGGGTGCATCTATCGTGGTGTAGTGTGCACGCTGGTACGGCCTCAAGTTATGCACAATTATAGCGACATCGATAGCGCGCATGGCGAGCTGCGCAGGCGCACGCATTTACATAGCGCGAGGTGGCGTAACGCTTGTACCTAGCCACTAACATTCCAAAATGTTTATGTTCATATTAATGTTATTGTATTCTAAAATTGTATTGGTCTAAAGAAAAAAACAACTATCTTAAATGACAGCCTTATGGCCGAGCACCAAATGTCTATAAATGTAATTATCGTTAACGGGGCAGTCAGAGGCAGTGGGCAGCACTTGACTGGAGTCCACACAAGGCGCAGCACTCGAGCGCCCGACGCTGCTGGAGAGGCGACGAGAGGCGACGAGAGGCCTCAACACTGTCGTAACGTGTTTACACTAAACACCACTAGTCCGAGTTGCGAGTGGTGGACAAAACAAATCTGTACGAGAGCCGATTGAATGTTTGTTACGCAATATAAACAGCACCTGAATCCAATGTGAACGCTAGATATTTAACTCCTTTTTGCCACCCTGCGATTCATTCTTTCTAAAATAAATATAAACATGTTACTCCTCATAACATCAGATATCTGCCAGTGAAAGTAAAACCAATGCAGTCGTTTTTAAGATAAGTCGGAACAAACATACATACATACATACATACATACATACATACATATAATTACGCCTCTTTTTTGCGCTTCGTCCACTTTAATTATTCCCTTCATACATGCTCTTCGGTTTAGGGTACTCTTGACCTGGCCTTTTTTCATTTACACTCGCCTTATACACTTTTTTCGTCAAAAGTTCTTCATTCATTCTCTCGACATGGCCAAACCATCTCAGCATACCTTTCTTAATTTTTCATCCATCATCTGACATACTTCATACACATCCTTACATTCAACGTAGCGAAACGGCTCTCCGTGGGCCGCTTTTCGCCACCGCGAGAGACGAGACGTGATGGGTGGCGAACCACATTGCCGCCATTTTGGATAATTAAATTATTTTTATGATTGCCCATTGCGTTCCTGCGGAATAAGGAATTGGGAAGCGATACCTTTGGAAGAGATAACAAGGTGGGACGGGTTATAGGATGCTACCATCACGGATATACAATTAATGTGACAGCAACAGCTAGGGCAGTCCGGGGTCGCGTACCTATAGTGGATCTAACCTGAACATACAGCCATATTTTGTTATTCAATTCTTTCATAATACTGGCCTGAAAATATCCCAGCTGGATGAAGGCCTCTTTTAAATCCAGCATTTATTCACGACACTTGCTCTCTTTGCGGGTTCGATATTGACCAGCTCTTACAGCCAGTCGAGACCACGCTGTTGCCGGAAGCGGTATTAATTGAAGCGTCTATTAGTAATAAACTAGAATCGTGCGCCTGCGCAACCATCGTCACACTCAACTATTTATTATTAAGCGAAGGTTTAATCACTGAACGGAAATGCAATCTGTGGCGGTCGATGTACAATGGCCTAACACAAGCTGTGCGGGAATTACTGAAGGCAGTCGTATTCGTTCGTATACATTTGCGAGATCATTAGGTTATGTAACAGTTATACCGTGATTCTATGTGGGTTTAATGTCCAGTAACCCACAACACCGCTCCTGCACCAAATCATGCCACGACACTTGCGTAGCCTCTTCACCCGATGCCTGCTTCAGTGCTCTCATCATGCTGCATGTTGTTATCACTATATCAGTTCCATGGCTTCACCGCAGGGGACGATAGTAAATTGTGTAATAACACTCCACTTTTCCTGCAATAACGATATGAGTATGACAACGCATAAATAACGCTATCCTCACAGCGCTAATATCTGGTGGGTACTGCTGCGGCAGTGCATACGTCTTGGAACATTTGTTATTTTGCAAAACATTGAATAATGTATTGCAGAAGAACTACTCCACGCCACGAGAACAACACACTATTCGCTGTAGATCAAATAAAAGTTTTGTGAATAGGTCAGTCTTGATTTTTTGGTAGGTAGTGATAATTATAATGTATAATGTAAGTAAATTTATATTTAAAAAAAAACGAGAAATACGCGCCGAATTGGTTGGCGCGGGATGAGGTTGTATAGAAGGACTTTAAGTGCTTTGTACTTGTGATATCAATTTTAACGTTAAGTATCATCTTCTTTATACAATATTGTTCGTGGTGGAACTTCTGGCGGGCTGCGGGCGGCGCACTCGCGAGATTCCGTGACGGTTGCTATTAACGCCTCAATTAACCGACGTCGCGGAGGAGAGTTATGCGCTCTCCGGTTGATTCATTCGTACATGCAAATGTTCTGCATCGATACACTATCTACATCGACTAAATTATGCAGGCAGATTGTTAGTGCGCTACAGTTGCTGCCGACTGATTTTTGTTATATTAATGAAGCCCGCGGATTGTCTGGGAATGTACAAAAACGTTTTCCGTGCACACACAATCTGAATAAGCGGCGACGGTTGTGCTGCCAGCGCGCGCCACGCCGCGCCGCCGCGCCGCCGCGGCCGCCACGCCGCCACGCCGCCGCGCCGCGCCGCATGCCGGCCGCAGCTACTTCCTGCTTGAGTAGTCGAGTTACTGCAGCCCACCTCGTCGCCTTTCTACAGAATGTAACTCCGTTCAAGAAGCACGCTGCTCATCTAATATTCTCATCTCTATAAGCAAATTAAATTATATGTCTTTATTTTAAAGATAATATTGCGTGCAGTTATCTGGAGGGAGCTTTTAAGTGAAAGGCTACAAATTGCTTCGGAGAAAAAGCCGCATATTAAAGAGTTGCCTCAGATTGTTTAAAGAGCCAAGCCATAGCTGAGCGCGAGCATATACAATAGACAGCGAGGCTGATCGTCAAAGTTCATTGCGAGCTATCCTAAAGGCGTTTAGCGTTTTATGAGGTTCGCGGGCGTGCGCACAGCGCATGCTGAAAGTCATAACAAAGAAAGATGGCCGCCATAAAGCCGCAGGGCCCGCAGCTCGCAGTAATTAAATGAGTGCGGTGCCGTAAAACTAAACATTCAATTAACGCGAACTTACTAATTTACCAAGTAATGGATGTTTCAGTGCTTAGAGGATAAGTAAGTGCGGCCGCACGCGGCGTGCAATGCGCGACGTGCAGTGCGCACCTAGCGGGGCGCTCGCTGCAGTTTTTATAAATTAAATAGAAACAAATTTTTATCCGGGTGCTGCGTAGGGCTATACAAGGAGACAGTGACATATGTATTATTCCGTGGCCTAAAGTGACGCGGGTTATTAAACAAAGTTGTTCAAACGGCGGAGATAACCGTCCGAAAGTGAAAGCTGCTATTAATTGGTGGGCAAGTGCGCAGGCGCGGCCATTGTTGCCGGTAGTGATGTGCCGCTGCCGCTCGCTGTACGATACCATAGATAGCGCACTGTGCACTGCAACGTTGTCGATACTCGTTTAATTATGTAAACATTCCAGCAGTCGGGCAGCAGACACCAGATATAAATTACAAAACGTACATAAAATTAATAATGTTGCTAATTGTTGCGCACTAACTGGTTCTATAGAATGAATTATGTATGAGATAATAATAATATTTACTAAATCATTTTTATTCTTGGGTATGTAGTTTTATTTATATTTTAAGTATGAATTTTAGTAGCTATGGTTAAAATTTTAAGTTTTGTTTTATCACTGTGTGAGATTATGTTATTAAGTATTGTATAACATATTGAAAGTAAAGTAAGATAAAGTTTGTCTACACTAATCTACACTAATATTATAAAGAGGAAAACTTTGTTTGTTTGTAATGAATAGGCTCAAAATCTACTAGACCGATTTTAAAAATTCTTTAGTAACACGTTTCACATTTCTTTAGTTCACGAGTAACATGGGTTAAATTTTATTTTGGAAAAAAATAGTGTTCCGTAAGATATTTGGGTTTTTCGGACACAAGTATGTCTATTCTGTTAATAATTTCGGTGACAGGTGAAAGTGAAGTGACAATAAGGCTCACTTCAAAAGTGAACCCAATTGGCCTTGATTTAGAATTCAAATTCGAGAAATAATTTCGGTGACAGGTGAGAGTGAAGTGACAATAAAGCTCACTTCAAAAGTGAACCCAATTGGCCTTGATTTAGAATTCAAATTCGAGAAATAATTTCGGTGACAGGTGAGAGTGAAGTGACAATAAAGCTCACTTCAAAAGTGAACCCAATTGGCCTTGATTTAGAATTCAAATTCGAGAATACGTATTTGACATCTCACTGCGGATTCCGCTGTCGAGACATGAAAATAATGTTACAGAATAGCAAGGCAGGTGTGAAAAATCAACCAGAAAAGTTACTTATTTTGCGTACGCTGCCTAAACTATAAAAAATAGAACTTTAAAATGTTCTAATTAATTGTAGATCTTATAAATATCTACAAAAAAGTCCGCTACCTATCTATGTCGAGTGAGGCACAACAACCATTTTTTTATCTTTAATTTGTTTGGACTACATTAAAACGCATTTATTTTACTCATGCTATAATCCTTATCAAAATAAACTATTTCATCACTAAGTACAGTTTATGTAGATAATATTTGGTCTGTGAATGTTTAAAATTGGACGTTTGGTTTTGAAGTTATGGCGAAAAACTAGTACGAATTGATTTACGAAAATAATGTTTTACGCATGGGCAACTTTACGTTGCCCTATCACGAGTCGGGGCTAACGACCATCAGTATATTTTGTTACCTGAAAATTGTTTAACGTCAAATTTTGTTTATAGAGAAGCTCTACAATAATCGCTTTAGTAATCTATCCTAAAACAACGGGTTGCACTCCGGGACTGCCGGCAGAAGTGAAAACTTAGTATTAATTACATTTAAATATTTTCATCATTAACAACTTTAACATCCACATAAAGACAATCTATGCAGCCTGCGGATAATGACTGCGTCGTCGATGTTAGTGTCGGTGTCTGTGAATTGACCTGGTAATCATTTTGCTGACCGTGCCTTTCCTGGGTAGGCTTTTTGCAGCGGTAACCGACATCCACGCGGGCGGAGCCGCGAGCGACCGCTAGTGTAACATAAATAAAATGTATAAAATTACGTAGGTAATGTGACATTTTGATCCGTCGCCGGAGCCGCACTCCAGGGGCTCGGCGGATGCGTCTTGTGAGGGTTGGCGCGAGCTGCAGAGCGCTGCACCAGTCACTTCAGCAGACAACGCTGCTCGTGTAACGCTCATCCGCTTCGTTATCGATGGACATGTCGCAACACGTTTGTTTATGTCCCCGGCTCTCTGTTATTATGTTTAAACATTTAACATTGTGCCACTATCCAAATGTCATCTGTGAATTAATATTTTGGTTATGTAGTTCAACATCGTCCTTATATTTATCTTTTTTATGATTATGCAAATGATCTATGTTATCTTAATTTGTTTCGCGATATTAATAAATATCATAACGTTACCGGAGATGTCAATCCTTATCAGTACCTTGGCATACATCCTATGACCTCGTAACATTTGCGTTTTTAATTTGTAATTTTTAGTTTTCTCAATAAACATATCATGCAAATCAATCATGCTTCATACATACATAAGTGTAATATGTCGAGATGATAATATGTGTGTGTCTCATCACTAGAGTTGTTCGGTCACGCTACCGCCGCGCTGTGCTGCGCCGGCGCCGGTGCCGCGCTGCGCATGCTCGTAATAACATAATTGCGGGCTATCGACGCAAGCGCAGCTCGAAGCCATTGCTTTATACGATTCACAATATTTGTTATATATAATCAAATGTGAGCTGCTCCGTGAGCGAGCGGGCCGCTCTGTTCACTTCTTAATTTCTTGTAGGGAGTTTGTCCATTTATCGAGGAGCTAAGAGTCAGTGGCAAATGTGGAAAAAACGAAGAGAATTATTTATATTTGAGGGCTTCCGTTGTGAGTGCTGCGTAAGCGGCTCAATTTACCCAAAAAATATATACAGGGTTTTAAGAAAACCCTGTCCGATCCGTTAAGGTGTTGTCAGGTATAGATATCTGATTACACTAATGTAGAAATAAAAATGAAAAACAGAAAAAAAATATAACCTAATCATTGATGTATTTAAAAGCGGTAGATACGTTACTTAGTCACAGCGCCTGGTCCTACTCAACTAAGTGATTGCCCGTAGTTGGCTAATGCGATTTCGCTCGCACGACAGCGCCGGCTCATAACTCTGTCCTTGTCTATCAGTGACTGTAGGTGTGCGACTGTGATGACCGAGTCCAGGTTTTTTGATTGCAATTTAAGCGCGTAACGTATCTTCCTCCTTTTAATATATCAATGAACCTAATTTTTTTTTTCTCATGACTCCAGAGATAGAGATACGGCGTAGTCAAAAGTGCTGTGCGGTGCCAAATAAAAAAAAAATATATTAAATCTATACTTATAATAAATCTGTAGAAGTGAAAATTCTTTACATTGAAAATATCAAAATAATAAATGGCGGGGGGTGTTACTAGACCGACACCGAATCTAAAAATGTGATTAATTTTTTTTCTGTCTGTCTGTTTGTTCAGGCATCACGCAAAAACTATCGGTTCGATTACGATGAAACTTGGTATAATTATTCTTTAATATCCTGGGCACCACACTGGGTAGTTTTTATCCCGGAAAAAAATATAAGTACAATAAAAATCAAACTTAATTTTGCGACTTTAATTTTGTACCAACTGCAAATAATAAGTCTGTCGTAGGTTACGTCAAAAAAAAAAAAACAAAAATAGATAAATTAATTTTAAAGTATAGGTAGTACATTTGATAGTGTACTTAGTGACGGTAGGTTATTTTATAATACTGTTAGGTAGGATTAGTCATTCATATAGATATAAGTTTTCAGGAATTTTGCTTATTTATTGAGTTTAGATTAGTTATCATCAGAAATAGGTTTATTTAGGTAAGTAGGTATTTTATTTTCTGTTTTTGAGTTTTTATTTTTAACATGTAGGTACTTAGGTTTACTTTTATTTTTTATTCTGTATTTACTTTTATTTCGTGTTTCGGAAAGCACGTTAAACAGTAGGTCCCGGCTGTCATACAAAGATGTTTGGCAGTCTATGGGATACTTACTGTGTTCCCCAGTAAAATGGGTTGAGGAGGTCAGATAGGCAGTCGCTCCATGTAAAATACGGTATTCAGCTGAATCCGGTAAGACTGGTAGCCGACCCCAACATAGTTTGGGAAACAGGCTAGGCAGATGAGACTTAGGTTTACTTCTATAAGGCGAAGATCGTATAGATTTTAATTTCAAGTATAGGTAGTATATTTGATAGTGTGTAAAGTAGGTTATTTTTAGTACTCTTGGATAGGAATGACTAATTCGTAGGTATAGAGATGTTAGTTTTTAACGTTCTACACTAATTGCACTTTACACAAAAAACTCATTGATAAGTTTCGTCATCCACGCGAACGAAGTCGTAGGCACAGCTAGTTTGGAACATTCATCATAGTAACAATAATAATGAAGTTCGAAATAACCATTTTTTGCCACAAAATCCCCTAAATTTGAGGTGTAAATAAAAGTACCACCACCATTTTCGTCGGTATTATTTGCGGCCTTTTGTATGATCATTCGGCAGGACCTGTGATGACGCCGAAATAAGAAACGAAAAAGAAGAAAAAGATAGATATATTATTATATTTTTTTACATTAATGGAATCAGATACCGATACCTAACAATACCTAAACGGATCAGACAGGGTTTTCTTAACAACCTGTATAATGCTCTATGAGTGTGTTAGAACTTGTTAGACCTTTTCATTACAAGGTAATATTTTACAAATATAGAAGATTTTGTTGCTATCCACGATATTAGGTCGAGACATGAGTGTGTTTTTTAATTAATACGATAGGCCTGTAGGCGTTTTAATTCAACATAGCATTTAAATAACTAAAACTAAATGACGTGTTAATATTTACAATAAATATGGTTAGTTGTGTAATATTTAAATAGAAAAGTTAACAAGTTCTCGGCGTTGGTAGCGCATAAAATTCACGATATGTGCAGCAGCTTGACCTGCGGCTGCGCCGCCGCGAGCGCCGGTGCCGCGTTGTCTTCATGAATATGTGTTTATGTTATAAATATGATTCCCAAACACGTCGTCACAACTAATTGGAAGCTATGCGACTAATATTACACTGCATATGACGCTGCTGACTGTTTACATAAATAAATATAATATCGATTAAGTTACTGTTAATGCTAAAATAACTCTGTCCGCATGTTTACGCTTTTGGATGAAATCTGGCATGTGCATACCCGAGCAAGAACATAGACTAACTTTTTGAATTCAACCCTTTATTATTTTTAAACTATCGCGCTGCATGATTATAGTAATATAATTCACGGGAATAAGCGCGTACATGCATAAATACCTTTTTTGGGCTTGACGTTTCGACCGGGTTACACCGGCCGTGGTCGCAAGCAGTCGGCTTTCAACCCTTTAGTTGTAGAATGCAATAATGACAGTTATCCTGCGCAGACGAAGTCATGGGTATTTTTATAATACTGTGTTTAATTAAAAAAATATACCCATATAGTATAGTATAGGTTAGTGTACGCACGCGGCGCGTGATGTGTCAATGTTGATATACCTGCTACCTGCCTAATTATGTTAATCGATACTGTTGTAAATTTCTTTAAATACTTTGTTTGTAAATATTTTCTAATATGAGTTAGTTAGCATACTATGGTTATATTATTTGAACGTATTTACATTTTAAATGGCTGCACGAATTTATTGCTATAAGTCTAGTTAATAGTAATGAAATAATGAGTGTTTACTTGAACCTGACTTGAACCCGTGTCCCCGTGGGTTTATGTTACGCGTGTTACAACACTACGCTCACTAATTGCCCAACTTTTTTCTTCAGTCAAGCAGCAAGTCCATATCAAATATTATAATTCTCAAATGCATACTATTATAACAATAATAATATATTAATAGTTACTCTTATTAAAAGAAAAAAAAAACAATTTAAAAGTTTAATGTAATCATATCCAAGATGGTGAAATAAGTAAGTACCTATTCTAAAAAGACTTTTAGTACTAAGGTTTCTCGCAGACGAAAAAATGTTTGTGCCTATCAAAACCTAACGAAGTGGAATCAAAAACGTGAAATAAGAATATGTATAGGCAAGGTGTCGTCTGCGTCACATTGTACAATACGTCAAGGCCCTAATTAATACGCATTCCTGATCCGAAGGCACAGATTAAAAAGGATTTCACCGCGCTGATTAAACCCTAGGCTTGTTTCTTTTTAAATCCCAAATTCCTCGGAGCGGCCTGCACCGGGTATACTTAGTTATAAATTAAAATAATAATGTGTGAATGAACGGCTACCTGCGAACACTGAATGTGTGACGCAGAAAGCTCACTGCGTACAATACCTTAAATCACCTTAAGGTTTTGTTTTAAATATCTAATATTATTTAAAAATGAAAGATAGTTAATTGAATTCAAGAATTACCCAATAAGGTTGCTTCATATGGATTTGTATTACAACAATTCACTACAATTAACTATTACCAAAGCTGCCTTTCAGTTATGTTTTATATTCAGTTTATGTAACCATATTATTATGAAGTTAACGCTGCCCTAGAGCTGGGCCTTCTGCAGGCAGTGTAGAGCAGCACGCTTGTCGCATGCGCGGGCGCCGCCTCATTACCGCGCGTGACTTGCGCTCGCGCACCCCGCCTGGGAACCGAGGGCTTATTTGATGAGCATAATCGGATTATGTTTTTGTCACTTTTAAATCAATAAGTATTGGTCGAGCCGTCGACGTCTGTCAGCCGTCGGTCCGTCAGTCCGGCAGCGGTACGGCATTCCGGCGCAGGTGTGTGTGCACCCTAACGATTGCACTAATTTATATTAATTATATTATATTATTGATTTTAGTTGCTTTTTAGCAGGAGATAGTTATGATATTTAGGACCTGTTTTTTTAAATTGTTTGCTTTTATGAAGCTGCATTACATAATATACAGTTGTCTAGACAAATCACACGTCTACAGTACTTTTATGATGACCATGACGCTATGATGTTAGGGAGGTTGTTGTGGTGCTCCCGGCTGCCGAACTCTGCATGTATAATGAGTAGTAATTAGTAGGCGATACAGTTAGCGCACGTTGTTACAGTTAGCGCAAATAGCGCGACTGTGGGAACCGCGCTGTCTGCGCCTGCGCAGTCTCCGGCCGGTATCTCAATCTTGCATCTGTTTATCAATAAAAGCCTCGCTATGTCACCGCGACTCGAGTACAGAAGACAAACGGCTCTACATAGACAACTTATATTATAGATATTCCTCTCCTATAAGTATTTCATGTACTTACTGGACCTACTGGTATAAGACAAGTGTTAGAACCTCTATACGTATATAGGTACCAATAGCCCGTCGGAGCTCATCACGTCTGCTGTTGATGTTTCGCTCGTACTAACCAATTAGTAGCACATTACCAGAGACCTATTTCGGTCACAACTATTGCGAGTCCCCCCTCCCCGTCCCCTGCCTCCTTGCTATAATTGATGGCTTGGCAACACATGTACACTCACTCATGTACGTTCTTAATACAACTGTTTTAATAATTTACGAATTTAGTTCCGAATTCCTACATGGTGACGCATACAGCATACGAAGGAGGACTTATATTATAGCGTATGCTGAGACATCGAGGAGCGCTTGTCAATGGTTGCCAGTTCGAGCGGCTCGTGCCTAATTCACCTCAAACATACAATAAAAGACAGAGATGGTAGGTGACCGGGACAGCATTTCTATACCGATCGAACCAAATGTTATAGGTAACAAGATTTTTAAATCTACCAGGTCCTACTTGTTTTAAATGATCATAGCAAAAGATCGCAGACCGCAGTATTCAGTAGCATTTGACACAAATATTATCCAGCTATGAATGCATTCCGTCGCAGCGACGCGCGACGTGTAACCGCGTTAAGGCCGCCGCGCGCCGGTTAACTACGATAAAATATCATTTATCTATTGACACACGAAATATGTAGGTTTTTAAATGAATATATACTTAATTTTGTAATTAAGGAAACTTGGGCGTATTTTTATGAAATTTGAAATAATGATACCTACTGATATTATTATAATGTTATTTTATATATTATCATGTAACTGACTATAGTTTATATAATATTTGAAGCAGTATACAGTCATGTACTTGACTCCATGCTTCGCTCCGCAGCGGCCACTAGCTGCTACACTTGCATAATGAGCCCTCGCATTGATGCACACTTACAGAAATACACCACCGTCGAACAAAGGCAACGAGAAGGCAGCGTATCGCACGCCACACGCATTTCATTATACAGGTATCGAGATCACGATTATCTATGAGCGCATTTATTACACTATAGGATAGGTATTAAATAACGATTGACTAGACTTTCAAAGAGGCAATACAATTAGGAAATGTCAAAAAAATATTATTGTATCACACGTAACATCAACATCATGTTAACAAAATAAATGTTTTTTTTTTTTTAAGCTATATGTTTATATTTATTTTCAGAAATTAAACTTAAAATATTTACAATAATATAAAAACTAAGCCTACTCAAGAAATAAGAAGAATTATAAACTAAATAAAACTAACAACTAAAACAAGGCATCAAAAAATTCATCCACATCGCTGTCGACTGGGAGTGTGCCCAAAAGGCTGGCCCAAATAAATGATTTGATTCGAATACTGCCTTCAAACAAGAGTTCTATATGTGTGTATACAAAGCCAAATTAATGAGCTTGCAATCTTTTGACGACTCTATAAAGAACAGCTCAAAAATGTGTATGGAAATACTTCATGAATCCAGCATTAAAAAATAAGTTTATTTAAATGATTATATTAATTACTTTCCGCGCATTACATTGCAAGAAAGGAGCGGAAAGTAATTTACACTCAAAAACACAAACCGGACACGTTTCAGCAAAACGCTGTCAAAACCGTTATGATACGTTTATTAAGGCTCTGCGGGTGGCGGACGTGTCGGGGGGAGGGGGGGGACACATCCCGAATTAATTGGCTCGCGTCCTGCCGGATACCTCGTAAAAAGCTTAACAGTTAATCTGGAAATAATCTCGTTCAAAAACCAATTTCACGAATGTAAGGCCGCGTTGTATGTAGCGAGCGAGGACACGCTCGTAAACGAGAGGTTACAACTTTAATCGGATGTTCTAAGGTTTATTATATTACTTCAATAACGCGGGAGTGTGATAACCTGGAGTTACAAACTGTATAATGGTGTCAAACAAAAATAATTGCGATGAGTCCATTTAAATTGTGTTTTAATAAAAAAATATTTTATTACCATTCTTTATCTTTAGTTTATACATTAGGTACTAATAAGTTGCTTTGACTTTTGTTTGTCACTCATTATTTTTTAGTATATTATGTTGTAATAAGATCCTCATTAAATGCGTTGATTGCAGTTAACGTTATATTTTGAATACTATGTGGTAAGTAGTAGTAGTTCTTAAAAAAAAGCGATCAGCGCGCAAATATATTATTCTGGGAGCATCTTAAACACAGCTAACTGTGGGCTTAAAGTCTCAATACCAAGTTACAAGCTACACGATACAAGCTGCGAGCGTGGGCGGGCCGTGTGCCGCACTCGACACCCGACACCTCGGCAATACGTGACGTCACTGCAGCGCGCAGAAGGTTCAATACGAACAACTTGCCAACAGCCGCCATGTTGGCCGCGAAAGTACCTTACTGTTGGTAAGCAGTAAGGTACTTTCGCTAAGTAATGATACCGGCGCGGTGGCGGCGCGGTGGCGGCGCGGTGGCGGAGCGGTGGCGGAGCGGTGGCGGAGCGGTGGCGGCGCGGTGGCGGCGCGGTGGCGGCGCGGTGGCGGCGCGGTGGCGGCGCGGTGACGGCGCGGTTTTGGCGCGCTGGCGGCGCGGTCGGAACTGCTCCAGGAAGGATCGCATCCAGTAGCAAACTCAGAGTCCTAGAGAGGACTCGGAACTAATATAGGATTGTACCGAATTAAATAAATACTTAAATATTGATTTCATTTTTATGGCGTGTGAAATTAAGAGTAATTTTATTTTAAGTGTGGTTATTCTGCTTTGTATATTATTGCACAGTGGCATTCACGAACAAGTGATTGAAGGCACTCCTGCGCAGGCTGCGCGTGAACTGCTCGCATAACACCCGGATAAGTATACGAAAATTACTGCAAGCATGCACCTAGGTGTAGGAACCTCGCTGCAATATGTACATTAGATAATGCAGTTTAATATTCCAATGTTACTTGTAAAACATCATAAGAAAAAAAATAAACTATCAAAAACAATGTAGAATTAGAAATTAAACTAATTTAGCGATGAACAATATTTTTTTCGATTTAAAGGCTTTTGTCTATGATGGTTTGTTTACATTAGAAAAAAAAGGGATCAGTCTACACTATAGGTACATAGTTTTAGTTAACATATGTATATCTAAGAAATATAACTATATAATACATTATCTGGGCATCTACTTAATATCCGAAACAGTACCCAAGCCTCGGCAGCATAAATCCATCCCCCAGACATCTGAACAGTTGC
Organism: Autographa pulchrina; assembly: GCA_905475315.1. NCBI lineage: Eukaryota > Metazoa > Arthropoda > Insecta > Lepidoptera > Noctuidae > Autographa > Autographa pulchrina. The sequence goes on from FR997782.1 coordinate 515,057, forward strand.
GTCTGAAACCGCGCTATTTCACTGCGCCTGCGCACACGTAAATCAGAGACGCGTGAACACCACGCTACACCATAACTTACAGCGGAGCAGTAGAAACTGTGCCTTAGCATGTGATCGATAAGGTTACAAGTCATTTGCTAGGAAGTATTTCATAAAATGTATCATCGACAGTAATAATGAAAGGCGTAAAGCGATCAAATGCGGTGCGGTATCGCGGCGTGACGCATGCCGCGTGATGCTGAGATACCGCTCGGGATCCGCGCTGGTACGCCGACAGGCACGACGCCCAGCATCCGTCTTATGTACCTGCAAGCTACACCGGCTTCAGGATAAATGGTAACTTGTATATAAATTAATAATTTTAACGCATTTGAAAATAAGCTAGGATACAGAGTAGGTAGTTAAAAGAGTAAGAAAACTACTATGCACCCATATGTGACACATACACGAATGTGACACACTCATAAGCGGTGATCCACACCAGTTTGCGGTGACTCTTCTTTATTTATTTAAGAGGTTCCAACACAGGCCGTAGGCACATGATGAAAACATATGAAATGGTATTATATATTTGGATTGATTCGTGATCGCTTGACAAAGTAGACGTGTTTTTTGTTGTTGTTAAAAGCCGCTTAATGACAAATAATAATTACAAATAAATAATTTCTTGCGGCGTAAGTACTTTGCTGTGCTAAGTATGTCGCGTGTGATTCATGCCTACTGTGGTAAACTACAGGTCTGAACTAAATCATATTGACTGTATTGTGAATCTGTGTGACTATGTCTAACCCAGGATCAAGCCCGTTTGGCCGCAGCCAGCTTCTGCAACGTAGTCCTCCACCGACCCCAACACCTCAGCCTCAGCCCATAATTGAAGATCCTGTGCCTAGGAGTAACGATTTACCTAGTGAGGTAATATCTACTCCAGAGATTCAGAGATGGATCTCCAGCATTGAAGCTCTGTTAAATGAGGCATGCGCCATAGTTACAGAGGGGAAAATGAACTCGGATCAGAAGCTCCGTGTAACAAATATTTGCCGTAAGATCGGATCTGGAACCTCGCAGATGGCAGTTTTGTACCAGTCCTTAAAACAGAAAACTATACTAGCGCATAATACAATTCAGCACCTGCAAGAACAGCAAGACGTAGCGCAATCTTTTCGGCTATTCAAGGAAGCTGTGGTAGAAAACCTGAAACCACAACAGAATAATTCGTTTGCCGATATGGTAAAAAAAGGTGCCGACAAGTTTATCCGCCCTAGTAACTTGAGCTCAGTCACTATTTACCCTAGCGACAAAACAAAAACGAGTGACGAAACCAAGACCCTCGTACAAAAAATTATTTCGCCAGAGGAGCTCAAACTGCATGTCCGTGGCTTCAGAAAGGTCCGAAATGGCGGTGTCCTCATTAGCACTGAGACCAAGGGAGATATTGAGAAGCTTCGTAACCTTGAAAAGTTAGCTTCATCAGGCCTCACTGTAGAAGAACCTAAAAAACGCCGTCCTAGGATCACTGTCGTAGGTGTACCAGCAGCCCTAACCGAAAAAGAAGTATTTGAATGCATATACGAGCAGAATTTAGCTGACAAATTCCCTAACTCCTCTCGTGAATCGTTTATGAGCACTGTCAAACTAAGCCATAAATCGGGTAAGAAAGGCCTTCCTACCTGTAACTTTATACTGGAGGTACCAGCCAACGTTAGAAAAGCGCTCATAATCCAAGGCAGAGTTTATATTGATTGGACGTCCTACCCAGTAAGAGATTTTACGCTGGTGACTAGGTGCTTTAACTGCCAGCAGTTTGGACATGCAGCCAAGTACTGCCGAGAGTCTAGCCCTACCTGTAACCACTGTGGAGAGCTGGGACATTCCTTTAAGGAATGCACTAACAAGTCTACACCGCCCACTTGTGCGACGTGCAAACGTTTTAAGCGTAAAAGTGATCACCAGACTGGTGATGCTACTTGCCCGGCACGGAAATACGCGGAGGACAGTTACATTCATTCCATAGACTATGAGGGCGCCTAAGAGCGCCGGCGTTTATTTATAAAGTAAGCACTTAAACTAGTTTATATTTTATTTTAATTATGACTAATCAGTTTATCGATGACCTAGATAATTTCTCTGTGTCTGAAGCTAAATATTGCGAGGTCGAAGACTGTAAACAATATCTGCCGACTTCCGAATCTTTTCTTACATTAATCACTCAAAATATTCGCAGCATAAACAAAAACATGAATGGCTTTCAGGTATTGCTCCATACTCTTGACATAAGTAGTGACATCATCGTTCTAACAGAATGTTGGCTTACTAACAAACAATCCCATTTACCTTCTATTGATGGTTATATAATGCACAAATCCGATATATTTTTAAACCAAAATGATGGTTTAGTAATTTATATAAAGAGAACCTTAAATGTAACTGTAGAAGAACCTATTTTACAGGGATGTAATTGTTTATTAATTCGAATAAACCCCGATACAGTAATTATAGCTGTATATAGACCTCCCTCTCAAAACATTGAACTATTTTTAGAATCGCTTGAAATGCATTTAAAAACCCTATCATCATATAAAAATATAATCTTAACTGGCGACATTAACATTAACATTGCTACTGGGAGCACCGACACTAACGCACATAACTATTTGAACATTTGTTCTTTTCACGGACTATTACCTGCGCACAACTACCCCACCCATCAAAGTGGTTCCTGTCTAGATCATTTTATTATAAAAACTAATAAACCTTCACTGACATTGGTTACTAACTCCACTATTACCGATCATCAAACCATTTTACTAACAATAAAATTATCCTTGCCGAGAAAAAACTGCAAGCAAAGCTATAATAAAGTCAATATGAAAAACCTTGAACGCGATTTAAGTAAACATAATACCTTTGAACCAGTTTATAATGCGAGCGATGCAAATGTTGCTTTAGACTATTTTATTAACCTATTGCAAAAAACAATTATAAAAAATACTACGACAACTATGATACCTAGAAAACATAGAAATTTAAAACCTTGGATAACACCGGGACTCGTACGTTGCATTAGACATCGAGACAAACTTCATAAAAAATCGAAATTAGAACCCGACAATTCAGTTACTTCCATATCTTATAAAAGGTATAGGAACTACTGCAATAACCTTTTAAAAAAATTGAAGTCTCAATACGATAGGAATGAATTACAAAAGGCCGGTAATAATAGCAAGCTTGTTTGGAAATTAATTAAAAAAAATGCATTCCAGTCAAAAACCTCAGAACCTCCTGTAGATTTGTTACTTAGCGAAACATGCCCATCCGAAGCAATTAACAAAGTCAATAACTTTTTTGCAAACGTGGGTAAAACCCTTGCAGAAAAAACCTTGCGGACAAGCAGTATCGACTTAAATAAGTTAATGACTGCCTCTACGGTGAACTCCTTTGTTTTGCTAAATACGGATATAGATGAAGTGTTAAGCATTATTTCTGGATTAAAGCACAATTGTGCTGTAGGATGGGATAATATTTCCAATACTATTTTGAAAAGCCTCAAACATTTACTTGCTCCCCCGTTAACCTATATATTTCAATTATGTTTAGATGAAGGTGTATTCCCCAGATCCCTTAAAAAAGCAGTGGTGACCCCTATATTTAAATCAGGAGATAGAAAATGTGTAAATGACTATAGGCCCATCTCAGTATTATCAGGACTTTCAAAAATTTTGGAAAAAATCATAAACAATAGGTTAATCAAATATCTTGAAGACAACAAAATACTTTCACAGAACCAATATGGCTTTAGGCAAAAAAGATCTACTAATCAAGCACTTCATCAATTAACAAACTATATAACTAGCAACCTGGACCGGGGTAAACCCACCATAGGGATATTTCTAGACCTCGCCAAAGCTTTTGATAGCATATCTTGTTCCATACTTTTGCGCAAGCTTGAAGCACTTGGGATAAGAGGAACACAACTCCGCCTTTTTACTGACTACCTTTCTGATCGCTTACAATATGTTAAAATTGGTCAATACTTAAGTTCTGAAGTTCAGAATACTGGCTATGGATTCCCTCAAGGTAGTATTCTAGGCTGCACTTTATTCCTGGTTTATATTAATGACCTCTGCAGCTTAAAAATTCCAAATGGTCTTATAATATCTTATGCGGATGACACCGCTTTATTATTTACGGCAAATACCCGGCAGGAGGTTTTCGAGCACGCTCAGACGGGTTTTGATATGGTAACTAACTGGCTACACAAAAACTTACTAACCCTAAACGCAGATAAAACCAAATACATTCTTTTTACGATGAGAAACACAAACATACCCATTTTTAATCCAAACATATATGCACACAGCTGTAAAATAATCGCTGACATCGCTTGTACCTGCCCTGCTTTAGCAAATACTAACGACATCAAATACTTAGGTATAACTCTTGACACGAATTTGAATTTCCGCAAACACATTGATTTATTATGTTCCAGAGTACGTAAATTAATATATTTATTTAAGAATCTTCGCAATATAGCAGATTATGCATTAATAAAGCAAGTGTATTTGTCGTTGTGTCAATCTTTACTTACTTATTGCATAACTTCCTGGGGTGGTGCAGCAAAGTCAATTTTGCTGCCTTTAGAACGCGCTCAGAGAGCAATTCTTAAAGTAGCAACTTTCCGACCTTTTCTATTTCCTACTGACCTGCTATATAGGGAATGCAACGTACTAACAATCCGACAATTATTTTTATTGCACACCATTTTAAAACAGCACACTGATCTCCCTTTTATCCCATTAGCAACAGACAAGAGAAGGAAGGACATAGTCTGTAGTAGACCTCAAGCTAATCATGCATTTGTCAACAGGTTTTATTTATTTTTGGGACCTTTTTTATACAATAGAATCAATAAAAAACTTAATATATATTGTTTAAATAATAAAAAATTTATGCTCATGTTAACCCAATATTTAGGGAAATTGAATTACGCAGACACAGAAAAAATACTAGAAATTGTTAAGTAAGACTGACAACATTATTAATAGATATTTTCCTTTGCTGATAGACTTTTTTGTAACTCGTATTATTTTGTAAACGAATACTATGTAGTCTTTAATTATTATTTTACTTTAATTTTAAATGACCTACTTGAATATTTACCTTAAGCGATCACCTGAAACACAGGTTTACCCTAGTTCAGGCTGGCAGCAATTAATACTTTATGAACCATATCATACTATATGTACTCTAAAAATGTTATATTAATTTTAGTTTAACATAAGTGTAGTTTAAGTATTTTTGGAACTGTGGTATTTATAAGATCTAGTTTAAAATTCTACACTGTAACATATATTTGGTCAAATAAATAAATATTATTATTATTATTATTATTATTATTTGTATAACAGAGCATATTGTAAAACGGCGCTGACCCCTGCCAGTTTGCACTCGGACACTCGCTCCGCATGATTAGCATGCGACCATAATGTCACAACAAAGTACTCAGCGTTGTAAGCAAATTGCCTGCGCTTAGCGGCGTCCATATGCGCGGGCGCATCGCGAGCATTACCATAAACACTTACGAGGCGTTCTCGGAAGTGTCGGCGCGGGCCGGAGAGGCACCAGATCTATCGCGCGACCACTAACACTACGCGGAATCACAACTTTACGATGATTAAATATAGCGGGGGAGGGGGGGGGGGGCAGGTCTCTCGTGCACGCGTACACTATATGTATCTATAATAGATGCAATAGCAATAACTACCATGTTAAGGTCACCATGAACCGCTCACCCCATGTACGTAGCCTGCGAAGAAAGTAATAAATTGAGATCATGTTGATCGCATATTGGTTGAATACAACCTGTGATCCCTAAATAAATTATGAACACACGAGTAATAAAAATACAAGGCCCGGCTAACATATTGTTATAAAATTATTAACGTGTGATATATTGTGTAGGCTGTCACGGCGCCCAATTATTTTGTTACCGGGAGGCGCGGGTTGTCGCGGGCTGGCGCAGGTTATCGCGGGTCGCCCCGAGCCCTCATCACTAACTGACGCAGTTGTTTCACTCGTATTCGCGTCTCTGTGGTACGCTTGTTGAGTAATACTGTTGTCGTAGTTTATTGACTGACGTCGCTTATTTCCATGGCAATAAAACGAAGCTGGTTATAACCAATCAACAGTTAATGAAACGGTTATAAACCTACGTAACGATAATAATAATAGTTAACTGTTGCGCTACGCGGATGATTTATAGACCATTCACAGGCTCTATCATCAGGTGGTGGGATGGTGACGTAACAGTCATGCTCGCGTTACAGAGGGGTCGCAGTTAATACTGTCGGTTCTTGGATAGCAGTTTTAGGTTTTTCTGTTATTAACCTAGATACAAGGTATAATATTAATAACCCGCTGTTCTTGAAGTTACGTTAAAGTTAGATGTAGACAAATTAAGTACAACTTTCCATTTAAGTATAGTGTGATATTTCGCTTGATATCTGTCTCGCGATCTACATAAGCTGTCCCTGACATTATCACCATAACGTGGTCATGTTATGACATGGTCAGTCTGTGCCGAACCCGGCCATACAAGGCTCTTTGCTAAATCCCTCAACATTTTATTTTATTGTTTCATAACTGTGGGACCATCGTGCCAGGGTTAACATGGCCGTCCAAAACACAGGACAAATATAGTATTATTTGCGGTAACCATTGCTCGCTATGAATTGGGATATACATATTTTAGTATACCTGCTAAGAGAGACTTTATAAAAGTTTGTTTCTGAATTAAAAAATTTCATGATCCCTAGTTGTTGTAATTCTGATCACATGTTCTGTAATAGTATTCAATATGCTAGTTTCAGCAATATTTCACAAGTCCTGTTATTACTGGCGCGCGCGTGGTCACAGCCGCGCGTCGCTCGTCGTTTGTCCGCTGTTCGATATAATTTCGGTACTTTAACGTCACCTCGCCACGTTTATTGTCAATAAAGAGTGACGCTGTTGAACCTCCGGTTATTACCCGCCGGTTTATATCCCGAGTGATACAGTTTACACAACAAGCGTCTCTCCAGCGACTCCAACAACACAAACACTTCGTTTCGAAACACATTACTCCGTAATGAGATCGCTGAGGGCATCAACCGGGCATCGAAGCTGTTACCCTAACAGACGTTACTTGGTTCAGAAGCCTTATACTTGTAATCTTTACTGGATCTAAACTGGCACTATTAAGTGTCACCACTACCTTTATTTCGTACATAAATGGTGCTTTCTACTGTAAAAGTCCATTTAGTCCTCTTAAACGGAACAATGACGTCACGAGGAAGGCGGCTTGTCGCACTTAGTACACCTTTGTACTCCGCATTAGATCGTCTGATAAGTCAATCGATCATGTTATATTCTCCAATAAATAAAAATGACAAAACGCTTAATAAATACATAGATAAGCTTTTAACGCAACACTAAATCTATCAATAACCGATAAACGTGAACGTAGAGTCGGTGGAGGATCGAGATCTGTATCATGATGTATGGCGGTGGCGTCGCCGGTCGGCGGACGTATCTCCCGATTGTTTTAGCGTACAAGTCGGAATCAATTACTGCGGACGGCCGGGGTCACGAGCGCGCCCGAGCCGGCCCGAGCCTGCCCGAGCCGGCCCGAGCGCCGCCGGACGCGGCCGATCTCTGCCGGAGATAGGCCGGCTCTTGCGATTTATTTATAACGTAGCCTGTGATCGATTGCTGCGGGTTGCTTTAATAACTTGATGTGAGCTGTGTATCCGCTTGTTCAGATACACGGAAAGACGTTTGTTTAACATATTATTTTATTTGACGCACGATTTGTGCAGATATGTCAGGACATCATTTTCGTTTATGTGTCGTATTATAAATTGGAAGTGAATTCTGTTGGGAGTTATTCACGCGGGCGTTTTTGTTAACCACGGCTTGTTAAAAGATACTATTAAACGGGTGCTTAAAATAAGTCTTTGGCATGTCCTCTGACATACATCACTTTTTTAATTTCATAGCTTCAAAGATACTCAGTATTTTTCCGCTATAAATCATAATTTGTTGTTCAATGCAACGTAATTTTTATTAGATTTCTATCAGAAAACTTATAGTCAATTTTCCTTTATTACAAAATCTAGACGTGTAAGCTCACTCAGTCCCCCGCGCCTGCCCAGCATGTCCCGGCTCCCGCCGCCGCTCCCGCCGCGCCGCGCCGGCCGACCTCGCCAGCGCGCCGCGGCCGCAGACCGCGCGCTCGCAATGGGCCGCATTATTGCTGGACCGCAGAGCTACTTCTATTATTTATTGCAACGATTTAACTTAATGATTAACTTAACCTTTACTCAAATAACATTCAGACTACCAATACCTACCTACTTGTGCTATAATAATTGAAAGAGCTAAAATGTTTTATGTTATTTGTTCAGCTTAATCTTTAGAACTAGGAACTGCTCCGATTTTTAAGATTCATTAATAGAAAGGCATTTTATTCCTGAAACTACTACTTTTTGACGTCCACCTGGGTGGATCCGCGGACGACAGCGAGTATCTGATAAACATTGAAATACAATAGATAATGTCACTGACTTGGAATGAAAAACGAACTGTAAAATAGCAAACCAAAGATAACTTGGTTCCCTAGCGCTATAGGTCCGCTCTGATCGATGTAGTCGATCCCTTCACTGGGACATTAGCGTCAGTGACATCAAAATGCACCGCATTATGTATACAATACATCGACCGCCTAACAAGACACCAGTTAAACCGCGTCATTTACTCAAATATATGTTAAACGTTAGTGCAACGCTAGCGACAGCGGGCAGCGCCATATATCACGGTAACGGAGGAGTGTATGTCGCGGCGCGCGGACAGGCGGACAGGTTCAGGTAATGAAGTCAAGCGCTGTAACCCGAGCGGGCGCGGGGCGTGTGGGCGCCGCGACGGACGGACAGGCGGACACGCGGGCACTGCTGTAATGATATACTTAACAGTTGCATCGTTTGTCGCGAACAACGGCGATAGTGTTACATAGACGTGTCGCCCGTGTGCGGTGACGCCGCGAACACAAATTATGCTAATTAATGACAACATTCACACACTCCATTGACTCTCAAATTTAAATCATCACTTTGTCTTTGACACAATGGTGGAAAAAGACACTAACTTTCGACAAAGCGGTCTCATACCTATCTATTAGGTGTAAATTTACACTTAGGTGCCAATATTTGAAGCCAATAATAGAAAATCAAAACAAACTGCCGAAAAGAGAAAAGCTTGGGCATAATTGCATGTTAATAGATTAATATTTTAACAAATATATATAATTCTGCACTGCACGATTGCTTTTTAATATAGTTGAACAAATTGTACCCGCTCTATACAACATGAGCACCGCTTAATTAACACTGAACAAATCGCGCCACACACGAGGTAGTCAGCCGCGATCGTCATCAGCTCCCTAATCAGGCTCACGACAGAAATACCAACACTCGACGACCACGTAAAACCCACCGAATACATGCAGCCTTAAATAAATATAAAATGGACCGAAAATTTTAATTAAACGATTACGTCGCAGAACAACTTATTGATTGCGATCAGGTCGCGTTTTATAGCACTACACTCGTTGTCGATAGTTTTTGTGAACTTACTTATCTAGCAATAAAATTATAAAATACTAGATCGGAACATTAAAAATTAAGTCAATAACCCTCAGTGCTCGAAGGCAGTAAATTATACTTTTTATATAATACGAGCTGTCGATGGTTCCCGAGTAAAATATAGGCAATTTTGATGAGTTAGAGAGCGCGTCGCGCGGCGGCGAGCGGCGAGCGGAGCGCGGCGAGAGCGGAGCGAGCAAAAACATCGCGTATCAGTAATAAACCGCGGCGACTATAAAATGTTATGGCGTTTTAAATTGAAATCCGGTTCCAGTGCTGACTCAGTACACGCATGCGCAGTAATACAAATCAAATTAAAAAGAAGCCTGTGGGAAGAAACTGTTGGTTTTGTTGTTTGGAAAGCTCTTACCGACCAAACTGGTTCGGCGCGGACACGCGGGGTTTGCGTGCGCCGACTAATTGTCCTGCAGGCGACGCCGCGCGCTGCTGCTAGTGCTAGGGATTCAGTAGAGGCGGAGCGGCGGCGGTCCGGTGCACTGGGAGGGTTTATGATATTGTTAAAAATCTTTTCATGTTCCTTCAAAAGGAGTCGAATCTAAGCATTTAACCAAAATGTAACCTACCATTTTCCGGGTTATGGGACGTCATCCTGCGGAGGAGTGCTGCCCAGGTCCCGCGGGTGCTGACGGGGCTACTGCGGCACGGCCACTGTGCCCGTGTCTCGCGGATCACTCACCTTGTATTTCCGGCGGTCTGACGTCTGACAATTAATTCAGTTTCTGAGAACGTGGGGCACAGACGAGCACACTCGGTGCGGCGATGGTATCGCGGTGTTTGGACTAATTTGTTTAGTTCCGCGCCGCGCCGCACCGGGTCGCCACTGCGCCGGAGCCATTACAGATCCGTTTAGCCAATTGAGAGATAAAAAGATAACATCGCTATTTTAATGTGTCTGCTAAGATCACGGCTAATTTAATCTATAGTGCTTGTGTAAGCCGACGTGACGGCCGGCGAACACAGCCATGTTAAGTAGCTCGGACGGGTACGCGGCCGCGGTCGCAGACTAAGCCCGTCAAAATATAGCCGCTATCAGTAAAGTGATCTCTGATCTACCGAATATGAAGCACAAGCACCGCTCGTGCAAGCAACGCACGACGCGCGGCGAGGGCGCAGCCGCGGGCGTGCGGCGGGGGGGCGGGGGGCAGCAGGGACCTCGCCGATATCTTTTGTTTGCATGTATAAGGTTTACCAACAGGTGCGAGCTGATCGTTTCCCGTAAACCTTTTACCCTGTTCCCGCTCGTATGTGCGTGTTAGCACTTAATTTAAAGACGGGCCTTAAACTACAGATGTTAATATCGCGTAAAACTCGCGTCGGACTGGACGTGAAGCAAGCGGGGTTGCCGCTCCTCTCCGCGATGTTAATTACAGTGAACCAATTAAGTTAACAGTCGCTTTAGATGGTAATTACTGTACTATTAAACAGCCAAGAAATATAAATTACATTGATGTGTTATTCAAGTCTAGTTACACGGCTACAATACTACTTGCTGTAGTTATTGTGAGTGCAACTAAAAACATAAAACATGAGGCAAATGCAAAACATTGCCATCTTCTGAATTTCAAGCAGTACATTTCTGAAGTAATGCGAAGTATTGACAGTACTGAAACAAAAGCTATGTAGATATGAAATGTTTTCGATGCTTCATGATCAGCTTACCTTCGTACTAGGGTACCTAGTGTGGTACTAGCCAGACACAGGACACTCACGTTAGTGCCGGTGGCCGGCGTGTTGTGATTACGTACGTTTTTATCGCGTGTTCACGGTAAGCGGATTACTGCGGCGCGGCGGCCGCGGCTTCACAAAGCGCGCCTTCAATACCGCGGCTAGGTTCATCGCGCGGATATGCCTGTGTTAATTGTTATAGTTCCATTCATTTCTTATACATGCAGTATCTCTTCCACAGCTGGTACAGTTTTATTATCATCGGCGTCAATATTTAGAGAGCCAACTGTAGGTGGCGCTGACATTATTTATGACTAAAAAACGCTAAGTGATAAATTTAATTATTAATATTGATGTTTGCCAACTTTTTATTGGTTTTTAGTTTTAGTTACCTGTTACTTATATACTGCTTCAAACATAACGAGAGCAGTCAAATGTTGGGCTTTATAGTTGTGTATCACTAGATGGATGATAATTGACTCCAAGCAATGTATTCACAACATTCACACGACCCTTAACTAAAAGATCAACCAGGTCCCAGACAAGTACTGCATATTTCATTTACAATTATGTACCAATAATATCTAGATGTAACTAGGCTTAACGTCCTAGGTAATCTAGATGATGTCGGCAATCGTTGTGAACAGTTTGCGAGCATGATTGGTGCCATTAGCCCGCGATTAGCCGACGACGAGGAATTATGTGCACCTACCTATTTGTTAAAGTAATTTCGAGCGCTACGCTTACTACCTACCATACACCATACACTCAGTGTACACAGAGTGCGCTAAGCTTTAGTCTCAGGATTAGGTTTTTATAAGTATTAGCGCATGTCAGGTACCTGCCTACGTACTTACGTGATTGGTGCCGACCGGCGCAGGCGCAGCCGTTGATGTATTCTTATGAAAACAGTTTTAGTCACCGTCTAGACAGGGACTTAAGCTTACATAAAAAAGCTAATGATTTTTTGTACTTAGTACGTAATTGATAGTCTATTCCGTAAGTAGTTTGAGCAAACTTTTGCTGTTCCTTGTTTAGGAGCAAAATTATATCTTTTGCAAACTTTCTACATGATACGATACGATGACGATATCAATCCTATTTAGCTTTTTGGAAAAACGTTCACTTTACTCCGTATTCGGCCATTGCAGAGTCTAAATCTCTACACCGTCCGGAAAGTCATTCCAACTGGCAGTAGTTTAGGACGAGTTCAGCGACACACACACATGCAGAAGCCTCGGTCAGGCTGCGCCGCGGTCGAGGTCTCACTGCAGGCGGAGCGGGCACTAGCAGCGGGCACTAGCAGCGGGCATTCGCTACGCTCACTGAGTATTCTTTATTCCCAGATCGCGGCGGATTCTTGGGTCATATTAAAGCTATTTAAAGAGCGTCGGACAAAGAAATCACACAAAGACGGAAATCAGAAGGTCCACACCAAACAATAGCTTTATTTAATTAATGTAAACTGTTTCCCGAGAATTTAAATTATTTTGCCCCTTAATAAAAATACATTTTTACTGTTTTTGTGATTAAAAAACAGTAAAAATGTATTATATTATATTATTGTATTATCATATATTTTGCACTTATCCTTTCTCATAAATTGTAAAAAAGCGCAAATACCAAGTTCTACTTTTTTTTCATAAATTAGGTATACGTACAGAAATGTATTTGTAAAGTAAAACTTATAACTATATTGACTTAATATTAGTATTCTGCGGTTTACTGTGTTGTGGTATGCGCGGGCGCAAGCGGCGCGCTGCGCATGCGCTGATCTCAATTATAGATAGCGGTGGTTACGGCGGAGAGTACCGACAACACATGTATCGCTTACTGGCGGATCTAATAATATCGACTGCTTAAATATACAGAAAATATATTATAATAATGTAAGAAATAGTTCACAAGAATTGAAAATAATTATCATAAAGTGTAGGGTTGGTATCTACGGAAAACGTTCGTTGATGTCTTTTCTTTATGTGTGAAGATTATTATAATGCTAAAAATAAAAGTACACAATTTAAGTTACCTGGTAACCAAGCACGTAACCTAAACTGGGATATTATTGCAAGTTACTTATATTGAATACCAATATCTTGTCTGAAATTCGTTAATATATGAGCTTCTTTTTCTATTGTTATAGGTTGTGCGTCCACCAGTACCTTGCCAGGGCGAGGCCGAAGCACCCTACAGCGTTGACCTCGCGCTCTCTACTATTTGGAGGCCAACAAACAAACTACAACTGATGTTTTCAAAATGTAGATCATTGCACGAACTTACCTGTAAAAGACATCAACGCGCTTTATTGGAATCATTCATATTTCTTTTCCGTAGAGATTTTATTAATATGGTTAGTCCTGTAATTAAATTTAATTTGTAGGTTTGATATCTTTAATATGATATAGACATAAAATGTGTTGCATACATCTCATAAAGGGAAATTAAGGAACTCAATTATCAATTATAATTTTAAATTGTAATCCTCGTTGGGTATTTTGTTTTATTTATAAAAATACTCTATGGTATAATTCATTAATTATATGTGTTATAAAATAAAAGCGTTAAATTGCTTTCACATTAAACGTTCTGTTCTCTTTTTATGAAACCTAGAGCGTTCCTATAAGCCTCCGGTCCTCGGGTTGCGGTCAGACTCTACAAAACCCCGCGTAACATTGCGTGTCGACAGCCGGTGGTCCTTAACGCAGCGTTTAATAAAATGATCCGACTCTACGTAGAGCGTGTCCGTGACGCGTCACGTCGTGCCGGAGCCGTGTCGTCGCCATTACACGCCCACCAATCGCAGGCTGTAACACGAAACAGAAGCCTTCGTAGAACTGCCTGTTGACACCTAATACCGTGGAAATCGAATAATTTGTAAAGTTCGTTCTGCATAGAGAGGTAGAGTCGATGTAATTATATTTGTGACGGGTTTGTGACAAATCGGGAATCACGATGGGGGTTCGTATTTTTAAATGGTTGTTATTAACACCAATCACTTAAGTTTGATTTGAAGTTATTTCCTTATTTGTACTATTATAATACGCTTTGATTTATGAACATTCGATTTCAAATAGTCATCGTGAAATATATGTTAACGTAATACTTCAAGCACTGCGAGGTACATAGACGAGAGGCTGACTTAATACCAGAATGCATTCTCTACCAGTCCACCTTACTACAGATATGTCTACAATGCAGAAAATAAATCAGATCACTCGAATAAAGTAATAAATAGAGTACAATAACTCCCAGTCCCAACCTACGATAGTTTCTTTTGCGAGTGTATAAAATTCTTAATATCTATGATGCCTAATCGGCAATCCAGTCAACAAATACTACTATCAATTTATAAAGTAAATTAAATTAACTTCATGTTTACCAATGGTATTTCGGATACCGAAGAAGGATCAGCGACGGTCACTCGTGAGCTGCAGTGATTGCACCCCTCCCCCTCCCGAGTGGTCCTCGCTCCGCGGTCGTTACGCGAAATTAACAAAGCTCGACAGGCTTTAAACTTTCCGAAGATATATTACCACTCCCCCTCCTCCCCTGCTGCATGTCTGTCACCCCCCCTCGCGACGTGTGCAGCACATCACAAGCACATAATGTTGGAACAGAAGTTCTACTTTGTTCAATTCACAAACTACCGCAATATTTAATAGTGGTTTCGAAAACAGTACGTTTCAAGATATTTATGTCTCTGTAAAGTTGCTGCGACGCTAAGTTGCTGACTGTCCTCTGTACGTGGTGTCCGTGTGTTGCAAATATCTCAGAGTTAGGCACTAAGCGTGTGATATATAATGTTGAAGTTTACTCGTAGTATAAGAATGACAGCGATTTTATCCTCTTAAGACTTCACGGGAACAGTAGGCGTACTCTTGTTAATAATGAGATACACATTTGAGCTGTAAGCAGACCTTGTCCCTTTTTTATATAAGGGACCTAAGCCCAGCAGTGGGATACAATAACAGATTGCTGTCTAACCCTTCTGTGTTCCAGTATATAGCAAGGTACCTGCGCTTCGTTACTCGCGGCTGCAATTAACCACAATTAGCAATCAAGTGATGTAGAGCCGGGGATGCGCACGCGCCGCCATTGTTGAACAAAGGATAATTAAAAAGTCACGGGAAGTATGTAGAGACGATAAATGTGAAGGCTCTGAGAGTTTGTTTCATGCGAAGCCGACTGTACTGCTCATCGCTAATGTTTTATTTACTTGTTGTAGTCGTGTAGGCGTTCTTTAACTGTAAATAAAATAATAATCCAGCCTATAAACGTCCCACTGCTGGGTACAGGCCTCTTCCCATATAGAGAAGGCACGAGCATTGATCACCACGCTTGCTCTCTGCGGATTGGCGATTTCAGATCCCAATTTTGGAATCCAGGTTTCCTCACGATGTTTTCCTTCACCGTTTGTCAGCAGTGTCTTAGAATAATTAAGAAAGTACATATAACTTTGATAAAGCCACATTGGTACTTGCCTGGGTTCGAACCTGCAACCTTGTGCATACAAATCCGTTCATTGAACCGCTAGGCCACCACGACATTTGTTTGACACTTTAACTGTAAATGAAATCTGTATATTCATAATAAGTTTTTTTTTATAATCTTACTCTAAATGCTTTTGGGACACGACCGCCTGTCCAGTCTCAAAAGCAAAGAAAAAAGTATACAGCCTACAGACGATGAAGACCATAAATAAAAACAATAACATATCGAAGTGGATAAAACAAACAATGTTGTAAACTTGTAACAAACAACGTTTCTAATTACAGTTTCCCTTATTCCCTCATATTTATCGCGCGTCACGATACTAACATATTGGTAGCCGTTATCTTTAAACATAAATCAATTAAATATCCCCGCGCAGCACCTGCTGGACATTATACTAAATATTTGTCGATAAACTATTGAAATTCCTTAAGTCGTGTAGAGTCGGTCTCTAGAGGCTCTATAAATAACGTAGTCGCGACGTTTTTACTCAACGCTTTAGAATTAACGTAATATATGCGTTGACTCTACAATACCCGGCGATCAGGCAGCGCCGCGGGACAATCTATTAACTGTGCAGATCACAATGATATCGTCAAATATGCTCATTTGGGTATGTACTCAAAACTATAAAACGGTCATTTGTTTTCCTATAAAAAAATAATAAGTAAACAGTTCTCGATCAACAAGGTATTCACTTTGCATTCAGTGATTTACGCGAATGTTAGACATAATAAAACTATTTTTACAGATTATATTGCGGTTTATTTTACTTCCCGAAGTTTCAACACAGTCTAGTCTGTCCGTGACTGTGACAGCTGCAAAGATGTCAAAAATTCGGAAACTAAAATCTAGAATAAAGCGCAATATAACCCGTAAAAAGTAGTTGAAAGTAATCATTATTAACGACGCATTGTGTTGTTGTTGAGGCATTTTTATTTGAGAAACAATTTAATCTTTCTTACTACTGATATCTGGCCATAAGTAACCGAACATATACATTAGAACAAAACAAAACATCGTACCTAGTCCATTTGTCATTGACGGCTCTACATAGAGTCCCGGGCCGTGGAGGCTGTATCGCCGTAATAGCCGGACTCTCCCTTGTTATCAGGTCCCGGAAACTTCTCAATCAAGAGCCGAACCCGGTTCAGGCGTATGTAACATCACGGAGCAAGGCATTGTTGACCTCTACGTCATGATAATATACTTGTTATATACTTTACTATGTTGTTTTAAGCTCATAGTTTACATAATGGTAGGTTAATACATTCCTAAAAAAAAAATTCCATCCCATCGGAATATGTGCATGTACATTTACATGATCACCTAGAGATATTTCAGAACCATTGGTGTAAAATATCTCTGGGTTTACTTTTCTTCTCGAATTAGTAGACAGAACTCGACGTCGCCCTCATGTCGTTAAGGCGATAAGTTACGTTTAGAGGTTCCACTCGGACCACTGTGCAATATAACAAATTGTTATTAATATAATATAGTTTATTATATTCAAAGTCAAAATTTGTTTGTGTTTAAAATAATAATATTTTGTGTGTAAGCATAACAGGCGGAAGAATCGCGAACTTCAAATAACGTCGCGGTCACACATTCATTATACTAGATCTGTTATAATTATAATAAAATATCAATAGAATCAGATTATACCATTAATTAACAAGCCATAAATCTTTGATTCTCTGATAATGGTCAGGTCGATATCAGTTATGGTGCGCGTGCGCAGCCGCGTGGGCGCACTCGCACCTCCCTACACACTGACGAGCCGGTTCATTACGTTAATCAGTAATTACACGATCTAGTGACCACGACAATAAGAACTTCATTTATTTTAATTTGAATCAAGTTTTTATATTGAACTGAACTACGCACGCGCATCGAACATCGAAATGCAATTAATAAAACGTATTTTTTATTCAATACAGGACTTGGTACCAATTAAACTTATATAATGGAGCAATAACCCATACCATGTCTATAATGTTTATATTGCGAGACAATCTTGTCGTCGTTAATAAACTTGATTCCATAATAAGCCGTAATTAATTATTTATCTCCTTAAGTTCTATTCTTGAACTTAAAAAAACCGCTCGAGCCGTTGTTTAAATACTAAATCCTATCAATAACATTTTGCCCTGGGTTGATTTTCATGGACTACCTCCGCTCTGAGGAAGACGCAGTGTGTTCTCTTACCCACCAACGATGCTGCATTGCTTGTCCCTTCCTTTTACCAATGCCTGAGTAAGAACATATAAATTTTCAATCTACCGATGCCAATCCAAACACAAGCAGCAATTTGTAAATGACCTAATTACACATAAATCCCGGCTCACTCTGTGACATGCCCCTCTTGGGTCGTGTGGAACTCACCTGCTGCCATCGCCGCCGCGCGGTAGGGTAATTAAGTGGACCTTATGTATAGCACTGCATGTGGTTCACTCGTCGAGACGCCTGCGACTTGCACAGTGTTGCCCAGAGCCCACACGCCGTCAGGGCGTTTTGAGCGGTGCCTTGGTAGAGATCTACGCAGTTAGCCTGAGCTCAGGCTTTGTCTGCTTTTCCGGACTTTAACAAAGACACGAGACACACTAACAAATAGGGACTATACAGACCGAGCATAAGCATATACTTCCATGGTTGACTGACTTAAAATAATGAAGATAATATGTTCTGTACTAGAAATACTAGGTTATTAATACTACATATTTTTATGAAGTTCTGATAAATTATAGCTCTTCGTTCTATTACTTTTTATTCATCTCGTTTCGAATGGAATATGTTTTGAGCATATATTCTGCAAGGCGTATTTCAAGAGATTATTCTACAAACTAATTATTTCTAAAAGTATTTGATGCTAATCTCCGAACTCATAACTTACTTTCTAATGGCGAAGCTGCATAAACCAATTTATTGTAAAATTGTATCTGTTTAATTTAGCGAACCGGTACCGTAATCACATCGGCCGGCTTAGCGGTATGTGCGAGTTTCATATGATTTAATGAAGCCAATATTATGACAAACAGATCAACAGATTTATGTTTTATGTGTTCTTTAATCCGATTACTAATGCGGCCTCGCATTGGACTCGTTGAAATAAATTGCCGATACAATCTAGTTTCAATACACGTTTGTAATCAAAATAGCTATATCGGTTTCTAACTACCGCTGTGCACGGATCGGTTGGCGGTCATCGGTCGTTCACGTGACAGAGAATATAATTGAGGCGAGCGTTTATCTAAGCAGCCATAAATAATGTTGTGATGGTGCGGTTACAGCGGCGCGATGGCGCGATGGCGCGGCGATCAGCGACAGTTGCACAATTGCGATCTGTGAGCGGAACGATTTGCGTCGGTCGCGCGGGCGTGTCGATATGATCGATGTGTCCCGCACTAGCCCGAGGCACAGCACTAGCGTGTGAACGTAATACTACTGCTATTTGGAACACTCAAATTATACTGTTTTTGGTTTAGCAATTTATTTGAATCATGATCTCGTCCATATTCAGTGATGTTGTGCAACGCGCAAATATTTGATTAGATTACATCTCACATCAAACAAAGACGCCATGTTTGAACAACAACAGCGTATGCGCAACTCATTTTTATTATTCAACTTCGAGCGAGCAATGCGAGCGATCTGTGAAGGAATTTAATTAAAATTACAATGAGGCCCTTATATTTTACAGCATCGATTAATGAACTAAATAGCGGGTTTTTTAGAATTAATCAATTCCCAGCGCGCTTATAGTTTAAATTCCTATTTTATGGGTGAATAAAATCCACGTCTGTGGCGATCATTTCTTATCGATAATCGATTTGAACTTAATCTGCTATTAATTCAAATCGATGGTAATGATTACGAGCGGTGGCGAGCGGTGGCGACCGGTGGCCAGCGATGGGAGGAAAACAAACACTAAAGTATCTCGTACACATCGGATCAGCCTGAGGACATTTGCTTAAGTTATAAATTATAGTGTTTCCAGCGCGTTGTGAGCGGTAACCGTCAATAAACAAAGCGGTAAGTGCCAATAATACGAGCCGGGAGTGGTGAGATGTTATCCGCGCATGCGCAGTAGCACACCCCCGGGGAGGCAGCCGGCGCGGCTCGGCGCGCGACGCCCGCAGGCGCCCCGTAATGGCCCGCGCACTACACGCGGCGCTGCGGAGCGGTGTAACGAGACCTGCATTATCCATCGCCCGCCAGGTTCGCAGAGCCACGTTGCAATCTCCAAATGACTCGTCATGTATCTTGTACGATCACGTGTGAGTATGATCGTTAAGCTGAGGGTAGGGGAACGACGTACGATTTTATTAAAGCCATTAGTGTGCGTAATGAACGATGTCCCGAGGCCCGCGACACTTTATGAAGACATTCTTCACGCTAATGAGATTATAAAATTGTCCGAGTGTTCGCGCGCGGGTTCTTTTCCTTTTTCATATTATAATGCACTTCAGAAAAAACACGTAGAAAATGACGACCGCCCACGAGAGCGGTCACCGAGCCTCGGACACGCGGACACACGGAGACACACACACACCGTGAGAATGCGATGAAATAGTTTAACATTTTATTTCCACGTTACACTTAACTTTAATGAGCCGGTAGCCATTTTAAATTAGAAACGAATCACGTGTAGTTGTAATCGTAAAAATAGAAAATTAACATTCATCTGAGCGAAGCATTCACATTAGTGGAGCAGCGACATGTGCGGCGCGGCGGGGCAGGCGCTGGCGGTGTAGCTGTGTGTATACAGAACTGTCTACTGCCGCAGCTGAATGTGCGATATCTAGGGCTCCAGGCCATTTTATTGTGGAATGTATAAAAATAAGCAGAGTTCACTTCTTCGCTTTCTCTCGTAGGTAGTAATTTCATTTCATCTACAAACAAATTATCACAGCAAATAGTCAAAAATGAGAAATGACAAAATGCTTTTATTTATCATTATCCTCCCACGTAAAACAAGACCCGTGGTTTCTTTGACAGAACTCTGTGCATTGTGAAGTGTGAATAGTAGAAAGCAAATTTTATAATAAGCATAATTCATAATGTGTGTATTTCAACTGGCATCATCAGTCTGCGGCATTGTCTATATGGCTGGTACCTGCGCAGTGCGCAGGCGCAGCTGTGCTCCAATTAAGCGTCGCAACGCGCTCGTAAACGTTATGATAGCTAAGAGAAGCGGCACCACACCCACACAGCTCGGGAGTGGACGAGTGTTGCAAACTTATTGATCACGACATCATAATAATAAAGTAATGTCTCTTTATGGCATGTTATTCTACTCAAAAAAGTCCTTGTCGAATCTAACTGCTTTCGAAATGTCGTTATATTGTGTTAGTAAATTAATTGGTATTTGTGTAGCTCTCAGGTTTTTTATTAACTTGTAGTTGTTTAAGAACTGACCTAGCTGGACAATCACATATGCTTTGGATAACCGGCCGTCACGTCGCGTGACGTCCCCGCACGTTGCACGTTGCTCCTGACGTGTTATTTGTCAAAGAATTAATAAGTCCATTGAGCTGAGTTGACAGTGGCCCCGGCTGACCCCGCGGGGTCACGGCTTAAGTCAAACGTTGTGTGATGGGATTATGTGCGGGATGAGCTCCACCGCTTTATTAAGAGCACGACGCGACGCGCACTACATATTCATCTTGTCAGCTTCAATGAGCCGCTTTAAAGGATTATGTTCATATTTTTGGGGCTTCACTCATTCATGAAATAACTGTAAACGTCCGCTAATCTCATGTCGCGTCCTACAATAGACTCGTGAGGACAAAGCAGTACTTAGTCATGTCCCAGCGTCATATGACCATGATCACATCGTAATGTTAATCTTCATTCAAACATTCTAGCAATGTTTTGTGTTACAGAAAAAATATCTATAGAAAGGATATGTGAAGAAATCGCTGTAATGTTAGAACTACGAGTATGAATCAATAAATATATCAATAAAGCTTGTGAATGAGAAAAGTGCACCGGATCCCGGACCGGATTCCCGGCGCTCCGGATGAATAACACATGATGCGCCGGACTCCTGCATGTTGGCGCTGCTCATACATCGCAATACTCTCAATATATATTGTTCATATGATTTGTCTTACAGCCTCTCATAAAGCACATTCCACGCTTCAGACTCTATTGAAAAGGATTGCTGTAATATTTATGATGTAATTTTATGACTAGCTTAAATAATATAGTGATGGGTAATTGAATAGCAGATGCATATATGTTTCCCCTCTTGTAGTTATTGCATGTCTTAGGTATATGCCTATGTAGGTATGTACCTTCAACAAGATATACAACGTCCTGCTATCTTATATATATATCGATAGGTAGGTACGCGATCTCTGACGAAAACCAAGAGAACCACAGAATTCCTTTCACATCACACAAATAGGTCCCGAGAGCAATTTGTGAAGAATGCGCGTCGGCCGTTACCGCGGGACGCATAAACAAGGCAGGCCGGGGCTGCCAGCGTGTAATCTGCACAAATCATTGTCCGGTGCGCGTCGCGGCGTCGCCGCGTCGCGTCGCCCACATGCGCTGGCAACACTTCGCAAGCATTACCTACAGACCCTACAGTCAAGTGACGCAACTCTCGTAGATGATTTGGTTTCCACAACATTTGCTGAAACAGATTAGATTTGTGTTGACTATCGACATCACTCGCCGTTAAGTCTTAGCTAATGGAAAATAATATTTTTAATTTAACACTTAAAAGAAGCATCAAGTTTTGTTGAATCATACCTTTTTTATTTGCAAGAAATAACTTGACAACAACAAATCTCTGACCGCCGAAGCCTCCACAAGTACCTCACACCTCACCGCTTATGTCAGTCATAATTGAATGACTGCGATCCTTTATGTTCTTGTCGGATCCACATAAAAAGCATGACTCTCATAATAAAATAATCAATGAGTCGTAAGTAAAATTAATTTATTCAACAATGTACCAAAAAATCCTAACAAAGCTACCACAGCGCAGCGGTTTCATATAATTGCCGGTAATCTCAGTAGCCGCGACACTGTGCGGAAATATTACAGAAGTTCCACTCGAAGCAACATCATCAGAATCATCACCGAGTCCATCCGTCACAGTTTACTGCTAAATATTAATCTTTTACATGATTTTAATTAATTATATCTACATATCTTAAAAAGCAACATGCTTGTGTAGGAAAAGGTTTCCTAAAAATAAGGGCTTCTTTAACGAAAGTATTAAACCTGGGACATCTATCTATTACACAGTAACTTAACATTAATATCCTTTCAAATGAAACGGAAGTATCAAAAAATGGTCCTTCTGTTGCTACCTGCCTGTAAAGGGTTATGTGGGGGCGGGGAGGGTGCGCGCGCGCAGGTCAGAGGCAATTAATTCGGCCGCCATTACCGCGCATGACTTGACGCTACCGTGCCATGCTAGTGATGTGCCCAAACCACGCTACTTCCCAGAAACTGTTTATGGGACATGAATCACCTAGTATTCGTTTGTTCACA
Source organism: Autographa pulchrina (assembly GCA_905475315.1). Classification (NCBI taxonomy): domain Eukaryota; kingdom Metazoa; phylum Arthropoda; class Insecta; order Lepidoptera; family Noctuidae; genus Autographa; species Autographa pulchrina. Next base: position 538,420 of record FR997782.1, read on the forward strand.
CGTTTTAAACTGGACGTTTGACTCATTTTGGACGGTTTTATAGTTCTATATGTTACAGACTCGTTATTATATTGTTAACTTGATTCTTTTTTATATGAGTTTAGAACATTTATTACATTACACATCAGGTCTAATCAATATCTTGTACCTATACCGGATCCTAACATGACGTTAAAAAAGCACGATCTTTTTGGTATTTAATAAGGCTTCTAACACAAGCAACAAATAGCTATTCGCTTAGTAAAGTAACAGTTAGTATGTATCATGTATGAAATATACACAGACGGACAACCTCCTAAAGTCAAAGTCACCATCACATCATAATTACTATCCTTATACCAAACTATCAAACCTACTCTATATGTTGACAGGATGAATTTAAGAAGCAACATCTATTTAATATAATAATTGTGGCTTTTCAAGCATCGGAATGCTCAACACTAGCCCGGGGGGGTGCGAGGTGCGGGACGGGAGGGGGAGGGGGGGGGGGCACGCCTTCCAAAATCATCTCATTTAACGCTTCTATCCCAATTTAATTCCACTATTACGTGCTTACTAAAACCAGGCTCTGTTCTCACTAGCCAAGCAATAATGAACCTTACTTTTAAAACTTAGAAGTTATAGGTACCTTATTTCGATAAGTTTGTTGTAATTTATAGCCACGCGAATATGATCCTTATGTAATAACCAGTAAAGTCAGTGTAGACGGCCGTACTAAGTACCGTCGCAGCGGTCACAAGCCCCGGGCAATGGACTGTTTAATTGATGTTAATTGGTTAATCTAAGGAGAGCTTGAGAAGTGTGGTGACGTCACTATGACACTATGCGATACTATGTAGCTATATTGTGTTGTTTATGACAGCAATGCGAGCACAATTAGCGGATGAACGTTCTCGTAAGGTTCACAATAACACTGACACTTGTAACGCGACGAAGCAATTGACTAATGATCCTGTTAGCGCGTGAGTTTGGCTCGTTTCATTTACTTTTTGCTAAACTCAATTGGCGATGCTTCATATACAATATTATAATTTTACTATATTCAGACACTTATACTAAGTAGACCAAAACACTGAAATGGCAAAAGGAAAGGATAAATAAATAATTAATTAAATACATTAACACGCTTTACATTTCATTCAAATTATTTAATTAAGCAACATATTATTAAGCAGATGTATATTATCCAAAGGTATTCGATAAAGACAAGCATAAAGGAACGCAAAAAACACATGTAATTATTCTTAATTTACATATGTAAACTTAATTAAGTAGAATTAGCATATAAAATTATGATTGTGACATAAATAGTGTATAAATTAACAGTTACGACGAGCTCTAGATATTGATTGCGAACGAGTCGCGGCGCGGCGGCGGAACTGTAACAGTCACTAAATGGGAGCTCATTAACAACGTCACTTGTTATTATACAGCTTTACAAAAACATCATAAAAATAAGTCTGGTGTTGGTTTTATTTAATTTTTACAGTCCACTTTAGCTCGAAAAGGGATGATTAAATAAATAGATAGTCAAAGCATATTAAAAATAAACAATGAGTTAGACTCGGAGGTATTTAATGCTTTCCAGATAGAAATGTAAATCAAATCATATTGAATCGCTTATCGATCAAGAAATGTAGAATATGCCATAAATTAGACAACTAGGTATATATTTACTATGTTTAAATAATTATGTGGATTCCTTTGTTAATATGAAAGCAATTTACTTTTAATAATTGACATACGCAATTTATAAAAAACAAAATGATTCACACGGATCTTGAACTCTATGCCTCTATTTTATTTACAAGAAGCCAGACTTGATACTTTTACTAGGACATAATACTTGATGCAATTTATTACTATCTATGTGCGGCAGTGTTGGCAGTAATGCCATTAATTAGTGCGTAGTGTGAGGTCCGTGAAACTGCGCGTCGTGCCGTGTCGTTAGTGTGGATCAATGAAAAACTCCTGAATGAGATGAATGACGGGCAAGCCTGGAGCCGGAGGCTGCGAGCTGCGACCCCACGGCAAGATGTGCGATGTGCGAGCGATTATGCTGTGGAGTACATTGTAACATATCACTACTGCCACATGATTCTGTAAAGTTATAGTCTTATGTAGCAGATCTAATGCGGATTAAATAGTGAACTTAACAAATTGTATCAAACTGCTTAATTTTTTTTCGCAAGTTGCTATGAATTAGCCGAGTATTACTCAGTAAGCTTTTTGGTGTCGGCGCGCGGCGGTGGAATATAAGTTAAATAACAAACATCTGAGTTCGCAGCGTATCCGTCAGTGGTCTCCGCGTCACTCTGCGACATTTCTCTAATAATGAATGGTGCGTATGAGGTGCAAACTATTTTCATTGGCTGCTCGTTAGGTGCTCGCCTGCGCCCGCGCAGCGTGGAATACGTTAGTGCGCAGCGTGAGACGTTTTTGCTATTCGCAAATGAACGCGAAACGTGCGCCCGCGTCGACTGACGAATGCTCGGCTCGGGGCATGACAAGCAAGACTGATGTTGCGAAATTGTAAAAACATGGAGTTTGTCCGGTAGAGTTATGTGCGCAGGCACTAGCGTGGAGTGGTTAGCGGAGTGTCACGCGTCGCGGGGACGCGGGTATCTGTCACGGTGAGGTAACATGTTAGGGAAAGGTTCCAATAAGTTCGTTTAAACATCACAAATCGATCAGTTACTGGCAGCCCTAGGAAAAGGGCAAACATTCGTGTTTATCTCATTGAACACACATTATGTAGGCTCATTTTCTCAGTTAAAGGACAACTGATGCGCATTACCGTGTGGTATTTTATTTACCAGTCGTGAGGGAAATCGATGAAGACACAAATTTCGCGGCATCTCGGACGGCGCGGCGGCGGCGGGGGTCGCGGCGGTGATGGATGCGCGTGCGCGTAATTGACAGCGACATGCGCGCGCGCACCCATGCATCAATCACCCGCCCGCATGCGCAGTCCTCGGCCACACCAGCCCAGGTAGGCCAGCCATTAGCTTAATTAGTAGCATTCTCATCAAATGAGAACCAGGAGATGCCTCGCTAGTCGCTACTCAGGGAGGAAATATATGCTGTTCAGATTGAGGTTAAGAGATTGTCTGATTTTTAATTTATCTTTGATATGGCCTGGATATAATGCCTTCCGCATGCTTTGCTGTACTTTGTAAAATACATAAAATTCAAACAGAAACAATGGTTTCACTATGCAAATACAATGACAACAAATTACTATTTTACATATAGTATTTATTTTATGTATAGAAAACAATTTTTATTTAGGAGAGGGTCGAGCATGCACATTATTACCTACCGGAAAACGGGAGAGGAAGAGGCTTTACCCTCAGTGGGACTCATACGATAAGGAGGCACCATTGGTCTAAAAATCACGCTTGGGTCATGTTATATTATGTATTCTTGTTTTAGTGTTAGCCTTTCTTTCAATTGAAACGGTTCTATTATTATACATAGAACCACGTATCATCAATGGAAAAGAATAGTAGGTGCATACGACAATAATACCTTCATATGTCTTGAAGTTGTAAATAAAAACTGAAACATTAAGACCGTAATTTCCTGCCAGTCACGGAAATCCTGTGTAAGCAATCATAACGTATCTAATGCGACGCTAACGCCATCTAGTTCATTAAAACTCATTTATTTCAACAGCTTTTTCTGTAAATAAAGGAAGTACCTCTTGCCCGCGGCTATGCTCGGCTACTTCCCATAAAAATACAGAAGTGTATTTATTGGTGTCATGCTCAATGACAATTAGCAGTTTAGAATTATGATTTAAAGGAATTATTGTGATCCTCGGTACTCATTGGCTATATTTACTAACAAAATTTGTGACAGTAAGTACCTACCTATATAATTTGTTCAAAGTAGTAAAATTAAGTAATAGTCCACGCCTTGCTGGTGAACTTGGCTACGGCAATAACGGTACTTTTTATATAATTTATTTGTTCCGTGGCATTTCATTTGATTTTACACTCTTTTTAATAATTATTATTTACGAGTAGGTACAATTTATTTCCATTACATTTTGTAACGTTCCTCTACACGATGCAGCTAAGCCATAGCCCACAGGTAAAGCCTGCAGGCGAGCAAGAGCCCGCTCCCTGCGTATCGCTACGAACACACTACGACTCTACACAATACACTCTGTGACAGTAACATCCACTATGCCACTTCTTCTGCCTTTTCACAGGGTCCAGCTGAATACCGTATTGTATGTGAAGTGACTGCCGGCCTGTACCTACCCTACCGTGACCCTATAAGTTACACTCAGACACATCAGACAGTATCATAGGTACCGTAGAGTCAAGAATGTAACGTCCGACATTTGTGTCGCAGCGTAAACGCAGCCTAATCGCGCGTCCGCCGCGAACTAATGCGAGCTCGTTAACCTCTCGCCGCCACATGCAGAGACCGTACGACTCTTTACACTCAACTATTTACACATTCCTTAATCTAATTAATCGGATTTTGACACATTTATTAATTGTAAGTACCTATCTAACAACAGACAAGCAGTTATGATTGTTTTTTTTTGTTTAAATTAATTTTATACGAGTATTCCACTATTAAATAATTTATAACTTAAATAATATGTAATACATAAGTTAAACTAGAACATCATCTATTCCGTTTAAAATATACGTGGATTTTGTTTTGGATCATTATTTGATCGGGTCTTTTAGAACTGCACTATATCGGTCTGCAACAACAACTATGCAGCTTTCGAACTACCACATCAGCCTCTGAGGTCCAGTAAGCTGCTAATCCCAATACCCTATGCGTGTAAGGTCACTCCATATATATTGCAGTGTCGTTCCCGTAATGTCCTCGCAGGCGCGGGTGGCTGCTGCACGTAAATCTGCAGCGACCGGCGAGGTGCGCGCGCGCAGCGGGGCGCCAACACGCACCGCGACACATGCGCAGGCGCCCAGATCTACACTAAATATAAACATATATACAAATGCTCACTATTAAATTTCAATATTATAAAAAATATCGTAAATTATTTCACTACTAAAGAAGACAAATACTCTGAATTCCTCTGAGATATCGCTAAGAAAAGATGTTTTAACATGATTACGGCAAGAAATACATAGGATTTTAGAAATTAAATTATTTCCTTCTTGGAATGTAGTTTACGATCAAGAAGGCTGGCATCTGTAGCGAGCAAGCTAGAGGCTATTGGTGGTGTTGGTGGTTTCTTATTTCCTTACTGTGGTGTGCTCTATGAAGCTAGCAGTTAGTAATTTTTGCTGAAAAACGAATTCGCATGAATACAAAATTTAAAAGGATTCATGTTGCCCGACTTTTCACATTTCAAGTTTATACGTCCATTCAATCTCCTCGGAGTCGCCGCATACGCAGCCTAACATTCCCCAGAGCAACGCAAATTAATCCCGTGTAGTTAATTGAATGTGAGTGATCATGAACACGCGCAGCACCGCGACACCGCGACACGGTCATCTCACATAATTTATATCAAACGATAAGTTCACGGCCGAGCTGCGCATGCGCTTACACGGCTTAAGAGGTTAAGATAAATATTTAATCTTCGGTGATGGACGACGACGGGGACCAATCGCCATAATCACCAAAACGCGGTTATTACACAAGTTTGTAAGTATTCCTAAATGACGTGACAAATGTGCCTTATTAAGTAGCCGGAGATGCGCCGGCGCGGCGCAGGCCGTTATGCGCGCGCTTTACACTCTCGGTAATGTCGTAATTTAATAAGGGCTACCACGTATTACGTGGCCTGTTATCTGTCAGTTACTCTCACATCGAGCCTAATGTGCGTATGTTAGTTTGTGTAATGTTGTGACAGCCGGAATGTGTTCGTTGCTTAACAACGTTTTATGAAGTTGAAAGATGACACGACTACTACAGTAATGAATATTGAGACGGCAGTTACGGCTCATTATATTATTAAGGTGTGTAGGAGGCAAAGCACAAATAAACTTAACACTATATTACTTACATATTATTAAACTACAGAATAGAATGTGTTTTATTAAGTCTGCCGCGTGGATTAATTGTCACCACTTCTGCTGCGCTGCGCCGGCGCACATTAGCATGAGAACAGCAGGGTCGCGACTCGCGGCGGCCGCAACCTTCTATTATTTCGCTAGAGCTGAACCGCGGGTGTCGGCAGGGACCTAGGCGAGACGGATTATCCCGATTTATTTCATATTTATGCTCAAGTTAACAGAGTATTGAACTAAGGAGTAAGGTAGGAGGGATTAAGTCTATCTGTTAGGGTTTTCGGTCATGCTACTATTTAAAATGTGTCATGTGTCAATTTTATAACATAGAGCTACACATTTATGTCTTTGGCGTATTGTTTATTATAACCTGTTCACGAGCTTTGAATTTTCATCAGTTGTCTTGCTAGATCAGAGAGGTTTACTTTTGAGTTCTTCTGGCAATATATTAGCGGGAACACTTCATACATAACCCTCGTCACTTTTATGCAAATATCAATTAGACGATATTTAAGCGAAAAAGTGATACCCATTTTGGAACAAATAAATTAAAAACTGGCGACGATATGAGGTTTCCCACGGCTACCAAGCCCTGGCCGAGCTGAGTTCTTTTCGTAGCTACCTCAACATTTGCCAACGTCGCTTATCAAAGGGTCTGTGCATTAGCATGATAAGAGCGCAGAGATTTACGGCGCGTCACCGTCGCGGCTTTGTGCGGCGGCTTATGATGATGCACGGCGTCAGCGGGAGCCGCGACCCTCTGCTCGCGTGGTGTTCATACCGCGCCGCCATTCACCGAGTGCTGCGTGTTGACTCCTCTGACAATACTAACGGCTACCCCATGAATCAGGATTGCGGAGAAAGGAGGCCTATACAAGAGTGCTAACGCTGGTTTTGTATGTTTCCAGAATTTACATAATACCCAGCCTACCTTTACTGTAAGCGAGACTAATATTTGCATATTTTGGTCCTATATGTTATCGGTCCTATTTTCGTCTCGATGGTTTTTTACCGATATGTCGAGCCTAGAACATAACAAGATCGTATTGATCTCTTTTTTGAGCGTCCTTCAAGTTTAATGCTGTAAAGCTAACTGGGCTCGTGGGACCATATACCTTTGTTTATGTATTTTGATCACTACTCTACTATAGAGTTATATATAGTGAAGTGAAAGTAATATTCTTGCATTTAAGGTTACTATTTTCTCTTAAAATGATTTATTTAAAGTTTTCAAGTAACATACAAATATTTCCCGTAAACAATACAGTATTTGGGTTAATGATGGCCTCTTATTCCTGAGACGAACTGTTCGCCGCACCGGCATTGAACCCGGAACCTTTGCCACAAAGCACGCGGCACACAACGTCCGCCCCTCGTAAACCTGTCGGAAACATAACAACTTCAAACAAAGTCACATTTATATTGCTAGTATGTACTTTGGTAAATGTTCACATTCTTTGTTTTTGCAGTCGGTGAAATATCAAAGGTTTCGAAGGAAATAGTAGCTTTTACAAACAAAATTTGTAATTTCAGTCATGATTTCACGAATAGCCGTTTCCTTTTAGTTTTACTTTACTAAGCTACCAAGCTCCATTCAAAACTCCATAGTTCACAACCACGACACCTGGACTTTGACAAATCATTTCTATATACTTTGCTTGAACGATTTAACAAACACAACGGTTTCATGTTCAGGAGAAAACATCGTAACTCTTTGAGAAGTGACTATCAGACACAACTGTTATGTTCACTCTAATGCCCCATGAGAACACACCGTTTCTCCATTCCCTTATACAACTGCCAGTTACACCGAGCACCAGTTCTAGCACCAAATAAATCTGCCACCGATCTAGATCACTCACAGCCCGCAACAAATGCCTCTCCTTGTCGCAGCCAACTGCAGCATTATACAAAAACACAGGTTTCACCCTATCTGCGCGAATCTAACGCATGCTGCACGATACAACATCACGGCTCGGCCAATCAGATGGCAGTAAATAACATTAGGAGCAATCGTGAAGTGTTTTCACTTCCAAATGTGTTGCATTGTGTGGCGATGGTATCGAGTGTCTGCGCGGACACTGGACACCGCAGACACCGCTGACACCGGTATCGCGCGATCTGCAGATGTCGCGACTATAGCCGTGAATAGAATAGCAACACGGCGCCGCGCGAGGGTTCTCACCGCGCGGGGACTAACTGTGCATCTTGATGATAGGGACTTACACGTGAAGGTTTCAGGTTTGTCAATAACTTTACCTGCTACAGATATTTAATCAATATAAATATGTCTAAAAAATCCAAAAAAATGTGTGTGTCCTCTCCTTCTATTCCCCTGGTCGTCCATACGTTCTAGGATACCCTACATCTTAACTTAATTCTCAATTTCAAAGGTGTGAGTGAATGCAGACAGAAATATTTCAAAGCACGTTTAAATAACTGTTACTAATTGTCAAACTACGCCTACTAGTAAACGTATTTCTAACTAAATGGTTTAACAATACACTGTTCTCTGTACTCGTCAACTCCTGCGCACATAATTCAGATTCGCGTTGGTTGTGATGTTAAACGCGGGCTAATAAGATAAGGCGGCGACAGGCGCGGCGTGTTCCCGCGGCTCGGATGTCAGCTACCCGCGTATTAACGCGACACGTCTCATTACACGCCTAAACTGCGCCGCACCACTGTGTTACCGCACTGTACTGCTGCGTTACCGCGCCACACCACTACGTTACTGTGCCGCACCACAACGTTACCGCACCGCCGCCGCGCCGCTGCACTGGGGAACTGTGTCGCGATTTATTGTTAGACAAGTCAAAAGTTAGTGAAGTCTTGTTTGGCGTTGACCATTCCAGTTGGAGGTGTCCCGCGCTTGTTACAGCGGTTATTACTTCGGAGTTGCGACATTATCATTTAAGGGGCGCAATTAGTACGGCACATAGCTTAGTTTTAAGCAGACAATACTGCAGCCAAGCGTTGCGCAATGCGTTAACACTGTTCAAGCTGCCAGTAGTGTCTTCAGGCAACTCATTGTGCCACTGTACCATTTCGTCCTGAAATCTTTTCGGTAGTTTTTATATCAGTAAGTCATTCGGCTGACATTATTTTGGTATGATCGTACCTACATATACTAGCATATAGATACTTACAATTGAAACTACCTCCGTAAATTGAAACTAACAGTGCAGTGAAAACACGTAAACATATGTTTGTACTTGAACATTAGTTTGCTACAATAGACAGTAAGCGACATCCGAAGTTACTGCTGATGTTCAGTCGCTCGATTACATCCGGTCCTCGAGGATATTGCCTGACAGAGTTACAATGCTTTCGTACATTAGCTACATAATGTAGTCTGCCGGATCCGCTGTCCAGCGCATGCGCAGGTATCATTTTAGATAACTGTCTGTGCATAACGCACTAAATAATAGTAACGGACATCTAAGGTGTTACACACAGGCTCTGACCACCTGCACTTAGATTTGTAATTTTAGTTTTTTTGTCTATAAATAAGGGACAAAATACCAGCAGTCGTCGCAACATAAACAACTAACAACTAACGGAATACATACGTACCGTCCTGTTCCCGGTGCGACTAAAAGTCGCATGCGCCGCTAAGCCAGCGCACTCCGCAAATATGTGAACTCCAGTTACAATAAAGCAGACAATTCACAGCGCGACAAGTGATTGCGTAGGCGACCGTTACCAGGATTTACTGCGATCGATAGCCGGCGGTAACTAACCGGGCCAAATAGGGGCGGCATCGGCCAGCGCAGGCGCAGGCGCGAGACAGATGGCCGCGCGCCCGCGCTTAATGCGCGCCTTTACCGCGACAATCGTGAAATGTTAGCGGAAGATATGTCGCGCGCGATTTGTGTGGGAATCCGCTACTGAACTATATTCACGACCGCACCGGAGCCTGAATATCCTGTCAGCAGGTGAACGGTGTGACGCTAGAGCCCTAGACTTATGGTTGATGAATCTGTTAGCATCGGACGTCTCTTGTAGGAAATGACAAACTTGCAGATTAGCAAATGTTGCATGATTCTTCAAGTAAAAATAATTTATTTAAATTGCATAAAACTTAATAACACATAACAAAACTGTTGTAAATAGTAGGTACCTATATCATCAGTGAGCAACAATCAAAGCAGCATTGCAAAACAACAACAAAAACGATGGTGAAAATAGTGCGCTCGTTTAATCGGTTATCAGCCAGACATCGATCCGACGATCCGCACGTAATGAATATAATAATAATCTGGTTCGTAGAAGCAAACACGAATCTCTATAATTGTGTTTAATCGCCACCGGCCCACACTGGCCAAAGCTGGCCCACGCTGGCCGACGGTGTGCACACGATGGCCCATACTTATTTGTGCACGATGTTATTAACAAGTAGATCATGCACGATCATGCATCACTCTCTACTTTCTAATGCAAGTTTTTAATAACTTAATTGCTATATGTAACAGTAAATACTTAATGTTAACTCTCACTAGCGGAAATATGAGAAAAACGTTCAAACTCTAGCCAACCGTCCTCAGATCTACATACACGGATTTATATAAAAAAAACGACTTAGTGACAGCCAAATTCAAATCAAAGTAGAAACGAAATCAAGTCAGTCTTACTTAAGCGAGCATAACGACCCGGACTAATTACATTTTAATAGCGGAATTAAGTTGTGGGCTATTATTCAAATTGTGCATGATTAATAACCGACCGGTGATAATCTAGAGGTGGATGACCTGTCGTGCGCGAAGTGTTCACACAGAGCTGTAGGTGTAACACAGCATGTCTAACATGTACAGCGGTGGTGACTACCGGGCATTCAATGATGACCGCCAACCGTTCGGGTCCAGAAGCGAGCGGAGAATTGTTGACACATAACAACGATCGCCATTACCACCGTGTTGACTCCACACTGCGGACAAGTGATTCGGGTCACGCTGGCCTGACTCCAGATCTGTCGTAGTGTGAACATGATACATTACAGGCATATTCAGAATTTTCACTCTAAATATCCTGAACAACTGAAAGTGAGCTATTTTATATACATTTTGAGTGCTAATTAAATGTTATATTGTTAATTGCATAAATTTGACTGGACAAGCCAGATTATACAAATAAAGAAATGGTGAGGAAGATTAAAAGGACGTATCGTGCAAATAAGAGATTGTTCGCCAGTTTCATACGTATTTAAAAACATCCACCATCGCTACAGAAAAGTTTTTTGATGTTATTTTCGAGATCAGAACTAAATGGAACTTCTGCTTATCCTACCTATACCAGAGTATGCTAAATTAAAAACGCAATAAAATGGTAACGAGTGTTGAGTGTGTGGCGACCGCGAATTAGTATCGTTTAGTTGTGGGCCATTAGCCCAGCTGTGGGAACTGCCTGCCGCGCACTGATGACGCAGCCTGCTCGTATGGAGACGCCTCCGCCACGCTCGACTACAAGCGTTTTAAATAACTTTATCTGTGTCGTCACGGTGCTCGAGTGCGGCCAAATGAGTCCGAGTCTACTAACATTTACAATTACATGCTAGAGTAATAACGTTATGGTCGTCTTGAAACCTTTCTAGATGTTAATGTTTATTTGTTAGACTGTAAGTTCCAAACCAACTTTTCTAGATACGACTTAAATACGATATTATTTATGGATGGTATTTAAAAGTACTTCAATTTATTCCCATTTCATTTACCTAATTTTGTCTGTGTTCCACCAAATATACTGAATGTGCACCAAAATATGTTCATTAAAATATGTCATAACGAGCATCTATTTAACAACTGTTGCAAATTTGTAAAAATAGTAATACACCTAATTTAAAAAACAAGCATTTATTTTTTTAGTTTTACTTCAGATAATGCACTGCAAAATGTATTTGAATCAAACACCAATTAATGTCCAATGTAGCTTTATTAATAAAAAATGAACACATTATAAAATGTAATGCTTACTAAAAATGTTTTTTTAATACTAATCAGTACGAACCATAATAATTCAAAATGTTAAACAAAGTCTTTACTCCTACAATGTTCACATTATCGGTCCACTCAATCTCTGCAGTACTTCTTTAAATTATTGCACCAATAAAGCGCACTTTGCCTTTGTAGGACGCCCACGTTTGCTTGCATGCATGCAGCATGCAAGCAAGCATGCAGCATGCAAGCAAGCATGCAAGCAAGCAAGCAGCATGCAAGCCAGCATGCAGCATGCAACATGCAGCAGGCATGGTTTCTGTCACGGCTCCGGCGCTGCAGGGTTCCGGCGGCCCCACGCGAGCTTATCGTCGCAGATGGTTTTACGCTCACCACCGCAGCTTCGGCTTGCTGGCCGGCTTTGCCGGCCAGCCTCAGCCGCGGCGGCGAGTGTTAAGACCACCTGCTCCTCAGCCCGCGGGCCGCCTCACCCCTCCGCGCCTACGCGACTCTAAATTACACTCTAGGGTAGGGCAGAAAAGACTACGTGGAGTCGGTTTTGCAGCGATTCGGTTCTTTCACTAACTCAAATTTGTTTCCGTTATTTCTATTATGCTAATAGTGATTAGGCCTAGTAACATTATGCGAATTAAATTTATGCCAAAACAAATTAGCCTTCAACATAATTATGCCAACATAAACTGTATGCTAAAAAAAAATATAGGAAAGTATTATTATGGCAAAACAAATTATGCCAAAATCGTTATGCCAAAGTATATTAGGACAAAGAATATTATGCAAAAAGAAGGGATCCCGTTACATTGACCCTTTACCCAGTCACTATTTTGGGCACCGTCTCCGTCGCACAACAGAGAGCAATAGGCAGGCATATGCGCGTCGCAAGAGCGCCAAAACCATTTTCAGTAAAATAAATATAAGTCTTAGAAGTAATGTTTTACGAAATGCATTATTTGTTCTTCAATTATAATTATTTCAGTAACATAAAAGTTGTACAAAACCGTTTTAAATGGGTATACGCTACTAGGATGCATACTAAATATTTTGTGTAACAGTCAGGAATATTTGGTGCACGATCAGTATTTTTCGAGAAAGAATAAAATAGTTATTGTTACAATAGAATATTTGCAGCGCACTACAATAAAAAAGTGTTATATCTTGGTGTTAATTTGGAATTTGTTTGATGTAACATATTTTGTTGGCCGAGTAGTTTAATTAGGTATAGTAAAACAATTAAACGGGTTTAAGATCAATATTTTAGAAATGCATACATAGATGTACCTTTAGATTTTTGGTGAACACAAAAATATTATCCATTATTTATTAGTTCTAACATTTATGTTTACACAGCAAACTGTAATTTCACATTTTATTGGATTTCAAGTTATGCTAAGTAACATTCTCTATTCCACACTTGTCGACAAATGTAGAGCAAGTCATAAAGTTACGGTCACCGCGGTGTTTATTTTCAAACCCAATCATTGCTAATGTGTGGAGCGTGCGTGGCAGGCGAGAGCGGGGGGAGGCAGCCGGGGGAGGAGGCGCGGGGGGAAGCTTCCCACGATCTGCAGCTGTCAGATAATTGACCTACATCGCGGACGAGTGGTGAAAATGTTCGCTAATGTGAATATTAAGAGCTCTAACTTGCAACACACTCATGCGGTAACAGACAAAACTGATGTTCTTTGTGCTCCTTCCCTGAGTCGACAATAGTGAGACATGGTTGGTTCATAACTAGCATCAAAATAGCCAAAAATGCTTCGTTTGGAGCATTATATTAATAAAATAACAGACTGCGTTTTTGTTACCTATTAAGTTTATTATTGTATAATCAGGATGACTATCACAAGATATAAGATAAGAGATTCTACATAGAAAAACAATAAGGGTGGGTGTTGTTACATTGCAGTTAAACACACCTATGACGACAATAAAAAACGAGCACATAATAATTCGGCAGCTATAGACTTGACTCTCATGTTTACAAAGAGAACAAAAAACCAGATCAGACACATCAGTCATGCGCTACACCCACTGATTACCGCGGGCGCGCGCAGCGTCCACTCCGCGGTAATTGGTGTAAGCTGCCTTCACACCGACAGCTTCTATGAACGACTTCTTAACTAAATTGTACTTAATAGCCGCCGCCATTGTGAAGCCTCCAAATGTCAGGGGTCGACAGAACCGGCGACATTTCAATATGTCCAGCATTTCCTTGTGGCGTGCGTGCTGACACGCATTTAAATAAATTGGGAGCTCAATGGCTTATTACTTTGAAAACTTAATTATAATCCATTGGTTTTTGTCGTAGAGCCCTTCCGTGGATATAATGAAGGGTTCCACGAGCCACTATTACTGGCTCCGTAAATATGTTAGTTTTTTTTCAGCTTGTTTTATTTTTCAGGACATGTATATCTTTTATCTTCAGTTGTTTATATTAGCATAGTATTATCTCGGCTAGTTGAGCGCTCATTAGCGTGAGGTATCGGGCAGGCCGCCGGTCGTGCTGCGCGGGCGCAGGCGCAGTGACGCCGCTCGTTACAAACCGTTAGATACGCGGATACCGACATGAACCGTGATTACCTATTCATTTTATAGATGTGTTTACAAATTTTGCAAATAACTAAAATATGATGTTTGTTGTGATTTTCCATATTATTATATGAGATACGAATTTATACGAAATAAATACGATATTATACGAAATAATAAGTCTTATGTGATATAATAATAAAGATATTATAATATAGAAATATTCGTTAATATGTCAAATAAGTAAAACAGCATATCTTGTCGTAAGGTCTTCCCCACAACAAAGTTATTTCGTCTTGTTGATCGCGACCTGTCAGGAACGCATTGTTTCAGCGGCCAGGGTATAAATAATTTGCCAGAGACTCTATATTTAATAAAGCTACATTATAAGCTGAGAATTGAGATTGACGGGCCTGTTGGTCTAGTGGTGAGTGACCCTGACTGCTATACCGGAGGTCGTGGGTTCGATTCCCACCCAGGACAAATGTTTGTGTGATGAGCACGATCATTTGTTCTGGGGCCCGAGTCTGCTATTTACACTCCGTGTCAGTGTGATCATAGTGGGATGATAGTGTCAACCCAATATGTGCCTAATTTTCGTATTCAGTTAAGCCAACAACAATCAGTGGCATGAGTGGCATGAGTGGGACGCGGTGTTGTCAATTTAAATTAAAAATAAAAGTGTCAAACATTTTGTAATTATTAATAGGCAACACCGATTGGCACTAATTAATAATAATCGTTTCTTATGTTGCAAAAAATTGTATTAATTGTTTTTTGAATACTAATTAATTGTAAAAGCCCATACAATATGGAATTTCTATTAAAAACTTGTAAATAAGGATAATTATGTTTTAAAAAAGGAAAGTTTTCGTTGAAATTGACACATTGTCTATGAAAAATAAAAAATGTTTAGCCATAGATATGATGCAACTGCTGTCAAAAAATAGCGGAATACGAAATTGTACCGGCCATCGGTCATATTCACTCAACTCGCGGCTCAATCGTTCCAATGGCCAATTGTGACGTTTTGACAGTTAGTAGAATGCCAATTATCGTAAAATGGTCCCACTAACCCCACCCACTCAGACGATTCAAGCAACTGTAAATAGCAGACTCGGGCCCCTGGTTGTCTGGGTGTAATTTATCTATAATATGTATGTATTTAGAAATATATAAGTATGTTTATCAGTTGTCTGGTTACCATAACACAAGCTCTGCTTAGCTTGGGATCAGATAACCGTGTGTGAGTTGTCCCGGAATATTATTATTATTTCTTTATTTCACAACAAACATATAAAGTACATTTTTAAATATATACAAAAAAGAAATATACATTTAAAAATATAAAATATAGTGTCCAACCGGCCTCGGGACAGGGTCCAAGCTGCCGGTGGTTAGGGCTCCAGAGAGAGGAACCTCCTCACGATACGCGCCGTGTCGAGAAGTACCGCTTTCTGAATCAAACCCTTGACCCAGATGTCTAACGAGAGCCTCTTGAGGTGTTGGTCGAGGCTCTTGGCTATTATGCCATTGGCTGTAATGACTATCGGGACGATGATTGCTGAGTCCACCTCCCACATGTCGACAACCTCGTGCGCTAAATCCAAATATTTCATTTGTTTTTCTTTTTCAGCTTTCACGAGGTTCTCGTCATGAGGAATCGTTACATCAACAATCATCGCCCGTCGCTCTGATCGATCTATCACCACTATATCAGGCTTATTGGCTACAATAGTCCTATCAGTGATGATAGATCGGTCCCAGTATAATGTGACATGACCATTATCGAGAACTGGGTCGGGAACATACCTGTAGTACGGAACCTCAGCTTCCACAAGTTTGTATCTCAAAGCAAGCTGCTGATGGATAATTCTGGCCACTTGGTTATGCCTGTGCAAGTATTCGCCGTTAGCAAGACGAGAACAACCGGAAATTATATGTCGTATGGACTCACCCGGACAGTGACATGCCCGACATATGTCCACTGTCCCATCCTTTATTATATACTTTCGGTAATTATTCGTCATGATAACTTCATCCATAATTGCACATACAAACCCTTCGGTTTCTCCAAAGAGATCACCGAAGCGTAGCCAGGCCACGGACGCCAAGAAATCTACATCAGGCCCATGAAGGGACCGATAAAAGCGTCCGTGTAGCTCCTTGCTTTGCCATACATCCCTGCGGTCCTTGACGCTCAGTACGACAGGTTTGTGCCAGTTCTCTTTGCCTAAGGAGAGCGGTGTGAAGCCCCTATCCACTGCCACCACATCTCGATGCATCCCCACGTCGACTTGGAGAAAATACTCCCTGAGGTTACATACCTCGCGATTATGGAGGGTCTTAGCATTTAGAAAGCCTCGACCCCCGCATTTCCGCGGGATATATAACCTCATTACTGAAGAGCGTGGGTGATGCATTCGATTTGCGGTTAATAGTGTCCGGACTCTCCTATCCAAGGCGTCTAACTCAGTCTGAGTCCACTTGAGTATACCAAAGGAGTACATCAACACTGGCATGACCCAACCATTAAAGGCACGCACCCTGTTGCCGCCTGACAAAAGACTTTTCAGTACTTTGTTCAGGCGGCCAAAGAAACGTGTCAGCAATGATTGTTTCATGTCAGCAACGTTGATGCCTAACGCCTCTGACATACCCAAGTATTTGTAGGTATCCGCTGCAGAAAGTGACCTTAGATTTATGGAATCCGAGAGTTGTATACCCTGGGATTCCACAATCCCACCTTGTTTTACATGCATGACCGCACATTTGTCCACACCAAATTCCATCCTGATGGAATTACTGAAGCTTTCAGTGATCTTCAGTAACCCCATCAGTTGCAATTCATTGGAAGCAAACAGCTTAAGATCATCCATGTACAACAAGTGGGAGATTACCTGACTTCCTCTCCGCAGCGAATAGCCCAGCCTCGAATTCTCGAGCAGAGTGCTCAGAGGATTCAAGGCCAAGCAGAACCACAAGGGACTCAGACTGTCGCCCTGGAATATTCCCCGCTCAATCCTTATTGGTTCGCCACTCTGTTGAATATCTCGACATCCTGGATAGCGAAGCACTGTAGTCCATCGCCGCATACATGACGACAAGAAAGCGCGTAGAGTTGTATTGATTTTATACAACTCCAGCACCCTCATGAGCCATGAATGCGGCACCGAATCATAAGCCTTCTTATAGTCTATCCAACATGTCGATAGATTCTTTTTAGAGCGCCGAACCTGTTGGCAAATGGTCATATCAATAAGGAGTAGCTCCTTAGTACCACGGGACCCATTCCTACATCCATTCTGAGAGGCAGACATGATAGAATGACTATCTATATGTTCATTTATTTTTACCCTCAAAATGGATGTAAGAAGTTTATAAATTGTAGGCAAACAGGTTATCGGCCTATAATTCTTAGGGTCCGTAGTACTACCTGTTTTATGGAGCAGATGGGTAGACCC
Organism: Autographa pulchrina; assembly: GCA_905475315.1. Taxonomy (NCBI): domain Eukaryota; kingdom Metazoa; phylum Arthropoda; class Insecta; order Lepidoptera; family Noctuidae; genus Autographa; species Autographa pulchrina. Next base: position 556,375 of record FR997782.1, read on the forward strand.
TGTAGTAAAGAACTGTGGGAGCGCATCTGATTCTATAGCATATTGGAATTGAGACGCTAAACAACCATGCGAACTTCTAAACCACTTAAGCCAAAAGTTTTGCAGTCCGTCCGGTCCTGGTGCTTTCCAATTTGACATCGGACGGATAGCATTGGCTACATCTTGAGGGCTGATGGTGATTGCCCCCATCTCCTGTATTGGTTCACATGATTCCTCAACGTCTCGCATCCAATCGCCTTCGGAGTGGCTGACAGGCACCGACCAGATGTTGCGCCAAAATGAGTTCGTGGCATCTTCATCTGGCAAGCGTCTATCATCCATCCCTAGAACAGGTCGCTCCCATGTCCTAAATACCCATCTTTGGTCCCTTTGGAACATACGATTCTGGTGGAACCTATCCACCCGACACTTATACCGACGAATGCGGCTCGCCCACGCACACACCTTCTGTTTGAAGAAGTCAATGCGCTCTGTAACACGAGCAGTGTATTCACTAGGACTAATATTAGTTCCAGTAAATGCCCGCCTTACAAAGCGCATGACTCTAGGCCGAGAATTGCCATCTTTAAATGCAATTAATTTGCCAATGAGTGCCCTAGCCTCAGCAACACGACGCTCGATCCTGCACTGCCAAGCTGGCACGGCTGGTTTTGGTCGTGTATCTAAGTTGATGTTATTTATTTTAACATTAGATACACGACATGCCTAGACCTATCTCACTCCTGAGCCACATTTACAAGTTGTTCTCGAGAGTAGTCACTAACCGCCTCGCTAGAAGACTCGACGAGTTCCAGCCACCAGAACAAGCCGGGTTTCGAAAAGGCTTTAGCACCGTAGACCACATCCATACTGTTCGGCAGATTGTGCAGAAAACCGAAGAGTACAATCAGCCGCTGTGTTTGGCCTTTGTGGACTACGAGAAAGCCTTCGACTCCATCGAAACTTGGGCGGTTCTGGATGCTCTGCAACGATGTCGTATTGACTGGCGATACATCGAGGCGCTGAGATGCTTATATGACACCGCCACAATGACTGTCCAGCTCCATGACCATAAGACCAATCCGATCGAGCTGCGTCGGGGGGTGAGACAGGGGGATGTTATATCCCCAAAGCTGTTCACCAATGCGCTCGAGGATGTCTTCAAGACTCTGGACTGGACTGGACGGGGTATAAATGTGAACGGTGAGCACATCTCGCACCTTAGATTTGCCGATGACATCGTCATAGTGGCAGAGTCGCTGGACCAACTAAGCGAGATGCTGCATGGCCTGAATGGAGCTTCACGACGGGTCGGTCTTGGCATGAACTTGGATAAAACCAAGATCATGTTCAATGAACATGTCATGCCGAGACCGATATATGTCGAAGGATCGATGCTCGAAGTTGTTCAAGAGTATATCTACCTAGGGCAGGTCATCAAGCTTGGTAGAAACAACTTCGAGCGGGAAGTCGATCGGAGAATTCAGTTAGGCTGGGCAGCGTTTAGCAAACTACGTCGAGTCTTCTCTTCGCCTATACCGCAATGCCTGAAGACGAAAGTTTACAACCAGTGCGTCCTACCTGTTATGACTTACGGTGCCGAAACGTGGACATTAACGGTTGGACTAGTCCACAAATTTAAAGTCGCGCAGCGGGCTATGGAGCGAGCTATGCTCGGAGTCTCTTTGAAGGATAAAATTCGTAATGAGGTCATCCGACAAAGAACCAAGGTAACCGACATAGCTCGTAAAATTAGCTCGCTGAAGTGGCAATGGGCTGGCCATGTCTGTCGAAGGACCGATAGCCGTTGGAGCAGACGAGTCCTAGAATGGAGACCGCGACTCGGCAAGCGTAAGGTAGGACGCCCCCCCGCCAGGTGGACTGACGACCTGAAAAAGGTCGCTGGAGGGGACTGGATGCGGAGGGCGGAGGACCGGGTGTTGTGGCGCAAATTGGGAGAGGCCTATGTCCAGCAGTGGACTATGATTTGCTAAATGATGATGATGACACGACATGCCGTTAGAGCCGCACAGTACAGAATCGAGTGTGTGTCACTAAGGTCTTCACTGCTTCCGAAATAAACAAGAAGCAGTGAATCTAAGACACCCATTATGGCCTTATTCCGGTTGTGCATGGGCAAGCGAGGTAATCGGGGCCTAAGGCCGGGGGGAGTTGATCGGAACTCCCGAATCGTATCCTCCAAAGTACTCCTTATATGTTCACTACACTGGGTACTTACAGTTATAGCCCCGTCCTCCTCTTCCCCGTCAGCAGGGTTGGTTGGCGGAGAACCAATAACCGGTACCACCGCGGGAGACGGGGTGCTGGCGGCGGGGCTACGCTGTACTTCAGAGCGTAAACGATCAAGTGTAATGTCATCCAACCTATGATTGCGTTGGATGACACGCACCTGATCCGACAGTCGTTGTGCCGATACGTTGACATCCGGTTCAAGACTCTGAAACAGAGACAGCATTCTCGCACGGTACGCAGTAAGGTTAGTTCCTCCCTCTGTCGCCCCGTAATATGCGCGCATGACGTTCTCGTTTATTCCTTGAGTCCACTTCATGCGCCGCACATCACCACCGGGAGCGGGAGCCCTGTTCGAGGCCGGTTGGCCTGAGGGCACCAAGCTGGACGGTGGCCGGCGTCTCCCCTGCCGACGCACAGGTGTTGGCGACGTCGGCGGGGAGTAGTACTCGTCGCTGGAGCTCGACGCGACTGCAGGTGCCGGTGCTGGTACATGGTCCGGCAGCTGGGAGACGGAGCTCGGCGACGAGTCCGGGGATGGTGGGCGTGCTGGTCTGCGAGATCTGCTTCTCGTCAACATTTTTCATTTATCCGCATTTGTAAATTTTATTCTTGTTATTGTAGTGAGTGACATATGTCAACTCTGGTATTTTTTAGTAGATATATGGTAAAAATAATAATATTATTATTATTATTAGAACCTCACAATCTTTGTTAACTCAAGGCTTAGTCATAATCTTTGAAGTTATAACCTTTCCCCTCAGTTTGGACGTTTCACAATCAACGTGAAGCAAAAGCTAAAATAAAAGAATACTATTTTACAAGACAAGTGTGAAACAGTTCCTATTTCAGAAAGAACATTGATTAACTATGTAGTATACCTATGAAATACTAAGGTTTCATGGAAATACTTAATCATTGAACGGAAAAGTCAACAAACACAGAATAAATCATTATGTAAGAAACTTCAGCGGATATTTTCACATTAAAATATCCTCCTAACTACACAATGTAAGTCACATCACTAGCTACGAATGTTATTTTTACTTCCCTAACATAACGTGCATAAACTTCAGCGGAATATTAAATATGTAACTGTAACGCGATGAGGAAAATCTGAGATAAATAGAAGTGCCGTCGCCGAGCGCTGCGCCGCCATGCCCGCGGCCGGAACGCTACGTGACCGCTGCGTGTGCGCAGCTGGGCGGGCGCTGGTGGCCGCGCCACAGTACATGCTGCACAGTAATAGGACTTTACTGGCATGTAGCTACTTTGAGCGTTTAAATGGTTCTGCCCTGCATAAAAGTGTCGCTATTTTTGAAGACTTAAAATAAGTGTTAAGGAAATATCCGTGATTACGGTTAGAGAATAGGGACGTAAGATAACACTCTTAGTAGTCTTTAATAATCAGGCAAGATTTTACTAAATTTACATTTTATCTTTAACAAGGTACTAAATATCTTGGTTTACTGAAGCAACAGGAACTGTTCTGTTAAGTCGTGTGCTAATCAGTATGCGGCGCGCGCGCAGCCCGCTTTCCGCTTATCTTCCACTCGTCAACCCCCGACAAATACACCCCCCCTCCCGCCCCGCAATCATCCCACGCGACTATTTCAGAAACAATTATAATTACAGAAGTACCACCCCAAACGTCGGGAAATAAACCTTAATACATAAATACCGTGATAAACTCCGCAAAAAGTAGGTAGTTTTATTACAAAACACCAATCCGATATAAGTTGTTTGACAAATGAAACAATAGATCGAATCCCTTCAGGGTTTGCCGGGGTTATGATACTAATCATTATAGCACCATTAGCAACACTAGCTCAAATGTTAATCATGCTCTTGACCTCATGTACTAGTGATCCTTCTGGCGTTGCCTACCTAGCGAGCACGTTACTCATACCATTCACCTGAATAGGATCAAAACAGTGAAGCGCACGACACTTAGCGATGTGAAAGCGGTAATCTCGTGAGATAAATCTGTGCGCATGCGCATCGCGGATCATTTGAATACACGCCACTAATATTAATGGCCTCTCTGCCGTTGTTTGGGCACACACTCGTAAATCAGAGATTAGAATCAATTGTAATTAACAAGTCAATATTTATATATTGTTGAGCACATCCGCTGCTGTGTGCGGTGATTAGAACGCTAACAAACATCATTGTTAATGGTCTGAGGAATGAACACTCTATTATAACACTCACAAAGAACTTCGTTTTACAAGTCAGTACTTTGATTCTACTCTCCAACGTAGTGAACATTTAATTTTGTCACTTTTATGGTTGCAGGTAGAATTTTTAGATATGTAGCGGGTTCATACTTATGTTTGTATGTGCTAGTAAAGTTAGTTAAGATATTTCTGGTTGTTGCTTCAAAAGATTTCTTCATGTAAACATAATTCTAGGTTATTTCCAAGACCTTTCCTATTTTGATTTTCATAGACATTCCTTTAATCATAGTTCGCGAGATACGCCGGTACCTACCGCGGCCGTTCATTATCGCATTAAGCTAACGGACTATAAACATAGAGCAGGAGCCCGAGCGGCCGCTCCTCGCCTACGTGAGCCTCCTGGCCGGCGACCGCGCCACTACACGGTAGCCTGCGTTACCGAGGAACATATGCGCATTGTAATTGCAACATATCTAAGGTTCTGTAATCTATGGCGGAACATAATCGTGTTTCGTTTGTACTTTCCTGGACTATAAACAGAGAAGATACTTTGTTGAGAACTGTTTGAGAGCCAAATTGACAAATTTATAACAAAAGCAGCCTTCTATTTTGGATGTCGGAAACACGACACTCAATAAATAATCTGTTCAGTTGACTTAAAAATATACGCGAAAATAATATCAAAATATTTGTACCGAATTGTAAAGAAATAAAATTTATCTGCCCTAGTAAATAAATGATTAAAATTTTATTTATATTTATTAGAGTATAAAACTTCGACAGCCATTTTTTGGCCTTTTGTCAACCCCAGGTCACGAGAAGTACTTAATAAACCAGCCACCAGAACACGCCTGCCTCGGTCAACACGTTAGAAGCAGATATTTATTAGTAGACGGTAGTAGTAACGAGTGGTGGACATCGAGCCACGCATAACGCATTCCCTCTCCCATTCATAAAACACAACAATTAACATAATATATTTGCAGCCATTTACATAAATCCTCGAGTTATTTGCTGATGTATCCGTTGTTCTGAGTTTATGCGTCGCAGCCTTCGAGTATGAATGATACCAGCTATAGAGAACTGCCGTTAATGTACTAGTGCTAAAACGAGGCAGTAGCAGGAAACTTTCAGGCAAGATATGCAAAAAAAGAAAAGCTTCTACAAAAAATAAATAAATGAATGTAAAAATTAAGTTTCTAAGTACTCACCTTTTAACTCGAGGCGAACATTTTCCGTAAGGGGTCTCCAAAACGTCTCTAAAATGTATGATGGATATACATAAGAATGTACTGTATCTTGTATTTGTATTATCTAAATTATTTTTTAAAAGAACTTATTATTCTCGTCTTTAAATTACAAAAACCCAACCGTGCGTAAAGTATTAACTATCGAAAACATAGTTCTTTGCTACAAACTACGCATTGTAATTCCTCCATCGTAAATAACATAATATATGTACACAAGAACAACACAATTTATGTTTATAACACTTTATTAACTTCACAATATCACAATGATTCACAAAATGAATAATTATGAAAATAAATATGCAGAATACACCATTAGAGAAAAACTGCCACAGATTATAAATAAATATCAAACCAACGAGCAAACTGCAACAGATAAATAAAAACAAAAAAAAATGGTACATAATTATGTAGGTAGTTATTAAATTTTATTCGTTATTTATGTTTTATGGTAAGGTTGATTGTTTTAGTATATAGTTTTAGTATATGACGAGCAGCATAAGTGGTATGAGCAGGCTTTTTGAACTTTAGCGAATTGGCTGTCATTTGATTTTTTATTTAAAACTAGACGACTGACGATGTAAAGGGGTTTTAAGTTATTCAAGTAAATTGTCAACAGGGATATTTTCTAAATTCTACAACTTACCAGAAACAAGGTTCGTTCCTATGCTCATCTTATTCATACCGTAAACGCGAACTTATCCCTGGCCATCTATCCCGTTCTATCCTGAGATGCGCGCGCACATCACCGGGAGGATAGCATAAAGCTGCGCCGGCGCAGTTTACAGCATGTTTTACGATCGGCGATAGCATCGATAGCGATCACATCACTAGCGGCCTCATGTTAATGTCTTGATATCGATGCAGATATACAGCAGTGATGGGAAGGCTCTTATCTAACTTGTATGCTGGCAGGCTGTTGGCAGGATGCTGGCAGGCTGCGGGCTTCGGGGACGTCCGCCTTATCGTGATGCAGCATGCTCTGAAGAATCGCTCTGGCAACCATCACACATCTTGTACTTAACATCTCTTCAATCTAAATATTGGCTACTTGATGGCTACTAGATGTTTGAAACATTATAGATCTTGATAACAGCATTGCTCAGTCCATGAATGGAATATTTGTGTTTATTGGTGTTCGGTATAGTGTCCAGATTACGTTTCATCAATTTGATCTCTTAACCCACGGGAATATAGTTAGACAAAACTTCCCAAATCAATATGGAAATGATTCAATTCCAATTCAGAATCCATCCAGCCACTGAGAGTTGCCGTTAAAATATTATACAAATGTGCAAAATTAAAATAAAAGCTCCCTGCCGGGCATTTTATTGCTCGGTCGTAATAATAACCATTTGTACGTATAAATTGATAAAAATCTTGTTAAAACTCACATAAATGATGGTATATGACGGGTGTGTATGACACCTGCTGTCAGTTCGGTGGTCGGCCTAATTAATATGCGGGGCTCGAAGCGCTGCACCCCGCGCCCCCCGCGCCCCCGCGCTCCTCCGGGAGACTTCCAATCCTAAATTCACAAAAAGTGCTCTGAGGACCGGATCTGTGATTGCGGGCAGAGCAGACAATGCGATGTACGCAGCATTGATATGAGTTATTATAACCTGTTGCGGGCAGCCATCACTGTCGCTGCGCAGCCTCGCGGGCGGTAGCTTTATCTGAAATGTTGGATCACTTCACTGAGACAAGAAGTGTGCGATATTATGTATTGATATTTATACAAGACGATTCGACTCGATTAATAGTACTTAAGTTTAAGTGTCATAAATGAAATATTAATACAACACAACCTTTAGTCATAATCTCAGTGCTAACAAAAAGTTTTCTCTTCGCTGATTTGTCCTGTTTACATGCTTTTCATAAAGCAATAGGTGTTAAGAAATATCAAAAGAAATAGGGAAGAGTAACATGTCTGAGCTGAATCGCAGCTATCGTCCAGGATCAGGCATCGTGCGAGCTATCTCTCCGCTATCCTGCCTCGCATCGCCTATCTCGTTCTCACAGGCTGGCAACATTCCGCGAGTATTTACGAGATGCCGAGTGTTTCCAGCCGCATAGCACAGCAGTGTTACTACACTGATATTAACAGTTACATTTAGTAGATGGGTACGAAATCCATTTAATAATAATAATAATAATATTCCGGGACAACTCACACACGGTTATCTGATCCCAAGCTAAGCAGAGCTTGTGTTATGGTAACCAGACAACTGATAAACATACTTATATATTTCTAAATAAATACATATTATAGATAAATTACACCCAGACAACCAGAACAAATGATCGTGCTCATCACACAAACATTTGTCCTGGGTGGGAATCGAACCCACGACCTCCGGTATAGCAGTCAGGGTCACTAACCAATAGACCAACAGGCCCGTCATTTGTTTTCAGCATGCAAAAAACTATAGACTTTCATAGGCATATTTTATTAGGTAAACGTAACTTCAAAATATTTAGTTTATGGCCTTTTTAATGTCCATTAACAAGCTAAAGTTTTTATGATGAGAGAATAAAACCCGTGTCAGGAACCGCGGCAGACCATTACAAAAACGAAATAAAATTGACAAGCGATTAATTATGAAATTCAGTCTCTACCTTGCGATGATACCTACATCGGTCGATGATACAGTCGACCGCCTATATATTATTATGATAACAGTTTAACAATCAAAACACTTTTATTTCAAAGAAGTATGGTTGAATTTGGCCTAGCGCTGCTATCACTGCGCATAACGCCATAAGTTCCCTTGATGAACAAGTCTTGCACCTCACACACGCACGGCTATCGATTCCACCTGTAGCGTGATTTACAGTATTTGCGAAAACTTGGAACAACATCGGCTAACTTCGGCTGACTTCGTGCGAACTCGCGTCGACTCGCATGGCCCACGACGGATATTTACGAGGTGTCGATTGCGCTTGCGCACCGTGCACATACACCAGATAATAGATACTATTAGATAAAAGGGTGTTTTATCTTTATATTCCTGTAATAATATAGACTACATTACAATGTTTTATTCAATTACCCGGTAAAGGTCTTTAGGAAAGTAACCACAAAATGTGGATACTCAAAATAAAAAGCGCTCGGTTTAAATTCCTGGTAAAACGTTTTGCACCGCGAACAAAAACAATATCCTTAATCCATTGATGTGGTGAATGTGCATGTCAGTCATTTAGTGTGGCGACCACAAACGTTGTGGTCTGCAGGTAGTGCTCACCACACGACAGGAAGGCTCGTGTACACTGAGCGCTGATGAAAGCTACCACCGACAAATAAATGACTTCAAAACACTCAGCGGTCATTTGCCTCTAAAGAAGCAAACTAAGTACATTTTTTGCTACAGTTAAAGCATTGCTACCTAATGTTATTTAATTTACCGCGTTATACCTACTTACACGCCACAGGGCATAACCAGTGCATTTTTGCCTTCTTGGATTTTAGAAAACATTACGGCAACTTATCTCAGTTTGTAAGTATGTGCTATTGTGCACACGAAGCTCTCATGATAAACATAAAACAAGCTTTAGTTAATATGGACAACCACGCAACAGAAGATAGTTCAGGTATCTGTAGTCTGTACAGGATCCTGGATCACGCTCATTCAGGCAGTCCATAGAGACCGCACATTACCGGCGCGACCGCGACGGCGTGTACCAGTCGCGACTGTCGCGTAGCTACGCCCGCGCACACCGCACTGCGGCGCTAGCACACCATTAGGGTATTATTTAAATGCCCAACTAAGGTATATCGAGCACCGTGTCCAAGAATGTTAATTTTGTTTACTAAAGAGAAGCACTCTTTACATTATTGCAGTTTCTATCAAATTGGTACTTGTTTATCTACACTAATATTTTAAAGAGGAAAGATTTGATTTTTTTTTTGTTTGTTTGCATTGAATAGGCTCCGAAACTACTACACCGATTTGAAAAATTCTTTCACTGTTGGGAAGCTACACTATCTCCGGTGGGCTATATAAAATATAAAAAAGTTAGGGATCCTTATTAAAACTCCAATAATGTAACCCAAGGTGTGAAAAAATTACCAAAAAACTTTGTTACATCGCGTGCGCTGCGAAAACTATTGATTATAGAACAAAATAATGTACTACGTCTTTGTAGAACATATAATTATCTATCTACAAAAAATAAAGCGACAGCATATGTGTAAGTATTATAGTTATGTCACAATAAGTGTTTTTTTCATTAAAAAAAAATATATAAATGCCACCGCTTTAAAAGCTCTTTTATTTATACTTTGAAATTAATCCTTATCAAAATAAATGATAAAAATTATTATATATTAACTTATAAAAAAACCATAATAATAATAATAAGCGAATTAACAATAATAGCAATTTAGCCTTTCGGGAATAAAAGTTGTTTGTCATTGTTCAATATTGTATTTAATATTCTATAGAAAGTTTAGTATTAACAAATTAAAGTCCCCGTCACGAGAAGCTATAAATTTTGTAAACACACATTCAGGGGTTTGCAATCTTTGGGTAAAATAAAATAAAAACAGTTTTGTACTATTTTTTTACAGGGATATAATTATATTAACACACACATCTAATTACTGTCTTCAGACGATTCTGAATATTCTGTTCATAAAATTCATACACTCGAAAAACCATTACTCTCTTTTTGACGCAATCAGTCAAATAAACACATACCTTTTGAGGTTCTTTTCGTGGCGAAATAATTTCCTTGGACGTACTGGGTCCTGGATCCATTATAGGTAGTAAAAAAATAACAATTCCTTATACAATAATTAACAATAACAAACAATATAACCTAATCCGCGAAAACACCACAAACAAACAGACGCATTCGAAACTCGAAGAGACAACGTCAGCTTAAACTTACTTCAAAATCTTGGCCCAAATGTTTACGTTCCATGAATCAGATGCGTTCCAGTACCACAAAACCTTAGACGACAGCTTTATATATCGCTAAAATATAACCCGATCAAGTGAAATTGCTCATTAGTTACGTATAACACGTATGTACGTCATGCGTCACTTTGACTTTATTGAATTTGGGATTATTTGTTGTTGATTAAAATGTCGCTACGTAACTTGGTAGAAGTTCTTTATTTACAAAAATTATAGCTTCTCGTGACGGGCACTTTAGTAAGGGAACTAACGACGTAACGGGGTTAAAGAGTTAGTCTAGTACAAGATCTGTATGGAACCGCGAGATGTTAGTTACACCATTCATAACTCAAGAAACCTGTTCTTGAGTTATGAATGGACCAATTTTTAAAAGCTTTAATTTTTTGGTAAAAAATATAAAGACATCGGGAACGGAATACAGGTATTTACGCGGGTGAAACCGCTTCACAATGTTGTGTTTAAAAACGCAATAATCCCTATGTCTGTTCGTATAAATATGAGGATATCAGTTTTGAGTTTTTTTTTTTACAAAAGTCATTAGTTGAGTCACTATTCTAAGCCATGATATTTACATCTTTATAAAGTGTGCTGTAAAACAGTTCTATTCAAAATCAATAAACTAACAAATAAACCTTTACCGGTTATTTTTGAACATATCACACTAATTACACCATTTGCTATTTATCACTTCTCCTTCACCCATGTGAACTTCTCTAGAAGTTGCAAATATTAGCCATTTCATGTATATAGCCGTTCATAAATCGGCGGCTACAGCTCTATACATCACGGCTGGTCAGTTGTAGCGAACGTCGTGTTAGGTGCGCGGGCTCACGTGAGATCGCGCACGCATACCGACGTGTATCGCCAGTACCTACACAAGAAAAAAGCATCGGCAAATATTGATTAAATATCGATAAAAGTGTTTTATTATCAAACATATGCTTGTTCGTTGGCAGAAGCAGAGCTTCATAATGAAGAGTTAAAGATACAGAACACATTTACATATTTTAAGCAAATGGTATAAAAGGCTCTGCTGAAAGTACTTATTAAAGTTTTTTATTAAAATAAACATAGGCAAGCAAGAGGATGGTAAACCACTTATAGTGCCTCGGAAAGCACGTTAAGCCGTTGATCCTCACTGTCATACGTTGATCTTTGGCAGTCGTTAAGTAAATTCTGACAACCAGTCTTATAATAGGATACTGCGTTACCCAGTAAAATGGCTTGTGAAGATCAGATAAGCAGTCGCTCCATAGAAGATACGTCATTCAGCTCAATCTGGTAAAATTGGAAGCCGAACCCAACACAGTTTGGGAAAAGGCTAGGCTGATTTGGTTTCTATTTTCCATGAAGTTTTGCAACACCAAGTCCTAAAGTAGGAATGAATATTGAATATATTATAAAATGCAATGCATGCATTATCTGCTAAATCTTATCGGTTTTAAATATCAAAATTAAACAGAGGCAAGCGTTCATCTAGAAACAAAAGTAACTAATTATGATACAAGTTTACGAAGTGTACGTATGTTAGTGGTACGAGGCAGACAGCTCAATAGATGGGGGAGCTATTGAGCTGTCCCTGTCTAGGACTAGGCTAGGACATGTCCTAGATCCCGCCTCACGGTCACGCGACACAAACTGGATGCAAGTGTAGGGTAGTCGTTGGTGCATCGTTAATTATACTGTACTGCTTTCTTTCGTGCGTAGGTATTATAATTACGGAGAATATTTAAGAAAAAAATATATATGCTTTAAATTCTTAGGAAATAAGCTATGGAAGATTAAAAATATTTACTTTACCTAACATAATTAGCTGCGGAAACGCAAGTGAAGAGAAGATGAGTTAGTTTGATATGTTCGCTTAGAACAACTAAAGCGATGTTATTCTCACTTGGAAGCTGGCGATAAAAGCGCCAATACCAACGGTTGGTAAATCGTAATTAATAATTAATAATAGTAATTAATAATATTGGCGTCTAATTAATTATATTAGCATGCAGTTTGTAATTACCTGCCGGGGGCAGAGGGCGCGGCGCAGGCGCAGGGTGACGTAACGCCAGGGTCGGCAGCCAGCAGCCGCTGACAGCTCACTGATAACCATCGCTTGATAACGACCACGATATGTTTGCTTGTATCATCACACCTACTTTCCCTCAATAGGAAACTGAGCTGAGAACTTTCAAAATTGCTCACAATGATTACTCCTGACTGGTAAGTAATCCCTAGATCCTGTAAAACTGATCAGTTTATTAAGTCAAATGTATTTTGTAACTGATATGTATAACCAAGCTAAGGGCACTTGACTTGAGTTTTGAGACATACTTAACTATTTTTGTCTCATGCTTTAGAAGCTGATTAAAACCTCAACTAAAAATACTATAACTCTTGTATGTCTAACCCAGGAATTGAATTCAAGAGTTCCCGCAGCAGTCATGTTCGCTGCCAACCGTCGCGTCGCCGCGTCGGGGAGCGATGAAGTGCTCCAGTTCAGAGATTTATTATTGTTTACGCAGCTTGTCTCGGTTACCGGCACTTATCGCGAACGGATAAGGTAAACCGATTAGTTTAATACCTGGATAGTTAAACATAACTGATTGCGTGACTGTTCGCGTAAATCTTGTCAGCTATCAGGTCAATTACTGCAGCTTACTGTATAAATTAGTGTAACCTTGATTGAAATACTAAGTAAATTAAACTAGACTAGAGAATAACATACCTAATACTCGATCTAGCAAAATCAAGTAAAACGTTTACATATTTTTAAAGGGTATTATTTGCCATGTTACTGATCATATAATTTGTACTTTATTGTATTCTTATACGGTTTCTAGTAAATCTAAACAAGAACTTTACTATATTTAAGAAGTATGCATTTTAAAAAAACCTATGATTTGCTGATCCTTCTATAAGGAAACTACAAACACATACCTGTCTTTTATCAAGAGCCGATAATGTCTCACTGCAGGAAGAAGTGTACCTGTGAACATTGAGGCCCATAATAACTTACTTTATTATTTCATAAAATCCTTAAACCTCAATTAGTTTATCAAAATATGTGATCTGGTGACATCATAAATAAGGATGTGTATCAAACAATACCAGTTCGAGAACTTTACATAAAAACCCAATTACAGTGAACCTTTTAAGTTGGAGTCTCCGCTTTCTCCTATAACAACAATCGTTTTGTTATTGTTAGCGGTCAGTGTGCCGAAGACGACAAGACACGGGCCGGACCTGCCGGACCGGACCGGACCGGGATGAGAGGCTGTCGGCCACGTCAGCGAGATCCACAAACACGCTCGAATCGTTTCCGACCGGTGGATAGGTAAACGATAGACACATCTTAAGGGCTATCACACCCAATCAAGAACATAGTAGGTACTTCATTCTTCAAAATTTATTAAACTTACTTTTTCCAATTTTAAATTGCGTTTATATAACTGTCGTTAAAGTATGTTTAACGTTTATGTTAATTCAACAGATGTAAAGTGAACTTGGAGAACCTTATAAACAAACCTTGGTACACAAAGTGATAAAGCTTATTTATTTAATCGCGTTGTGTATTCATGTTCTATTCGACATTGTCAAGATAACTCCATCTGTCTAAGTGATCCGAATTCAATAAAGAATCAGATATGTTCCTAATCCATTAGCGGCAGCCCTGTGGCCTGCGTGTGCGCAGCTCGCGTGGGCGTGCGCAGCGGTGTTTGCTCCTAATACTCGACTAAACACGGCCGACAACCATTAACTGTGCACTTTATTGGGCACTTGTTTGAACACATCTCCCCCCTCCTCCTCCCCGCTCCCCACCCCCGCCCGGCCTCTATCATAACCTCTTGACGATGACACGCGGCATTTAATAGCTAATACAGAAGGTTCACGCTTATATATTTTATTAAATAACTTTGATACTCATGCAGGTGTGAAGAAAGTGTTTTAGAAGTCAGCTACAGGTTCTACAAGTGTTATTCCTATTTAATGTGTTATGAACATTGCACATGTTACGAATCGTTTAAAACCGAAAAGTATTTTTGTCATTCTCCTTATCTTATTGTTTATTGGTAGGTTTATAAAGACCATGCTAGTTCTGTTTTAACAAACTAAACAGTATATTCAATTTTATTTCTCTTTTGAACTTCGCCCTTTTCATTTTCACTCTTGTTGTGTAAACCTTGCATTGCATGAACCTTCTGAGATATATCCACATCGCGACCTACTCTGCTAGTTGTACATTAATTGCTGTCATAATATCCGTAGTAATATAATAAAAGAAGGTTCTACTTGATTGTCTTTCTTTGTTTTATATTATCTTAAAGCTAATGGAGCTTATTTATTTCTTTTAACTTTCTTTTATAAACAGATTCAGACGTATAAAAGTTAATTATCATTTTATTTAATAGTATCTAACACCTCAAAGAGAGACGCTGGAAAAATTAATTTATAAAATCTTTAACTGTAGTATGACGTTCTTCATTACTTGTATTATTATTTTTTATTTTTACTCTACATAATAAATGTAAGGAAATAAATAAATAAAATTCCTAGCAGGATTTAAAATGTTTATATTTTATGTCTATTAGATCCTCATATTGTAAGTTTCAGCAGTTAAAAAAAAGTCGGATCAAACAACACCTTTTTAAAAATATATTATATTCTAATTTAAAGTGAACGGAAATTTACCAAAATTGATAATCATCCGTCATCATCGTGGTTGATCAGTTTTTCAGTTAAGCTTGTCGATTCTGTAAAATTCACACACCAACTCGCAACTCACTTCACTCTCACACTCACTTCGAATCTGACCTTCCGTGCTATTCTTTAACATTATTTTCATGTCTCGACAGCGGTATCCGCGGTGAGATGTCAAATACGTAATCTCGAATTTGAATTCTAAATCAAGGCCAATTGGGTTCACTTTTGAAGTGAGCTTTATTGTCACTTCACTGTCACTTCACTTTCACCTGTCACCGAAATTATTAACAGAATAGCACTAAAGCTATCACATAAAATGACGTTAGTTTTGTTAACAGATTGAATGAAACAGAATTTAGGAAACACGATATTCGCGACAGCTTTCACTAATCGTGATGATTACAATCATCATGATCAGTAATAACATAATGCTTTCTGTTTTGCATCAATACCTTTATTTCGTACCCACGCTGTCTGGCCAATGAGGTAGGGTGATAAAGAAGATTGTTTATTCCGTGTTATTGTGCTCGCGACTCGCGACTCGCGTGTTATTGCGCAGAGTAAACATGTGTCTTTACAGGTCTATAAAGGTTTACTTTTTCAAGTCTCTGATTATAACGGGTCTGTATAAAAGAATATTCAACTAACTTCGAGAGGTGAGGTCGCGACCGCTGGACCGTCGCGTCGGACCGCTGAGGAATGTAACTTAAATAAAGTATTGCTTGAATCACTTGGACAATTTAATAATGATATTCATGAAAATAGGCTGCCACTTGCTTAAGTAATGAATTATCATACATTATTATTACGTAATGTGGTACGTATTATTACTGGAAGTCAGATTTCATAGAACATAGTGCTAGCTTAAAGTTTAGTGCACCATAATGAAAGGCTGAGATATACGTTCGAAATTATATGAATATATAAGGTGCTATAAAAACATCTGCCACGGCTTTAATGGGAGGTAGTATTGTGTTTATAGATTACAATAGTAAAGATAAATTATTGATTATTTTTCATTTTTTTTTTCATACAAAAAAAATAACGTATAAATTTGAATTGATTTATTAGTATAAAACCATCCCGTGTAAGTAGTTGCACTTTTAAAACACTTGTATGCCTGCGTATTATTGCGTACCTAGTAGATTATGTAGTGACGAACTAGTCAGCTGATTACAGTTTTCATTTACAGAAAAGATGGAAAGAGATAGCTCAGTTGTTTTCATTGACGAAGCGTCACATTGCGCGTAGTGAACCACGTTACGCAGAATAGAGTCAACGTTAATTTAACTATTTTAGTCTCTCAAATTTAATTAACTGTTCCGGGGTACGAAAGTTCTTCACTATTGTAATCTATAAACACAATACTACCTCCCATTAAAGCCGTGGCAGATATTTTTATAGCACCTTATATATCTCGCTGATAGGTGACAACTGCATCTATAAATTCATAGAAATACCTTTTAATGAAAACAATCTTGCTAATAAATAATGTAACTTATCATTTATTTATTACAATAGACATAATAAACAGTAGTGTAATAAAATTAATCAATATTAAAATAGTCAACTTACATTTCAAGAACATATTGACAGCCTAGTTCCGAGAATTCGTAAACTCATATATTTATTTAAATCCCTTCGCCATATTGCTGACATAACATTGATACGATCTGTATATTTCGCTCTGTGTCAATCATTGCTGTCATACTGTATAACGTCATGGGGTGGAGCAGCTAAAACATATTTAATAAACCTAGAAAGGGCTCAAAGAGCAGTGTTAAAAGTTGGCTGCTTCTTCCCTATACGTTACCCTACTTATGATTTATACCAGCACTGCAAGGTGTTAACAGTAAGACAGCTATTTATATTAGGGACTATTTTTAAGAAGCACTCCGAATTGCCTTTTGATTCTGAAGTGGCAAAATATGGAAAAAGAGGCACAGCAGTTTGCGCTAAAACTAGATTTACGTATAGCTTAACCCAAAATTTCTATCTGTTTTTAGGACCATATTTATATAATAATTTAAATAAGCAGTTACTGATTTATCCATTAACAAAATCTAAATGTAAAAAGAAAGTTTGTACGTGGCTCCAAGGTCTGGATTATGATGCAACGGAAAGTCTACTCAAACCCTTAAAATAAATAAAATAAAATGCTCACACTGACACACATAAACGCACACGCAATACACACACACACGCACCCTCACACACACACACACACACACACACACACACCCTCACACACAGACACTCATTCACACACACAAAATGTTACCATTGTTATAGCTTATAGTTTTATTAAAAAAAAAAAAAAAAATTGTTATTCTTTTAAGTCTGCAATTTGAATTTTATTTTATTTTATGCTATTTTGTACTTTATTTTTATGTTTAAAAATTTGTTAGTAATGTATGTTTTACTGATTTACCGAGCTAACGGAGGGATGGCCTGGTGATCTGTCTCACAGGTTTTACCTACTACAGACACCAGTCTCTATATAACGTGTACAAAATTTAATCTGTAACTTTCTAGGAATGATGAGAAAATAAAGATTTTTATTATTTATTTATTATTTTATTAGTAAAACACGGGTGAGGCATCGCCGCGCGGCACACATATATCACGTAAACTGCGTCGATGACTACCGATGATAATATAAACTAAACATAAATATTGTACCAGTGTTCTTCGGTACCTGAGTACTTCGGTACTTTGGTACTCGGCTCTCGGCGGCCGTCGGCTTTCGGCTTTCGGCCATCAATTAGCCGAACAGCGTATAATCAATTAGCCGGACACACCACAATTATGGCCGGCGTGGGGACAACGTGTAGTGACACGCGACACCTCCAGGGTCTTTATAAATCACTATAATTATTCTTACCGTCTTTTCTTACCAAAGTTAACAGTTTTTTATTTCCGGGAAAATAATAACAGTGAACAAGAGTCCAAGGGCTCACCAATTCCTAATTAAGTAGTTAATCTTCTCATTTGTTCCGACAAAGCCTTTAAAAGGAGCATGAGTTAAACATTTAAAGAAATAATAAATAGGGAACTTCGGCCTTGTAAGTATTATGAAATAAATCTAGGAAATTTACAACTTTGCATGATTAAGTTCCCGGTTTGATTTCCACCGTATAAAAATATATTTTTTACTGGTATTTTCTTTAAGGGTTATTATGTGTCTGCATCATGTACGTCTTTTTATAAATATTTTTTACTGCATTCCCATTTATCATGGTATGAACATGAGAGTATTGAGTCGGACACATTCGCGCGGCCCGACGGGCGGCGCACGCGCATGAAGTTCTCGGTATTAACAACAACAACACTGCTAAATTACTTCATTTTAATTCGGACAGCTCAATATAAAACGTATTTCATGTTAGAGGAATTAGCTTTAGGAAAAGTGAGAAGAAAGGAAAATGAAAACTCATTGCAGCAAAATATTAATGTTTCGTCTATTGACATAGGCCTATTATTGCATATAATTTTAATGACCCAGGGAACCACGAGAAGTGCTAAGAAATTTTGAAACCAAACGTCATGCTATATTATTTTTGTTTAGCAATTTGCTCGCTCTTATAAAAAGAGACTAATAACAATCTCAATTGTATATTCATAGATTTGAGAAGATAAACGTTTATTCAATAGATAGAAACCATTTACAGGCACATAATAATAATAAAGAGTAAGTTACATCCAAAAACGCGGCAGCATCGTAAACAGAGAGTTTAAAAGTCGGGCCGATAAGCGTCGATAATATAGTGACACCTGCGACCGCGACACCGCGACACCGCGACACGACTGCTTGCGACAGATAACTAATTGTCGATACATAAGTACAAACGATTTATTGTATTGTCGCTCGGAACCCGTGTCTACCGTGTGTTTTGTTACATATCTTGTAGAGATAATTGGGAAGCTGTGTTATCTGCCCTCGAACGGTGCGACTTCCTACGGTTAATAGGAAGATAAATGTGTGTATACGTTACAAAAGTTGCGACATCCGACATATTTATGTACGCGGAGAACATATCGGCTGTGAGTGTGTGTCATCGAAGAAGAAACTGCGTTTTGATCGACAGATACAATGATAGATAACGAACTAGCTGCGACTGCGGCGACTCGCTCCGAGTAACGACTTTATTATTGAGCATATAAAAAGGTTGTATTGATATAGTAGCGATCACTTATAGCATACGGCATAACAGCATATCTGATCTGGTCGCGGTCGTCCATAACGACGCCGTGTATGCGGAGAGCGTGCAGCAGTGCCACTGTCCCAGTTGCGTGGTCGCGGCGCGCTATGTTGGAGCAGTCGTGACGTCACCACCAGCCCCGGGACGTGCTGCCGCGGCAACCTAATTACTAGTCGCGTACGCACCCACCACTACCCTCCAATATGATCGCAATCTGAGCGAACTTTATGTCGGTCCCGGCACATATAGCTTGCCTAGTTTATGGTCCCGCGCCGGACTAGGAAGTGCAATTAATAAGCTGCGGGGCGCGTCCGCGTCCAATTAAACGATAGTATCAGATACGCGGAGGGTTAATGAAATGCCCTCTGAGGAGTGCGCAGGATACAGTTACGGGAGATTCTAATTACTGAGGATCATATTTTGTGAATTATACGCTGGGAGGATTGTTGCTGAGCTGCTTGACCCTACGGTGGACTGCGCGGAATGTTCGCTCTAGCTGCCGCTTACGTTACTGATACTTAGTGGTTCTAAGATTCTGCTTGAACAATGTGTATGTACCTACCTACACAGTATTGTTTACATTTAAAACATTATATATACGTATGTGTGTATGTTTATGCACTGTTAATTCGTAACCTTTCAGTGTCATGAGTTTTCCAATCTTACTTAATATCAATGAAGCCGGCAAATTAAAGACAATGAGCGACTGTCGCAGAGGCCTCGCAATATTTTACAACATCGGCTTCGATCTCTTTGTGTTCACTCTCGCTTCCCGCCACACTTCACGTAGCTGTCATTACGCTTGATTCACGACCACTGCTCGCCAGACTTACACTAATTACCTAATAACCATAATAACCAATGCGGTGATTATCCGATAATTAAGTTGTTACTGCGGGGAAATTACACCACTGACATTAACTGGTATTATTTATATTGGCTAGTTCCGCGGTTATGTGAGAACTGTGCTAGCTGCGCTAACTACTGTTAGATGTTACGAGTTCAATTTGTCGCTAACACGATCGCCAACGAGATTGAACTGAAGATCTCAGGTTCAATTATATAAAGTGAAGACTTATGCAGTTGCGTTATAACGTATGCTCTTAATCTTTATGGGGACTAAAATGTTATAGAAATTTGTTTTTCTTGATGCAAAAATTACATACTTATATAGGTTGCAAGTTATCCTCCCAGGATGCAGTAAGTGATTCATAGAGCTAGTGTCTAATATTCCGATACTTGGGCATAAACATAGAACATCGAACTCCGTAACGGTCAACCTGCACGTTTTTGCTTATCTCCGTCCACTTTTAACGTGTGAAGGTGTGATGTTCTACATTAACGGAGGTTCAAGAGCAGCAGGAGATGTTCTCGGACGATATACGGGCACCTCGACCCGGCCGCCCTCCGCCGCAGTTCTGTCGCTGACCGCTGACCCCCGCATGCCGCATGCCACAGCCCGCGCTAACGTATTCCGGTAAACCTATTAGCTCCGGAATTAATTGGCATGCGTATCGCGCTCGCGACACCGCGGAGGTCGAGGTCACCTTATATACGACCTCCCAACACTTATATTTATGTCGCGGGATTTTTACGATCCACAGATGGAGATATTATTAGTAACTACTCGTGCAGTTACTGGACGGACATACTTACTGTAGCTGAATAATTTAATTTAACGGGTTATGACCCGTGACCCCAAGCCTCGTGCTGCAATATATTATATTTTGTACCTACCAGTGTTTATTGGAGTCACATTTTATGGTTACACGAGGAATTTGGGCAAATGACTGGCTTTAATCGCTTGCGTTTCCATAAATTATAGAAAGAAGACATTGTACTCACAAATAAAACCATTGCGTATTTAATGAGCAGTGCTGCGCATGCGTGGAGCTACAAGAATATTGTAAAGCGTCCGTAGCATGCGAGCGTCCCGGCCGCTCCGACCGCTCCGACCGCTCCGGCCGTCCCGGCCGCGGCATGGCGGCGCAGTCGGCTGTTCGCCGAACAGGTATTATTAAATTCATTAATCGCTTCAAGTGAAACTGCGTGCAATAAACATAACATTAGTAATAAACAACTCTCCCCGACTTGTTTACGACGCCGCCATTTAAATCCGTAAATTCGTCCACTTAATAAAACATCTAGATTGTAGATAATTCGTCCACATACTCGCTCACTTATGTAGATTGCTGGTTGGTATAATTGTGCATACTGATAGATATGTATCTCCATGTTTGGTCGAGGTAGGTTCCTTCTTCCTCTCCTGTGGCTGGTGACCAGCGTGTGCCCGCGGACCAACACTCACAGTTTCACAACAGCCTCAGTCCGACATCCACATACACGAGGCTATCACATAGATAAGCCTATCGTCTAATTTAAATAAAACATAACACAAAGTGGCGCACGCGCAGGGGGCATCGATGACCGAATTTATTGGATTCAGTTGACACTACACGACATGAAGGTTCCGTATTTGGGTGAATTTCAACAAATGCCGTTTTTCTTATCATATCGGTGAACTTTTACAATTGTAAGTTTTTTGTATATTTTTCTGGTTTTATGTAATCTTTAGGATATCAAATATCCCCAAATTTAATATCATCAACGTATCATTTAAGACTAAGGAGTAAATTCAGTTTGAATTTTGGTTTCCACCGATATGAAAAACCGGCACCGACTATTTTTTCTGTACACCGATATGATAAGTATATCCACCGAAATGATGTACATATCCAGCGATATGATAATCTATCCACCTTTGAACATCAAAAAGCAAATAGTAGGTACCTATACATTTTTACAAGGGTGACTTAGAACTGAAGACCTGAACTTAGGGTCTTATGTGGGTAGATCACGTCCAAAGAGAACTGAGTTCTTAGAAATCTTAGACTCACCGAGATGATAAAATGATCCACCGATATGATAAAGCAATCCACCGATGTGACAAAACTGTGCGTTGATCATGAATCAAAACACCGATATTAGACATAAGACACCGATTGATTTTTTCTTATCATTTCGGTGTAAATTATCACATCGGTGGTAATAAAGACCACCGATTACAGCGATATGAGAACACCGACGTGAGAAATAACACACTTTTTAGAAAATTAGAAAAAATGCATAATATCTAGGATAAATTTAATAACAGACAATGAAGCTAATTCACTTACTACATCTGTTAGAACCAAACAATTATAATAAAACTACTCATTACACTAGAAAAATGGAACCACCGATAATATAAAATAATTGTCCGGGAGCAACTGAAATGGCGTACTTACGTTTTTGGTGGGCATATGCAGCGATTTGACACACTTCCATCCTGATTGCCCACTAGCACACACCAAGGAGGGATATACAATTGGGGTGTGGACGCTGTCCGACTCGTCGATGAAAAGTTATGTTTAAATTACTTTTGTCCAGCGATATGAGAATTTTTTTCAGGACAAGTACGTTTGTGCCTCTCAGTAATAATAATCGTCAATTATGTAAAAAAATATGCTATATATTAATAACAAAACTAATATTCTATGAAATAGAATAAGTTATATACTTATATTACTTATTTTTATTAATGTATAAGCTGTTTTGTTTGTAAAAAAAGTAGAGGGACAGCACCGATGTGAGAAAAATAGAGGTTTATGTATTTTATTTCTACCTTTGTAATAGTCCTAGGAAAATTATATTTTTGCCACAACCCAATAACTACCTATTGAATACTAAAAAAAATAATTCAGAACTATATTCCTATTTTCAAATACTAATTTGACCGAAGACAAAAAAAAAAGTCGTCTGGGAAATTCACCCATTTACATTTGTATCGTTAATCATAGGAAAATTAGTTAAAAGTAAACGTATGTGGGTGTAACATGCGGCAGGAATGCTGCCTGAGTTATTAGAATGGACGAACGTAACGAGCCATCACCACACTCATACAAAATATCAGTAATTATCACCAATCAAAACTTTTGTACAATTAATAAAAGTAACGAGTAATGTAGAGTCTATCAATATACCAACGGTACGCTTGGGGTACAAACAGAAGATAGGTAGTATGTATTTCTGTCCCAGCGGTTAAATAAGGTTATAAGTTTAGTATAACCGAACCAAACGTAACCCTGCGGAATAAACCCATCTCCTCCAAATATCACTCCATTAAACATATGTATACACGACGGCATAAAATATGACAATTTAACCCTGACACGAAGAAAAACCGATCCTTTATTATAACACATTAGCTAATAAAGGAAATAATTAAATAAAGAACGATGGAGCATAGCAGCTATTAGCAGAGGTCACTAAAACTTGGAAATAAAACTAATTTATATAGTCTGAGATTAGCGAGACGAAGAACATAAAAGCTATTATAGTATTCAATGGGCGCTACATACATATACATATTATTCAAAAAAGGCTTGTGAATGAGTTTTTATAAAGAACACGATCATGATTTACACAAGATGGCAAATAGCGTACAGTCGCCAACAAAAACTAAAATAGCAAATTCATTTTATGTATTGGTACCTACTTATTGGAATATGGTTTTCTAACTGTTAAGAAACTTTCTAATCTAAGACAACGTTTTGAATGATTTCTAACGATTTCTCAATTAAAATGTCAGACTATTTATATCACCTCAAGGAAACGATTAAAATAATCGTTCAGAATCGAGAGCAACATCATAAATATAAGATCGATCACCACTACTACCGACTGTACCTACATTCGCGAATCCTAACTAATCGATGTACCCTCAATAAATCTCATACATATTACCGTCCCATACATTCATACACTCTCTTCTGTATGACATGTTTATGAAGTTCGGTCCAAATATTCGGATTATGCAGATCACTCCAGTGGCCTGCGACCTCTGAGGTTTACATTCGTTTATATTTTATCTGTGGTCTCCGCCGGGTCACTAATGTTGTTATGTTGGGAGCCATGGGAAATTTATGTCGGAGATTATTTTTATTTTGGTTAATGCGTAATGTTGAGATCGTTTGGATGCTCAGAATCTGAATAAATTCATTATTTCCCCGTAACGGCTTACACTGTGTTATGAGGCTTAAGCTGAGCAATATTTCTTTGTGAATGGCCACAGATAAGACATTGTCTCGGCATTTATGAAGATGCTCGGTAACTTTAGAATTTACTCTTTTATATCGGCTTATTATAACTTAGTAAATGTCATTAACGGCTACTCGATATAACTGTTATCGATAACATTAAGCCTTATAAATCTATTTATGTAGTACGCCTTAAAAAGGTAGGTATAAGGTAAGTATATTATGTATTTTAGTACCTTGTATATCAGTCCGTTCACAACAAGAGTGTCATACCAATATCACAACAATTAATTGCATAACACCTCGATTAAATTGAACACAACCTAACACGGCGAGCACCTAGCTGCCTGCGAGGTACTCTAAGTCAGTAAATCAAAGAGAGCGCTCCAATTGTGGAACCCTCCGACACTGCAATATATCGATGCAAACATACGGGCTGCAGTAATGTGCGGACACGCTGCTTGTAGAAAATAAGAAAATTAGACAAATTGCTATATTACCTACTTGCTAAATATAGTCCTCAATTTTTAACTATAATTTCTTAGATAAAATAATAAATAAGATTTTATCCGTTAACCATTAACGTTTATAAATGTCTTAATTTTATCTAACGTTTTTATTTATAATCGTTTATATTTTGTCCACGAAATTATTTCTTGGCATTGATAAAACAAAAACCGGCTTAAATTAAAATCTTCAGACCCTAACAAACAGTTTTTTTGTAAAACATTTCATAAAAACCTAATAAATGTGTGTCTCGAACCAATTACATTATTATTTGCTATTAATTATATGCCTCTCAGTATGCGAGCTATAAAATACATTCAGACATATTTACATAATAAACTGGATACAGATTAGGATTCTTTTAATTTTATTGATAAGCTAAGATCCTTTTAGAACGACCTGACTCATGTATTAAGTATTTATAAATTAACATAATCGGGTCATTGCCGTCACACCAGGCCGTAGATATAGTTACATGGACACATTACAGATTACTAATAGCATTAAAAGACAAATAACGCTAGACTTTACTGAGCCTTCAGGCCCCTTAGTTTAAAAAAATACAGTGCAGATGGTTTTGTAAGGTCAATAAGCCTTGTAATATTTGAATTGAAACTTCACCTAAATAAGGTTAAATCTGCTGGAGATGTAGCAACATGTTTTTTTATATGCATCGGCGTAAATCGAAATATTTTTTTTATAATGCATCGTTACAAACAGCAAATACTGATATTCTGGTTTCTTGCATGTATTAAACCTGCTGCACAAGCCCCGGCCGCTTCCAATACCCCGTATGTTTCCAACATTACTCCTCGACATTACGTAAAAGAATTCAAATAATTCGCTCCGTGTAATTGTGGGTACCTTATCGGGGAGATCTCTGCGGCGCGCGGTGAGGGAGATGCCGGATGCTGCGCGTTGCTACACCCGCAACAATACAACCTAATGCGAATGGAAAGCTTACTCATTATGATTAGCAACACTTATAGCCGAGTGCCTCATGCCTTAATGTTATAACAACAAGCGATGTATTGACAAAGGCTTTGCGTGCGGCTGGCGAGAATGACAGATGTATGTCAATTGTACCTAATGTCACTTTTAATCGGATTCAACTATTAGATAATGGGAGGCTTTAAGCTTCAAAGATTTTAACCTACATTATCTATGAAAAACTTATTTTACACACTAATAAATTAACCCCGAATTCTGGAAAGGATAATCACTTACGATCCAAGATAAGAATCCACCGTTGGGCAAACAACTTGCTTTAGCAATCCAAACCCTCGTTGGTATTAACATATCGCTTATCTTGAGACACATTCTTTACCACTTATTTGCATTTAAATGAACATGGATGTAATCATTTATCAATTTGGCCAATGTATTTCAATTTATTTTACAAATGGCGGTCTGTGTAATAATAATTCACTGGCTGAGTCAGACCCATGCCGCCATGCCGGGCACACACGGGTGTCTAACGCAAAAAACATTACATCATAATATTTGACGTTACAATATTAATTGATTTGAACAAGGAGAGTATTTAAACAATTAGTAATAACTAACATGTCGGTTGTCTATTATATTTAATAAATTAATTATAGATTGGTACCAAATAAATTCAGTCAAACGTTGCTGTGTCAAAAAAAAAACATCCTCTACTTAGATATGATCTACCTATATTTTAGAAGCTAAAAGTCATGTGAAAAAACACAAAAAAAGGTATTCTGTATCGCACAAAGTGAGATAATCTGCCTCGCACCTGTGCATTTAACTTGAAAAGTCGCGTTACTTTTGGTTGTATACCTCCTAAATAGCTGTCCCCGTGGCGATGGCTTGAGTCCGCCATTAGCTCAGAGCTATGTCCAACAATAACAGGCGTGTTGTTGTAACGCCGGTCGCCGTGTTTGTCTGCGCTCGTGTGTGCTGTGTGCTTTACTCTACGAGTGGTAGGGACGAAGCACATTGTTATACAGCTTTAAAACTCTATAACCCACCCAATAAATAAATGAACTGTAATACTTAAAATCGGTTTCTGAAAGACCAACATCATTTGTTAATAAGCGTTCAAGTCCCATCGGTTGTTAGACTAAGTGGTCAGGTCATCAAATTTGATAAAATTAGACTAAATTGATCAGCCATTCCGAAACCTCGGATTAGAACAATTCGTATGCGACAATCTAAATATTTATCTGTTTAAATAAAATACAAGAGCAAGCGAAGAAAATCAAAACCTACTAAACAATATTCTTATAATGACACAAGCATAAGTTATGTTCACCTGTAGATACCATTGCGTACACAATTATATAAAATTCTATACTTAATTATGAATTAACATAAACTCACACTTACACTGTATTACGTTATATTTGTTTCAATGCCAGCCTAACAGCGAGGAATCTAAATAATATCGATTTTAAATTAAAATATTGATGTTATTCATAACATTAGCATAAGAAAAATATTTGTTTTACTTACAGACCTTCGTGAAGGCGCGCCATAATGGTCGCTTTTTTGTTTTATCCTCATTAATCTGCAGAGATTAACCCGCGGGTTAACGTTAGATTAATGATGCCTTTAATTAAGGAATATTTGGTATTCTACAATTACACGCAACTTGTTGAGGCGCCGTGGTTAAGTAACAATATATTCCCAAACAACCTATAATAGTGATTAAATGACTTTCATAATAAGCTTTCACTGTTGCATAAAATGAACACCTTTTCGATTTATATCATTATAGCAATTTTGATACAATAAACTATTGAGCAGGTATTAACAGGATTATAGAGAATATTATTTTAGTTATTTTATCACGTTTCTTCTTCCATCTCCAATGGTTCATTCGTGACTACACAATACGTCTGTCACTCTTAACATTTAATCCATTACGTAAGCACGAGGTGCACCCGAGCAGCGTCCCTGCATGTTATCAGTGCATTTACCGGCGCACTGATTACAGCACTGGCCGCTCATTATGGTGCCCACGGTGGAGCAATTAAGATTGCGCTCATCTTACGCGGTGGCCTGCGTTCGAGTCCCCCCGTCACACGGCAAGATACAGAAGTCCTACTTGTGGTGAGTCACGAAAATGAGACTATTATTTAAATATAAGATGGCCAGAAAGATAGTTCACGCGGATTGCACATAAATGATACAACTAAAATCTTTATTTTAAACTTTTTATACCTAATGTTTGCCTTTAAGATTGTTTGTCTTTTCGATGTTTTGACATTATTAAATTACATTTCATTAAATACATATTTCTTTTTTACACATTGAAACAGGCTATCTGTTTCAATTTTATTAAATGAACGTTAATTGATATATTGAATGCGAAAAGTCTATCAACTTTGAGCATTATAAGAAACACTAGCTTTTGCCCGCGACTTCGTTCGCGTGGAATAGTGACTTCCGGCAGATTTTTGGTTTTACCCACATAGTTCCCGATCTCGCGGGATCTCTTAAAAAATGAAATGTGGAAGATATTCTAGGGAACTCTTCAAAAATCAACATAATGAGCTCTGCGTTTGAATTGAAGATATGTATACTGACTTAGGGCATTAAAGCCGTTATTGCCGATCGAAAAAAGCGAAAATGTTATTTTTCCCTTATTTTCAAAATATTATTTTGATTTGCCATTTCAGAAAAAAAGTACTGTTTCTCCCTTGACAATTTTTCTATTATTTTAGGCTTTAAAGATTATTAAAGTTTCTTACACCAAGACATTTCTGTATACCACGTTTTTAGTTTTGCCATCCTTTGCAAAAATATATAGGTCTTGTGGTTTTGACACTCTTGAGCACGCAACGTAGAGTTGTCCATGGGAGAAACAGTCTTTTTCAAGATGTACCCCCGCAACTTTAAGCGTTTGCCCTTGGGCTTTATTTATGGTCATTGCAAACGCAGTTTTCAGCGGAAACTGAACTCTTTTGAATTGGAATGGCAAATCAGTTGGAATGATGGGAATGCGGGGAATAATTACAGTTTCGCCTTTTGCCATTCCAGTCATAATAACGGCTTTAATGACATTCCGTCCTAAATAGGTTACTTGTAACCGTGTGCCGTTACATAGCCTTGGTGGATCTAGGTTTCTCATAAGCATCACAGGAACTCCAACTTTCAGCCTCAACTTGTGAGAAGGTACTCCTGATAACTCTAAGGAGTTGAGAAACTCTGTTGGGTAAGATGTCACTTGCTCGGTATCCACGACGTTATCTACTGATAGATACTCGATGACATCTCCCTCTACGTCAGACATAATTTGGTCATTTATCCGGCCTACTATTTCATTTGTTGGCGCCAATATCGCCCTTTCGCATAACCATTCCCGATTTTCGATATTAGCGCGTAAATCCGGATAGACACTATTTTTTAAATTGTATGTGCTATCCACAATTTGGCATAATTCGCTGCTCAGCGTGATCATACTCTCGGAGTCGGTAGGCATACGATCCTCGCCGATCTTCAGAAGAGCAGCAGCATACTGCCCGGCTTGACAATCATTATGGAGTAATACTCGCATATTCGTCGACAGTGAAACCTTTTTCACATGTGTCCATAGCACAGATGCTTTTAAACAGGCATTGATTTCATCTGCCGGTGTGCCCCTTGCTATAACCGGCAGGGTCTGCCGGAAGTCACCGGCCAAAAGAACCACCATTCCTCCCATAATACCTTGATTGTTTTTAATGTCTTTCATCGTGCGATGAAGTGCTTCGATTGCTCTTTTATGGGACATCGTACATTCATCCCAAACCAGCAGTTTACATTGTTGCAACATTCTTCCACGCTCACTACTTTTACTTATGTTACAAACTGGCATTTCCTCATGAGCTAAATTTAGTGGCAATTTCAGAACTGAGTGGGCCGTTCGTCCTCCACTAAGCAGCGTAGCAGCTATTCCGGATGAAGCTACTGCCACAGCGACTCCTTTATCTTTCCGAATTTCAGCTAATAATAAGTTTAGAAGAAAGGTTTTGCCGGTACCTCCTGGAGCATCCAAAAAGAACAAACCACCTTCACCACTGGCAACTTTGTTGATGATTGTCTCAAAGACTAATCTTTGTTCTGGATTTAAAAGTGGAAAGGCCTCTGTTATTTGTTGCTGTAACAAAACTGGATCATAATTTAGCTCTCGCATTAAATCATTACTGACTTCCCCAATTCTTTGTGGTCTGCTCATACCAAAATCGGACAAATATTTACCAGTGATAGTTATCACTTGGTCCTCAACCTTGGTCAGAGCGTCATTGTAAATTACATCATTATACGAAATATTTGGGTCCTCTTCTTGAAATCTGCGTAAAATGTCATCCGCCATATCATTTTTATATTTTCCCCACAGATGTTCAGGGTTTGAGAGTCCACACGTTGCTATTAATATAGCAAAAAGCTCTCTCACCTGTGGCGCAGATTTGCATTGTGCGGCCTCTTCTAGAGTTAGATCCCAATGATTATCGTTCTCTAATAGTCCTCTTGCCTCACATGCCTCTCTAAATGTCGAGAATTCTTGATCATTTAGCTTTTTGAGATCTGCAAAAGAAGTTGGCCCCCGCACGTGGTGTAACAGTATTCTCAGACAAAAACACTCCATATTAGTAACGTGGACCGTGTAAACTCGGCCTAAGGCATATCCAGATTTGACACCAGGCCAATTCTGAACCGGTACTCCTTGGATTCGTCGTTTCCATTCCCTCCTTGTTGCGTTCCAAGTGTAATATCTTGGTAAATCAACATAGAGGAGCGTCCTTGCAAATTCATCTCTTGTGCAGAGCTCAAAAAAAGCGGTAAGTGTTGTTTTTGGAGCAGAGGCTAATCTCTCTTGGAAATTGTTTGCAGTAAAATAGACACGTTCACCATTTTCCAAGTGTACAGTCAGGTGTGTGACTGTCGGGTGCCTTTCGTGTAACGGGAAGGCTAAAAGCCGCCACACGGCTTCGTTGCTGCTAACATAACGACCAGACTGATACGTTTGGACTTCATTTATGGGATTAGCAGCATCGGTGTTTTTAAAATTAAAAATAGCTTGGTCGCTACCTTTGTTTATGTATTTACATATATATTTGATAGCGCGCACTGAGCTGCAAGCCTCTACGTTAATATGGGCGTTAAACATTTTTGACAATACGGGCGAAAAAGGAACTACCCAACTATTATCAATAGTAACATAAACATTTCGAACTTTTACAGACGCCGTTTGTCCCCCATCTCCTGGTGCTCTTCTACGATACAGCGGATATCCATTGTCATTATGGACAGTTTCTTTAATAAGCGCGCGAGGATATTTTTTAGAGCATTTTCCATTTTTCATGCAGGGGCTTTGAGGATTGTCAGAACCGCAAGGACCATGAATCATATTTTTAATAATAATTTCATAAAGTGCCTGGTCACTACTTGGATCCGGTATTTCCGCTCTAATAACATTATCTATTTGATCGGGTCTCAGCTTGTCCTTCAGCCAGATTAAAATATGCACGTGAGGAAGCCCGCGTTTTTGCCACTCTATCGAGTACATAAAGCATAGTACTTCACCGAACACATTTCCTTTATTGACAACTTCCATAAGCTTTTTAACTTTTAATCGAAAAACCCTTGCAACAATATCATGTCTATCGATTGCCCTCTGTCCCGGCAGCAACTCTTCAACTATTTCAGGCCAGCTTGGGTTGCATGTAAAAGTCACGAACAAATCGGGGCGACCATATGTACGTACGTAAGCGAATGCGTCCTGTGTATAAGCGTGTAAATATCGGGGGCTATTTACAAAAGATGATGGCAAAATTACCAATTTACCTAAATCGTTAGGGTTAACATTACCATCATTTGCCACAGCATCTTGAAGATGGACATAGTTCTCCGCTCTCAATTTGTTTTGGTTTAATGATATGTATCGTAATCGTTCGCTTTCAACTTTTACATACATATCAACATAAAACTGATTGGCCAGTTGTCTACATCGTGATATTATATTAAAATCATTTTCTCGAACCATGATATGGTAGGCATAAAAATCCATGCATGAGACTTTTTTGTTGTTTACAGGCAAACCTGTTACAGGACTGACTTGGGGTATTTGAAAGTGGTACCCCTCTTGCCCCTTGCTGAATATCAACGGATATTGCAATGCGTCGTAAAATTTGTGTGTATCTGGTACCCTACTTAAAATGTCATTACGGGCATGCAAAATAATGTCACGGGAAGCAAACTGTTCGCCTGTGACTACAGCTGCTACTTCATTAATAAGCGGTGCATTGTACCGTCTTTCATGTTCCCCAGTTGGTGTACGGTCAGGGTGCATAATCAACTTGTATTCTTCTCCCGGCATTCTTTCTAATGCTGTTTTGAAAGTATTAATGAGGTTGTTATGCTCGTGCAACATTCTCTGGATTTTTAAGACAGTATCAGTTACAACAACTCCATTAATAATCTGGCATCTACGGTTAACTTCACTATTTTCGTCTCCCATAAAATAAATTTGCAAAAATTTAGGCTGATCGTTTGTAGGCAGTAAAGATCCAACCCTATGGTAAACTTGACCTTGTATTTTAAATGTACTGGAAAATCCAGGCATAACAACCTCATGATCTACCCCAAATGACGTCATTTGGAAACAGCTATTATATTTCCTTATACTGTTCAAAAAGAGTCGTGACTCATTACTATCGCATAAAAGGAATGTTTTCAGGGGTTCTTCTGGAATACCGAGTGATGGAAGTGAAACTTTACCTCCAGAACAGCACATACCCGGAGTTTCCTCTTTCCATTTTAGTGCCATACAATATGTGCACTTTTTAGCCATCCGTCCTAAGAGCACTAATCGATGGTTCATGTAATCGATTAAAGGGTCGTAATCAAAAGCAGCATCATGAAATACCTCCCACGTATTACGTGTAAATATATTTCGTCTTTGTGCTTGCCGTGCAGCTAATAGAACACGTCGTCTATGAGATTCTTCATGTGACTCTGCAGAAATCAGAGACGCATGACGTTCAGCATCCAAAAGCCGACGTACTCGAGTTTGATCTACAGTTTCGGAAGCTCTTTGAGTTGCATGACGCCTGGCGTCTAAGAGCCGTCGCTCCTGCCTCACCTCCTCAGTCTCAGCAGCTCTTTGAGCAGCGTGACGTTCGGTGTCTAAGAGCCGGCGCTCCCGAGCCATCTCTTCTGTCTCAGCAGCTCTTTGAGTTGCATGACGCCCAGCATCTAAGAGCCGTCGCTCCTGCCTCACCTCCTCAGTCTCAGCAGCTCTTTGAGCAGCGTGACGCTCGGCGTCTAAAGTTAAACGGGCTTGAGTCTGTTCTTGAGACTCTTGACTTCTTGCAACTCTTTTAGCTCGAGCTCCGCTGGAACTACGTGCTAAATTGGACTTGCGTTTTCTCGTCATTGAAAAAAGTAGTTTAAAAAAGAACTTAAACTAAAGAAATATTACAATCTTTCCGAACTTAAATTGAAAACTAACAGAAAACAAAAGAATTTAAAAAAAAAACGAATTACTAACTTGAAACAATTTAAAAGAAATTATATTACAACCTATTCTCTTAATAACCAAGCTTAAAACTAAATAATTTAAAAGGAACGATTTAATTAATTTAAAAATTAAAACGAATTTAGACATACAATTTTAGTATCTACTAATAATCCAGACAACCCAACAAAAAAACCTTTTAATCTACTAATACAACGGAGCCAATTTTAAATTTACGAAACGATCAATCCACAATTCCACGACAGTACCGAAGCGCTCGGCCGATACCCAACCAAACGCGTGTAACGAAACCATAGCGCGATCTATTTCGATCCCAACGCCATCTATCGAGCATAGTGACAACTCGGATTATTTATTTATACTCCGTTCGGGCATTTTCTTTGTACTAAAAGTTTTATTATATTGATATTATTTTTTTCATACCTTTTTACTATTTATTTACTTTTTTCCGATGAATTAAAACAATAACATGAACCGAACTCGTGTAACGATCGACACCATTGCGCGATCACCAACTCGACATATAGTACTGATAGAATTATCTATACTCCGTTAGAGCATTTTCTTTGTACTAAAAGTTGTATTATATTATATTTTCATACCTTTTTACTATTTATTTACATTTTTCCGATGAATTTTCAGTACTGAATTGATGCCGACGCTTGACCAATAGATGGCGCTGTATGTCCGGAATAAATTTTATTTTTTATTTTATTTTTTGTAATAAAAAATATCCTATGTCCTTTCTCAAGTTCCAAACTATGTCTGTACCAAATTTCACACAAATCGGTTCAGTAGTTTAGGCGTGAAGCAAAGACAGACAGACAGACAGACAGAGTTACTTTCGCATTTATAATATTAGTTTGGATGGATTTTATTTTTGTAATAAAAACTATCCTATGTCCTTTCTCAAGTTCCAAACTATGTCTGTACCAAATTTCACACAAATCGGTTCAGTAGTTTAGGCGTGAAGCAAAGACAGACAGACAGACAGAGTTACTTTCGCATTTATAATATTAGTTAGGATTAGGATTAGGATTTTCATACCTTTTTACTATTTATTTACATTTTTCGATTTTCGATGAATTTTCAGTATTGAATTGATGCCGACGCTTGACCAATAGATGGCGCTGTATGTCCGGAATAAATTTTATTTTTTATTTTATTTTTGTAATTGTAATAAAAACTATCCTATGTCCTTTCTCAAGTTCCAAACTATGTCTGTACCAAATTTCACACAAATCGGTTCAGTAGTTTAGGCGTGAAGCAAAGACAGACAGACAGACAGACAGAGTTACTTTCGCATTTATAATATTAGTTAGGATAAGACATTTTCCCTTTATCCTTTGTTCAACAATCTTACAATTTTAAAGTAACCTTCTGTCTTTACCTACCTTATGTGCTATAAACGGTCAATGGTATTAATATAACTAGTTATGTGTATGGGAGCCCCGGACGCGTCCCCCGCGGCAGTCACATTGAGACCTTACTCACATCGAGCAGGCTCCCTACCTACCTACCAACAATGTAGAAAGTAGATTTATGTCGGCAATTTGATAACCAAAAGAGTTCAGTCACGATATCCGGTCGGTAATTATTTTAATAAGAAGTCCGACTGGTCTGGTGTAGGCTACATCTAGGCTAAAGTAATAAACCTTCATCGATACTCTGTATTTAGTTTTTATTATTAGTGAATTGCGAAAGTCTACTGTACACACAGATAGTACCCAGATACAAACTATATTTTTTTATGTAGGTAGATATGAATTGATTTGAACACACCTTCGTATAGGTATAGGTATAACTGTGAAGCTTTAATTTGTATTATAACAAGCTATGCTAACTCATTCTCACACATGACCTGTAGCCGTAAATACAATAATGTATGTAGTTTGCTCTCGATTTTTCCATTTAAAGTTTCCTTACAGGTTTCTACCCGAGTTCAGAAAAGAAGCTTATGAATTCAACTCGTAGTCATGTATCTAATTTTAATGTAATTACATTATAAAATTTCGGTAAGAAATTCTAAATCGGGCTTCCAAGCAAACATGTAATGTTTTATTTGTGTATGAATGTATTATACCTATGTCTTGAACAAACTGTGCGATCTCAGTATACCTACCAAATCTATAGTCTATTTCTAATCTAAGTAATTAAATAAACCGGATCTCGGTTTATCTAAGCCGTGCATATCTGAGCACCAATTATTAGGACATTCACACACGAGCGTGTCCTGTTTGCCTACCGTGTGTTTGCCGAGACGAGTGGAGTCTGATGACTTGATGACGCGCCCGTGTGCGTGTGTTTGTGCTCTAGCCACAACATTGTTGAATCAATCCTGTATCGTTGAGCCAATCGACCGTAACATAGCAATAACAGGTAATGTCGATGACAAAACTCTATAGGCTCGGATTAACCAACTGTTATTTCTCCCAGAAAGGACGTATTAAATATAGCAAGTTAATATGGTATTTGGTTTCTTATTGATATTTAAATATTTTATAATTTAAATTGCCAGAGTTCAATCTAAAGTTAGATTTAAATATTATACGGTCCTGTTATGATTAAAATCTAATTTTAATGAGTGAAACTATATTTACAACCATAATTTTGAATTTTTATAGCAAGTGTGTAGGTACTAATTACCTATAGTAGGTTTCTATCACAAAATAGTACTGCTTCCACCACTGACTGTGACTGTATACCATACCATCATGTAATCGATTTGTGGTCAGTTTAAGTTAAAGGCCGTAGTTTTGAAGTAACATCTAACTAAAGTTTTTGTCTATTTAATAAGCATTTTACATCGGCAAATAACGTTGGTTTTTTCTTTGTATGTATCAATATTTAACTAGAGACGTTCACAAAGAGTGTGCAAACTTAGAAAATCGGTGTTATCAATTAAATTTCTTAATAAAGCTAAGATTTTTAAATAAATATAATCAGACAAATCTGTTTTTTTTTTAATTAACTTGATGAGGCAGCACTAACAAATACACGATGTTAAGATTGCTGCACTATTGGATATCAAACAAAGCTTTATGTTGTGCAAACACTCGGATAAACTGGAGCGGACCACAAACTTCCGGTCCCGAGACGTAGTCACTGCGCGGGCATCGAAGGCCGACCCATCGGAGTGTACATCGCGCTATCACAACAACCACGCAATAATAAAATGGCTGGTGGAAATTTGGAGCATCGTAAGAAACTAAATAAAACGAGTTTTAACTAGAAATCACTCATTAGAACCAACTGGTTCTAATGAGTAACCGTTTTGAACTGATGATATCCTATTATCGATGTATAACGATTATTGAGCGATCATTTATATATCAGTGAATTTGTTAAAATTAGAATCCAATCGGTACAAAGTCGTAAACAAAATGTACATCTAGTAGTGTGATTAAATTTATTAGCAGCTACAGCTCTTACTATATATAGCAGAGTTAACTAAAAATAATGAAAGTTAGCTTGAGATTTTTTGCTATGCCTCTACAATAAGCCTAGCATTACAAAACTCGTATTGAATCCACACACGGTATTGTAACGCTACAACACATAAATCGAACCCGGGACCCACCGCGTCGCTCTCGTGTTTCTCCCGCTAGCTCGACGTTGGCCAGTGCCGGCCAGTGCGGGCCAGTGCGGGCCAGCGCGGAGTTATGGCTGTTTACACGACTTTACGAAAATCTATCACCATCGGATCTCGGAAGTATCGATTATGGCGTGACGGGCATCCGATACTAATAGTATCGATATCGATATCGGTGTAGCTATCGATGTGGATCGTGCTGGGGGTCCCCTTTACTCAACGTTCACACTTGATTTGTGATCGTTTTTATAAGTTGTTAAGCAATATTAACCATGTTAAGTTATTTACAATTAGCTTTATTGTACAGTTATGATTTAAATTATGTTGGTGTTTAGTTCTAATGTTACTTCTTAACGACAAAATAGGAATAGTTTATAGCCAAAAGTTTCTTAAACATAGCCAATATGAAATGCATTGTATTTATAATCTTTAAATGGTTATGGTCTGAATTCATAAGAGTTTGGTTTTTACTGTCTTTTAGTATTTATCTGACTGAGACTAAAATAGTGTATATGTCGCAGTAAGATAGATAAAGCCGTAATATAGTTATATCCCTAGGGATATAACTATATACCGTAACATAGTTATACGAAAGCGATTCTTTACTATCTCACTAGGAATATAGTTATAAAACGGTCTAAGTTTAGTGATATACTTATATTACTAGATTTAGTTTAGTGAAATAGCTTTCGGAAGAAATAGCTTACCAAAGATAGATCGTGGACCATTGGATTAAAAAAATGTACACAATCACCTATTTCAAACATCAGAAAAGAAAAGTACTTTTGAAAGTTTTGCTAAGACTATTGCCAATTACATAACTCCTTACCTGTTTTTATTATACCTATCTAATATCTCTAGTATTGTATAAAGAGTTCAACTAAACATTTGCGTAGTCATGTTATTTAAAACAAACCCCGACCTGTACTGGCAGTCTGACCCGAGACCACGAGCCGCGCCGCGTCACCGCCGAACTATTGTCGCTTCAGATACCCATCTAGTTCTACACAACAACATTACATTTAACATTATTTCCACAATGTATTGACTATTACAAGTCGCCACAAAAGAATTAATAGTTCGATGACGATAGATAAGCGTTACCGTAATGAGTGCGGTTACCGAACAACGGACAATGGTAACAAAGAAACATTAAAGTTAACCGGCCGATGGTTATCGCGACGTCTGCTGCAGTGGTGGTGGTGGTGGTGGGGCAATCACTGTGGTGATCACCAGTGCCAGCTATTGACAACAATGGTCAATCACTGCGCGACCTGCGAACTCTGGAGGTATAGCACATGGTAACGAGTGGAGCGGGGAGCTATACTATGAATGGTATACTCTACTCAACTATTTGGGTTTACTATGCGTAGGTTTGCTTTAGGGTAAAAATTATAATAAGTTTGCAAGTGTTCGACTCGGAAACGGCCGTCACTGCGTCATTTCGATTTTGTCCGAATCTACTCCATCAATTCCGAGAAATGCGCGTGAGTAAACCGTTGCTGATTAATCATTATGCTGAATTTGACTCACGAAGGTAGGTGTACAAATCATTGCTTTAAATGATTATGAAAATGTTCACAATCTAAGCTTTTTGAAAACAGCCTTTATATTTTAGAGAGTAAAAATCAACTAAAATTATTATAACTGTGATAGTACAATAGTCTTGGGTAGAGTAACGCATAGTACCTCTACTAGAAAGTCTATAAACCCATTAAATCGCTATCTCCTACACTAAGCTCGCACCCTAAAGCCCACAGATAAAATCGCCAAAATATGTCTAACACGGGCCGAGCATGTCCATAATATACAAGAGAGTGTTCAAATGATCTGCCTTCAACCATGCCGAGTATGTTACGCAACTAGACATTCACTGTGTGAACCAGGACTTTCGAATTACATACACTGATAACAGTCATACATTGATTACATACGGACTGACACAAGGCAAGTTGTCTGGTATTGGTTGCTTATAGTTTTTGCTGTTACTTCACTTCAATGGAAAAACTTACAGTGTATCCAAGATACTAGTAGGCATGACGATTGGCTCAGTTAAAAGTTAAGTCATAGCTTGTTAATTTAACCCTTAGATAATAACTTATTCGTATATATGCAACTTGTATCATGGTATGTAACTGATATTAACGTTCATTTATTTCATAACTTCAAACTCTAGCATTATGGAGCACTCTTCCCGCTCAGCACACATCCCCGCACCGCGGACATTCCAGTCGGATCACAACCGGCCCAAATGTGTATGAAGCATCTCGTGTTTGTCTGTCTGTGTCAATGTTTGCGCAGTCCCATAAAAACACGGTGTAAACGCCGTAAGCCGGGCCGGGCCGCGCCGGGGGGCGGGTGTGTCAATAATTAATATTCGATTACGTTAACTTGGGTTTGGGCAGGACACTCAAATGCTGGAGAGCTTGTTGACCAGCCGCGAAGTGCTCCAGCCCGGGTAGTGACACCGACCGGAGCGGACACTAATCATCTGCTAATGGAGTTTTTATATCGGTGATGCTGTAGGGTGAAGAAATCGATGGTAACTATTGTAGTATATTGTAATAAGCTATAAGACAAATTTTATTCATTTACTTTTCAAGACTGCAAGGCATTCTCTGTACATAAAAGTAAGTGTTAGGTATAACAGAAAATACCTCAACCGTCAATCATTTTAGTAACTATGACATTTCGACTATTTATCAATTCATAAAAATCATTGACTTTACAAACAAAAATTTGCAACGAAACACAATAGCTAGAAGATATGGTCCAGTAGTAGTCTTCCTGTAATCTTTATCTGTATACCTAACTATTACCCAGACCAGTGAGGAACCATCAATAACTCGTAGCGCGCCTCCCAGGCTCTGCTCGCTCCAGATCTCCCACAACAAGTCCATTAGCGAAGTGATACATTACATCGGTACAGAGCCTGAACATGCAGGAGAGTCTAATTGTCGACATCATTTAACATGTCAAACCTTGTAAACCATCGAGCGCCATCGATCGATTGATCTCTCTTGCTGGAGCTGCGCCGGCGCATCTACGTCAGGGCTGTCATACTAATATGAACGTAAATAGATTAGGGGGTTTGGAATGATAAAGTAGTCAAGTCGTAGCTAAAGGTTTTGTTAAGCACGCTTGTCAGGTGTAAAGCTTTGGTTTAGATTTCTGAATTAAATTCCGTAGTGATCTACAGCACTTAAGTCATATACAGGAAGATTAAAACCAAATAATCATTTTTTCTCTTCTTATCTTCCATTTTTTCCCACACAAACCAAACATTATGTAATAAGAGTCTTTCCTTATATAGCTTACCCCGTGTCAACCCTACTACATTTACTCTCAATTAGATAGGGCGCGATCAATAAGCTTAGTTATAAATGGCGGCGGCGTGCGCGGGCGCAGGTCGGCCCCCCGCGGGACCAGCAATGAGGGGACCCATCCGTCATCACCGCGGACCGCGGATGGTAGTCACGGCGGACCAGCATGGGACCACGGACCACGGACCAGCGGATTGGAAGAGATCGAGAATCATTTACTTAATCAATCATTGCAAAACAACAAATGCTTATAGTTTGTTGCGAAACCTAATGTTTTGATAGTTATGAAGATTGTGCGGTTCCAGTTTAAGTCAAGGTCTTCTAAGAAGTTTAACTTTTTAAAATGAAGTTATGTAAGAAAATCTACGGGAACATTCTTCATCATTACAATATATACGATGAAACTAAGGCATGGAAGATTACTACCTAGATTCCCCTACATTCTCTGTTATCTAAAGGAATCATTTGCCTTTATAATAAGCTCGCTCAATAACATTACAGTTAGGTATTTCGCCATTACTGAACCAAATGGCAAAATCTATATCGTGTTTATTTCTAAGTAGCAAATTTACTTTCAATTAAAATGTGCATTAGCAAACAAGATTAACATTAAGTTTCCGCGCTCGTGTTCTCATAAACCCGGCGCTTGGCGGGAGCGGGCGACCACGACGCGACGCGACGCCTCGCGCCGGTCGCGCTAAGTGTTCACACGAAATTATACTCACAATGAAGGGAAGTTGCCACTATTCACAGTGAACGAATGTGCCAGAGATGCCAATAAAGATCAATTAAACAAATGCCTCGTGTTGACACCTCAATAGGAAATATACGCCGCCATTAACATATAGAACGGCGCAATATCAGTAGCAAAAACCAAAGGAATATCTGAACGTTCAGGAGTCTGGCATACCTTAGTAGTTGGCATTTAACATTATTAATTTACTCGTAAATAAAACTCATAAATACACCATAATCTCATCTTGGAATAATTTCGTGACTCAAACCTTCCAATTAGGGCCAGCAAATGCACGTTACTAATAGCTGCTATAATTTAGCGAGCGGCGCGCGCAGGTCCGCCCTCCGCGACGCGCATGCGCCGACTGGCCGCCATATTTATTCCTGAAAAAGGCCGCGGCGACGTTTGTTGGTCGTGTATTAAACTATTAAGGCATTGTTCACCTTATCGGAGGGTATTTACATCATTATTATCGCGGCGGAATCGTTTTTGCGGGTACTTACGGACGACCTGTATGGAGCGGTTTTTCTGCAGACTCGCGCTGACACGATGTTCCCGTTCCGTTACTTGTAACGCGAACCTCAATGTATTCATTTGTCTTTTTATATCCGAAGCCCTAGTGGTTAACTGATCGCACATAATTACTAGTAATAACAATTAACTCCCGATGTTGTATTAATGTTCTTAATCTTATATCTTTTCTGTAATATTATTTATCTTGGCGACCGATGCTTGGAATATTTTGATACTTTTGTAACAAATATTTTTGATTTGATATGAAAACCTCATCAGCTGTTGTCAAAATGTATCAAAACGTGTTAGTTTATGATCAAATTGTTTGGTCTAATCATCTGTTTCTAATATATAAAACTCCTGAAATACAACCAAAATCATTTCAAAAAAAAACTATGCATACAGTGTTATTTGGATGTAAAATTTTAATGATAATGGTAATTTCATGTTTCTTTTTCTATGAAACATTTCAAACTATTTTATATGGTAGACAAACCAATCCTTTATGCAAATGCGGCGTCAGCGAGTATCATAACAATCTCTCACCCGCGTGTGAACACCATACCCATTACATTTAATCACCAATAACCAATTCAATAAATCCACATAGAATTAACATTTAAAACCAATGAATTATCTTAATAATCCTTTATAAAAACCTCCTAAAGTGTTAATTGTAATTACGAAGACAATTAACAGCGCCATTTGGATGCCGCACTACTGAACACTTTTAATCCACGCTTAAAGTACTTTAAGTATTCATTTAAATGTGTGGAGGGTTAAGTATAATGATAGTGAGGCTGTAGATAGCCTACAGCCATCACAGAACGGAGTAAACGCAGTTAAGTGGCGAAATAATAATAAACATTGAGATAAAGCGGCGCGCGCGCAGCCGCGTGATGCGTCGCGCGTCGCCGAACACGCGCGGGGAGACAATATAAAGCCTCGGTATTCATGAAATGAATTAATATAATGGTATAAAGGTTAGTAAGCTTATTATTAAAATATAATTGAAAATTATTGTAAAATAGAAGTACGAGTTACTGCAGGTGCAGGAAAATAAATTTTGGCGTTATTATTAATTGGAGACTTTCGTTTGATATGTTCAGAGTTCATTGACGCGTTACTCTCAATTTAATTTTGCATCAACCTGCATTCGTTTATCTTAATACCTGCAAAGATATCAACAATCTGAAAGACATAAAACACACTTCGTAAAGGACCCAAAAACATATTAATCTACAAATTAAATACGTGAAACTGATATATCTGCAGAGCGGCGATACCACGCGGATGGAGCGTCCGCGCTGCGCAGGCGCATCTCCGTCGTATCGGCGTGACGCGTTCATTAGCGGCCCGATAGGCCATCGCCACTAATGGCCCATCTTTATGGCCCACACTCCGGCTTGCATCGTAATGACCCGATACAGCGTCTCAATTTAAACTAAAGTTGTTTTGTACAAAAATGTAGAGCACACTCGGAGATAGTGGCGAGTGAACCGCGGTGAGGCTGTGCGGGAGGCAAGAGGTATTTATTACGCGTGTTGCTATCCATGAGAGCTCGGTTTATAAGTGCCATAGGATGCCTATATCTTCATAATAACATTATTACAGTTGGTAAATTGGGTAGACTTATAAGAGTACCTACTACTCTTACGTAAACAATGGCAGTGATGACATTCTTTCAAATAATTATTTACTTCTTCATTATCTGCTTAGGGTTAAAATAAGTATGTATTACTGATACAGAAACCCTTATTGAAATATCCTCAAACACCCACAGACGCACTTCAACAAACTGTAAAAGAATCAAAACTTTCATTCATGACAACGTCAACTAAACATTTAGCAAGAACAGCACAATTACAAAGTAATAAGTAGGAACCTAATCAGTAAGCAAA
The DNA here is from genome assembly GCA_905475315.1 of Autographa pulchrina. Taxonomy (NCBI): domain Eukaryota; kingdom Metazoa; phylum Arthropoda; class Insecta; order Lepidoptera; family Noctuidae; genus Autographa; species Autographa pulchrina. Next base: position 599,991 of record FR997782.1, read on the forward strand.
ACATGTAGTTTTAGTAAATGAGAACCAAACGAATACCTAATGCGATACATAACGACATCACGGTACGCGATCCCTATCAGTCTCTCGTGAGCTTCCTCGCCCGCGAAGCCTCCGCCCGCCCACCGCGCGGAGGGCGGCGCAGGCTAAGCGGCGGCCATTATACTCACATTATACTTATGTCGCACTTATCTCACAGATCGCAGCTGTCGAACACAGATTAGAATTAGGAAAGTTTTTGGCATTTAGAGGGAGCGCCCATTTATTACGTATTAATTTCCATACTACATGTGTTGCTTTAGGTACCATTTAAACATGACAGTTCGAAACTATGATTTCAGCATTATGTTGACCTGGATGTTTTCTTTGTTTTCTAAGAAAAAGAAGCTCAAAAGAACATCACAGATATTTCAAGTCATTTGTTGGTGAAGTCGACTACCACATATCATAATATATAAATATGTATGTTAGTCTGTAAGATATACATCTATGAGCCAAAGTAGTTTGAAAATAAATGAATTATTATTTTATTATAATTTTTAATTTGGTCACATGTTCATTTTGGTAAGATTTTAAGAGCATTGTCCATCCGTAGATTCACTCTTACTCTAGTACTTCTACATCTAATATATGGAAGTAAACCCTCCAAAACTAGCATCTGGCTAGTGCGTGTATTATGTCCGCTCCCCCGCGTGCTCGCATTACCGGCAGTTAGTATGCGGCGGCGCCTGCGCATCTCGCGCCCGGATCTAGTGCGCATGCGCATCGCGAGCACGTCCTTAATTGTTCCCTAACTGTAGCAAGCGCGTCATGTCTCAGCAACAGACGAATGACTGCCGTAAATAAAAATATGTGCAATGGTACGTGTACACAAACAGGGTAATACAGAAGGTTCCACAATAACATAGATAAAGGTAAAGGGAGTTCTATTACGTATGCTCAGCAATGCGTTAAACAGGGCTAAGGCAGTAAGACATTTATTTAGTATATTATGGTTCCTGCAATAGTAAACAATAAACACACGAAGCCTTTGCGCTGAACTGTCATACTTTGATCTTCAACAGGCGTTAAATCATTACAATTGTGTATGAAACTGTATGTCACTTCATATAAAACACAATTTTCAGCTGAATTCGATGAGACTGGAGACCGAACCCAACATAGCCCAGGAAAAGCTGGGCACAAAAGATTTAAAGTATAGTTAAAAAATATATATATTTAAAGTAATTGTTCGGAGTTGACATTCTGATATGTATCTCATGGTAAGAAGGTGTCTTAATAGTTCATATTTCATGTAGCGTCGACGTCACTTCCTGCGGCGGACGGCGGACGCTGATTACTTCCGGTTCCAATAAGATGTGTTTATGATGCACATCAATCTCCTTGAGATATATTTCCTTTAGAAAACATTCATCATTAGCACAATATATCAACTATTAGTCCTAATATAAGACTTTCATGGACTAAATTGACGAGGTACGAAAAAAGAAATATGACGAAAATGTATTTTGTTCTGTCTATGTTATTGGTATTAAAGTTAATGTTTATCCTAGTCTCAATTGAAACTACATATTATGTATGAAAATTTAAGGCTTACTCTGCCATATCAACTTTGACAGTCTCGTTGCATTTATAAGCTCTTAGACTAGATAAGTGCAATCTGTTTTAAAGGTTAAGTAAGTCAATCTAAAAATTCATATAATTGTAGTTATGCAAAAGTAACTAAATATGTCACAATACAGAGACATAAGCCCAAAAGTCAAATTAACAGGTAAATCTGTATGTTGCGCTATTCCGGCGTCCACATCGATCCGAGAGCAATCTGTTTATTGTGTAAATGGTGCGCTATCATTGGCAGGCTATTACTGCGCCTGCGCAACCCGTGTAAGACTGCTGCTCCTTCAACTACGGTCATTTGTACGCAAACAGTAACGTCTTATGAAATACGCACATTTGAGGTACCATAGCCATAGGATAGCTCGTAAACTATAATGTATAAGATAAGTCTTTGGGTACCGAACAATAATATACATTAAAAAAATAAATATAGTTTAAAAAAACTAAAAAACACGCTTTTAAAGTACTTCTAACTAAAAAAGTGAAAAATAATTTATGTAAATAATTGTGAAAAAGCGTGGGGCGCTCTGTGCCATATTTTTCGTCTATCAAGCAACCCACGCTTTTTCACAATAAAACTAGTGTTTTTTGTTCATTACCAATTTCAGCTTACATTAGGAATTATTTTTCACTTTTTTAGTTAGAAGTACTTTAAAAGCGTGTTTTTTAGTTTTTTTAAACTATATTTATTTTTCACTTTTTAGTCCTAGCAGCAATACGTGTTGTCTGAATTCAAACGTATTGCTTTGTGGACTTAAATTTTTTTTATTGTTTTTTTTTTATTTATTTAATCCTGGTGTTCCTAATCAGGATAATGAGATAAACCTATGAAATTATTATATTGTCGCTGATTCTTGATAAGTGTACAAAGTTTGAATTAAATCTGTCCGTTTAAAGTGGGTGAAAATCGAGTCCAAAGGAGTCGGTTACATACATACATACATACAAGTGAAGCTAATAAAAGCGTGTTATAAATAAAATAATCGTCACGGTTACCAAAATAGGTACATAAGCAAAGTGAAGACAATTGCTGCTTAAAACATATAACACATCTGGCGTCATCTGGTTACTACATACAAACATTTCACACATACCAACTCATTTCAATTCTAGAGATTACCAAAATACGATACATCTAACTCGAACACAAAATTAGAAAGACTCGTATTGTCTTATTGCTGAACAAAAGACATCAACGAACGGTTCTTGCGCGCACACCTATCATATTCTTTCAAATACTTTTTACCACAATTTTTTGTCATCTTTTATTTGTTCTTGTGTTTTTATGTGATTTCTGGTTTTAAATAAATTTTAGATTAATACCAAATAAGTTATTGACATACTCGTAGTCCATGTTCAATATAAATAAATGCTAAAGTAACTCGTTCTATCTGTTGTTAAAACTGTACCACTAAACTGATTTTCAAATTTGATGAAACTTGAGATATTATTTGAGATATTAAGATAATATTAATCTCAAAAACGATATAAGCTATTTTAGGTGCGATAACCAACTATCAAGCAGGCATCGCCGCGAGCAGAAGCAAGTGATATTATTATTGTTGTAAATAGTTAACAAAGAGACATGTGTCAGACTGGTATGTGTTCAGTAATGTTAAAAAATCTGGTAAATATGATTACGAAATATGTTGAAGTTAAGTGCTACCTGTACTTGAACTTAATAGAGATTATTGACTGCTCACAATATCATGGAGTCATTATTTATGAAATAATGGTTATGTGCTTCGAGTGTTTTGTGTTATGAAACCGAGTCTTACAAAACCCACGATTAAAACTATTCGTAACAAGAACCTCGGCCGCATGAACACGCTCCTTATTAATTGCCAACAAAAAAACAGCCTCGTTCGTGCCCGCCATAGGTTCATTGGTTAAATTAATCAGCTTAGCGTCGAGCACTTCCTTTAGAAATAATAACACGCTCGGCGCGCATTCAGTGCAATACTTACACGAGTACAAAAACCCGGCGTCATCCACGCAGCAATTTTAATCGCTCTATACAAAAAGCCCTCGCCGCCGCCGACGCAACATCCTCTCAACTTTCAACAAAAAACAAACGAGTCGAGTCCCGAGCCACTCTGGTTGCGCCACGTCGTGCAATTGAAACGGGAATAGAACCGGCGACCCCGCGGTCACGTTTCACTCCATTGTTTACGTTCACAAGCATTGTTTAAGGAGTTGACCATCAAATCGCTAATAAAGCGCACAGAGTGCGCGTGCGCCTTTCTAACTGCGGCGGCCAATGGGAGCGCAGTGCGGCCACGCCCCCCCGCCCCGCCCCCCGCCGCCCGCCAGCCGCCGTGACCTGCCAGCCTGCGCTGCTGCAGCCAGCACCGGCGATGGTTTATTGGCGAAACTCTCCGGGGTCACACGATCGATCCCCGTCTAGCCGGGAAATTGGACCGAGTTAACACCTACTCTCAGCTCAGATAATGTGGCGGTAACTGCTGAACAATCATAACTAACGTCTGGAAAATAACATGAACTTAACATTTTAACCCGGATAGCAAGTTCAACACAAACCTGAAGTGTAGATTCAATAAAGATAATAAACTCTTTGTATCATCTTGTCATGTTTAATTTGCAAATAGGCAAGAATATTGCATAGCTTATCATATCAGATCATACATCCAATAGACAACAGTGTATAGGTTCATTAAAGCAATCGGATTATTCTGGATCTCGACTGAGATGAATCCTAATGACTGATTGAACCTATAATCATACACACTGGCTGCTCCTAAATCACAACCGCGTGAGTTACACTTATTAATCGGTCGACAAAAACCCCGGCATTTACAGGCATTATATAATTACGGGTCATTGGACTACTGCTCGCGTTCCATCAAACTTTTTGCAGCCCACGGCGACTGTAATCAAATGTAAAAGCTTATAGTTCACGCAAATTAAGTGGAACAGACGAAACCAATCGCCGAGACGCTACCAACGTTAGCAATTACCAGAACACATTACTATGGTTCGAGGCTATATCTCCGAGATTTATTTGTTGAGATACGGTACAGTTAATTAAATTAGACATGCACCCATTTCGTGTGCTTTCGACGGATAAACTGTCTTTCTTAATTTATACATCGTTGAGATCAAGCCCTTGGGATATATGAGGTATATGTGCTGTTGGTAAAGATTTCAATTGCGTATATCATTCATATGAAGAGGGAAATGCAAGAAGCTTCCCACAGCAATCTTCACAGTTTTCTCTCACGTATTCGAAATGAGGAAGTATGAGGGGATGTGCTCTGCGCATGCGTTAATAGGCAATCCGCTGCAAACGAGGAGGCTGCGAGTATCATTAATCTCAGGGATCGCTTATCGCCGCGATCTGTTGCGAATGAACCTCTGGCTATTTATCCTGCCGTAAGATGCTGACTTGATATCTTACTTTACTTCTAACTACACGCTTCTTAACCTTTAAAAACCTCTGTCGTGCTAAACCACCTGACTCAACTTGTACCGGATGTCGCAAAGCTTACATCTTTTCATCTATTTAATATTGTAACAATCAATATTAAATAGATGAAAAGATGTAAGCTTTATAATTTTCATTTTCTCTCTTTTTTCACAGCTAATCACTAATCAGATTAACATAATATACATATTTACCCATATGGACTATCCTCATAAATTGTTTCTTTTGGTTGCTGCATTAGGACAATCACAAAAATGCTTGCTTATCGATGATTTCTTATTCTACCTACATAGTTACGTAAACAGCACACACTCATGCACTCGGACTTGCTGCAACAAGTAATATAAGATATCTGATATCAGGATTATTCAGGATACAGCGAGTCGTACTTATTTCCTTGCATCACTCGCGTTACGTGAGCGGAGGAAAAATCATTCCCGTCTAATTGTAGGCCGTAAAGCAGATAACATCGCATCGTGCCGACCTCGCGCACCAACAGTTACTACAATACTAATATTTATTAGGTGTTGAACCAATAAATTGGTGTATTGTATTAGCGAACGTGTTGCAGCCTCTTGTTGCAGGTTATCGCAGCATCGCAGCCAATCACACGCGAGTAGAGAGGACTGCTCACCAGGCAGGCTCCAGGATGTATGGAGCTAATTACATCCGTGTTGCACGACTTTGTTTTGATATGAAGACATATTCAGGTATTCCTATAAATATGGACCTACTTGGCCGCTATTCACTATGTTTCAAATCTGTCATTCGGCGTCTCAATATCGTACCTACGCACCGTAACTCATCTAATATCACAAAACGATATCGAACACTCAATTTGAAGTTTCATATTTATAATGTGACATTTAATTTTGCTTCTTTAGAAGTGTTCAGGTAAAGAATAGTAGATGCAGAATAATTATATCTAAGCTTTTGTAATGGGGAAATAGAGTGTTTCTTCCTTCGCCATTGTGAACGGGCATCAAGTGGTTATCAGGTGACCTCCACTTACCCGGGCGGGCGTGAAGCCGCGCTATCGCGCATCTGCCGCGTGTCTGCCGCGTGTAGCAATCAGAGCAGTCGCGGAGTATCGCGCATCGCGCAATAAATCGCGTTGCGCCGGACAAACGACGCGCGCGCACGCTACCGCCAGACGCTGCGCCCGCGCACTTGCCCAAGCCAACAGATCGGATGGACACGTTATATATTTGATGTTATTAGTTTCAGTTGACGTTGAGCTGGACGATATAAGATTAGAAAGAAAACTTAAGGATAAATTAATTGCAATTATGTTTTTATGCAATTATTCATCATCTACTCGTAGATTGATATTAGTGTAACGGATTGATATAAAATAATATTTATTATGAAGAAGATTTTTTGTCAGTTATTCCTCATCTACATTTTGACACCCGTATTATCTATTTACCAGGCTTGCTACAGCTGTTACATGATACTAAACCTATGTATGTACCAACGGTGCCTTGTCCCAAAGTAACTAAAAATCCCGATTTGGCATTAAAAAGAGATATTTATATAGCACCACAGCAGTATGATTTTGTGTCACACGTCCCTTAACACCACACAGCATTACGATAAATAAATTAAATGAGAGCCTCTTGCAACATATTAGTCTCTCTCATATGGAACTCAATAATATCGCATAATCGATCCAAATAGTATGTGCACAACATTTATGAACAAATGCGTCGTGCAACATATTCGTAAAGTAAGAATCCCCGGGAATAAAAGTAATGTATCCGGGTATCATGCCGCTGTCCATCGATTTATCCCTATTAATCAGCATAAACATAGACGCTGACGCCACTACACAGAGGTATAAGCAAAAGGTTTGTATGACATTGAATCGAAAAACATCTATACATATAATAAAATGGTAGGAAAGTCAAAACTGTACATTGAATATTTTTTTAAAAGAATACTTGGGGTATGATCTACAGTCGATACCGAAGCCAAAATTATAGTTTTTAGAATTTTTGTCTGTTTGTCTGTATGTATGTCCGGGATAATCTCAAAAAGTACTGCATGGATTTACTTCAAATTTGGCACGAATATTATTTAGAAGTCGGGTCAACATATAGGCTACATATTATCACGCTATCACTTACGGGGAACGAGCAGTGAACCTTTATTTTTTCAACGCATTCTGTAACAACGTGTAATCTAACGACACATATTTGAATGTTATTCTTATGTTGACCATGTTATAATCTAGCTTTACACTATAAAAATCACGCAATATAAGTAACTTAGGCCGATAAACATAATTAAATAATAGGTAGTATCAAGACATTTTTAAAGCAGCGCCATCTATGAGATTTCAAAAACATCAAGTCGAATTACATATTGTGTAAGCCCTTTTTGGATATAAATAATTTAAATTTGATCATGTTGGCGAGGTTAATAGTTGATTCTAGAATTCATAGATGGAGTTGTGCATTTTCTTCTATACATATAATATTACAACATTATTTTGCGGGGGGTCAGATTTCATGTTACAGTATCAATTATGAACTACTGAATTGATAGCAGTAAAAAATTGAGAGAATGTTTTCGGAAAATCGTAGACGGTTGTTAGCTATGTTTAAGCATGCTAATACATTTAGCTGATGAGGGGTAGAGCTTTAAATTTCCAAAATCACTTTCTCATCTGCACACGTAAATTGGTATTATTGACATATAAACAAGGGGTAACCATGGCACTCAGGTAGCCATAGCGATAGATCAAATAACTTCATTTTGATTGAACTACACATACTTTTCGGAAAACTAGCTGTCGTAGTAAACAGATTGGTGGTTGAACGAAAAGATTTTAATGTTACTGCTGCAAGTTCAAATCCAGTTGTCAATGTTTGTGTATTTTTTTGCGTCCATTTTCTTATATAACTTTGAATGTTTTGTTACTCAAGTTCAAATCTCAGTAGAGCTAACTCTTTTTTTGTTTAATTAACAAAATAATTGTAACAAAATGCTAAAAAAGGGACGGCATTTTTAGCATTTTGTTACAATTATTTTGTGTTTGTATTCACTATTTTCCCATAGGTAAGTTAGTTGCTCTTTGCTGATCAAGCATATCTTATACTGTCAATTAATAATAGATTTATATCTATGACCAGGACATTAACGCTCAGTTACTTCTCACTTGACAACATAAGATTCCTCATAGATAACTTTAAACATGGTTAAAAACTTTAATCCACTTTTTAATTATTTTTCCAATGTAATGTGTAATGTTTTCTGTTGGTCGTCCATAGTATTCCATGGACAAGATTTTTTTGTATTTGTTATTTCTTATTGTTTTTACCCAAAAATCTTTTTAAAACACTATCTTTAGTGTGTGCGAACTCTTAAATACTCATTATAAGGTAGCTGGCTACTCATGTACGTTTTGATGCGTGCAAGATTTTTTGTTTATTTGTTTAAATTTCATAAAGTTTTTGTATCCAATTACCGAAAGGTTGGCTCAAAACTTTAAGTAAAATAAACTTTCTATCGAATTCTCTACATTTTAAAATATATATGTACGGTATTTGAGCCCCTCACCTTATGCTGGGCAGAATAAAGTGACTTTATTGTAAGGGATATAGCCTCCGTCTTTGATAAGGGTAAAATGAGATTGGACTTGGTCAGCTATTACTTATTTTTCTAAACAGTTAGAAATAATTTTAAACACAGTTTTGGTCATTCTGCCCCTGCGCCTCTCAATACATACGTCAACTTTTTATAACTACCTCCTCTTTCAGTCTCATGGGTCTCAGGTGTATTCCTTATTCACATGAAGTCACTGCCTATCTGACATCCCCTCTCAATTATAATGCGTAGTTCAGTATTTCTTGATATGGAATTTCGAATTTCGGAGTTTTGAACCAAAATCTCGCGCCCGGCAGTCTTACTGGAGACTACTGTATTAATAAGAACTATGGCATAAGAAACATAATTGTAACAAAAAAAAACACATCAAAATATGTCAGCATAATCGTCAAACTTAACCTACAAAGTCACAAAGCCAAACCTATTTGTTTTTAAAAAGAACACCCTGAATTCGATTTTTTGTGCCATACGGAAAGTTACTCGCAGTAGGCAGTTCATGTTAGTGGCCTTCCATATAACAGTCAAAATATTTATGCATAAAGATGAATGATATAAGCGAACAACGTCGCGGGTACAGCTAGTAATATATAAGAATCCATGTCATATACTCTTGGCTATTATAATATAATCAAAATTTGATTCAATAATTGAATTCAATAGAAGATTAGGATCATCCCAGCAACTTCCTGGGGAGAAGACATAACAGGCGTGCTTCTTCATACACTGTACAAAAAGGAAGAAGACATCGGCAGAAGTGTGTATACTACTATGTATATGATTTTTAATTTTTTATATTTTTACTAAACTATGTAACTATGAAGAAGACCGAAAAATATATGGGTCGATTTTGTGAGAGATAGTATGAGAAAGAAAGGAGTGAATGCTGCGATGACGAGTAGTAGAGACGAATGGAACCAGAGTATGCATTACGCCGACCCCAAATAAATGGGAACAGGGCTGGTTATGTTTTATGACTACAAAACAACAAATTTTAATAGTCTTTAGGTGGAACAGCTAGTGTTTATTGTGCAATGTGCATGTAGGATGCGTTTCCTATAGTTGCTTCAAAGTACACGTACGAGGGGCGTACGTGTACTTGAAAGGAAAGTCCCGGCTAATCTATGTTTATTCTCGTTTGTTATTATATTATGTACTATTTGCCGTCTGTTCTGTACTCACCCTTTGTTTATCTGACTGTATATCTCAACAGTTGTATGGAGTAATCCCTCTGTGGTTACCTACGAGTGTGGTGATGTCGTGCCCTGGCTGCGGTGCGCGCGCGCAGGCTCCGTCACGCGCCGCCATTGCGCCGATAATTTATGAACGACGCCACTTTTTCATTGTGCTCGCTGCCAGTTGCCAGCGCGGCCGTGAGTTGCCTGTAGAGGCACTAGGCATTACGACCATCACGGGATCATACTCGTTTGCTCTACATCACATTTGTTCTAGACAAGGTCCACTTTTTTGACAACTCAGGTTTTCGACAACTTACGCACAAACATGATAATAGCAACGTAACAAATGTCCAAAGTTTTACGGGAAATTACACACAAGTAAAAAATCCTCTCTCTATCCTTCTTCACACGAGCAATCTTAACAGATAGGATATCTTTCTATATATATTTTTTTACCTTAAAGTTAGCGTGTAATGAATAGCCTGAAAATGCTGATGCTTTTTGTAACAGCCTGGGTTATTTGCTGTCCGAGTTACACGAACTATGCTCCAATCTAGATGCTAAGTGTGAAAATAGCCCCACAAAACAAACTAACACCATTTATTTCTAGGCAGGTTACAAAATAAAACCTTCTACAAATATCTTTGTGGTCGATCTAGTCTAGATGAGTGGTGCCCCTAGCGCGGGACGTGCAGCCGGCAGAGGTCGCTGCAATCTATCTGTTACGCTGCGCCCGCGCACCGACACGCTCCCACCGCTCCCATCGCGCCAGGGATGTTGCACCGCAACTATCGGACATCTGAAAATAAAAACTATCCTAAACGGTATAAGTATTCAATATATATTTCGGTAAAGGTGCAGTCTAAGCACGACATAAGTTCTTGTCAAACAAGCCGACACAAATTATGGTAACGTCCCCCTGATTCTATTATTATCTAACATTTTGTATTTAAATCTTTAAACACTTAGAAAAAATATGTAAAATCAAACTTAAATCTATCCGATAACCCTCAATATGTCATGTCAACTAGCAGATAACTGTGTTATACCTAATAGTGGCTAATACACACGTATCCGTATCTATCAGACATCCATACATCCAGATCTGAAACTCCGGATGGATAGCATCCCTACACCGCCGCGCGCCGCCCGCGCCGCGCCGCTCTGACGGACGGGTAGCAACACTACTTACAGGTCCTTACTCTTGGCGATCGGCGATCGTTGTTGCTGCACCGATCTGACAATATCAATAATAAGGAATTTCTTCTCGAAGAGTCGAATGTAGTGATAAATTATTAAGTGTCTATTCCACCAAGTGCAAAAAAAAAACTTAAACAATTCTTCAACGTCATACGTAAGAATACAGTTTTATTAAGTCAATCTTATGTAAGTCTTGTAGGTATAGTACTTATGTTATATTCTTGCTTATATACCTACGCATTATGGGAAAAAAGGTAATTAAGAAATGTTAATACCCGAGAATTAAACTAGTACACTTTAAACCTGGTATCCGAACTATTAAATTACCAAGTAGGTAATCCCTCTCATGCCAATATCTGCACTACCATAAACAGCACTCGTGTACGTCTATAATTACTATTTTAATAAGCGCATGCGCAGCCCTGCCTCTCTTCAATATTAAATGTTCGCTCGTCCCGAAATAGCGCGGAGTCAGGTAAGGTTCACTTAAACACTATTATTCATGCTTCAACTATTTAAAACGCGTTGCGCTCCACAATTTGTAGCGCACTTTTGTTTTTCGCGCTGACACGCGAGCCGAGCTCTGTAATGGGGTTGTTATGATCATCTTTTTTCCTTTGTCTTATATTGATAGGTAGAACATCGCATTCTTGACGTTTCATAATTAAGTCTCGCAGTTTTGATTGATTTTACCGGCGATTTTACCTCTGGAGTGCGTGAAGATTAGTGAAGCGGAACATACTTATATATCCATGATGATAATGGTATATGGCAAGTGAGATTACCTTCATTCTTGCGCAAATCTGTTTTGAGGTAGGTCCCTAAAGGTTCAGTGATAACTAAATCAGTCAATAACATACATAAATCGCTTAAACTGACTCTAACCACCTGTGACTACCTTTCTACATAAAATAGAGCCATAAAGACATCACTGTCAATGTCCAATTTAGCAATAAGTTATAGTTTCCTCATTTAGGACAGATGTTTACGCAAACTTGCTCAAACGTCCGTATTATGGACGGATTAAACTCGTTAAAATCAATATTGTATTAATTTATCTCGGTATTGTGTGAAGGTAACGGGACGCTGCGTGGGCGCATCAACGGTCATCACTAATACTTATCAATCACGTCAAATTCGTCACACATTTTATTCTCCGATCCAATCGTAGTTTTCCCAAGCTTTGATGTTAAACCAATCAAGTGTCAAGCGGCCGGGAGCGTGGGCGGCTGGGACAGCGCGGCCCATCTCGTGAACGATCCAAATTATATTAACATGCCCACGTGTGTAGCTCCTCACATTTGTTGAATGACTCAGCTAATATATTAAAGTAAATAACATTGTTTGCCACACTTTGTTGTGACATGCGTATCAATAAAATCTTCGGCCGAACGTTAGGGCTTTGACAGCAATTTTGTAAAAATTACATTTTTAATTAAAGATGTTATTATATATCTATACATATTATTAAAAAGCCCCCGCTGCGTCTTTCCGTTTGTTTATCTGCCTAAACGCGTAGTCACTAAATCCACGGAACGGATTTCCATGTGGTTTTTACCAATAGTAAGATATAGTAACTATAATATTGTGTATAATTTATTAATGGCCGGTAGCTAGCACAGAATAAAGAAAGAAACATTTATAGTGTTCCATGTGATACTGAATACTGTTCCAAAAGTATTGTTAGTTTATGTACTTTTTAATTTTTTGGTTTGCTTTGTTTTTGTTTGTTTGTATTTATTTTCTTTGCGTTGTCTTGTGTACTGTGCTAAATAAATGTATTTATATTTCTACTTAGTTAGGTGCCTACCTTTATAAGGCGCATGCCAGGACAAGCAGTAATCTGTACCTCCAAACTTCTCTTCCCACTAGATCCTAGTAGACCAAACCACAAATTCAACTTGTTAACAATATATCCATCAGGCATACCTACCTCCAACTCCAAACTCCTTAACAATACATAGCAAGACGCGCAGGCGCACGAGACGTACGAGACGTCACGAAGTTATCGATACGAGGCTATAACGAGGCTAATCTCGCAGGATAAGACGAGGCTGTAATGACCGTAATAAAAGTAATGGCGGACGTTACAGGGACGCCGGACGGTCCCACTGTCCGGTAACGGGTCGCGGTCGCAAGGGGCACAACGGACAAGGATTGGGATTATTCGGGCAAAAGCATTCTATAATTTCTCCATCTGAATAATAAATTGTTTTGTTATTTATTTTAAATATTTTTTATTATTTTCGACAAATACTAATTTCTATGATTCATAATTATAGAAATTAGTATTTGTTACAATGTTTGGGTAACACTCCGTAGCAGTCTACGCTCTGTTATCTTTATTCCTCTCGTTTGAGATAAGGTAAAAGCGAGTTAATTAGTTATTAAGCATATTCTATGAGGAATACTAAAAGGGTTGCTTTACTTTACATACAAGTGTGTACTCTTAAAGCCCTAGTTACAAGTGTGTGCATGTGGTTCGTAGAGATGCATTTTACAGTGACACGCAATGCGTTTGACTATTTGTCGGAATGTTTGTTCTAAAAGAAGTTGAGATATTTTCCGATGAAGTGTTGCGGGTTTCTACTTATGTGCTACGACAGCTTAATAAAGAAATACGAATGAGAAAGACAGATGTGTTGGTTTAAGGTAAAAAAAAATAGAAGTAACAAAATAATGCTAAATAATATTTGAAAAAAGCTAACTATTATAGGTACCTAATACCTATAATATTTAATCAGTATTTCAAACTTCAGTTTATTAAAAGATTAATAATTCAGCTCAGGTAACATTTCATGCGATGTATTTTTAAGTCGGCAGGTAAACAGTCCGATTTAATAATTGTCACAGCACTTAAAACTAACCATGCTTATAAAAGAATCGTAGTTGTATTAAAAAAAGACTTAAGAAAAAAGTCGAGTTAGCGAATAATCTTAAATAGAAACTTTAAAAGTTAAATGGTTTAAAGGGAACTGTAATTGGTAGTATTAGTTCTGGGCCTGGTAATGTAGTGGAGCGCCGCCGCGCCGCCGCCGTGTCCTCTGACCGTGCTATGTAAATGTAACGCGTATCTGCGCGGACGGCACGACACTCCGTTAATTAGCTGCGCCTGAGCAGACGCCCGAGCGCCCCGTACCTTACTACTACGGTACTTTCTTTTAGGATCATTAGAACGGTAAATGTTGTCTATTTCTACGTTATTGTAGTACCTACATACATTGCTAACATGAATAGTACGTGTGTTGTAAACAGTAACTATTGTCCGCCGATATCAACACAATCTGCCAATACCTGTCGTGGTATCGGACCTCCCGCGTCACTCGCTATCGCGGCGCGGTCATTACCAGCGCAACATCTATCCCTTCTAATTAAAATGTAAATGAGTTCTGAATGCCCTCCCCCCCCCCCCCTCCCCGTCGACCCGCACATCTCCCCTCACCCGCCTGTGCCCGCGCACGTCGGCCGCTGTCTCTTTGTCAATGCAAATGAAATGATCAGTCTCTTCCATTACTGGCCTTTACGATTGAATGCTTTATTTATTACATCGCAGCATTAAAATGTCCCTGATTCGATCCGGTAACTCTCAGGGTTTCTATAAAGTATAAAATTAGATTAGATAATTTAAAATGAGATTTTATTGTGGAATGAGCAGGGTTTGTGATGTGGGATGCTGGGTGCAAGATATTAATTGATAATAAACTCGCGATGATTACCTGTGAGATGTCTTTTGATAGACTGACTGTATTAAAATTTAGATTGTCGAAGTATTTTGATGTTTTTGTTGTTACATCATGTTGTGCAAGCTGCAAGCTTACATTCCCATCTTAGCTGTAATCAGCATCTCACATGGAACTTATGCTTCAAGATAGATACAAACTTATCAATTATAATTATTTTGTCAAATGGTCTACTATCTCTTCATAGTTTTACATCTTGCCTGTAAGCTTAATACGGTACAATTTAGAGCACTAATACTAACTGGCCCTAGCTCCAGACCACACAAGCCGACAAGGGCCCAACTAAAAGCAATAAAAGCCGTGAGGTGGGACATGGGGTCTGTACATTACGGCATTTAACCCGCGAGTGCGCTTTAATTAGCGCCGTGTTCCGAGCGACGCGACCGGGACGCGCGACACGACGCGCCCGAACGAAACGACAGGTTCACTAATCCTGGAGGAATTTAAAATTAAACATATTACAGTTAGGGTCTTAGAAAGTGTCGGTCGGATATCTTTTGTTGGTAGGTCCTCCTTGATTGTTAATTTGCAAGGCGGTGATGGGTTTATAGCTCTTAGCTGCCATGTTACTCTATATTTGTTTGTAGGCATACAAGGGTTGATGTGCCTACCTACGTGCTTTGCGTTTTCTTTGTCATATTATTTAACTTTTACTCTCTATAAAAATTTCAACGTAACATTATTAAATCAGCAAGTGTAAATCGATTTCGTTGAAAAGTTTACTCTCTACGCAATCTTAATCCATTCGTTCAACTAACTGTTCAGTTAGTAAACTATAATACTTAACTAATTAATAGAAAAGTAGATAATAAAGCTTTTAATTCAGTGACTAAGGACAAACAAATAGCAGCAGATAAAGTAGGTACTTAAGTCGTTATTTAGTCTCTCACAATATAATCTACATCACGTTGAGTTAGCACCTAGCTGTCATAGTATCACGCGCCACAATAGTAATAACTTCAGCAGTGTTTCAGCGACTCACGAGCGCGCGGTCGGCGGCAGCATGCACGCCCGACACATACATATACAAAGCCGGCACATAAACAGCCCTCCGACATTACTGCTAATACATTATTTATTCGGAACATAATAAAGTAAACCGGCTAACGAGATCTAACGGCGAGTGAACTAATGAGCGCCGAGTGGTCGGTGCGATGCGTGCTGCTCCGCGCGCGTCGTGCCGCGTCGTGCCGCGCCGTGTCGCGCCGCGCCGCGTTGTGCTGTGGTCACGACGCAGACACATGACTATCGGGACCGTCTAGCACCCACTTAGGTGTTAAGTGATTTTATTTATTACTCTGAAAATTAGATTTTGTTTTGATTTCCGCACGCTAGTATCTCATTAAACTAAAATTAACCCAACTAAGTGCCAAGGTAGGTATGTAAATAGATATCTTTGATAGCAGGTAATTAATTGAAAAGAAAAATACCTGCTATTTCTGTTCTTTAATGACCACTACCTAAGTTCTAGTACTTAATACCTTTAATTAGTAGATACTGATTTAAAATACTTACCTACACACGACAGAAAATTCTCCAAGAAGCCTTGAGCGCGAGTCCACAGTATCAGTATCATGTACGAGCATGTAGATACTTAACTGTTGTTAGCGGAGCAAGTGACAATCAGCTCGGGTCCGTGCAGCGCGACACTTTGTGATCGCAGACCAACGAGCGACGACGTGAGAAATAATGAGAGCCGTGACGATCGTCCGTCGTCAGCGATGGCCGCGATACATCGCCGCAGTTGTGCCAGCATCGCATGTCACACGCGACCCGCTGCAGCTCAGTGACAGGCCAACGCCCCAAACGATACGCCATGCAACAGATACATTGCCAAACAACTCACTAAAAACTATGACCAAAACACCAATTTCATAATTCCTCTCGGACATAAATCTTCAAAATCCAATTACAATATCGGTAGCCGCCTCCATACGCAGCGATTCGATACGATTGTTCATAAAATATTTTAACGGTAGCCGTAATCGTTTACAATAATTGATAATCGATAAACTATTCGTTTCATACGTATCGCTAATCAATCCGATTTCACGCCACGATGCACGGTTAAATACTATAATCGTTGTAATGGATAAAAAGATATATTTCGCGAGGGGATCTCGATTACCGCGAGGGCAAACATTGTAGGCAAATTAAATTGTGCGCACGGGAAAATGAGTTTTATTTCTGAGTGGGAAAGCTTTTATTACGATGTATTGTAATTTGTTTTGCATGAAGTGTACAATATAATTTAGTGATATAGTTTAATCCCATTTTGTCACAATGGGGTCTCCACTTGCACAGCTGACGGTGTAAAAAACCCGCGCTTTTGATGTGGTATTGTTTGACCCTCGAGCCTCGAGCGGGAAGGGGTCGGACAATGGCTCATGTTTTTTGTGGTTGGAATAATGATGTTAGCAACAAGTGGGCAATCAGCAGTCTGTGCACGTTTGCACATGTTTGTTACAAGCTTATCCCGCTGAGAGAGACGCGCAGGATGTCAACTGGTGACCTGGAACGGCCCCGGCATAACTAATGAACATCAGACTCCGTCTTGCAGCCAGTGTATAACTGTAAAGCTAGTTAGTCAGGTATCTTTCGTAATCTCTTCAACTTTCACGATGCTTAAGTAGGAAGGTATTACCTCTTACTTAAAAGGCTACAACTATGTATTAATGCTTCTGAAAACCATCATATAAAATCGCTATTGTTAAAAAAATTAGTAAATCTAATTACTATTAAGTTACAATATTAATTTGTCGCAAATGTATATCTTCAATCTTTATCCTATTACTCAGCTTCTATGTAAAGTGTAATATGGTGCGAAACCTAGAATGATGCCCTAGAAAAAATACACACATTTGTTTGAGAACGACCCCTAGATTTTGTGACGTTAAAAATAATTGATTATATTTTCTATTTATGATATCATAGATAAAATTAATATTAGTAGGTATTTCGTATAACCTCAATCAGCACTTAACACGTCCTGTACCATTCGCATGTAGCCTTCTCACGAAAATTCATCCTCTGACAGATTTTTGCATTTCTGTCGTTATGGTTTGCATCATGCTTCCTTTGTTCTATAGTAGGTATATTGATTTTGATCCCTTTCTTACACCACTATCTAATGTTAAAACTTATGGGGGCAAGTCAAAAGTTTTCAATGAAATTGAGGTATGGGCTTTTTGGGGGTAGTTTGATGTGCTACGAAAATCCCCATCTTAAATACTCCATACTATTACTAATGTCCCCCATCATAGGAACTCCCGGACGCGAATATCCTCACATCTTACTATCTGCTATGACTGTGCTCAAATCTTATAATCTCCCTGCTATGAATATTACCAATTAGTAGAAGGTTCCTAGATACCGTTATTCGTAGCATCTCTGTGATACGAAAGTCCCGAATTCGAAGAAGTTTCAATTTACCTTCTACGAATGTTCCCAATTCGTAGCGTCACCTGCTACGAATATCCCCGATAAGCCCCGATTCAAAATAATTACACCACATGAATACATCACATACAAATCAAAATATTATTCTATCGGCCAGTGTAACTAACTCGTAAAATTTTATCTATATTACATAATACAAAAACCTATGTACCTACTTTATTTTATTTTATATTTTAGAAACGGTGGTTCTTAGGAAAAATTACCTATCTGGTCTTCAATTTTTGTCAACCTAATTTTACAATAAGTAAAACTTACGTTTTGCTGAAAATCGCGAACATCACTTTTTTTTTATTTTGACCAAGAATAAAAAAAAATCCAGGTGTCGGATCGATGAGGACTTTAGATATTATCTATAGTTGTTTTATACTTTTTAATTAAAGTAACCTCAACCCTATTTTTATGTCTAATTTGGCCGGACTAAATTAAAATTGCCATAATAATTAAAAAAAAAGCACGTGGCTTATTGACTTTCCAGAAGTCTGTCGTAATAAACTTTACAATTAAATAAGTCTGTAGATATGTTCTCAACAAATCATTGTTATAAAAGAAAATGTTACCCAACAGAATCGTGTCGCGAACTATCGAGCGCTGAGCAAATTAGCAGTCCATATGTGGCGAGTTGGCAGCTATGTGGTGTCCGTACATGGGGCCTTTGTTCGCGGCGATGGCGGATAGCGGTGACCTGCGATCGGCTGGACCTCGCGCCTCTCCACCGCTTCATTAGGCCCTACTTAATGCCTTACGAATGTAACCTACCATACTATTAGCGAATACAACGGTAAGCGAAATCGATTGTGTTAACGGTTCTTTTAATGCTATTATAAATTGATAGTAGGTAGGTATTAATATTAAATCAGAGTTTCCAATAAATATAGGACAATTGATTGATTTATTATCATAGATAGATAGGTAACTATTCTACAAAACAATTTACCTATGTAGGTATTTTGACCACACAGCACACACACACACACACACTTTGATCGACCTATTCGAAGTATTACCAATCCATGGTAGCTATAAAAAAAATGAATAGATATAATAGGATCCCCATTTAAAATAATCAATCGTTTATGGGTGGCATATGGGCAGAAATGATTTTATCACATGTTTCGTATTACAATGTCGCAGCTAGCAGACGGACAAACAAGGGCCTCCCCTTGTACGCCGCGCTATCCACACAACGCGGGACATATGACCACTATTGATGTCAATAGGGTGGGATGAACTGTGAATGCAACATTAATTGCGAATAACAATGTGCCCCACATTTTATTATTTTTTGAACAACTGCCGCTCTTAATTAAAATGATCTGTTATTACGAGAAGAGATTATAGTCATACTGTACAAAAACATAATGATGAAACTGTTTCTGCTTGTTTTTTTTTTTTAAAAAGATTTTTACTGCGAGGGGAGAATAAGGAATGTTTACTTTTAGGTAATAATCAGTCTCCACAACTTCAAGTGTTGAACAATGACTCTGGACATGAATAAAAGTTCACATTATAATCTATTTTCATTGATTTAATAGACATGTAGGATTACATATACATATTTTATCTCATCATAAAACTATATTATATGCATTATTTACTCAGCTAATGTGTTCTAATTGTGATCAGTGAACAGACAACAAATATAGGTATTACGAGGCCGTACACGTCTGGCCGAAGATTTGGGGACCGATCATGCAAATTAAATAAAAATAAGTTAATTCCAGATATTTAATACTTTGTAAATAATTATTGAAAACATGTTCTTAACGTAAATGATTCGCAGTAGACAAGTAAAAGGCGGTAACGGTTCCCAAAGTTTTATTATAATCAGTGAGGCATCGGCGTGGGGTCCCCAAAGCCCCGGGCGGCGTACGGTACGGCCACAATCCAACAGATCTCATATTTTCTGTGTTAGCTACAAATAATTAACACAAACTATAACGTACGCCGGTCGCAATGTCATCTACACTTAGTTTACATAATATACCAAATTATCAGATCACAATTTAGAAAATTTTAAATAGCAATCTTATAAATAAGGGTTTAAATACCCTTTAGGACGTCTCAATATTCGTTTAAGTTTTTATTCATTCCTCTTTCAATTCCAAGCAATGAATACATAATAAGTGATAAAAATTGTGTTGATACTTAAAGTGTGGATGCTTATGGAAACTTAGCCACCACTCTTCTTTCCTTAATTAATGGCACGACCACACAGAGTCAAAATAATATAATAGAATAAAATAGTTTATCAAAAATACAAATCAAGTAGTAAAATGTATTAAGATTAAACCTCCTAAATACGTTTGTTAAGAGATTCCGAAACGATTTAGTTAAGTGTAGATAACATTACAACGCAATAATACAAAACATTACATTTTCCACCAAATCTGTTACCTACACCTGTATATGTATATTGGCAAGACAATAAATATGTATTCCAACTAATAGACAACAAAATAAAGGCTTTCAGCCGATTTGTACAATATTAAACCACTCTTTGGCTATATAACACCTCTGGGAAGCGTAAAATATATTTTATTTTATTTATAAGCATTCCAAAATTAGTAAAAAATAACTTATGGTACTCGCACGGCCCGTTTGCAATCCCAACGACTATATAAGGCGCGCGTTCATAAAACGGAATGGCGGGCGAAAATGTAAAGTTATAATACTTAAAAATATAGTGCACAAGAATATTGTAAGATTTAAAGTTGAAATCCTTAAATAGTGAACGTAACTTACTGTAAATAAGTGTTTTGAAATATTTATATTACTGGTCCATTTTATAGACCGCCATTGCATTTTAAGTGTGAACCGCGCGGGTTTTAGCCAACATTTTAAGTACGATAAAGTTTTATATCATAATATACAACCGTAACGACTGCAAACAAACTATGTACAGATAAAATAATGCGCTATGTTTGACACAGTACATGTTGGTACTTAGTAGATCACTGAGTTGAGTGCGGCCGGCGGCTGCCGCCTGCGGGCCGCGGGATCTGGTAACTATGCATTGTGTTGTGAAGTCCCAGCGGCCCGGACACGGGAGGTGCCGGCGGCAATAATATAAAATATATAGATAAAAATTAAAAGAATACAGCGTGATATGTCAAGTTACAGCTAGCGTTAATCGCTTATGTTACAAAATGGCATTAAACAGTGTTATCTAAAATGATTCGTTTCTGTTACTGGACAAACGAGCGACTTGGCAGCGCGCGCCACTGAGTCGGGCAATACGACTGCACTATAAGCGTATGTCTCTCGGGTCTATACCTAAGTATTGGATTCATATTGTAAATGGTATCTATTCTAGTTAAGGCAATGTATTGTTTGAAATGCAATGAAGTTGCAAAACGTGTCCTATCTCTATGCAGTTCAGTGAAAAGGGCAGCCGGTAGCCAGGAGGTCAGGAAATTAGGCCATCAAGAGGCTTTTTGTAGAAGGAGGAAGTTTTTAAATATATGCCGTACATTACGGATCTGGTTAATTACAAATATTTAATTTGTACTATTTGTTTCCACTATGAATACTTGAACATCGGAAGAGGGATATTCCAAGGCAGATGAAGTAAGGTTATTGTAGATGGGGAAGTCTTTATTGCCGAACTCAGGTATCGAATCAGTGAGGCGGCGTGTCCCGCCGACACGTGAGCGTCGTGCGACAACACGCCGCGTCACTGCGACAGCGCATAACAATCGCACTAAGCTGTGACAACAAGCTATTTATAACAGTAGTGTTTCCGAACATCGACCGATCACTTCGCACAATACATACACCTCTATACTCGAAGCAATATGCTATTAATTCTGATAGCTTCATAGTGCGGTAGTTCTGCAAGTGACCGGCCGCTGTGAACAATAGTCACCTGTTAACGAGGGGGATACTTTGGCACAGTCGGTGACAGACACAAAATGAAATAAGCGTCATAAGTTACTTATACAAAGGAGGTATTTGTTTCAATAGGTAGATTAAACTAAGATTTAGAATCATCGTTTGGAAGATAGTTGTAAGCAGTGAGTGAACTTCGTTTAATAATATAATAACTCTTCTTATAGTCTCTCGTCAAGCTCCACTCACTGCCTATCTCTTGCCTCACAGTCCAGCTAAAAATCTCATTGGTTGCTGTCACCAGTCTAGTAAATTATCTATGGTATCTAGGATAAAAAATAACGCTCGTATTAAAATTATATATGTTATCTATCTATGTGGTATGTGCTCGACTCTATATAAATAGCTTTATTTAGTGCTCTGTCATCATGTGTTGTACATAACAACTGCGGTACGCTCAAACTACATTTTAAATTGTACTACATTTTAATTATCAGCTATTACGTAATAATCAATAGTTTATATAATCTTAAAACAATATAATTTTGACTAATCTTTCAATAAAATAAAGTAATAATTATGTAAAATTTCAAAAAATTAAAAAAAATAAGTTTCAAAAATGTCTAACCGTATTTTTTTACTTTTTTGTTTATGCTTTAAGGTCGGAAATGAGAACACATGTGCGTCCGGAAATAAATAAACTATATCATTCGCAACGTAATCACAGCTAAAGTTAATAAAGGCGCGGTCAGACGACGCGACCGAATGTCGCCCAGTCGCCCGAACGCGGCCCGGAGCCCGCGGGAGACCTCCGCGAGACACTCTGTACTTTCAACTATAACAATATATCTTTATTACTCAACAGCAAATTGTACCAACAAATGAAGGCGACGCAAGTCACCGAATTCTTTGCAAACATAATGAATTGAAAATATGTAAGTTCAAAAATGTTGTTTGTAAACATGATTTAGCACATAACGTGAGAATGTCTGGTGCGGGGTGTCCCTTGGGCCGAGACGGCAAATGTAAGTACGACTACCGAGACGAGGCTGCGGCGCTCACTCCGCACGCGGCGGGCTGCGGGCTGCGGGGCGGGATGCGGGGCCCGCACGCGGCACACCCGCGCCCGCCGCCCGCCGCGCGCACACACACACGCGCGGCCACTCACACATGCACACACAGCGTACGAATAAAAAACCACAATGTGAACAACACACAACTATGAATTATGCACGAATAAATAAATAACATGAGGAGTGCCGACGACCGCGCCGGCACACACACATACCGCTATCGTAATCTATCGACTATTTAATTTATATTATATTAGTTCTTCACCACATCAAAAATTAATTCTTCACATACATTTAACTTACCTAGTAACAGATAAACGTTCAAATACGGTACATACATGTTATAACCACCGCAATAAATGATACTGCAGAGTTGAATATCACTCTGCAAAACCACTTGGGACTATCATCTAGTTAGAAATAGTAGCGAGCCTCATACTCTTAGGTTGAGTATGGAAACTGTTATCACTGAATACTTCATTAGGCGAGTAAGCAGAGTTGCAGAGTCACGCGGAACTCACTACCTAACATTCAACTGACACGGCGACTCGCGAGTCGCGTGGTGAACATTTATTGACTGGGCTACGCTACTTCAGCGGTATCACTCAATAACAAATAAATACAAGTGTGAGTCCAAGTCATAACAAACTTAATACATATCTTAGTAATCTCAATACATTTTTGGTATGAAACAAGTATAACATGACCACTCAATAAATTATCACCAGCCCTAAAACAAAATGGCCACGAAATTATTAGAATCCTTAACAAAGTAAACTAAGCTTTATTACACAAGTCATACGACGCAATCAACCTCGACACTAGACGCGTGCACCCGGCACGAATGCGAAACATAAACATATTAAACACAATAATATATAACGTTTTACGGGAACACGTACAGAGATTTATAATTTAATATATTTATATTATTTTTGTATTATAATATTATACACTAACAACTACATAAAGCATTACAATTTGTGCTATCTGCGCCGCCCCGCAACACACAACACAACTAGTACGTGGTACATACTCCAACAGAAACCATTCAACTATTTAACTTAAACCTTTGGTATTACATACGTAACTAACAACTAACTAAATAATACTTAAATCAGAATACTGTCGCGATGCGTGACAGCGAACGCAGCAGACACACTCAGGCTACACCACCGCACGGCGCTATAACAACCTGACTCCCGACCATCTCCCACAGATCCTCACTTAACACTCACGTCGAGATCGTGTGACGTAGCCTGAATGTGTTACTAGCTAAAATGTGATGTCCAATATAAAAATCTCCATAAAATGGTGGTGTCTGTTACAAATATATTGATTTAAATAATTACCTACTTTATATAAAAGTAAACGAGACGAGGACTATAAACACAGACAATAATACAACGTGTTTGCGTACTTACAGTACGAGAAAACTATATAAAATAATGTATATTAAAAGATCTAACAAAATATGTAAAGAGAATCTCAACTAAATGGTACGGGGCTTGTGTTACGTTTGGGGACAAAGATCATTCATGAACATTTCAAAAATTAACAAAGCATAAACTTTTGAAGAGTTCAACTTAATTACACAATAATTAACAACAAACATTCAAGTGCGCAAAACTTCACATAACAGTAAAACGGAGTGCTCAGGAAACCCGGCGGTGGATCGAGACAAGCTTTAAAAGAAATCTCATCTTTCCACCCAATCATGAGATATTTGTTTTATTATATTATTTTAGTCATTTGTATTTCAAAGCAGGTTTTGTATGCAACATTTCACATTCAAAATCTTGTCTCGGTCCACCCCAGTCTTCCTTATCACCACAGTATACATCATTGCCTGCCACATTTATTTATTATATCACTCATAAAATTCCACGAATAGAAATAAAACAAAGCAGAAAATACGACACAGGACTTTTCTACAAGTGAACTTTTTTTTGTAAGTATCATTGTAGAATCTTGTTATCGTGATTTCTGCGCCTATTGATGTCGGACTTTCAGACTTCCTATTCCCAACAATGTAACACAAGTTTAAAGATCAAGTAAAATACTGAAGAACCGAAGGGTCGATGAGTATTGGAAGCACGCTTCGCGTACGAGCGCGGGACTAGAGACGACGTGTACTGAGCGCGGGGCGGGTGGCGGCTGCTGGCGGCCGCTGCCTCACACTCTGCTTCTTCCCTACTGTCCCGCCCCGGGACAACTTCCTTAATAGACCGTTTGTAAATAAAATTTCATTTACTATGTAAATATACTTTGGGTAAACTGGTATAATTTCCGTTTCGTATAACACTGGAAAAAAACAATACAATAATGTTCCGCCTGAATTTTAGCGTATTTTGTTAAACAAAAATGCTCATTACCAATTACGTGATATAAAATATTATACACGAATGACTCGGCGAAATGAATGTGTGAACCTCGGAAACTGAAGACAGCGGCGGTGGCCTCGCGGGGCGAGCCCACCGACACACGCGCACGCACACACGCACGACACGCACACACACGCACGCACGCACACAACAACAACACTATCGCTTATGGGGTTTCCAGCTGCTGCACGCCGCGCCGCGCGCGACTACTATGCATTGTTCAATATTTACAACAATCGATAATTGCTCTAACATATTATCTCAATGGAAAATATATTAAACCCATCAACAAGGCTGTGCTTTTCTTTATATATTCAGGCGTGAGATTTAGTGATTTTATTAACGATCGGCCAGTCGTGACGTCAGTACGAGCCGGTCAGGTGCGTACGAGCTGATAGGGAAACCTCTCGGCAGGCAGCCGGAGCACGAGCGGACTCGCTCGGGGCGCTGGCTGCCTGCCGTAATATGTAAGCGGCCCGGAATATGCATCGTACCAACCATCTGCTGGTACAAGGCTTCCAAAGTATTAGTTATATACAGAGAAAGGAAGTAGGCGTACCGGGAGGCTCGACACGAGCCTGTAGCCGGAGCATCGAGCCCCCGACGTGCGCTCGCTACGCACCCGACTACCATTGCAATACACTATCATATAACACTTACCGACGCGTTTATAAGTATTTGTCGATTGAACTAGTGGACAGATACATCATAAGAAAATCATGTTGCAAATAAACCTGACATCGTCTGAACACTGGAACCAAGTGAACAAGCCGCAAGTTTCGGAGATAGCCCCAAGACAAAGGCGGGCAGCTTGTACCGGGCCGGACACGGGACTACGCGAGCTCGGACGTTGAGGTACGAGCACCGGCGACACGCTCTAACTCACACGAAGGTATTCAGTGGCGGTGCCTTCCGACGTAAGTGATATTCGATGATGTTAAATTAAAGCGTGCGTAACATATTCCCTGCCGCTTCTGAAGACACAGGAGTCGAACGATCGCTTGCCTCCCGTGCTTCCGAGGACAGGTAATGTGTCATGAGCATCACACGTCTATTTCAACATCGAACACACTTAGCTAGCTTTCAAGATTAGTTAGGTACTAATCTTAAAGCCTAAAACGTCAGGTGTGACGTCAAGCTGCCCGCAGCATGCCGCCTGTGACCATACGGACAGAAGTCACAGTTCAGTCTGTAAGTAGAAGGTCATGAAACCATTCCGATGCGCGGAGATGTTCTTAGAAATTACTTTCGTTCAAATGTAATCAGCAGGTTTGCCGCCAAAACTAAGCAACGAGCGAAAGTTCCCCAGAAAGGTCCGAACAGTTCGCAGTGAGAGACTCGAGCGCTCCTAAACTAACATACACTAAAAGACAGACAACGTACATTCAAAAAACGTACAAAAAAAACATAATAAAAAATAATACTTCGACCGACGTCGATACTAAAATCGTCGCGCGCTACTACTATAATTAAAAAAAAACAGCGTTTGCGCTTAAATTACGCATCGTCATGACTAGACAGATGTTGGCATTGCACTTAAAATATGTAAAAAATGAGAGGCGCCGCTCGCCGCACCGCCGGCCGCACGCGCCGGACCGGAGCCCGTCGCCGGCACGCCGTCCGGCACGCACCCGGCACGCAGCCGGCACGCACCCGGCACGCACCCGGCACGGCCCGGCTCGCCGCGCGCTCACGGCTGCGGCGGCTTGTCCACGGCGGGCGTGGGGTTGAAGTCCTTGTTCACGAACGAGAAGCCGCGGAACTCCTCCTGCGATACACACATGGGCGTGCTTAGTACTATATCACGTTAAAAGCTGCCGACATTGCAAATGGACCTGTATGTATTAGACAACGATTCAAATTACAATTAGATTACATACAATAGTTGCTAATATACTTTGAATGAATGCTTTTTTGTAACATGCTTTGCAAAAAATCTAACTTTTGTCTTTATCTATTAACCAAGGTTACCAAACGATGTGCCTAGATATTTTTTTAAGGAATAAACAAGACACACAGTAATATAGTTTGGCAACTAAAAGTGTGTGTTACCTGGTTGATGGCCCGCACGACGTCGTTGGGCACGGGCGTCAGCACGGGCTCCTCCTTCGTGAACTCCGCGTCGAAGTTGGCCGCCTCGCGCTTGCTCTTCTGTAACAAAAAAATGGAATGTAAGTTTTTATACAAGAATTAACAAAACAAAGGATGAAGTTAATTGTAAGTTAGATGGTAGGTACGGTAGGATCAAATAAATTGTAGAAAATAAAACTTTTATTATAAATTACACTACTTTTGTATGGGTGTTATGTTTGAGTACTCAGTACGGTGATAGGCAGAGTTGATTTATTGAGACAAGTTTGAAAGCATGATTATGAAGTGTAGGTTGCATGGACAGATGAGGTGTGTGTGTGTGTGTATACGGACCACCTTGGGTCGGAAGGGCGGGCGCAGGCGGCGCTGCGCGAGCGCGTCCCAGTCCACGTCGCGGAAGAACACGTGCGCGCGGATGCCCGCCGCGCCGCCGCACACGCCCAGCCGCCGGGACGGACTCTTCGTCATGAAGCCTGCGCACACAAACACCACGCATATTACATACACTGCAGCTCGCACACGCACGCACACTGCAAGACCTAGCCTGCGAAGGCTCACTACAGGTTCAAAACTTTAACAAAAATTTACATGAGTTTGAAGATTTAACAAAGGTCAAACGACCAACTTCAAAAAAAAACCTTAAAAGAAACTATTATCCATAACATAGAATTTTACCATACAGTTTTACCATAATTATAAAAACGAATTGTTAACCTTAACGATGTTTTTAATAACTTTTTTGGTACCAAAATCCCTTTACTTAAGGTTATATTTTTTTACCGAAAACTGCAATTGTATGTACCTTTGAGTATGGAGACGGCCTCCTTGGAGAGCCAGACGGGGTAGAGTACGTCGTCGTGCAGGATGGACTCGAACAGGTCGTCCTCGTTGTCGGCCTCGAAGGGCGGCTGCCCCGCCAGCATCTCGTACAGCAGCACGCCCAGCGCCCACCAGTCCACCGACGGCCCGTACTCCAGCTCCTGCAGGATCTACACACACACACACATGATATATTT
Organism: Autographa pulchrina; assembly: GCA_905475315.1. Lineage (NCBI taxonomy): Eukaryota > Metazoa > Arthropoda > Insecta > Lepidoptera > Noctuidae > Autographa > Autographa pulchrina. Next base: position 628,628 of record FR997782.1, read on the forward strand.
ATAATTCTAACAAAAAACACCGACTTCAAAATAAGTCTTATATGATTTTTTCATGGTCAAAATGGGACCAAACGGGAAACAACAGCTTTCAAATAAAAAAATAATAATCAAAATCAGTTCACTCAGTCGAAAGTTCTGAGATTAACAAACATAATAAAAACCTCTTTATTTGAAGTCGGTTAAAAGTCGTGCATTATTCAAACAATTTTTTGCTTGTCGGACGATCAGACAAAAATATTATTAAAATCATTTTAGTATGTTTTATTTATGGTCAATTTACAGGAAAGTAAAGCATATAATCAGAAACACTTACCTCAGGCGCGATGTAATCAGGCGTGCCGCAGAACGTGGTGGTGGTGGCGCCCTCTGTAACAATTTACCTCGTTACTGTATGGTATTGTTCACACATTACACTTGTATTTATGTAGGACTTTAGGACTAGCCCTCAGATCTCATAATCTTATAGTCACGGGGCGGCCCCGCCTCGCTCCAGTCGCGTAAACAACCGTCACTCAGCGGTCCCCCTCCAAGCGCTTTTTTCGTCATCGGGCAGAAGTTTTAGATAACAGTCATTTATATATAAAATATTAATATCATTTACACATAAAATTAACATCAGTGAAATTTGATTATAAGTTTGTCTTGATCATGTTTTGGTGAAAAGGGTGGTAACTGACCGAGTATGCCTTCCTTGCACATGCCGAAGTCGGCGAGCTTGCAGTGGCCGTCGCTGTCGAGCAGGATGTTGTCGAGCTTGAGGTCGCGGTAGATGACGCCGTGCGAGTGCAGGAACTGCAGCGCCAGCGTCACTTCCGCCGCGTAGAACCTGAGGGCCAACAAACATTTGATTATATAACATGAAGAGTGTAAAAGAGAGTGTAGAAAAAGTTGTAAGCTTCATTGTATTTTTATTATGTTTTTTGTAAATTTTCCAAGAAGCCAGTCCAAAAAAAGAGGTAGGACTATTTAGCCGTGAAATTTATTTTTAAATTTAAGGTAGCGCGGTACATAAATAATACTAAATAAATAAATATGGACAACATCACAAATATTGCTCTGAACCCAAATTAAGTAGATAAAGCACTTGTGTTATGGAATTCAGATACAACGAAGGTACCACAAACACCCAGACTCGGAACAATGTAGAAAAGTGATTTTCTACATTGACCCGTCTGGGGATCGAACCCGGGACCTCAGAGATAGCGACACCTTGAAAATCGGTATTGTAACGCCACTCGTCTACGGATGTCGTTAAAATACGATATTGAGGTAAAGAGTAGTATGAAGGTGTGGTGTACCTGGCGCGCGGCTCGTCGAACTTGCGCGCGCGCTGGATCTGGAACATGAGGTCCCCGCCGTCGACGTACTCCATGACGAAGAACAGGCGCTCGCTGGTCTGGAAGGCGGAGTGCAGCGCCGTCAGGAACGGGTGCCGCGCCGCCAGCGCCAGCACGCGCCGCTCCGTCAGCGTGCACTCCACGTCGTCGTCCTGGATGATGGCGTCCTTCTTCAGCACCTTCACCGCGTACACCTGCACACACACACACACACACACTTATATCTATTCTCATTCGAAAACACACGAAATCAACACAAAATCTTGCATTCTAACAAGACGCTAAATTGGTTATAATGTGAAAACGAGCGGCAGATGACCTAATTTTATACAAATTCATCAACTATCATTTCTTTTTTTACTTTTTCATCCATACACGTACCTAAGTTAAAAGCAGATCACAAACAAAGTTGAATAATTTACCTCATCCGTGCCCTTCTTCTCAGCGAGCATGACCTTGCCGAAGGATCCCTTGCCGAGCACCTTGATGAAGTGGAAGTCGTCGAGCGACATCTTGTCGAGGCCGCCGGCGCCCTCGCCACCTGCGCGACATGACGCGTTAGTGACGTCACACAGGAATACGCCGGTGTAATAGGAAACAAGAGGTGGTTTAGTGGCTCAGTACCGGAAGGACAAGTGAAAGCACTTCGACCCTTACCTACTTAGAGAGTGCCAGAGGAAACGTGAGTATTATAGAGCTGGTTACAATATTATTGATCTAATCTTTATTAATTTGACGATTTATATGAGGAAAACCAATTTATAGATATATATTTATAGAATCGTAATAGATGTCTCGACGCGAGTATACATAAAACGGATTATTTATAATGTAGAAAAAATATGTTCATAAAAACTTGAGATCAGATCAATAATATAGGGAGAAAAGTCCAAATATGCAGCAACCACACCATTTTACCCAAAGCCACCAGAATAACAAAGATTACACCGTTACCAAAACCTTTTATTTCATATTAGTAATCCTGCCCACAAGTACTGAAAATTAAAAGCCCCAGTCATGCACTCAAGTGATAGTTTAACTGAGAGCTATATAGAACAGGACGAGCCGCAAAGCTGTATGACTCATGGTGTCATACATTTTGTATTAAATAAAAAATGTACTTAGACTGAAATTCCGTCCGAGCAAATAATTTGTACAATCCACAAAATGTATTGGCAAAATCTATATTTCGATATTCGCAATGTATTGAAAAAGCCGTTTATAAGATTCTATTTAGCTTCAGAGATCCGAGTCTTAAATATTTCCCAGATACTGTGTGCAACATTTTTACACCCGAACACCAGTTTCCCATCAACAATCACTTACCGTCACGTGTCATTAATTTAAACCACAATATCAAAAGCGTAAAGCCGCCACCAAACTTCGAGAGACACGAAACTGTGTAAACAGTGTCAATAAACATGAGATTCTCAAAGATTACACCAATTTGCATGTTAGTCTGATTATCTTGGAACTTCTACTTACTACCAAAGAGTGCGTAATCACCTTCTGTTTTTAAATTAATATTGCAATTCTTAATATCCAAAAATAAGGGATATTATGTATATCGTTAAAATAAAAACTTAGTAAGAAGTTTGTATGCAGGCTGTACCAACTCATGTACAATAAAATCAGAATGTCATGTATTTCCACAGTTGACACTAGTCTCATGTCTCCCTAAGTGAGTGCGGGCAGAGGAGCGCTAGTACAGCTACACAGCTCTTAGTGAGCCGCGAGCAAGCGGGCGCGAGCCGTGCGACAACAGATCAGGCACCTTCGTAACACGTGAATATGTCCTGCAGCTCGTCCCAGTGCGAGCGCCACGGCAGCTGCTCGCCTACATGTCGCGGGAAATAATATAACAACAAATCAAAATCAGCTAAAAATAATACATAACAGAATGTTCACTATCCTGCTCAAGTGTGTCCTAACAGTAATAATAAGTGTGTGTGATATACAAATATAAGGGAAACACAAACGTAAATGATATGATATCTATGTTCCATTCACTAGTGTCAAATGATGTTGTTTCATTATATTCACAAACATAATTGAAACAACTCAAAGTAAAGAAAGATTTTATTAAAACAATAGTTAAATATAATACATATGTAAGATACAAAAGTATAAAAATAAGCAATATCGGTATAAGAGTAACAATCACACAAAGCGGTTCAGTAGGCTGACCTCTAGTATGCAGTGTGTCCACCACGACACTACTTTTAATATTACATGAATACATAGCATAAATAATAAGGTACAAAGGTGTCTTTGTAAAGTATGATGTTGGTAACATATACTTCATACATTATTGCATGTTATACACACAGCTCTTAGATTGAGTTTTAAAGTTTCTAAGTAAATAAGTATGGAGATGTTTTTTTATTCTCTCGGTGATACACCTCGCAAATCTTTTTATAAAATCTATTTATAGGAATCATAGGTTGTATTCATATATCGTGTTGTGGTCAACTGACTGCAATCATCTAACACTCACAAAAGCCTACTAATCAAACAACTATAAAAATAAATAAACTACTTAATTCTACATACATTGTACTGTTCAATATTAGATCAATGGTTATAATATAGAGAGCAAATCATACGTTCTGATGTTATAATCAGAGTCACTTTACATGAGCCTAATAAGCTGCAGCTTACTTGTCTAGTGCTATTCAAAACAAGTATAAGTTATATCTCCACTAGAGTTGATTATGTACCATAAATTTATTTATACTATAGATAGGTAACACCCACAACAAATATTCTAAACCATTACCCCTTAAACATTTCCCAACTTACAAATTACCCCCTCCCCAGGTTTAAAGTATCTTATTTTGTCGGGCCTTGCCAGATTATTCTCGACAGATGACAAATAGAGGCGAACTTTTTTGCCAGTCATTTTAACTTCTGCAACTTGTAAGACAACCATAGCTGCTCAATAATTTAATTGTTATCCTATCCCATATTACTAGCTGCTACGACCGGTACATAAGCAACTCTTTGTGCAGAGTGTTGTAACTACTACAGTCTACATTATGCAGTACGGCTAGTCATCGTCAATGTAAGGTATGCGGGCGTTACCTTTGTCGTCGTGCTTGTCGTCCTTGGCGTCGGCCTCGCCCGCCGCCAGCTCGGCCGCGCCCTCCATCAGCGCCGCGTTCAGGTACTGCAACACCACACATGTTCACACTCTGCGAACCGACCCACTTACCTGACACTGCCAGCTTACCGACATACCTGGGTAGGACTTTACAACTCACGTCATATAGGTACGTGTGAACAGTATATTCTACAACATAATCCTGTATGTCAGTTTTCTGATAAGATATTAAAAGCTGACGTTGTTCTTCAAGCTCTGCATCTAAAATAACCCCGAAGCAGAAAAAAGCGCACCCGAAACAATCCCAAAAAACACCCATATAATAAAAAATCAATTAAACCACACAATTTTTAGGAACCACCCATAATGTCCCAAGTGTTACAAAACCCAAAGACTAACCGCCATATAGTTTACCAAGGCATGCATAGCTTTATAACAAAATAAAACAATTCCCTTTTATACTTTAGCTAGAAAAAGACGAGCAAATACATAAACCGTAAACAAAAGATATAGTATTTTTATTCCCCCTCTTACTCAGAATGGCTACTAAACTATAGTGTATACAGGGTGTTAAGAAAACCCTGTCCGACCCGAAAGGGTGATATAGGGTTCACAATCACATGCCCAAATAAAATATCAAATTTGGAAAATTCATGATAGAAACAATAATAATGAATTTTGAAACAACCATTTTTCGCCCCGAAATTCCCTAAATTTGAGAATAAAACAAAAACTACAACACCAATTTCTTTGGTATTTTTGGGGGCCTTTTGTTAGGTAATTAGGTAGCATCTGTGATGACGCCGACTCTCTGTCTCGAATTTTGAGAAAAAAAAAAAATTTGTTTATATATTTTTTTTCTTTTTTTCTATTTTTTTTTTCACATTTTTGTAATCAGATATTGATACCTAACAACACCTTCACGGATCGGACAGGGTTTTCTTAACACCATGTATATGGTAGGGTAGGCTGTTATGTTAAAGCTGTGCACTGACCTTGGATGGTCTGGGGCGCGGGTTCTTGTCGGGCGAGATGCCCATCTCGTTGAGGATCTCCGCCATCATCTTCGTGTTGATGCCGCAGTTGTTCGCCACGTTCTTATGACACCGCTTGTGCACGTTCATCGAACATACTGCGACAAACATTAACAAGTGTTACATATTATTCTAATACAGAGAAATAGATTTTGTGTAAAAGCAAATTAATAGCTCTACCTAATTGTACATTATACAAACTCATTTTGAAATTTATGTATAACTAACTGTGCATACATAAATATCATAAAAGAAGAATAAAACATGTGTCTACAGTCCACTTTTCTTTATAGAATATGTTGCAAATTAACCGTCAAAAATTCACACATCTTATTAATACGTCAACCCAAAATCATCTTTATAGTCCTGTACATACATCTATACTTTTCATCGCTTCAACTGTATTCTAATATAAATGTTATTCTTAAAGGAAATGAAGGTTGATAACAGATAAGTAAGTAATGTAACGTAGTGCATACCTTCGCACTGCAGTCCCTGCTTGATGAGGCCGTAGAGCAGCGAGCCGCAGTGGTCGCAGAAGGTGAACCGCTTGTAGGAGTGCACCACGAAGCGGTGCGGCACGTTCACGTTGAACCGCTGCCCGCCCGACACGCCCACCGCGCTCTGTTGCTGCACACACAACGAAACATGTTAATAACCAATCACCTAAAATGCAGGTATGGTATCTACGATTCACGATTTGTTCAAATACATATTATAAATTATTGTTGTCTATTATAATCAAAATACTTAGTGCAGCCTTAGATGAAAACAACAATATATAAAACCTGGAAACGCCTTGACCATTGAAGATCTCTCTCTAGTACCTAAATCAGGCTTTACCATTTAAAAATTGAAAACCATGGTGCTCCGACATTACACACTGTAAAGAAATTCTTATAGGTATAAATAATGAAAGGTTTTACTTACTCTTACCTCTTCTTTCATCCCCGGGCACTTGGTGACGACGGACGAGTGGCAGCGCTTGTGGACGACGCACGTGCAAACTGCGGGACAATGCATGTGTTCAGTTGTGACACAAACTGTGTTGTTTATAGGGATAACAGTTAATGTAGTTGTTGTAATGCTTACCTTGGCATTGGTAGCCTTGCTTGCCCAAACCCCTGTAAATAGAAATATGGATTAGTGTGGGCTAGACTATGAGATTTACTTAAGACCTTTGACTGTGACTTTGTCTCGAGAATCACTTTAAATTGTTAGTTTCGGAAGTCTTAGACATTTATAGGAACGTTTCAAAATTCAAAAAGTAGGTAAATCGAGTTTTCAAGTTTAAATAGCTTGTCAATCTACATAAAATACGGGTTCGTATCGGATGAAGATACATTGAGCCGATCCCAATAAGAGATTTGAGGACGACTGTTTGAGAGCAGTTCCTTGCTTTCTGTCGTTCCTGCTGGTGGATGTTGTTGTGTACGTACCAGATGAACTCGCGGCAGTGGCTGCAGAAGGTGGGCTGGCGCAGGAAGGTGGCCATGAACTTGTGTCCGTTGACCTGGTGCACGCGGCGACGCATGGCCCCGCGGCGGCGCGCGAAGCCCGCGCCCTCCTTGAACTCGCGCCCCGCGCCCGCGCCCGCCGCGTGCGAGCCCCCAGTGCCGCGCGGCGCCTCCACACCCGCTGCACACACAACCGACGTTCGAAAAGGTTTCCCGACGACACCTACAGTACCTACCCCCGCTAAGAGTACATAACCTAGCTTGTTAGAAGTTTAATTTCCCATTTTGCCGTATAAATGAATGAACACTGCAACGACATTTAGTTATAAGTCCCCAAGTTAAGTTCCCAAGGAATGTGAACTAGTCCAAAGTATACAAGAAATAACTTGGTAAACTAAAAAGTTAATATTACCAGCTAAATAGTATGCATTGCAATGGCGTTATTACATAATACACAACTTGTTTACTTTTCCTTTAAAAATCCACATACACACCATGTTCGCAAACGGCGCGTTACTAGCGCCGCGGCGCTAGTAAGCATTTCTACAATACAACACTACACAAAAAATCACTTAAATATGATCTAGTGTTCCAGGCCACCATAACATATATATGACAATATAACAGATAATTTATGTAAAATGCTACTAATACTACTGGTACTGGTAGATGTTCTAGTCGCCCTTGAGGAAATGCTCATAGTTGTGCACTGAACAGGTTATTGATGTGGAAGCATCAATAATAAATAATTAACAGCAAAATGTATCTCTTTACATCATACTAAGATTTTACAAGAGCATGAGTTTTATTCAGGAGTTCTTCATGAGGCTTAAGTCCACACTGCTGTATATTGAATCAAATTAAAACCAGGCAATCCTTTACAGTCCTGTTACATTTTCACTAAATTTTAATGAAAGTCTTTCCCTTACTACATCCTATGGCATTTGTTAAACCTAAAGTAAATGAATCTTAAGTAAACAATGACATTGCAGCTGGTTTTCCAAGCTAATATAATTATGACAACAGTTTCATTTATCTTGTGTAGATTTACGTAATTCAATGAGGAAGAATAAAACCTCCTTGCCAACAACTATTTATACATAACTGACATTCTTCATAAAGTAAACAATTGTAAAACTCATGTAGTAAAGTTATTTTGAAATTGCAATATTTTATTAATAATTTATTACTGAAAAAGTTATTTGTAATGATATACCTACTTACAAATTTGATTGATAACTTAATAAACTTCTTTTAATTAAGAACCTAACTAGCATTAGCATACAAAGAAGGTACAAAATATGAAAAAAGTTGAAAGTAATTAAATAATGCTGCACTGACCTTGAGAATTCCATTTCAGATCGATTTTGAGATGCAGTTTCCCCTGAGGTTCTAGATCCACCTGTGAAGGACACATCAGATTAGAAAAAAATCTAAACCTATTAAATACATAGGTACTCTTTTGAACATTTTTCTCAGTATGGATTAAAACCATAACTCATAAGCAAAAACAATACAAATATTTTCTGTTAATACTACATCTGATTTCTGTTTTTTAATTATATCAGCAAAATTAACTGGAATTATTTTTATTACTATGCATGTATATTTAAGAAGTATATGACATGTATGCACAAAAGACATGAAAGACTTGTCCTGTATAATGAGCAACGTAATGCATTTATTATGAAATATTAAATTCACTAAAAGTCCTTGTGTTTGAGTGAAACATACAAAGACAGTATCAGCTCAGATCTTCAAGACAATCATAGTGAATGACATCAAACATGAGAATCACCAGGAATTACAACACCAACACCAATTACTTAATAAACCCACACAGTTACATAAATATAGCTTGCACCGTCACACAAGGAAAACTGAATAAACAATAATGATTCATTAATCCCTGACATCATGCAACATAAAAATAGACCTCTTCATCCAAATGCACATATTTAGGATCGGGGCATGAAAACCTTCTTCTTAAATTATACATCGCACTACACTGTGATTGAAGCTTAAACTATACATAACTAAATGACTGCAGTCCCACTGAGACTTATCAAAGAAAACAAATATTATGTGAACGGTGATAACATGGTCTCTAGACAAATATAGAGCACTGTATCTTATCTCTGGATTATGATAGCTGAAATAGATGGATCTAAAGATTTTGGTAATCAGTCTCTAGGTGAATTTTTACACAGCAGTCAGTATATTCAGTGTCGCTCATAAAGTTGAGTAGTTATAAAATGTGATATATTTAAATTTATCCTGAAACTTCATAAGGAAGATATTGCCCTCATTATTAGTGGTATTTATAATTTTTATCATTTTGTCTTGTGGGATTATCCATTATATTTTCATAACTTATAAATGGAATTATTGCTAGAAAGAACAGAAGATATAATGATAGTGTACATACCCAAAAATCTGTGGCATCTTTTTCTCGATGCATCAGATCTTCAAATGGAATTGTGCAGTTGGCAACAAAGTCATCTGGAGGTATTGCGGCATCGTGGAACACCGTGAGCCCCAAACTAAATTGTTATTATAAAATCAATCAAAACAGTATAATTTAATTAATTGATAAATGCCTTTTAAAGTGTATAAGAAATTTTCCAATTGGACATAGATAAATAATGTGAAAGTTTTTTTTATTATACTGTTGTCTTTTTTATACTTTATAGCATAATTTATACTTTATTGTATAATTTATAGCTGCAGTACAATTATTTAAGATTTTAATGGCCTTGTAGCAACAATAGTATATATTTTTTTTATTACTTTGTAATAATATGCTGTCAATCGAGCCAAGAAGTTTGCATCAATTAAATAAAAATATAACATGACGTACAAATAATCAATGGTATGATAACATACCTCCCGACATTGTGCACTTCGTGAATGAAGGTCTCATTCCACACTGGATCGAAAGTCTTGGGCTTGGTGCTGGAACGGTCTAGATGGTGCTCGTCGGCGTCTATCGACACGTAGGGATCTATTGGCTGGTCGTCTGCAACCATACCCCGTATTTACATATTATTATACCAACACCCATCTCGGTAAACACACTACACATACTTTATGCGTAAAACTTCGCCTAAATCAAACATCTATGTATAAAATCTTTACACAATCATTCGTAATAATATGTTAGGGAGGCACCCGAGTCACTAGATGAGGCTCACCTGGCTTCCCGAAGGTCATGTTATGCCGTTTCTGAAAGTCGGTCGGCCTGAGACCCGTCGCCTCACAAACCCGCACTCTCACAGTGCCACTGAACATGGTGCTGCCGACCAACGAGCAGTATCACCAAGACCGCGCCGCCACACGATCACTTCCACACTATTAACCCACTTAAAATCATTGAAGGTGCTTCATAATAGAAACAGAAATTAAATAAAAGACTTGACAGCGACAAAATCGGCCATGGATGGATACTTTACTCTATGGTCACTAATGGATTCCAATTTCGATTTCCTGAAGAATGTGATGTTATTTGACTATGGTATTTACAGACAATAAAAATATTCTCACGATAATAGGCGATTACAAAGATTTCTTTGAAAGTCAACTATTAAGTTATTTCAAAATCATGGTCAACTGTGAAAGGCTGTTCTAAAATCAAATATCTCTAATAATCTCTATACCGCTTTCTCACGTAAACTACCATTTCGAGTTTAATGGAAATTTGTTATGCTGATGGTTCTGAGTCTAGAAATAACTCCAAAACCTTTGGTGCATTTGGTGTACATATCTAAAGAATCGCTAGATAAATACTACTTAAAATAGTGTTCGGTATACAGAGGATCCTTGTTAGGTGGTCTCAATACATGGTTTTTCTAGAATTTGTTTGTCGCACTCGTCTCTCAAAACATTATGATTAATAATCTTACTGCCTGAGTAGAATCATACAAAAGATTAGTAAACAAACGACATATTTTGTGACAAAGATATAGTATGTTTTGTTCTCAGAATAATGTAGCAATGGCAGTTTTCTTTAGTTGCACTCCACACTCCACAGATAGTAAAATACTAAAATCAAAAATGTAAATATAGTCTTCACACTTCACTACGTACGGGTAGTTGAATGAAGTTATTAGAAATATTCCTGTTGGTTGTCATAAATAATGAAATAAATAAACAATTTTATCGAAAACTTTAAGCACAAACAATGGGTTTCCTTACTATATTGAAGAAGTTGCGGCAGAAGGAAAAGGAGATGAGAATACTCATGTTGTATCCTTTTTATAATGTTAACAAATTAACCTAATTGTTCAAAGTTAACTTTTAATGATTAATATAAGTATATGGTTTCCTTAGCGTTAATTTCACAGAGGTTTGGATAATGCCGGTAAGACAACAATATTGAAGCGTTTCAACGGCGAACCAATCGACACCATATCTCCTACGCTAGGTTTCAATATAAAGACTCTAGAGCACCGCGGTTATAAACTCAATATTTGGGATGTCGGAGGGCAGAAATCTTTAAGGTAGGTATTTAAAGAAAATTCAGACATTAAGTCACTCATTTTTATTTATTGCTTTTTAGTTTTGTGTGATTTACGGTGTGATTCAGTTTCATAATAACAGCTGATTGGTATGGCAGCTTTGTCTACCAACATGGGAAAGTTTCATAAAGTTGTCGTTTGGCTTTTTAGCGTAAAACTAGTAGTATAAAATATACACCATTCAATTCTAGAATTTAAATAAGTTAGTCTTCTTTGTTTTTCTATATTATTATCTTGTAGATTTATTTATAAATGCAGTATTATACACCTGAGACATCCTTATGACTCATATTTATTTTAATCTTAGTTTTCAACTGAGCCTTGTTTAATATAAAAGTCCAATATCAGATTTCTTTAATGACTAAAACACTGGTCTTGCATTTGTCAGGTCATATTGGAAGAACTATTTCGAGAGCACAGACGGTGTGGTGTGGGTGGTGGACAGTGCCGACGCGCGGCGGCTGTGGGACTGCGCGCGGGAGCTGCACTCACTGCTGCGAGAGGAGAGGCTGGCGGGGGCCACGCTGCTGGTGCTGGCTAACAAGTCCGACCTTCCCGGCGCTCTCACATCACAGGAGATTAGAGAGGTATGTATACATCATTAATAGTACCAATTTATTTAAAAACATTCTTCTCTTACAAAAGATCTGTTGAATGCACTTTAATCATGAAGAAACAGCTGTTGTTCACATGTAGCTTAAGGGATTGGTCCGACTTACGGGCGAGAAGCGAGTAACTATCGACTATAAAATTGCTCAAGAAACGTACAACAAGATATAGATCCCGTGTAAATGAAGGAGATGCATATATAAATAGTTAATCGCCGACTGTTCACATTACCGGAGAGAACTCTCTCAGCATTTGTTTTTTGCTGCGAGTAGAACTATAAAAATATACTCGCTTGGTGACACTCGCCGAAGACTAACCAGTGTTATTCTGCATAAAAGTGCGGTTTAAATAATAATAAATGCGGACAACTCACATACATTGCTCTGAACCCAAAGTAAGTTGCTAAAGCACTTGTGTTATGGAATTCAGAAACAACGAAGGTACCACAAACACCCAGACCCGGGACAATGTAGAAAAGTGGTTTTCTACATTGACCCGTCCGGGGATCGAACCCGGGACCTCAGAGCTGGCGACACCTTGAAAACCGGTGCGTACGCCACTCGACCACGGAGGTCGTCGAATTTAGAACAATTTTTAGTAGGGGAAGGGAGAGCAAGGTGAAAAGATTAACCTCACGATATAATAAAACAAAAACATTTAATTATTTTAGACATTTACTATGATGATGCCTGATATTTTTTGTACCTATGGTGTTACTTTTGGGAAATTAAAGTTTTTAATCTTGACATTTAATTAACGATGTTCGATGTTTTACAAGAGAACTTGCCCTTAAATACAAAACTCCATCTTGCCCAAAAGCTCGCCGTCAATTTTATACTGAAGTTTCTAAAAACCATCATATGCGCACGTTATACGATCCTGGTTTTAAAGGCATGCTCCATTTTGCCCTCCCTTCCTTTATAGTAGTATAGGACCCGAGCGAGTCGAGCCAGTATCGTCTGTCGCACTCGCTCACTCGCTTATTGCTCGGCGACAAAACTATCAAAACTACATACTCGCTGCTCGCCGACTCGTTTTGTAGTTCATCGTTCTACTCGCTACTCGCTCTAAGTCGGACTACTGCCTAAAAGACAGTTTATTAAAAGCACCAATTGCATACAGACTAATGTTTTTTTTATTTATGTATGCAGTAAGTTACTTCATTTCATAGAGACTTAGATATAAGAGATGTTATGTACATTTTATACCATTTCTTATCTCATGTATTGTACCATATTTCGAGCATAATTATCATTTCCTTTTTTTATCGTTTATCTCTATAACTACTAGGTACTTCTTTAATATGCTAATGATATTCTCGTGTCTAGGCTTTAGACTTGGACAGCATCAAGACGCACCACTGGCGCATCGTGCGCTGCTCGGCCGTGACGGGCGAGAACCTGCTCGAGGGCATGGACTGGATGCTGGACGACATCGCCTCCAGAATCTTCACGCTGGACTAACTACTCACATTATATATTTATATTTTTTACTATTGGCCTGAAAGGGTGATTTAAACTGACACAGCATTTACCCAGTGTATAATTATATTGCTTTTAAATTCTGTGAGTTTAGTTTTAATTTGGAAGTTCTCTTTTCGAAAATAAAGCAAGCAAGACATTGTGTAATTTGACGTAGTTATGCAAAATGGATCCAACCCACAAAACCCGATTTTTTGAGTTTCTGTCGTAAAAGTCATCTACACATCAACTTTAGCATATGCAAAAAATATCCAAGCCGCAAAGTGCCTCTTTTCTAGTGAAAAACACAGACATCAAAGATACCAACATCATATTAAGCATTTTCGCAGAGTTAAAATAGAACCATGTGTCGTGGTAACCTATATATCTGGTTTTAAAAGATCCAAAATACTTTGGATCTGTATGTTAACTCGATTTATTATTATAAAACAGGAACCATGCCATTTGAATCTATTTTGCAAATTAGTATAATGGTAAAATTTAAAAATGCAAAAAAGAACCACGTAATTTTTATGAGTTAGTTTTAGTGATGTTACTATTCTATCTGGGGCCGTGGCAATTTTTTTTTATGGGGCCCTATTAGTATTTTTTCTACGATTTTTACTACTTAGTTAAATTTTAATAAACTACAATTTTTCTAACGCCGAAAATAATTTTATTTTCAAGAGCATGGGTTTGTCCCTATATTAGTATATTACTTACAGTTATTTTATTTAATCATACCAGATCATATTTTTGGTCAAAAACACGGGAAGTATAGGTAAAGTGAAAAAAAAACTAATAGTAATAGAGAAAAATGTTTGGACTATATCGAGGAAATGGTAAAACAGTCCAGATACCACTTCTTTGTCCTCATCTTTATTTTGTACTATCCCAGGAATGAGTCAAGCAAGTCGACTCTACCCATATGCTGATCGTAGTTCCGTATAATTTGAGGAAAATATATTTCTTTTGTTGTTTTACAAAACCTCCTTACGTTTTGAATCTTTCTCTTTCGTTTCCCGCTCCCACTTAAACAATTTTCTGGAACTAGACATTTTAATATCTAACTTTCACAATCAACTTAACTTTCAAAGTGCCTACTTAATTTATGGTGGTCTCTTAATTCATGGTCTTAGTTGACTCACTTTAACTGATTTTAAGTAGCACGTTTTCATGGAAAATAAAATCAGGGGCGTAGCTAGAGTATGTGCGGAAAGAGAACCGTCATAGGATTGAGGGCGCTGCTGTGTTTAATTCCGTATTTATTAAGTTATAGACACTGTTGCGATGATTGTGAGGCTGTAAAATCTGGATGTTTATAAAATTATGTTTGGTCGTAATACATTCATGATTCATTTACGGAATAATTTCATCATACATCAAATCATAATGTTAGTTCCGTTTTACGCCACGACGGTTCTCTTTCCGCACAGAGTCTACCGCCGTATCTGCAGTAACAATTATAAGGGCCGATGGGCCACGGGGGCCCCCGACGTGCGTAAACCAAATTTTATAAAATGTAAATAAGAATAAAATAAAACTGATAAATATGTAGGTATTTATAATTTTTAACTTTAATGGGACATGAACGCCTGACAGACCTGTGACTATTGTCCATAGAGGCAGAAGCTTTAGAAAAACTAAAGTCATCATCAGCTATAAATGATTCAATAAATATGCAATGTCTTCTTTCTCCTGTAAGAATTATTTACCCTTCATAAGGGCCCCTAAACAAATTTGAATGCGGCCCCACCAAGTCACGCTACGCCACTGAATAAAATACTCAGGTATTGACTTAAAAAAAACTGCGCTCGCGGCCTCTTGGGCCGGGGCCCTCTTAGGTCGGGGGCCCGTGACATTTGGCAGGCCTGCCACCCTGTAGTTACGCCACTGATAGCGGCACTGTTGCAAGCGACATGATCACGGCGCTGATCCGAGATCATTCGCCGTTATCATGGCGATCAGAAATTAATAAACATGGTAAATGTCCCGTTTCAAGTTCTAATGATATTGTTAGTGACCATTTCAAACTTTTTTTTATATTTCCTACCTTTAAACAAATACCTTTAGTATTCTTAGAAGCGTTTCACTCACTGCCTCATATTAAAACAAAAAGATCCATCCCACATTTCTAATTTTGTAAAATAGATCCAGCGAGTTTTTTTAAAAAAAAAAGCACTATTTTTACATGAAACTCATTGAAATAACATTATACAGGAAGTACATAAAGATACCCTATAATTACGATTAATTTCTAAACAAACTATGATCTTGTTATTTTGTTATTTAAGTTTTACTAAAACCCTTATTTTCTCAAAAGTATTTTTATGTGGTTGGATCCATTTTGCATAACTACGTCCAATTGTGTTATGATGAATGTTGATGTGTAAATGATTTTGAGGGAGTGATTATGAAGAGAAAGAGAGAGGTATCTATTTTAGCTATAGGCGATAAAAGCCTTTTTAGTGCATTTAAGATGAATGTATTACAGCTTTGCTAATAGAAATAATCAAAAGTTCAGACCAAGACTGACTACTACAGCAACCATACATACCAAAATATGACATCATACATATTTGAATGTGTCTGCTGTAGGATTACTGTTCTGTCGAAAAAGAAAATGCAACTGATGCAAGTCGAAAGATAGCCTTCAATTGCATACTGTGCTTTGTAATAATTTTTAATATTTTTTCTAAACGAATATGTAATTTGACTGACATAACTAGTAATTACGCAACACTTTGATTTATTTTGTGCTTTTTAAATTAGCAATTATGAACTGCTTGCTACCTTGATATGTTATATAATCATTTATCTCATTCCAAACAACACCAGCTTCATAAATTATCGCTAGAATACTGTGATGTTTTTGTAAATTATTAAGTTTATAATAAAAACATTTTTTTAACAAACCCAATGTTTTATTTCCTGACTATATTTATTTTAAAACTGCTGACAATTTAAAATATTAATTTTCTATATATATATGTATTTAATGTAAGATATGACGCGTTGACATAAATTATGGGATGAATTAACAATGAATAATCTTTAGACTAATGTTTCAGGAGATATAATAGACTAAACAGAGGATAATGTATCTAATAGGGATCTTACCCTAGTCCAAACATAACAGCCAACGCGTCATGACCAGACAGCTTTGTTTCAAGTTATAAGGGCATCATATGGACGGGCACTTTATACTCATGTCTAGTATGTAAATAGCTTTGGTGTTCGCCTATATTTTACACATATACTGATTAACAAAGTGTTTGCTTACCAAAACAGAGCATATCCACACATAATTACCATAATCTTAACAAACACACATAGTCATAGTTAATTTTAATAGATTACCTATACAAATGTAAATAAAATGATCTTGCAAACATTTTTAATCCATCTTCTAAATTGGAGATTGTAACGAAATTGACTAACTATTGCAGGTTTATTGACTTATACGCAACATTACGCTACGTCATGAGACCTAACAAATTGCAGTCGCGTCTCTTGTTTTTGAAGCACTTTACTTGTTTACTAGTAGTTGTGTTGTATCCAAAAGGAAGGTTACAGAATTAAACCTAGGATAAGATTTTTTTAATTCATTATAGCAGTAAAAACCTAGATGCGAAAGCAAAAGAGATCAATGCTTGTTTCTAGTCTACTTGGGAAGGATCATATATCTTGCATTGTATTAATTAAAGGCTGTTATTATTAATGCCACAGGAATGTATCCACAGCAGTTATTAAATCATACGACATAATTAAACATTGCTTAGTTTATAATTGTCAAGTAATCAATTAAAACCAACTATATGATATAGCACACCTACATGAATAGCTCACACACAAATATCAAGGGTAGGCGGACTACCAGTCGACATAGCTTGCATGATTGTACTACAACTTGAGGCAGGCTGTCTGCGGGAGCTTCTCGTTAGGAATGGTTCTCGTCTGCCGGTTCTTGTGTGTCGTTGAGAGTGGTCTCCAACGATATCTGGGAGTCTTGCGAAGGCTCTGCTTTAAGAGGTTCAGTCTCCTCCTCCATTGCTGCATCTTCCTCTGTACTTACTTTATCTGGATTGATTTCTTCTTGTGCTGTAAACATATGAATAATAAATTCCACAGAGAAGTAAATATGCTATGTATTTATTATGAGAGGAAAATCATTGCTATGTGCTAGGCTACATATTATTACAGGCTAAAATCGCTAATCTGTTAACAACGTGTACCTTTCTGTTCCTCTTGCGTGGTCTCCTCCATCTTAGGCACGTCATCGTGTCTGTCGTCACCGTCGCTGTCCTCCTTGTCGTCAGCGTCGGCGGCGAACTTGTCTCTCTTCTTCTTCTCGTCTTTGACCTCGTCGTGTCCGTCGTGGCCGGGCTTGAGGTCGTCAGCATCGTGCGTGTCGTGTACGTCTTGCGCGTCGTGCGTGTCGGGGTCGTTCTCCTTGGCGCCCGGCGCTCGTGGTCGCAGGCAGCGCTGCTCTATCCGCTGCAACTCTTCCTGCAGCTCCTGGCGTTTTTTGATCATACATTCTGAGGATGAGACATGAATACATACATCAGTGATTGTTATTGCTAAATGGATTCAGTAAAGGCATAAAATAAGTTTTGAAAATACCTCAAATTGGTAAGTATTAATTATGAAATCCATTTAAGATTCACACAAGATCAAGTTATCACGTAAATATAATTGCTGCTAAAACGTATTTTATATATTACTATAAACAAAACTTAAGTTCATAAAGCTTAATTAAAACGCCTACCTTTAGCTGAAATATAAATGTATGTAATTAAAGATAAAGATGTCTTGTTACTCACTGCGATATAATGGACCATATTTAGCTGTAAATTGGAATCTAACATAAGTTTACAAAATCTCAAAAATCTTAGGTTTACTTAAAATAGATTTATCATAAATTTACCAATAACTAAAATAATAAGTACCTGTCCAAATCTACAAAAAAGAAACAACATGTCATGTACACAATATGTCATGATAGAAAAAATAAAATACTAACTTTCATGGTACTTTCTACTGGACACCAGTTTCTCGTTAGCTTTGTCGGACATCTTCTTGGGCAGCCAGTATATGTGGGGCTTGGCCTTGGTGAGGATGAAGTTGGCAAGGCTCTTTTGCGATGCCTCCCACTTCTCGAACTCCTGCACGCGGGCCATCTTGGCTTCTAGAGCCTTGATGGTGGCCTTCTTGCTGTCTCTCTCAGCAAATAATGTCTTTCTTTCTTTCTGTTCTCTCTCCTTCTCTAACCGAGCTTGCTCCTCTATTTTACGTTCCACTTGAGCTTTTTTTTCTTCCTGTTATGCAAATAAAATGAAGATTATGTTATATAATGAACATATAGTTTTACTGTTTTAGTATGTATTTGCAGCAGAACTTTTAAAGATATTTAACAAAACACCAATTCTGCTTCTCAATTACCTTAGTTTGTAACACAATTTCTTCTTGCTTAAACTTCTGTAGTGTACCCAGAAGGGATCCGAATATGCGTCGATTGCGTGTCCGTGCCTGCTCATCATCACCTTGTGCTCGCAGCACTGCAGCTCTGGTAGGCAGCTCCCGGCACACTGCAGACGGCACGCGGGCTCTCTTGATACCAGGTCCATCATCTTCACCATCACTGTCATGAACTCTGGCTGATAATCTGTAAAACAAAACAAATGAAGTAAACCACATAAATCATGAAAAGATTGTGTAATTAGCATCAGTGACAATATTGCACCTCTCAGGTACCTATTTTATAACCGACTTTACAGAATAACCTTCTAACCAACATTGTCAGAATAACCATAAATTCAAAGAAAATTCTTCTTCAATATTCTAAACTATACAACAGCAAAGTAAAAAAACTACAGTGCAATATAAAAAAACTAACCAGAAAATACAATAGATTGACTGTGTAGTGTAGAATTTCAATTATTTTCTTAACTATCTTAGGAGTAATTTAATAACTTTTACATCTCAGAAATTATATATATATCTATATATATAATTTCTTAAAAATTATATATATATCAGTGTATGGTTAAAAAGCTTAATTAAAAACGTTACAAGTGTAATTCGAGAAAAAATTACATTTCAAAGATAACTCGCTACTATTTTTATGCTAACATGCACAAGTTAACATGAATAAATTATCCAGATTTCGATCTAATTTGGCTCGTATCATTGCACAACTATGAAGCTGAAAGGTAACAAAACTTGCAATTTAAATAAGTTCGTGATACGAATATGACTCACAAAATATTTGTTGTAAGTACCTGCTAAAAACTGTTTTAGTTTCATGTTTTCGTTTCGCAAGCTGGTCGTCATTTTTAAAGTTGTTTCCTCCGTCTAGGAAAGCGTTCCGGCCACCTACACGATTGTGGGGCCTCGTGTAATCCCCTGTAGGGTTAAATCTATAACAATACACGTTGTCGTATTAAAAACAAACACAAAATTGTAAAATATACACTCAAGGTGATCGCTAACCTATCATTGAATCTTCCGGTAGTTTGTACTATTTTTTTTATATTCTCATCTATTTTATATAAACTACTCCTCTCATTTTCTAATTGAGCACGTAGAGTACTAAAAGATATAGCTACTTCTGTCCCCATACTATCACAAATTATGGAAAAATACAATAATCATTTATAGTAGAAGCACTTCAGCTTTTAATTATATTTTTTAATCACTTAAAACAAGCGCACAGATAATAAAGAATAGTCACGTTTGGTTTTAGATATTTACTTGGAAGAAGTTGGCTGTAAAAAGTATTTTTTTTAATAAATTAATTATGTACTTTTAATTAAAAATATAATTAAACACGTATTTTAATAAATTACTTAAAAACTTATTAAACATAAGCATTAGTAGCAAAATTTTACTAACAATTAACTCTTACCGACAGGTGGCGTAACTTTCGTTTAATCGTTTAATGCTACTCGACACAAGGTGTCGCTCTGTGCTTGACTGAAACATTTTGGTTTTGTACCGAAGTGAAAAATCTCAAGCAAATAATTTAGTAATGTAATGCGAACAGTAAGTACAAAACTAGTTAGGTCTAGCAATATAATTTAAAATGTATTTTGGTCATTATATTTTTATCCATATCTCCATTGGCACAGATCCTGAGAAAGATGATGTCCGTACCTGATAATAAATCTCGTCTTCCTGTGAGGCAGGTGTTGAGAGGCGCGCGGCAGTTTAATTACACGCGTGCCCGAGCGCGGCCTGGCCGGCGCCTACGCAGTACGCAGCGTGCCTGTCACCAAAACCGTATATCAAAAATCTGCAGAAGAATAATTTAAAAAAATAAGAACCTGTAACGAAAGGGGTCATAAAACTGGTTTTGAAATAACTCCATACATAGACCTTCTAACATACAATTTTGGAGTATTTTGGAATACTATTTATCTATTAAGAGTTTAGAGGTTTTCATCATAGATCTCTACTGAAATAGATTTTAAAACTGTTTTCATGAGTTCCGTTCAGCGTCATAAATATTTCACGTGATATTGCGCGGTACGACGATAGTGACATAAAACGTACGAAACCTCGCGCTTGTTTACTAAAAGGAGGTAAGCTAATGACTGGTAACACAAATTTAACTGTATGGTAGGTAAGAAATAATCCAGAGTCAAGAAACTGGATTGTAGAGCAATTTCTAAATAATGCAATACATTTAAAATATACATAAATAAAGTAGGTACGCAATTTCGCTATGACATTGATGACAACAAAAAAGCTTCAGAGTAAATATCCAGAAGGTATCTAAAATTGGTGCACCATCAGCCATCACCTCACTACCATTATTATTAGTTATAATAAATATTATAGTGAAACAGGAAGGTGGATTTTCATGATGACCAATCAATTATTTTCCAATACACGCAGTTTTTTTCAAACTATGTTTTTGCAGTTATGGCTATCGAGCGCAGTGAAGGTTTATCAAGTAAAGCGTAATAGTTTTCTTAATAGTTTCGCATTTTCCGAACTATTTGTTCAAATCTTCTCCTAGAACAACAACTCCTGTAGGTACCTACTAAATAGAGAAAACAGACTTAAAGTTATATGCGAATGTAATGGTTTTTAAATTAAGTTTCCAATTCGTGATAATAATACTGCAGCGCAGATCTAATCCAGTTTCTGTTTTTAATTTAATAAATCTTTGAAATGATAAAGGTTATGTGCTGCGGTTTGAGATAAGCTCCAACGCGAGCAAACACGTGTGGGTTTATTATTTACTGCTTATATGTAATTATATTGCCTACATGGGTATTGGTTATTTTGAGAAACAGTAGATATAACTGTCTTTTAACGTAAACAGAAATAAATACTCGACATAACTACAATTTGAATTTAGTACATAGTTGTATACGCCATGTCATTGTGTTGTTAACATACCTAAGTAAGCAAATTTATTTATGTTAAACCGAAACTAAATACTACTTAGTGGTTCTCTCCTTTCTTGTTTTGTTTTTGCTACCCTTTATAAGAATTTCCCAAGACCGTGGGTAGAGCACTGCTGACTGCACGTAGACGTAAACATTTTGCGTAAATCAATTGGTTGGCAACCCGAATCTGATTTTAATGGTGTAGCCATACATCAAAACAAATCAATCTCGGGCGTAGTAATTAATTTTTGTGCGTTTTCCCTTCGACCGGGGCGGGCAGGAGGGCGGGAGGGCCGTACAGATCGTGAGTACAGCACGCTCCGCGGCGCATGCATCCTTCCCTGCGCGCGCGCAACACAGCTATTATGAAAAAAGCAATTAGCTGAAATGCATTCTTAGGGGTGTTACCGTCCTGTTCTTTGGAGAAGCAAATTAGTACGGTGAAAGGAAACGACAGGTTATGATACAAAGTTGCACCCAATTATGTTTATCTTTGAAAGTGTCGATGTAAAGAAATATTAAATAGAAATATATGTTTACAATTATTTCCATCAATAATTGTAAAGTATCTAATAATTGATCATTCAAGTACCTTTGTGAGGGGCAGGGGGCTAAGTGTAAGCCGTACGGTTTGACCGATAATACAGGTTAAGCCGCGCTCGCCGCTGTGTTGGTCCGTGGATGGGTGACTATTTATAACAAACCGAGACCCCCCCGTGTCTCGGATAGCACGTTAAGCCGTAGGTCCCGAATGTCATAAAATGTTGATCTTTGGCCGTCGTTAAGTCAATTCTGACAACCAGTCTTGCTATGGGATACTGTGTTTCCCAGTAAAAATGGGTTGTGGAGGTCAGATAGGCAGTCGCTCCATGTAAAATACGGTATTCAGCTAAATCCGGTAAGACTGAGCCGACCCCAACATAGTTCGGAAAAGGCTCAGGAGATGATAAGTACCTTCATGGTTCATAATAATTTGAATGTAATAATAATTTAATGTTATTTGTCATTGAAAACACAGTCTGCAATATTTGAACAAATGATGTAAATAGGATGCTAAATAACATTTCCAAGTTTATTGTGTTAGCTACAAAAGACAACACACATATGTTTTATAATCATTACATAGCATAATATACTAGTTACATACACTACCTACACACCTTAAAACATTTACAAAATGATAATTTATACAAATCTTAAGACATCATTCCTATTGTTAAAGGGCTTTCGTGCCAGCCCTGCGAGTGTCTCCCTGAACTGTAGTTTCGTCTAAATCCGTCGTCTTCGGCCGAGCGTTCACGCGTGATATGAAAAATGGTCGCGCACTTACACGGGACACTCGCGTACATCCTCATTTAGAAAACAAAGTTAATCTTGAAATAGGCAGTATAATAGGTATTTGTTGTAATTAAACAATGTTTTTGAGAATGAAACAAAAATTGATTATTTTTTTCTAAAAGCAACGTTATGAAACATGTCGAAAATTACAAGGAATAGGTATGCATTCAATGTTTTTACAGTAACCACATTAAAAAAGCGTGTCATTAATTATACAGCGTCAACAGTTAGCCAGCTAGTATTTAGCGGTACTGTAATGTATCCAAATGAAACAGCGTGTTTCTATTCTTTACAAATTTGTACACTCCGAGTACTCGACCGAGCATGATCATAATTTGAACAGCGTGTAGGTACAATGTGTTAACAGTGCTTTACCTAAGCATACATTTATAGGAATTAAGTCGTTAATTTTATTTCCAAACGCTACATAAGTTAGACTCATACCTATTAAACACCGACTATGTAGGTACCTACAAACTTATTTTTTGCTACTTACCTATGTATTTAACTAAGTATATTTTGACGCTATAGAGAAAACAATACGAAGTTAAATTACATCAGGGCATGTAGTACTTTATTTATATTTTGTGAATATAAACGTTATGGTCCTCTATTTGTTATTATTTCAACAGCATGTTAGTTTCTATGACCTTTGCTCGCGCCGTTTTTTTACACGACTGCCCAAAAAGGAGTGTTATGTTTTCAGGGTTCATGTATGTAGGTATGTATGTATGTATGTATGTATGTATGTATGTATGTATGTTTGTGAGTTTCTTTATTCCACCATAACTTCTAAAAGGCTTGACCGATTTCAATGTTTGTGGTATCATTAGAAGCTTTGAGTTATCCCGAGTGACATAGGCTATGTGGACATTAAAAAATGGTCAAGTGTGAGTCGAAATCGCCTGCAAAGGGTTCCGAACGAAATTTTTTTTTGTGTTGTGTCATGCTTTTTTGTTGTTCGCTAAAAGGTATTAAATAAAAAAATTATTATTAAAATTAAAAAACACGCCTGCCATGTAAAAAAAAAAATAAAACAAGTCAAATATTTGCAGTCGGGGACCTGTAATGAATTGTTCCAAGTAACCGACCCCGACTGCAAATATTTGACTTGTTTTTTTTTTTTTTTTTACATGGCAGGCGTGTTTTTTAATTTTAATAATAATTTTTTTATTATTCAAATAATTTTATTTTTTTTGCGATCACCTATTGAATAGTCTTTTAAATTCGTTGGAATGACATGCCCGTATTGTCTGATTCCGTTCCACTTGTGTCCTCGCGTGTACTGCATGTCTCGTCTTTCAGTTGTTTGTGTACGATCACACATTTTTGTGTCGGCCGCGCTGCGCCGCCGCGCCGCCACGCTTGCTTAGTGTAATTGATGGTCAGACCATGTTCGCTGCGATCTTACCTTGCCTTGTACAACACTCCTATTTGTGGACTACAACAAAACCACCCATTAGTATCGCTTCCGGTTCTTCTGTTGTCTCCAAATATAATAATGGTATCATACGAAATGAGGAAATATGGAGTACGAATGCGGCGGCAGTAAGTTTCGCTTCGACGGCTGTTATTTGGTCATTTCATTGATTATTAAGTTTTATTGATGCTTTTCGTGTGCATGTGCATATCCTGTACTTATTGCTTCATTGCGTTCAGTACCTACCATAGAGGACCCGTATGCAGAAAGCTGAGTAACATCTCTACACAAAAATAATTAGTAACAAGGTAACAGTTAGGTCGCAATGAATCAGGCGCGGTGCTCGTTTTGCGATCAAAGCCCGGGCCACGCCGCCGCCATTTACAACCGTTCCCGCCAAAACGACGAGCGCCATCTTGTTGTTCGTCGGCTCGGCCGGCTGTCAGTCGACACGACGTATTTGGCGGAACAGCGCATGCGCCCGATGCCCAGCTAATAAAACGCTTATGCTGATTAATTGCGACGCACATTACGAATAACTCCGTCTGTCTGTCACGGTTTGTCTGTTAATAACTTTAGAACGTCGCGTCGGCGCTGAAAATGAAAAAATGTGCTTCGGAAAGGCGCAGAACTAAAATGTTTTACTGTAGCAAGTGAGGCGGCACACGCTTGCCGGAACGAAACGTATTTTTAATTCAAGTGTAGCGAAACGAATTGAATAAATCTTGATATTATATAAAACAAAGATTAAACTGTTGTAAATATCTCTGTAATGTAATGAATAATTGTACGAATATTTTGAGATACTTTTATTTCGATTTTCATGTAGGTAGGTACGCATTTTTAAACAGCGTTGAGATCATTCAATCGAATTCCTGAACCTTGTCAAGAATAGACTCTCCTTTTCTAGATTTTCATGATCCTTTGTTTCCTGTTAACAACGTGATTGGCAGCCAAAGCTCTATAGAATCGTCCTCATCATCATTACATTAGCCACTGCCACCTAAACCTCTCAGTTCCCAGAACACATGAAAGCTCAGAGTTTTGACAATCGCTCTCATCGCGCAATAAGTTTGGATCGCAATGAGGCATCCACCGACCAGGTACGCTACATGTGGCGGTAACAAGGTGTAACTGTAACTGCGCACGCGCAAATGATTCGCAGCCAATCGCAGCGGAGCGCGCGCTCGGCGGCCGCTCGATGCAGGTACTTAGCGAACTAATTGGACGTAGTCAGGTTCATTGTGGTCATCATAGTTGGCTGTGCACTTAATTTATGATTGAGACATTAATTTTTATCTAAATAGAGCTCGTTTCGTTGGATAAGAAGTGTCTTGTGTGGAGGTTTCTTATGCTACTTTATCATATATACCAGTAGTGATTGGAAATAGTTCTATTTATCTTTTACGTACTCCAGGATGGGAAAAACGTGTCTCCAAATAGAAAACAACTTGATAAAGCAACTCAAACTGTTAAGCATTTTTCAGGTTATTGCATTTCGAGGGTAGGCACGTGGTAGGCACTGACATTACCCAGGACCTAAATATAATTTACCTTTTTAATTGATATCAGTAGGATAAGTTTTTACCGCTTATCTAATCTAAACGTCTATTTTTAGACCTTGTAATTTTTTTCTCTGTAAAATAGTGAACCTTACCATACCATAGACATTATAGACGACCTTCCTCAAATCACTTTCAACTCTTCACGAAACTTTTCTGCTCGCCCAGTAAAATTACACTAAGCGGAAAAACATGAATAATTAACGTAGCGTTCCCAATTATATTTTGGCATGTATAACATCATATCATAAATCAGCGGCGGCCGTCAGCACGAGATGGCGCGGGTTGGCGCGGGTTGGCGCGGGCTGGCGGGCGCTGGCGCGACTTGAAAGCGCGCTACCGAGAAGCGACGCTCGAGCGGCCGCGGACACGCGCGACTGCTCACCGCTAGATCCAGTGCGCCACCAGCTTTATTATATATTGAGAGGAGATTACTTGTGTTGTTAAAATTGTATTATTTTTTACCTAAAAATATATATTATTCCCGTAAAGAAAGGTGCGTTGAAATATAATTGTACCTTAGTACAATTACAAAAAAACTGAAACCTTGTTACAGTGGTTTGATACGTTCTTGAGATTACCTAAAAACTAAATAGCTATGTCTAGATTTATTATAAATCCTACTTATGTGATTAGACATGCGTTTGAATTATAGGTACCTAGAAGGTTTGCACCCTGTCAAAAAATACAAAGAATTACCTATATCTACGTTGCAACCAGTTAAAGACACTAGAAAATTAAATTAGTCTAGTACAGGCTATTGTGTAAAATGCATACATATTGAATAACGTAATTGTTCGCTCTACAAACACAGCAGTTGTTCCACAGCTTTATTTCCCAGAAAACTATTAACATTAATATCCAGAACTCGTCAGGACATAATGCTGGCCATTTCTTGATGCGGCTCGTGCCAACTGATGGATCTAGCTTTGATATTCAAGATAACTGCTTCATATTTCATAGTATTGTGATTTTGAAATGTGACGGGTGCATGGACAGACAGATATAGGGTAATATAACGGCCATAATATTGATATTATTATTTACTGGAAGTTCCTGAAAGTGGGACTGTAGGTCGATATAATATACCTATTACTGAGGCTATGAAAAGCCGCAGGAGGTTAAGTATTGGAAGATTTTTTCTAGTATCTTTGAACTACATAATACCTACATCCTTAGTTGATTATACAAATATTTTTTGTTTTTATCTAAATTCGTAATATTTAGTACACACTTACTAAAACTTTTATAAAATATTAAATAGAGTTCGCGGTCAGTCGACATTCACAAACTCTAACATTGCAGTCACGTATTTACGTTTAATGTTGTAATAGTTTGAACAATTGATTAAAATAGAAAACAAACTCGAGAACTTGACACTTATTTCCTTAAGTTTCCAATAGTTAAAGTTCCACAGCTGTGTGTCTGTCGGTGCGTTTGAAGTGACGGTTCGTAAATCTGTGCGCCAGCGAAGCGGGCAGAGCACCGCCACTAATATCAGCCGGCGACCACCGCAACCACCGCATACCTACCCAAGTACCCAGCTACATGAAACATGGTGGGATCTCTTGTGTTTTTAATGGTATGAAGCTCCAAGTGATTCACTCAGGCTATATTTGGATAAAATACAAAAGGCAGATGCCAGAGGTTAAACGCGATGTTATTGGCAATCAAACTTGATCCAACCAAAAATGCTTTATAATATCACATTTGTCTAAGGTCTACGTCGTTAGTTAGTCTTTTAATTTAATTACATGCATTTTCCTGACGGCGGTTCATCTATGATTGTTCAGTCTTCCTACAGAATTCTCAAAGACTCGAACAAATTCAATGCGTAAGTGGAAATGACTTCTTCACCAGAATAAAGGAATGATTACCTGTACCACAAACCAATTAACTGATCACTTAAAAAGATTATCATGTGATTTGAAAGAAAATTATTCAAACCGTTTAAATTTAACAATTGACATACTTAGTACTTTATAAAAAGAGTGACGGACAAACAGATCAACTAAAAGAAACATAAAACTCATCTCATTAGCAAATATTAGCGAATTCTTAGGGTAGAGATAGTGCGCGGGCGCAGAGGTGCGGCGAGGCGCGGCCGACCGCAGCCGAGGGCGGCCGAACGCGCCCGAGTGCGGCGGCTCGGGCACCGCTCGGTAAATACCGACATTTTGTTTAAACAAGCCTCTATTTGTCATTATGAAAGCTTAGGTAACTGTGTTTTCATGGCCATCCTGCATATATTTTGAGAGATATGCTATTTTTGTATAAATTATTATTATTCTGATGTCTTTTCGTACAGAAATAGCGCTTGCGTTAGTAATGCTACTATAAATATTTATAACAACAGGTCTTGCTTTTATATATCTTAAAATTATTAAATGGGTGATGTTTTAGGATAGAACTCATCCTTGACTAATAAATATACCTACTGAACTCTATTTGCTATATAAAGCCAATATTATGAAAAAATGAAGAAAAAAAACGTTTTATTGCGAAACTTACGATGAAGGATTCAGGGTGGAGCCTTTTATTGGAAAGGGTATCCAACAGCGCGAGTTTCCGGTTTCAGTCCTTACATACTAACTAAAATTTAAAAGTATCTAAGATATTTGGGTAATACGTTTTATATAGTAGCATTTTGTCAATCAATCAGGTATTCATGTGGAGCCTATAAAGAAGGATATAAAGGAAAAATAAACGTTTATCTGCTACGACGGAGGAAGACAACAGTTTTTGTGTGTAACACAATACCTTCAGTTGCAGCAGTCGGCTAATGAACGTCATGTGAGTGCCGCGGATACAACATAACATAGGGCTGACACAATCTTGCTTTGTTTTGTTATATTATTCTATAAGTTATATTATTCTATATATTCGTAAGAACAGATTTTTCTGTTTCTTTGGCTTATATTATATAATATTTATTAAGGATAAATAATTGAGGGGCTCGTGGCTAAGTGTAAGCCGTACGGTTTGACCGATAATACAGGTTAAGCCGCGCTCGCCGCGGTTGGTCCGTGGATGGGTGACGATTTCCGAACATATCGAGACCCCTCCGTGCCTCGGATAGCACGTTAAGCGACTGTCATACTATGATCTTTGGCAGTCGTTAAGTCAATTCTGACAACCAGTCTTACCATGGGATACTGTGTTAATACCCAGTAAAATGGGTTGTGGAGGTCAGATAGGCAGTCGCTCCATGTAATATACGGTATTCAGCTGAATCCGGTAAGACGGGAAGCCGACCCCTACATAGTTGGGAAAAGGCTCGGGAGATGATTTATTAAGGATACATAATTAAAGAGAAAATCGGCTTTTATTCTAATTATAGTTATTTTGTTTCAAATTTAAAAAAAGGATGGATTTATATAATATAATTTAATATTTACTTACCAATATTTCGGATATGTTTAGCCCTGTGACATGGCTACTGTGTGACACTGTGGGAAGGGCGGCGCCTTTGACACGCCGACACCGCGAGGACTGTCGCGAGATGTCATGTGTGTCACAACGAGTGTCACGTCTGTGTGTGTTTACATGTAATGAGAAACGGATTGCCCTGACATATGATACCTACTGAACACTGACTGAACCATCTTTGGAGCACTCTTTTTTTACTGGAATATATGAAGTAGTTATTTACACGTAAATTCCCTGAAGGATACATCAGATACATGAGTAGTAAAGTTTTTCAATCATAGTTTTCTTATTTAGACGCTCCTTAGATATTTGTCACTTTCAAAACATAAAAGATAACGAAAATTACTTCTTAGGTAGGCTTGAACTTTATCTAAATTTAAAACTATCTATTTCGTACAGCACGAAGTCTATAGGCTGTGGTAGAGTTTGATAATGTTCAATATTCGACAGCTTATACTAACAAAGTTTCTGAAAATGATATCTTCTGTATAAATCGCATGAGTGGGTACTACAGTATCATTATGTAAAAATTTGCGTAAAAGCTAACAAACATTGGGAGGTTGGATTGTTAAAAAGCATTGCACCTAGGTAAACAAATCGATCTTGAAGCAGCACCTAGTAATGTGTCTATGTATTGTGTAGTACCATCTATGTCTTGCGAGTAGACTAATGGCTCATCTATGAATTCTCTCCAGTGCAGCAGTGAGCTAATGGCAAGCAGATTTTTTGGTTTCTTGTGTTTAGCGACCTTTCAAAGCCATAACATTGATCCGAAATTTAAATACCGACAAAGACACACGACCGTTGAAAACAAATTGATGATCCAATTATCGCTTTAAACAACTCTTGGTTTAATTAAATATCTAATTAAAGGCACAGATACCATCGACACTGCTTCCGTTGTTTTACGCCCTTCAAACAGACACACTCCAAAACCTACCTAAATACCTGAAATTAAAGTGTAAATTCCAACAACCGTATACGTCTCTACATTTCAGCCGAAAAACACAAAGGATATAGGAGCTTAAATAGTGGAGTTTAAGGTATATTTTCGTAGTGTATGGTGTGGGTAAGGGGTAAGGTAGGCGGCCCGATTACCGACGGCGGTGGAGCGCGTCGCCCGCCGCGGAGATCTGAGGCAGGGAAGCGCCCGCGCATATTAATAGTGTAATAATGTCATGCGGGGATGGTGCCGCGCGATGGTACGCTGGTGGTGCTTTGTTTGAAGATAAGTTTTAATTGTCTGGGTAGCATATTGAATATAATTGAAACAAATTCTACTTTTTCTTCAAAATTGAGACAACATCAATCGATCGACTCCTGAAAATATGTCTGCTGGTTCCTCCTAAACTGGCATAAAATCTTTCTATTCTCTTTCGGTTCAACAACCTTGTTTAGGCAAGTACTTAGTCCGTTGGATTAGGAAGCACTTTGCCTTGCTCTACTAAATAAAGCTATTTAACTGAAAATACTCACAAAACCAATGTCTCTGAAACATATCTTTGTCTGGTAAGCAACTTCAAAGTAATCTGCAAAATGAACAAGTGAATTAAACTAACATAACTGAAAATATTTTTAGTTATTTCCACCAGGTATGTTAACTATAATATGGTCTACTCATCTCCTATGTGTCAGGACAATGGAGCGCCTATCTCAACTGAGTCCATATAACCTCCGTGTCACTCCCACTCATTACATCTACGGACACAACAGACAGCTTTCAAACCTCACTTGTAGCGCCACTGAGCAAGAACATACAGAAAATTTACTCTGAACGACATTCAATGAATAAAAAGAGAGAGTTGGAAATTGTCATGGCTACAAATTTGCTACGAGAAATGTACATCCGGATATCCCCTACGTCGTAGGGCCTACGATAAAAATTATATACTCATTTTTCTTTTCATTTAAAACAAACAGTGACAACTAAAACCAAAAGCTTAATACTCTTTAACCGGGATATAAGTTATGTAATGTAAACTGCAAGTTTTAGTGTTCGGGGTATGCAATGACTTTAGCCAATTTCAAAATTCTAGTTGTTCTCTGACAAATTACAGAATTACTTCAAAATGAAACAGGCTGATCAGTTCATTAACACGTAGAAAATTATGCATTTCATATTGATCACCTACCTTACTTAGCTGGTCCTTCTGTAGTCCTACCATATCATGGCAGAGTACATAAAAACCAGGTGCTCTATGAATAGCGGCGGTCGCGGGCGGTCGCGGTCGGCGGCGCGCGACCTCTCTGATTAGAACAATCCGCCGAGTCTGCTTGACACGCTATTTGCAGCAGACGGATGTTGTCAGTGCTGTCATTGTACACTACTCAACTTTATGACGGAGAAATTGGAAGTAATTTAGGAGAAAACTTCGCAGAGACAGCAAGAAATTACACTGCCGTTTTGAACCCTGTCTCATTCCGACAGACGCGGTATTTGCCATGTGAATCTAGTTTGATCTTGAGAAACATTATTAATATTATTATTACCTAGGGAACGTTTCCGATGTCGCATACAATGTCTCATTTTGTAACACTGAAATAAGGTATAGAAAAAGATGACGTCTTTGGTTTTGAGTTAACTTTAATTAATTATCAATTATATTTTTGACCTCCCTGAGCACCTAATGTCTATTCGGAAATTTGACATAGATTTTACAGTCGATTAGCACACCAACAATATCTGGTCTACGTCATACAACGTTTTCAGTACCGTACCCATGGCTACCACCTTAACCAAAATCAAGGTTTCAGCTATAATTCTGTAGCTATCCTATAATCATAGTCAAAGTCATAAGATATTAACACCGGGCACCGCATCGTAATCTCGCCATTTGCAGTGGACCAGAAGCATCCATTATTCAGAATAGGATTATTTCATTGGCAGATTACCATGAAAATCACATAAGTACATATTATGTGTCTAGAAGATCATAAAAATAAATAAAACATCGCGATACAAATTGTGTTTATGTGCGGTATGCACATCTCGTTCCCCTCGGCCTCCTTTACTTAAGTTGGAAGCCACGTCATTACGATATTCTTGCTTTATGTTGCAGGACAAATGAAATGTTCACTTTTTATTATGATGGCCACCGTGTAACAGAGTAGAGCCAAGTCTACTGTCGATTATGAAATATATACTTCTCCTGAAAATTATACATTTTTAAAGCGAAATATACATTTTTTTATTTTCTTTAGACAGACTTCAGCTAACTCTATTAAACAGCATAGGCTTTTGTTAAACACGGAACAATTTTGTTCTAAACTTAGAGGAACATTCAAGCCAAGAAATAGTTAAAATAATTAAAAGGATAGATCACCCGAGAAAACGGTTTATTTAATCAATCTCTAAAGTTCTACTCATGTTCTTCTCGTTTAACTAGTTTAAATTTCACGCCTTTGGACAATGGAGAAAATGGTTTTCAAATAGGCAGTAGCACGGAGCACGTCTCTACTACAGTAGGGGCGGCGGCTCGGCGCATGCGCGAGCGCCACGACACCGCGACGACTCCACGCCGAAGCCGTGACGCCGGCCGCTATCAGGCTCGGTTCCGTTCCGCACCACCTTTACTAATCTGAACTAAACATTTAATTTTCGTGAAAAATGTCGCTTTAACGACTGCTATAAATATGTGCTATAGAAAAGATAAAGGGTGAACAATGCTGCGTGGGGATTATAAATCGTCGTCGGCTCCGGGGCTGAGACAATCGGGTATTAACCACGCAGCCTGACCGCGAACAATGCACTTTATAGGTTATTTATTAAGGTATAACGTCTGCGCCCGCGCAGCGCACCGAAACTCTTGTAATATTCTACGATATAATTTCGAACAAACGAGCTTGTTATTGATATTTTATTTGTGGTTTATTTTTATTAATATGTTTTATTTTGCGGTTGAGGGAGTGAGTTTGTCTTTCAACAATATTCAAGATGCAGTCATTTTATAATATATTTTATCATTGCTCTTCCGCTTAAAAAACATCAATAACTGTATCCTTTAAATTAATCTTTAATATTATTAGTCACAAACCCGTCAATATAATTTAGTCAATGACTTCATTATTTAGAACCTACAATTATAGAATTAATTAATACTTAAATTATAGGTCATAATTATTTTCTACCACCTAGATGAATAACAAAAACTCTTTCTATTCGCTAAAGCGTCAGGGTAGTAAGTTTTGCGTGCACCTGTACCAGGTGTTAAGGGCACAGTCTAGGTGGAGCAGGAACACAATGGGTCTCACTCTCGCAGCTCGCTTTAACGGCCAGGTTTGGGTTCCCTGCATTGTCTGCGGCCGCACCATTCGTGGCCGTTGCCTCTGAGGTCATAGGCAGGACTTAGGTGGCTGACCGTAAACAGTGAGGTACTTTATTTCCGAAACAATAAGGCGGCTTTCTATTATTTTTCGTCATGAGTCAACATCAACATAAGTTCAGATGAAAACAGCAAGTCCTACAAAAGAACCTGTGTCAATGGGTGCGTAAGTATGCTTACTAGCTTAGATACATAATATATCAGACATCACATCACGCCTACACGCGCGGGTGTGATTCAAAACATTACTTACGCATGTTTTCGTTGATATCTTGGGCATTGAAATTATGTCAGCCTATATACTTATGTGACTGAAAGTTGGCTACAGTGCCCATAAGCTTGATCCTCAAAAATTACGACATACTAATTAGAAATTCGAGCATGATTTTATTCAGATTGTATGTTTGTTAACTTACTAGCACTTAAGCAGAAAATCTGTGCCTAAGAGTTATTGACTGTACGCGGATCTTATTTCCAATATGATTAAGCTTTTCCAATTTTGCACAGCAAGAGTTTTATTGTTTTTTAAGTAAATCGCAATTTCTATAACATAGTAAGTTGGAGCTATTAGTGCGTTGTTCTTAAGTGAAGCAAATCGTAACACACGCAAATTGATGTGGAAAGTATTTGTTACCATATTATGATTATAGGTTTTGAGTAATATACCAAACAATAGGTAATAATGATCTAAAAGGAATGTTTGAAATTTCTGGTCCTTTCGTCTGAATGTAAAATTTCTTGAAAATGTTTTTGTTTCCTGATGCGATAAGAATTGGATAACGTGCAACGTTGCAACAATTGAACTAAATAACTGAGTTGTGTTTTCTAGATTTAAACTTTGAAAAAAAAGGCTCATTGAATCTCAGATCGGAAATAAGCGAACGTTACTGAAATGAAATTGTATGTTTGGCTAGATAAGTGAGGAAAAAATACAATGATGTATCAATAAAATATCCCATATCTATAATAACGTGAAGTATAAAGTAATTGATAAGTTTTCTGACCACTCATACCTACATAGATTCTTTACCATACATGAGTCAGTAAGTCCTGTTACCGGCATCCATTCAACTGAGCGAGGGTTATTGTTGGCTGTGTAACGGTGCGCCTGCGCAGGCTCTCGGTCACACTCCATATCACGCAGACGCACAAACACTAGCTCCTGAAGCCGGCCTCGGATGAATCAGAACAAAGCCAACAGTTCTGTCCGTCGGCGCGTTTGTGTCTGCGCTCGCGCATCATTTGCTCTCGCCAATTTGCTCCCATCCGCTGCGCCCGCGCATCTAAGCGGCATCTCAAAGCCGATGCACCGTTTTTACACAAATAAGCGACATATTTGGGGTAATTAACAGACAACGCCCGGCGGCGGGGCCTCAGCCGCTTTTTGTCGTCATACGATACGACACGTGATCTCATGTATTTGATTTGTGTCATGTGTTTCCGACATTAGCGTCAGTTTTACGAGTATTTCAGGAATTTTCACTTTTTAATTAGTTATTGAAGATGGTTTCCTCAAATTACGGGGAATAATAAAAAAAATGGTTTTATTCAGGCAGCAAAAACATATTTATTTTTGCCAAGTAAAGTAACTACTTTACAGGGTTTACATAGTTATGTACTTCATCATCTGCCGAGCCTTTCCCTATGTGGGGGTCGGCTTGCAATCTTACGGGATTCAGCTGAATACGGTTTCTTTAAATTTACAAAAAGTATCTGGCTTATCATTAGTTTAATTAAGAATTTTTGTATTTAAAACATGCAGGTAATTAATTTTTAGGTTATTTAACCCAGTGTCTATAACTTAGCGAATGCAATTTGCAATATTAGAAGGCATGAAAATATAAGGCAGCATTATCAGATCTTGCAAATGATTTCTAGGTATTGTAATTGGTCTGTTTCTTCTTTCCGGCCTAGTGAAATTTTTATCTATCGTTTACGGTCGACGCTAAATGTCACCTGGGTATTTTGGAATCCTGGAACGTAGGCTGGTAGATCTATACTACCCGCCGACTTTTTTACTGTTGGGTATACCTATTATTTGCTCCCCGTCACGACAAGCATCTTTAATATATATATGGAATGTATAGCATTAATTACTTGGCCAGCCTGCCAAGTATTACAATTTTCAGCAACATGTTCCCTGAGATTAATTAGTTTCTTATCAGATGAGAGTGACGCCCGGGCGGTGGTCGAGGCATGCGCCCACGCAGCAGCGATGCCCATTCGTTTGAGACTGCTACAAACAACTGATTAATTGCGTTACATTACTAAACAAGAAAAAAAATTGTGCCCAATTAAAATAAATGCAAGTAGCACAAACATACGAGAAACACTTTCAGATTAGTTTTCAAATGTCGCCATATCAGTTTCTCGTATCGTTGTCAGTCACAGAACATTAGTTAGCAACATGAATTAACGAACATAAAAAATATCAATTACAAAGAGCGTACATAGTACATAGAGCCGTGTCGGATCCCCGCGGGCCGCGTACATAGCGACGCGGCGCTCCCACCAGCGCTGCGCGGGCGCACCTCACCCTGCCTACTCGAGCGGCACGCATTTTCCTCGGCTCTCGTCTCGCTCGCTGCCCGAGCGCATCCGACCGAACGGGAAAACAGACATATTTATACACGACTCTCCGGCGAATTCTGAACTCTATTTCACGAGTGATAAAGTTTATTTTAGTTCGGTAAAGACAAAAGATGCATCAACACGCTTCAAATAGAACGCGACATGGAAAAAGGAAAGCGTTCGAAATGAAGCGCAGCGATTGGCCGGCGCGGGCCAATGGCGGCGGGGGGCGGGGCGGGCGGCGGCAGCGCGGCGGCGGCGGCGCGCGCGCACATGTGGCGGCGGAGCGTCGCGCGGCGAACGTGAGTGCGTGTCCATGTGAGTGCAGTGCGGCTGTGCGACCCGTGCGACCTGTGCGACATGATGCTGGGCGCCATGGACGGCAAGGAGTACGGCGCGCTGCACGCCGCAGCCGCCGCCGCCGGATACTCGATGGACGCCGGTCAGTACACCCTTACTATAACTATATACATAACCGCCTAAAACTATTTAATTGTCAAAGAAAATATTTGCAACGTCAGTTCAGGGTCAAGGAAACGTAAAGAAATTTTCTTTAAATTATTTTTGTGTAAACTTTCCCTGGTGTCAGTGTCCTAAATATTTTTTTGTAAAAATAATACAAATATATCTATGACATTTTTAAGTAAATAATAGGTCTGTATGTATTTATTTTTATGCAACAAACATCTAAGTATTAGATATTATCATCAATTGAATCTGTTTTTCATGAAAAATAATTGAAAGTCCCTTAATCAGTAATATTTTTAGCTAAATAAGTTTCCTAAATAAAATCTTCTAATAACTCTACATTAAGCACTATGGAGGTAGCTCAGCTGATCAGAGTAAGGAAATGATGTTACCTTATCTTAATATTATCATCATAATAGGTTCACCCAATCGCCTAATATTTTTAATTTGTTTCGAGATTAATTTAATTCTACAAACGACATTTTTTCACTGTTTTGCAAAAGTATTCAATCTCATAGATATAAGTAATTTCTATAATTTAATCTAGTAATAATGGGAGAAATTTGAGATTTGAAGGACCAATATGATAATCATATATTATGTTTAATGTTTAATTCGTTGTATTTATTTTATCCTATGGTTTTTTCTAATCAAGATAACAAATGTAAACTTGTGACTATTACAATATTTACATAGATAAGCGTTTTATCCAATAAAATGTGCAATTCTCGCCATAGGCATAAAATGTATGCATCGGTATGTTTAATAGGTTGCCTAAGTGGCCACAGAACAGCTGATTTATTCCTTTAATAGTAATTTATGTCACAATAAATACAAATACTTTTACGTGCCAATTAATAGGTTATAATATTAATAAATCTTGCTCATGCTTGAGACTATTAAAAAACTTACTAATGTACCCACATATTTTAACAGCCATGTAGGTACTAAATAGCCAAATGGCAGCTCGCTTCGTAAAACAGAAAATGTACAAGTAATTAAATGGAAACAATATTTGTCTTACAATGTCTGAACATCGATACTTAATGCGAACTTATGAGTTGTGTTAGAAGCAACACTAAAATTGTTCCCTCGGTACAAAACACAATCGTAAAAAATAACACATCTTTGCGAATGTAAACTCGTAATTAAATATGGTTGATTTAATTAAAAACATTGTACAATTCAACAAACTAGTCAAGCACGTAAAACATTCATACTTACCAACGATAAAGGTTTCTGTAGGTACTTACTGGTACTTGTATCTTAAAATCTTTAAATACAAAGCCTTTTACATAAAGTTTTAACCAATCAGATTCTATCAAGAAAACAGCTGATAGGATTTCAGCTGTTTTCTTGTATATTTTTTTTATATAAATTTATCCTTAAAGTAACATTTATTTCCGTTTTCAGTATTTCAGAGCATTTAGTGTAATAATTATCTATATTACATTAGCTTAACAGATAATCCCTTCACACGTCGGTAATACTAACTGCTGTCTTGTTAAATAATATCGCATAAAAAATTAACTTTTAAATAAGTAAGGGCCAAAGTATTGAAAATGTTTGGTCCATCAATAAAAAATATTTTTGTCTGCAGCTACACTTACATATTCATGATTAAATTGTATACAGTTAAGGTTAAAGCTCTGCCTTATTTTACTACCTACTGACTGTAACTTATTTTAGACAGCGAACCAAGTGTTCTTGTATAAAATAAGGAAGAGTCAATTATATACACCGTTCCTACAATATTTTTTTAATATAATATGCTAACCTAGTAGTTAATCCTTATAACAATTGATAAATTACCTTGGTGTAGAGTAAATAATCCTAGAAGCTAATCTATCAAACATTTCCAAATACAAGAAAAAATTCAAGCTGGGCATTTGTTTTTAAACGAGCAACTTATCTTTCAGTGAATTAATTTCTTGTGTCATTTCTTTACTAGAACCTTTTCATCTACAAAATATCTAAGTAACAAAATAATAATTAAGTAGAGTCGGAGGTTTTGGGCTAAATTTGTTCGCATAGTTTTAGTACTTACTTCAGAGGTTCATATCTTAAGTCACTTTTTGCGGTCAATTGTGGCGAAGCGACGGTCCGTGAACGAGAAACGAGAAACATTGAAATAAATAGGAAATTTCTATGAGACCGTCTTATATCGGCAAGAATTTCACTTACTGCAAAGATTTGTAATGAAGTTCAGAAATCTTTCTAGAATTGATCTCCAATGACGAACATGTGACGCAGAGACAGCTGATCGAGTCATCCGAATGCGTTAAGAGCACGCAAATCTGAATGTTTACGATAAGCAAGAACACATGTTCAGCAAAAGCTCACAATTAATTAGCAGCACAATAGATAGTGACGCAGACGATAGCGCCGGGAGATAAGGGGTCAGCTCGCGGTGAGCGAGGATGGCGCCGCGTCACTGCAGAGGAGGAGAATGTGGAAGGCAGCCTCCCATGGAAATCCTTAGAATATATGCTATCAGATTTTCCAAGGCTTACCAAACCCCTCTTACACAAGGTTATCTTATTTTGTGTGGCGATAGTCGCTAAATCTTCGGGTAAAATCCGGTGAAGCAGAAGACTGCGATTAGACTACAGAAGCCCAGGAAAAATAGGAAATTAGCTCTTTTCAAGTTGTGCTATCGGCCCCTTGACTGATAGGATAGCCTGAGATTATTGATACTATTATGTGCATCTCAGAGGTCAGAAGCTAATCAAACATTGTTATATAGATAGATATTAATTAGTAAACTAAAAATAAATATAGTTCTTGAAATATGGTTCACCTAAATGGTCACCTTGCAATGTGAGAATCGCGTTCTAAGTTATAAGTAAATCGTTGTGATACAGCTTGAAGGCATCCCAAAGCAAGTTTGTGAGGATCATAAATTTTCTACATAAGCTGTTCCCCGTCGGTTGTGGTATTTCGTGTCTTGGCAAAATCATTACATAAATTACGTTTAAGAAACATAAACGATTATCATTTATCAACGAGTTAACGTGTGCCAAACGTATAATCTAGCATAACCGACAGCCGCGATTATCAGTCAGTTAATACTGTCGCAATTACTAGGTTAAGCCAGAGATGCAATGTTGTGAGCGATGCAACATAATCTTTTGTTAGATGTGACATAGTTATATAATACTTTTATATAATAGGTTAACCTCCTTAAGCATCTTTCTTTGGTGAGCGTCTCTCTCATCTTCTCTTTAGCTTTTTTGAACCTTTCGCAATTTAGATACCTAGTTCAAAGATAGAGCGAATCTTCATCGAATATTGATAATCCTATTTTACATACAGGGAGTATGTACGTACTACATAATCTGTGTTTTATAATTGGGTTTTTCTAATAATGGAATGACGATCACAGGTATTTCCGATAGGTATGCCTAGGACATCATAAATTTTAAACCCATCATTAACATTCTTAGATAGGGGGCTATCCAAAGCCTGATTTTGGAACAATTACTATATATACTATCTTCTTCTTCTTGTCTGTTCTTGTTGTTAAGTCTTTCGATTCAAATCTGGAAAAGAACTAGCCAAATTTCTATTAGGAGTCTCATTGTGTTATAGGTACCTAAAATCAGGAAGCCCAGAACTTTCGTCCGCGTTGCTAAACATTGAATAAAAGTCAGTAATATCCAGTTAGTGATAAGTGGATACTACGACACTAAGCGATAGGTATCGAGCTACCTACTAGGTATCGATGTTATCACACGCAATAACTACTCATAAGAGAGTTAATCTGTCCGAGCATTTGTGTATAATTCGCATGTTGCAAAAAATGGTCCGTTTTCCACACTCACGAAACTCTACAGTGTATCAATATTGAGTGTACCGACCTGCAATGTAACTCATGAAGATAAACAACGATGGTAGCATGGTAGCAGGTATCCTACTATCTGTCACCACCGAAGAAGGTCATTCATTTGTTGAACCTGGAAATTTATGTCAGAAACGCTAGAGGTAACTAATTCTACTTACCTTACAAAACTTTGTAAGGTTCATGAGGCCGTAACAGGTAAACACTAAAATAGCCGCGTATGACGAGAGTTCAAAGAATTCCTTCCCTAAAATACCTTGGTATTATAACACAATTTTCAAGTACATTTCAAACATTTTGAGAAACTTCCATAAAAAACTTAATTTAATTAATTAAAACCGTTATCGTAATAAAAAAAAACTGCCAGTTAATTACCTGGTTTAGTTACAATCGGCATAACGGCGGCGCAGACGCAGCGCCGCACTAAACGCATGCGGTTTATCGATATGTCAGAGGGCGTCAAGGGTTATCGATAACTGCGATAAAACGGCACCGTTGCGCGTCACTACGTTCATTGTATAACTGTTTTATTTTATGAAAATCTGTCGATGTTGCTATTTTTGATGCGTAATACTGGTTTGTTGACACTTCGAACATAATATCAAAGTTAAATTTTACCTTCTTGTATGAATTTTTAGGAACCATAGAATCATTCATTTACTTCCTTAAGAAATTTGTTTAATTATCTGTTTTAATGTGATTTTTTTGCTGGTTAAAGAAAATCTACAGAACACGGGGATATCAGACTATTTCGATATAGGTAGATCCTTATCTCGTTCTCATTTATGGCAGGTATTTCAGTACTTATTACAAGCGATGATTTTGCGAAAGGCGATAAGCACTCATAAGATTTACCAATGGAGCAAAATTAATATTTATTTCGAGAACTTTTAATTTAGGTACCATCCACAAGGCTACCTAAGATTTTCTGCCGTGTGGATGTGTTGCAACATCGTTTTAAGATTATATTTTATTTTCATTCTATCACTTTAACCTAGTAAACCACAATAAACTAATTAAAAATCCAATATATTAATATAATTGGCTTTGCCAGCCCTACTGTTATGTTTGCCAACCCTACCCTTAAGCATGTTAGTGATGTGAACGCAATATAAAAATGTATCGACACATCGGGCGAGCCGCTATCGGGTGGGGTCGTCGATAATCGGCGGTTATCGCGAGGTTATCCGCCGCGCGTCAACCAGCACGAGCCACGCACACACCACTAATATGTGCTGCGTTATAATCAAACACATTTAAATTTACGTCTCGAAATACAGGTCATAAGTCGATGACATCTAGTTTTGTAAGCCAGTCCCAAAATATGTTATTATTTTTCATTTAATTTACTTTGTTTGGAACGGTTTTTAATTCACTTTTTAATATCTGTTTGAACAAGTATACGAACATTGATTGAGCTACTTTTTAGCTAAGCGTTCATTTAGTATCTATTTATATGTATTAGATTGGTTTCGGTTTAGAGATTTATTTTTATCTATTATTGAATCTGTTATTTCTTCCCTTTATATGTTATATTCTCGTAGGTATTCAAAATTGTTGCCATCTTTAGTAAATGCAACAACATTAATTATAAAATAAATAATTAATTAGCGAAAATCGTTATGGACACGTAATTTCTTATAGTTATCGACATGACGCCCATCACTATCGACATAAAATATATCTAGACCTAATGTAATTAAAAAGAAATATCTCAACAAAAAACTGTTCCCTTTTGACGTGTTATATAGGTATTCTAATAGTCTTCCTAATTTGGATTTGTAAATAAGTAGCTTACCAACTTTATAAATGACCACGAGATCCCAAAAGCATTGCACAAAATTATGTGAATATAAACATCTTTTATGTATTTTTTATATCACCGCTTCCGCAAATAAATCTTAAATATGAAAGACAAGTCGTCAAAAACTTCATAAATAATAATATTTACGTAAACAACTTAGTTTAACTGCGAAAAAATTAAAAGGTTTTAAGACTTGTGTTAATGCCGTCTGAAGATATTATTTATATCGGTAGCGGAAACTGCCGCCAAAAGTTTACGCGAGAAGTTTTCCTGTTGCCGCCATCGCCATGCCGCTCGCTGAAAGTGTTTCAGAGTTAGTTCGAAGCTTCAAACATTAATTAAAAAACAAAAGAGTAATCGTGAGTCGATCATCAGAATTATTTCTAACTACCCCGCGGTTTCACCCGCGTGAATATATACACTATCTTTATAAATTATAGCCTATGTGTTATTCCGATGTATAAGCTACACAATCGTAAAGTTTCATTAAAATTCATTCAGTAGTTTTTACGTGAAAGAGTAACAAACATCCATACATCCAAACAAACTTTCGCATTTATAATATTAGTAAGGATTGATATGTATTGTTCTAAACAATAATTGAGTTTTCAGCTTTTTCAGCTTACATTTTAAATTATGTTTCATTTTATTTAATTTTTTTGGAATATCTTACCAAATCAGGTATCGCAAAAATCATCATTTTAAATATAGGCCAAATTACAGTTAGTACTAATGACGTAGAGCGCATCACCCGAAATAAGTTTCATAAATAATGTTTTCCTCTGTTATCGCAAGTAAATTCGAGAAAAACCATAACATTGAGACGGTATACTTATTTATTTCAACGTATACACTGGGAGACATTAAGACTAAGTTAGGACGTACTAAACATGTCAAATTAGAAACATTAACTTTCTACGAGTACCTTCAAAATTACAATGTATTTTAGAATAGAGTACCTGCGGTTGATACTTTAATAATAATATCCTGGGACAACTCACACACGGTTATCTGATCCCAAGCTAAGCAGAGCTTGTGTTATGGTAACCAGACAATTGATAAACTTACTTATATATTTCTAAATACATACATATTCTAGATAAATTACACCCAGACACCAGAACAAATGATCATGCTCATCACACAACATTTGTCCTGGTTATCACACAACTTTGTAGTTCCTTTTTCTACACGAATTTTACTTTAATCTTTAATTTTTATTTTGAAACTAAATAAAATAGCGGTTCTGGTTATAAAGTAAACAGGGTACAATAATATGCAGTAGTTGTCCGCTAATGGCACAAACAGTGCGTGTTTGTCTGGCGGGCCGTGTTTGTACGACGCGACGGCGCAGGCGCATGACAAACAACGCTACCGGCCTGCTCACAAAATGGCCTGGGATTGAGAGAGATAGTAAGAAAAAATTAGATTATATTGACAACGTTGACTTACCTTGCCCTGAGCTGGTCTCATTCTGATAATTTCCAAAACAATAATTTCTTTGAAGTAGAGCTTTCTCGGTTAACACTTAAGTATAGCAAAACAAAAAGATATTCTTATTAAGGATTCACCCCTGATTGATGGAACTTGAAGATACCTCTAGGACTTTTCTTAATCATATATGAGTAAATCTAGAAGAGCAAAACAATTTCTGCTACCTACTCTTCTATAGTAGTACAGAAGGG
Source organism: Autographa pulchrina (assembly GCA_905475315.1). Classification (NCBI taxonomy): domain Eukaryota; kingdom Metazoa; phylum Arthropoda; class Insecta; order Lepidoptera; family Noctuidae; genus Autographa; species Autographa pulchrina. The sequence goes on from FR997782.1 coordinate 672,987, forward strand.
GTACAATATCTAAAAATTAAGCGCATCAACCGCTCAAAATCCAACCAAAAAAATCAAAGTAAATTGCAGCCAAGCACAGTAAGCGCATCAACAAATAGAATAATGTTACAGTTTCCTGTCAATTACATTTATTTATCCACCTCAATGTTATGATATAGTAAAACCAACCTTAACCTCCTTGAAATAAGGGTGAAGGGTATAATATGTTTCTGAAGGGATAAGTACTGGCGCCTGATTTGTACATTTGCTGATCGTATTTAGTTACTTTGGGTTGTTTGTAGAGATTTGTAATACAACAATGTCTGCTACTGCCCTCGCTTTGTTTACTTGTAACATAAGTAATGTTAGGTAAAAACGAGGACAGATATTTTTTCTAGATCAATGTGGATCCGGATTACTACTCTTTCTAATTGCAAATAGATCTTATAGCTTACGGTTACATATTAGGAACACTCACAATATTTTAGTGTAAAAATCTCAGTAGAAACATTTATTTCGTTATTTTTTTTAAGTTTTTAAGCGATTTATTATTATCAGTAAGCAACAAGAATCGCTTATGTAAGTAACTCTCAACGTCTGTGAGTGCGGCAGAAACTCCATACTCATCATCTCTCTTTTTCTTACTTTGGAAGTGGCGCAAAGAGTGTCATTCTTCCCTTCTATTTGTTAAAATCCACATCCAAAAGAACCCTGTAATCTTAACACTCTCCTTCCCATTTTTATATTCCCAATCTTCTTCTTCTTGCCCTTTTCCCAATTTAATAGGGATCGGCGCACCATGTTTTTATATATTCAGCTATATTCCCAATACAGCTAAACAAAGTTAGCTTTCTTTAGCTGTATTTAGAGGGGAAAATACCTATGAACAAATCTAGTTTTTAAAGTAGGCACTTACAATATTGAATTGAACTTTTTATGACTCTGTGCATGACATGGTCTTTGTATTGACTTTCATTGATGGTGTAACTTAATTCTCGTTGTTTAGTTAAAGTAAACGCTAATAAGCCGACCACACCTCTTCCTGCTCAATGAGCGATCATTTGAGCTGCGCAGGCGCATGGCTACCGAAAACACTCAACAGACACGTGCGATACGAATGTCACATACTCATCACATACTTACTTACAGGCATATACCCTGAGAGCAAGGTGGAGAAAGTGATGGATTTTAAATAGTTTCAGGTGCTAGCAACAGCTAAGTATGACATTCAATATGTTATGGGTAAGATAGAGCTAATCAAATGAAACATCTATTGTTTTGTCTTAGGTCTCTAGCGATTGATCTGGCATGTTTTGATTTTTACTATTTAAAGAGAAATATCAGAAAATACTTAGTAACGGCTTTTCCATGGCCAAGACAAGTGTTGAGATCATTATTTTTATTTTTCGTCCTCAGTTAGTCCCTTTAGTCCAAGCCCTAAAAGTTCTCTCAACATAGAAATCTGCAGAAGGCATTTTTACAAATGTGTTGTATTTGTAAAAATGCCTGCAGATACTTCAGGTATTGCGAATACAATTAAGGGCATAGAGAAACATGAGTTCACGGAAAATTCCTCAATAACTTCCGTAACCAACGAAAACCTTCGCGAAGTTATACTAAGCATGTACTCGTAATTACGTCAGTCTGTTTCGCCAAGTAGCCACTAGCTGGTCCAAGGGACGGCGGTGTTTGCGCACGCATTAGCCGACCCGCCTCGTGTCAACAGCGTAATGGCGGCAAACACAACCCCCCCTCCGTCTCACCCTACCGCGGAGCTACCGTCTTGACAGATGCGCGGGCGCAACGGGATACAGAGGTGACGTGTTGAGACTTAATGTTTGAACATAGCTTTTTTTGGTAGGATATGAGTTATGGTTCGAGAGTTTTGAAGGTTTAAAGGGCTCTTAATTTTACATGGAGGTGGACTAACACGACGCTTTTTATTAGAGACTAAAAGCACTGATAGCTAATATGAAGGAAAAGAACGTTTCAAAGCATCCTAAGCCGTTGGGCTTGCATTGTGCCAACATCATTGGTTTCAATCCTATATATTTCTGCGACCTCTTCGAAATTATTCCAAATATGACAACGCGAAAGAAACTGCGCTACAAAATTTGGGTTCATTAAATAATGTCAACATAAATTCTCGAACTTCTCCATTAATAAAGGAACCAGAGGTCCAGCTGGTCTCGTGCGGATATCCAAAAATAGTACTAACAAATGAAAATCACCTTCCAACACAACCCTGCAACAGAATAACTAATTGTCTCGGCCCACAATGAGCATACTGGTTCCGCTCGGAGGAAATGTACCGTGTGTGTTCTAGACTGTGGCGGCGCGTGCCTTGTCAATAATTAGTTATAGTGACTTATGGGTTATGGCGGAATAGTTTGACAGTGTTTATAGGGGTTAATAAGGGGCAGATGATCCTCGCCAGCGCCATTACACCTGGGCAGGAATGCCTCTGATGTTTGACAAGCTTAATGTACAGTTATATTTAGATTGGGAGTTTAAACACCATATTTTAATGGAGCCCGACCTAATACACGGACGGGTACATGGCCGGCTATTTGCACTCATTAATATGCTAATTAATACATACGAGTACCTCGTGTAGATGTGGTTTAGTTTAAAATTAGTTTTTTGTTGACGCTGGTTCTCGACCGGATGATGTCGTGTGAATTTGTTTAAATCAATAGTTTGACATGATTTTTATTTTACTAGCCTTTGATGTAGCCTTACATCCGTTACGTGCATGAAGTCATTATTTAAATTATGAAGACGTGTAGGTGTTCTTAGATACGGGTTAATACCCTGAGCTTTCTAAGTGCTCTTAAGTTTTTTTGGTGTAATACCTTACATTATCGGTATAGTAAAACACTTGCAGTTGAAAGGTTATGCAAATTCCATGCTTTTTATTAGAGACTTGATTTTAGGCGACCTGTGTCACCTGCCTCCGTACTTTTTGTCATTCAGGTAGTTTTGTAGAGTCGGATGAAAGGAAAATTATGCAACAAGAAGGACACATTATATTAGGCCCTACATCCTTAAATATACGGTACAATAAAGCAGGATGTGAACCTTTGCGGAGACCACCGGCACCGGCCGAGAGTACCGTACAACAGTCGTCTAATTCAAAACAAAATGTCCCAGCAGAGCAAACACTGGTCCGAGGCTACTGCCATTACCGGACCGTGCTCTCGACAGCTAAGGCCTCTTCACACGAGGAGTGCGTGCGCGCCGGCCGGCGGTAGCCCGTGTTTGTCTAGCGGGCTCGTTTGTCGGCGGCCTGTCGCCCTGTGTGGTCGCTGCTCGGGCTAACACTGCTGCGACACGATCATACCTGAATGAAGGAAAACATCCAACATCAATATATTGGTTTACGGTGAACTGTTTTGTGTATGCTCGTTGATGTGTGTCGCGAATAAGTGGTATCTAAGATTAAGTGCATTTAGGTATCTATGGCTTTTGGACTGCAAACAATCTCAAGGGTGTAGAAGTCAGGATTTCGCAGATTCCAAACGGGTTCAAGCATTATTTGTTCGAATCTGTTTGACACTAGGTAACATCAGGTCGAACCGAACTAGGCAGTTTTACGTTTACTCTAGTCACTGTGTTCAAATTCATAACTTATTTATATTTTTACCATAGCAGCCTACCTATATCTAGCAGCAATAACAAAAAAATAAAAGGTAGCAATTTACACTTCATTTAACAGAGGTAGATGGCTTACCTAGTGGCCAACAGTAAATCAAAGGAATTTAGCTAAAAATACAGAATTAGCAAGTGTCAGTGACACAAGAGCACGTGTAACATGTTGCGAGTGGAGACGACACGTGCCCGTTACGTTTACGAAGTGACAAGCGACATGCACGAGTAATCCATGGTGTTTATTGCTCTATGAATGTTCGCCTGTCTGTTACCTGGTTAGAATGTGATGTGATGTGTACCAGGTACATGAAACACAAGCACTATGGAGTCAGTGTACCACAACCTTTTTATCTTTTAGGGCTTTTCTTTAGCTTATTAATGTATGCATGTCAGTATGTTTGTAGGAACTTGCAATTAAAATTTTAAGCCAATATCTTTAACCGATTATGCTGCAATTTTGTATAGACGTCGAATTAATCTGCTTCTGGAGCCAGAAATTAGACGCTATCTCATGATGGTTGGGCTTGTTCGATTCATCCTCACTACTACCTGCTGTAAGCTTAGCTGACTTATATTAATACAGTTTTGGTAAAAACTTATTTGAACGAAATAGAAGATTTTGTTGAATTAATAAGTTGTACATATACATATACGATACAATAATAATTCAAACTTAACACAACAACTGTTAAGCAGGTTCTTACAGCAGATATACCCGTAAATATATACATAACTTTTTTATTAAAGAAAACAAGCGAATAAATTGATAATTTATCGATAGTTCTAGAAGGTAGGCACAGTATTTTTACTTTGACACTAGCAGTGCCCTAAACGTAGTAAGGTTTATTTCTCTTTTCCACTGCTAGCATTGATGTGCGATCCACTGTACGGGTACCTAATAACCAGAACAACAACCATTACTATTCAAGTTACGCTTTATCAACATTTACCGGCAAAAGTAAACTATGTCAAGGATTACCATGAGTACCTAAACTGTGTTAAATAAACGACAACTATCAATAGGTGTTATATAAATAGCGTGTATAAATAAATATAAATTATAATAAATTAAATCGTTTTAGGTCTAGTTATCTCTGGGCGGGGGCCATGTTTAACGTTCTCTGATTGGTCGGTAAAGCAATCCAGGGGTTTGCAACATTTTGATGGTCCTTATGATATTCTTTATTGTTTGTTAACAAAACGTTGCGTGAATTATATTATGCGAATGAATGATCATGTACCTATAAGATTGTATTTTACCACATTATTCCTAATTTCTTTTAGCGTAGTTTGTTTAATTATCTTCTAGCTTAAAATAACGACTATGTATTCACTACTACTTCAAAAAACTTACAAAAAACACGGAAAACAGTTTATCACGGCGCGTAAATCAAACGCGTATGTAATTACGCGAAATACGCGATACGCAGCACCGTTACAGTACATCTGTAATAGAAAGTTGATTAGTGTGCGCGTGCGCAGGCCGCTGATTGGCCGCGCGATTGTCGTAAAAGTGGTCGTAAACAGGCGCGTTCTCATCCGCCATAGTGGTCGATAACGTTAACAAGGACGACTTCGATACCGCACGCCAAACTGATTTCATTATTTAAATTAATGTGATTGATGTGTTGTACATGAGATGTGGAACACTATTGCACATTGCATTAACCAACTTTTTCATAAATCCCCAGTTACAGATTCTAATACAGTAATGTAAAGCATTTGTTTCCATCATAATCTCATTTTTATCGCCCTCGTCCCAGTGCTAAGCAAATGTCTCTCTTTTTACGTGCCAATCTCTCCGGTCCTGTGCCAGTCTCATCCAGAATGAACCATAGCAGTGTCAAATTAAGAAAATGTAGGGTTCCATTTGTAAGATAGCACAAACGAATGTGTGACTCTTCAAATGTACCTAAATGGTTTGATACTTATCGACAAATAACTAAAGCAAAAATATATAAAGAAGCTGGAAGTTTTGCTGAAGCGTTGCATCAAGAAATATCTGAAAATGACTTACTTTCAGTTCGCATTTTATCATGAAATCTAATTTACAAGTTTCATATTTTTTTTTTATAATTACAGCATATGGCTATTTAGCTTTCCCTTTGAGATTATATTGATGACCTAGTCCCCTATTTAAACGTGCACTATTATTATCTTTCCTGGTAATTATACATCGCCATTAAAATGTCAATAGATCTTATTCCCACACCATCCAATACCACACAAATAATTCTTTTTAATATCAAAGCTCACCCAAGGCAGTCCAATAAAAAACACTCAGCGCTCACAAACATAAAAGACTCAGCTATTAATTAATTGCTACAGAAAAATACATGAAGACATGTATTTATACATTTAACACAAAGGGATAATCTCGCAATTTTAACGATCCATTGCTGCCTTTGTTCTCAAACATACTGCGGGCTTTCAAACGTAGAAAGCGATATATTTTGAGCGATATTAAAGTTGTGGAGTTTCGCTCGAATTAATGAATGCTTTATATTCGTTGCTTACACTAGTAACTGTCAGCAGAGCCGCGTCAAAGGCGCGTCGTAAATTAACCGCCGAAAGAAAGATGTTTCCCGCCTTAAGATGTGCTCTCCCTCTCTGACTTCCATCGCCTTGTATTTCGTTGTCTCTTTTCAAAACCAATTAGTAATGTTTCAAAGAAACCGTTCGATTTGATATCTGTGCTGTAGCGTATCGATGTATTATTATATCGATAACAACATTAATATCTATCGATGAGGTTGAATGTATAATTTCGCGCGGCGCTGAAGTAGCTAAATTGTGATTGATCAGTGTTATCTGAATCTGCAATCGCAAATTATCTTCGATGATATAACAACTGCTGTAATTTGATTTAGAGATATGACTTGAGTGTCTATTTACACGGTAGTTGTGAATCAGTGGCGAGATAAATGGCTAGATTGTTTTTCCATTCATTTTTCTTTGCTAATAGCATTACAAGTGCTTCGTGTGGCGCATTATGATTATGTTAAAGTGACGTATAATGATAATTTGAAATTACTATCTTTCGCATCGCTGAAGCGTGAACACATGACACAAACGACTTTTGTACGGAAATAAATGTTCAACATTTGGTGGACAATTTTAATCGATATTTGAATTGAGTGGGTTAAGGTTTACTTAATAATAATTCAGTGTTGAATAGTAGATTTGAGTCAGATTGTCAGAATGTCATGGTGCCAATGAGCTCTAAATATTTTCATTACTATGTTCCATCAAGTTAATAGCTTTCATCAGTGTTTTTATCCTTCCGAAAACATCAGGCTACGTTTCATCGCACATACATTCAGTGGCCCACCACTAACTCGATGACAGTACAGAGCCTACTGATGATGCCGCCCCCTCCCCCTCCCTTCCTCGTAAATCCCGCTTCATTTTCCGGAGTATTGGTGTGACGGCGACAATTGCGGCAATGTTCGTTACATTGCCGTTCACACGCGTGTCACCGCATTAGACACACGCAGTTAACTGCCAGTGTTCGCGCTGCTATGCCAGGTAATCGGTTATTATACTATGAGGAACTGTCGCGCTTTAATTTGTGAATTGCTTTCTTAGGAAAGATTGTTTACAAGGTGTCTAGAAACACTCGTGAAAAATAAACGTCAAGGAATGCTGGTATGAAATTATAATTTCTCTTGATATTTCCAATAGCAACACGGTTGTAGCACTGCAGGGCAAAGACTTCCCTGCCCGCGTACCGGTTTTTTCAATTAAGTACTAATTTGGCCACACTGTTTTTATATGCGTTCAGTTCGTCGCTTCATGCCTGTGTGGATACATTAGTAACTCTGTTACAAAGGCTTGGCCCAAAGTTCCTCCTATTCGAAAAAAGGAGGATAGTAAAAATATGGATATCACAGATCGTTCAGAAATATTAATGAAAAAAAAAACACGTACAAACAAAACAAGTTCAAAGTTTAATTTAGTAGAAAAAGGACCAAAAAGACTCAAACGTGTCAGTGTGTGGTATATGTGACATTGTGGTACCCTTTGATGTGGCGTCAGCGCCGGAGCGTGACGGACGTTCGCGGAACGGACAAAAACTGCGCACACGTGCGCCTGCGCAGCCACGCCGTTATTGTTGGACGGGCGGCTGGGTGGCATGCTAACTTATAGAATATGCTGTGCTGGTAATGGTTCATATTGGACATGATGAAACAGAAAGATAAACGAAGACATTACTTTAATTATTGTCTTTCAGTACCTTAATTACTTACAATAATTAACCGAAACAAAGTTGGTTTGTACGTATTGATATAAAAGTAACATTGGATAAAGTGTTAGAAATTCCACCGTTAAGCTCTCGATAACAGATTTAATACTTAACTCAAACTCAGGCTTTCATAAACCATATTGAACACTTATGTGTAATAACCCCATGCGTTACACTATCTCTGTAACATTGTGTCAAGTGGCTTGTCGAGGCGTGTCTGCCACGCCCCCCGCCTGTGATGTGCCGCCGACGTCGAGTAACCCTGTCGCTACCGTGCTGGAGTCTAAAGGACCCGAATAATTTAGCTGGTTATATGGTTTTTATGATACAAGAGCATTTTTGAAGATATTTAAACAACATTTAAGACATTATAAATTATATTCTACCTATAATGTCTGTGACATTATTTTTGCTCTCAAAACATTAAAACAACAAGTTGACTAAACAGCTGTATATGCAACAGTTTAACTATACCACTTCCAGGCGTTTGTTATCCAACTGTAAGCTGCCCGTTATAAGCTACGTTCTGAAGATAGTTGAGAAATCCTGAAACTGCCTTAAATGACAAAAAAATTTGCAACTGCACATTTCCACAAACACTGGTCATATATATTATCCGACAAAAAAACCTTGTCCAGAACACTGAACACTTGATATCTGTCAATGTGATGTAGTCACATGTGCGATGTGCCGCCATGCCGAGGCGGCCGCCCCGCCCCCGGTTTGAAGTGCCGAAAACGCCGACAGTGGTCTCTTCGGCCAGGCGGCCATTAGGACCTCATTATGTGACACGGGTCGGAGAACATCGGGACCCCTGTGGTCTTAAGGACCTTTGACCGTTGTTAAGTTGATTTATTTTTGATCGGTACGTTAAGTGGGTTAGATAGATGATAGAGACTTTTGATTGAATTAAATCACTATCTTTTAAGTTTGTTATTTAACTTATTTATCAAGCTTTTGGGCATTAGGCATTATGAAAAAAATAAGGACTTTTTTATCCTAACTTCCTAATCTTAATTTAGTGTTTCAAGTCAGTTTTCTACTTAATACTGAAGAAGTAGGAGTAAGTAAAATAATGTTCAGTTTGAAATATAAACTGAAGATAGAATGTAATCTTGTCTGAAATGATTACAACATTTTTCACGAACTTGCACCATATTTAACAACAATGACTGAGCTATAAGTACCAAAAGGTATTTACGATAAGTAAAGCGCAAAGTAACTGCTAAATTGTATCGTTTTGATGCATACATTATCGCAGATGTCATATTTTAGTTATTTTGACCAAAATTCTGAAATAAATCATAAAGGAGAGTTGCGATTAGTGTCGGCTATTACTGTAAAATTATGAGTTCATGATATTGTGCGATAGAGGATGCAGATTTTTTTATTTCGGACTTTATGACTTAGGTTTATGTATTTATGTAAGTTTGTTGAATAAATCATTTAAAGTCCCTGAAAAACGCACACCCACTGTTGATTTAATATTTTGGCTGCGTTCAATGATTTGTGATTTAACACCAAAAATTAATTAAATAATATGATTATGTGTCATTCGCAGACAAGACACGTTAATCTCTAACTATGATGGTACTTTAAATAATTATAAAACGTTGATATTTATGTTCTATTGTATTTTAGATGAGCGTGTGGTCTGCTGTTGCCAACTGCATTTTTCAGAGCGGCCGTCAAGCGTCACTGCATGTTTAAATAGAACAGTTTCAGACCGGTGCCGATTCACCGATGCACCTAGACAATATACATACGTGCACCTAGACAATATTATTTATCAGGCACAGTCACTAGGTACTACTATTAAAGATGCTTTTCGTTATTAAAAATTACGGTTAATTACAAATTACAGCTAGATTCCCAATATTTTAATTAAATAAATAAAACATGAATCAAAACGGTTCTTTGGTTATCTGTAGTAATTACAAGTATTTTTATTTAAACACAAAACAGACATAATTTTAACATAATAACAAACCGAATTAGTTCTAAATTGTAGAGCCCAAACAGATATCCTTCTTAGGAAGCCAAAAACTTTACTTGTGTTAATCATTTTTATCATCTCCTCAACGTATATTACAACAACAAAGTAATAAGCATAGGCTACAATGTTTCACCAACCAAACATTACGCCTACTAATTATTACAAGCACCTAAAACAATTGGAATACATCTAATTGCATTCCCACTGAAATCTGTAAGTACGGGGGTATAAATAGCCGCGTGACGCTGGTCACAACAAGACAAGTGTAACATGTGACATGTGACATTAGTCAGGCATTTTGTCCCGCGCTCGCAGCTCGCGGCCCGCGGTTCGCTAATTTGTTCTCCGACGAGCGAGGAGTGCCTGCACCCGTTTATTTGCTCGACTGTACTTTGTCAGACTTTGGCCTGAGTTATGAGCAAGTCTTTGTTACTTTTCAATGTTTAGGTGCGAATAGAGACTGCATTTTGTTTTGGTTGTTTTGAGTGGGATGTCTGTGTCAAATTGCTTGTAGCAATTAAGTTACTTTCGGTTCAGGCTGTGCCTAATTTATTTTTTTGGTTAATTTAGTACTCATGTACTGGATACATAATATTCGTCAGAAATAACTATTTTGAAGTGGCTGTAACGTAACACTTGTATTTACCTACAAGAAGAAGAGTAATAATTGAAAAAAAAACAAGTTATCTTTAAGTAGGCACCAGGGCTTCTCGAGACTTTTAAATAGCAGCTTAAATCTATGAATGCACTTCATTTTTTTTTTAAATTTGCTTCTCGTAATTATATGAAATTTAATTATATCTTTAATTTTAGTGTAGTTGTAAGTGTTTGTTCTTGTATTATATCTTACAACTGATTAACAAAAACATCGAAATAATTAGGCAACATAAAAATATCCTCGAATTAATATCCGCAGAACATAACAATTTATTACCGATATCGCCGACAGATCACCACTCCGTTAATTATAACCCTCTCTCCGCCGCCGTGATAAATGTATCCTAACAGTCGTGAAAACAAACTGAAAATTATCTTCAGGAATCTCATGTTTCAGTCATTTGTAGTCAGCTGTCACCACTCCGTGACGGATAGCCGCGTGTCACTCTAGCGCGGGAGAGAGTGACATGTGTCACGGTGACGGGTGACGTTTATTAGGCGGATGCAACAGGAGCTGCGCACGCGCATGACAGTTAGCCTCAATGTTTGTTGTTTAGTGTAATGAGATATGAATGGGTTTTGGTAATCGTTGAACGGTATTTTTTTGTTATTTTTATCACTTTTATTATAAATACACGCGTAGGTTTCACGGATTATTAGATTGGTTTCGATACTGATTAGGTGAAGTAATGAAAATATAACATAGTAAAACTGATCGTTTATTTCAAGATTTCAAAGTATATTTAATTAATTCTCTACTTGTGTGAATCCTAAAGGTTTAATTATAAATAAAGTTGGAAATTTTCTTGAAAGTGCTTTAAATATCATTTAGGTAGGAAAATAATAATAGTATGATGATATTTAATACCAGCTCAGTGAACAGTTTGTTGGAAACAGCTGGATACAATATCAAACCGTCCCAAAGTTAACAAGCTACGGTTTACGACAGTCTGCGCCGGAGTCGAGTGTCGACACAAAACGACGAGTGTCGGCGGTGGGGACATCAAAGTGGGTGTCGGGTGACACTCGGCCCGACACCACATGACACCTCTGACGTCACTAGGCAACGTTGAAAGTTTAGGTACCCGTTCTAGGTATATAATGTTAATTATGAGTGTCAAATACAAAGTATATGTACTATATAATCCAGCAAATAGAACGATCGAAAAGTTTAAGCTAACAATAACCAAATGCATATATAGAGAATCCCAAAGTTGCAACTGAGACCGCGCGCAAGTATCAGTTGTTTATATACTTTCAGCTCGTACGCTCTCCCATGTTTTTTTTTTAATATACTTATAATTACTTTTTTTTTTGGTAGAGATTCTGCAGTTAGCCTGAGCGCAGGCTTTGAATGCTTCACCCGACTTTTGGCGAGGACCTTAAGGCCTCCAGCCAGAGCAATAGGAAAACCTAACTACGTCAGCAACGTCCACTAAGGGCACCCCCTGCGGGGTTCGGACCTCGACTTAGTGCGTTGCTAAAACAACAAGGGATGGCTGGATCTAAGTTTTTATTATTTAGAGACATGTTTTTATTGCTAGTTTGGCCGGCTCGGGCCAGCTTGGGCTAGGGACGGGGGGATAGGAAATAGACCTTTTCAATTCTGAATACCTGAGTACTTAATCTTTTCCGAATACTCCTATATGATAACTTTTTTCCTAACTGGTATTGTTTTTGTAGTGTATCAAATGCTTCAGTTTGAAAAACTTTCTTCAGGCCGTCGTGTGCGGTACATAAATAACTTGGTATGATGACGTAACGCGACAAGCGCATTATAAATATTGCGGCAATGGTTCACGTTCGACTGGCGTTGTGTTGTTATACATAATAATGCGAACCGACTAGAAACGCGGTTAATATTCGTAAACATTATGTTTTACGTATTACCTGCTATTTAGCTTGTGGTTAACATCAATTTGACATAAAATTATTTTTTAAATACTTGTCGGAAGATCGGTAGTTAATTCAACTTTTTACCAGCAAATACATATGAAAACTAAACCAGGAGCAATTCAACAGAACTGATGTCTAAATACACTGATTTCAACGATTGTAGTTTTAACATAGCAAAGACATGAGTTTTTTAAGCTCAACGCTTATAAATTTTATAAAGCGTCAAGCTAATATTTACATTATTGTATGACTGTCAAACTAGTAGGTAATAACAGCGAAAATAAGTATATCTATCTCCTATGTTTTAAATCACGCAACCGATTTTGAAATTTTAAGAAAGGACATGAGCCCCTTTTTCCTTCTTCCAGTGTCAACATCAGCAACGGCGTAAGTTAGTTTAATATTTAAAGGCTTATTAGTAAAAGTATCCTCTGTTTGTCTGTAGACCCGAGTGGAGGTGGTATGGGCAACCCCGGCGTGGCAGGCACGGGCACGCAGCAGTACGGCGAGGTCAACCAGCTCGGCGGGGTCTTCGTCAACGGCCGCCCGCTGCCCAACGCCGTCAGGCTCCGGATCGTTGAGTTGGCGCAGCTTGGGATCAGGTGAGGAACCTTCCATAGACAGAGTGGCTTCTCTATGTTACATTCTTCTAGATGATTTATGAATAGACAACATCCATGAATCCTTTGTTTTTAAAACTATGATAAGAGGTAATCAACCTGCAAATGGATTAATTGGTCTACATATCTGCCTTGGCATTTGAATTTTAAAGCTTTAAGTAATTGCTGGTTCCAGGCTTAGCAATAAGCATGTTAAGAATAAATATCAATTTACATAACCAAACGATGTTTGTAGTACCTGCACTATGAGCAATGGAAACTCAGTGTGTAGCATAAAACTATCGATAAAATAGTAAGTGACATCACTGCTCCATAAATTCTAAGCTGAACGATATTACATTACATTTGTTTTGATTAAATCACAATAAAGGCGTGAATGAGTTATCTTATCTTTTATTTCTCGATAACGTAACGTGTACTTTCTTCATAAAATTAAACCAAGCGAAAAGATTGTACTTAAATGCCAACCATACAAACTCGTACTTGAAAGTTTTAGGTATTTCCCAAAACTAAGGCCTAACTCACACAAACGCGTATGTATAGGTATAAACACTAAACATCTAAGCTTTCGTATTATTCGTATACATTTTCTCTATGGGAAATAATAATGTTTAATAAATGTTAGAGTCACCTTGTAACAAGGTCTACTATATTATGTTATAATGATGTATCAAATTTCAATAATGATTGGGAAATAGGACTCATTAACCTGCTTTGTAACCACTATTTCAGAGTATGCCCTAATAGGATAGCCTGAGTTTCATCATAACGAATTCCTCAAGAGATCAAAAACGACTAAAAAAAATATTTTTCTAGTGACCCCCTGTAAGGTCCACCAATCTAAGTTGTCCGTTTGTCGTAGACCTTGCGACATCAGCCGGCAGCTGCGCGTGTCGCACGGCTGCGTGTCCAAGATCCTGGCGCGCTACCACGAGACCGGCTCCATCCTGCCCGGAGCCATCGGCGGCTCCAAACCAAGAGTCACTACACCGAAGGTAAGCTTACAAGTGTGGTCCTTATTAGGCTTTCGGACAAGATAACTTGCATATATACTTGAAAACATTTATAACTTTCCTAGCTTCAAAATTTGACAAAAACTAGCCAACCGAGATGAAAAAAGTCTTGTTCAGGTCGTTCTAATGTTTTTCGGTTTAAAGAAACTTTATTCTCAATAAAGACATGAGTCACTTACTCGAGAACAATATTAAAAACATAAAAGTTTACAAAAAAAACAACTGGTTTTTAAAACTGGTATACCAAAACATTTGCAACGGTGCAGAATCTTATCCTAACATTTTGTGGCTCTGACTCTATATTCAATAATTCTGCAGCAATAGCGATATTTAGATTATTTTCCCGTACTCGTTTTAAACAAGCCATTGTCTGCAGGTGGTATCATACATAAAGCAGTTGAAAGCGAAGGACCCGGGCATCTTTGCGTGGGAGATCCGCGACCGGCTGCTGGCGGACGGCGTGTGCGACAAGTACAACGTGCCGTCGGTGTCCAGTATCAGCCGCATCCTGCGCAACAAGCTGGGCGGCGGCGTGTACCCCGTGCCGCCGCTCTACCCCGTACCGCCGCAGCGCTGCTGGCCGCTGCACCAGCCCTACGACTACTATGTCTATCTACAGGTCAGTTCGCTGCTTCCACCGTTAAATTTCGTCCAAATATTTAATACATTCTTATAGAAAAGTTCCAAACAGAAGACCTAAAAGTTAATGTTTTGACAACCCTATATGAAATCACTTTCTAAGCTTATTTTGACCCATGCATCACTGCTCCAAAAACCTTATAAGATTTTCAAGGTTTCCTTCAACCTTTGAACCTATCAAGAACCTTTGAAGGTTCTTCCTATTCCTCCGCGGATGGGATTACTTGATTACTTATGTATGATGTTCCCTGCAGGGTCGCCAGCACGCGGCGGGCAACCCTCACGCGCTGCCACACCCGCACCAGCAGGCGCCGCCGCCGCACCACGCGCACGCGCACGCGCTCTGACACGCGCACCTCGCCACCAACCACGACCGGTGAGCGTGGGGCGTGAGGCTCACCACGGCGGCGTGGTGACGTGGTGCCCACTGCGGCTCGACTGAGATTAATAGACTTAGATATACTACAACCATCTTTATAGATAAACTATTTAATTATTTTGGGCGAAATCCCGTCTCGGTGATTAGGTGATTCGGTGATCCCAATGTGAAGTGCAGTGTGAGTGATATAATTATAAGCGAAACAAACTGATCTTCTAGTGATAATGTTTATGATAATTGTTGATAAAAGTATTATATTGTATATACCTACGTTATCAAGTGTAAGATATATAGAGGTTATTGTCGCGAGGTTTAATATTGCAGCGATTGCAGCATTTGCAGCGGTGCAATTAGTGAAATGAGGAAAAAATACTCACTGTGATAATTCACGAGAAGAAAAGGAGAGTCTTCGTGTTGTTAGAGACCTATTAATTTCAAATATTGAGAAAGCGTTAAGTTGCATTCATATTTGCAACTTTTTTTTAATTAAAATAATCCGTCGGCAATTTAACTTACCGACGACGCTAATTATAATATTTCACTAGATTGGGGCATTTTATGGTTGGAAGGCTACAAATTGATTTTTTATAAATCAAATATTTAAATCTTCGTATTACAAAAAATATGTATTTCAATAACTTTGAACTTTGAACCAACATTTGTATTGGCGAGAAATATTTGCGCCATATCTATGTAAAAATAAGCCGTTTAGTTGTAGATTAATTAAAGTTTATCTTTCTACTAGTCTCTTTATATCAAGTTGCAATATCAAACCTCGCGTGTTGTAGATATGTATAAGCTATGGTGTACGCCCGGCGTCGGCTGCTGGGACCTTGGGAGTTGGGTGCAAAGATGTAAATATTTAAATAAACGACAAATGTACTTATTCTGATAAGATTTTAGCATTTTTATTTGATTATTATCTGTTTAAATTACCAGTTTTTTGTTTCAAATGATAGCATCATCAGTTTGTAATAGTCATATTAGTCGAGCTATAGTGTTGTGTCGCAATCTGATAAGAAATTCAAATTATTTATTTTCTTGGATCATTCCCATCACTATCTTACCAAAAAGTTAATGATGAGATATATTTTTGAATGGCAATATAAGGAGAGCACGTGAGAATGATAACATACTTGGTCTGTGCTATGTGTATTGTATTACAACTATTTTGATCTGAAGACCATGTAAAATTTTTTTGTTAAATATATTTTTGTAACCAAAGGCTCAATATTTAAATTAAAAAGTTTATGGAATACTTATCCGTAGGTACATATTAAATAACTTCGTTTTGTTGCTATGGTAACCACACCCTTTATTATTTCTGTATACTTACTATTTATGGTGTTATGTTGTAATCTGCGCAAGATCAGAATACATTTTTTAAGGTAAACGATATCCGACAAAATGTCTAAAGTTTTCGTCATAATAATATAACATTGTGTCTACCTACCTTGCTAAATTAGACTCAGGAATATAAATTAATATCAAGTGTTTATGTAGAATCTATTCTGATTATGCTCAGATACATCGATACATGTACCTTCCTAAAAATAACTTGTCTTCAAACTATTAAGATATAAAACTCTGTACAAACTAGGTGTAAACTACGAGATAATTATTTAAACCTTAGCTTTATTGGTCAAAGTATAAAAATAAATTGGTTTGTTCATATTATATTATAAAACTTTTTTTTAAATTTTTTCCTCAACGCAAATTAAGTCTTGGTCCACGCTTCGATTAGATAGGCATAAGCATGGATGCCCATACACCACATATACTGTTTAACGATTGTGCTAAATGTTTGAAGTATATGCTAGAGACGTTGTTTTAATAGAATATAATTAAAACTGTTAGCTACAACATAATATGTAGAGAATGTAATATGTCGGCGACCAAAAAGAACGTCGGCCGTGCAATCGAGATTGGAGCGCGAGCAAGTAATAAAGTGTTCATTGATTAGGCCGGCTGCCACAATGGCTTCCACAAATAAATCCTCTATTTTCAGAACCGCGCTGTGATTTAATTACGTCTGTACAACGTGATATTTCATTAAAAATTCAGTGGCTAATTGAATGGCGCGCACAATGCCGCCGCGCGCTGCGCCGACGCACACATTCGCGTCCCGAATCGAGTTTACAACCGAAAACAATAAACGGACGGATATTGGTCGCGTACAAATATTCGTATAACGTTCCCTGGACACGCATTACCAATTAAATCCCTGCTTTGTTTCGAATTTAATACTACCTAATCCGAAAATTTTACTGTATTAATAACAAAATTTTATGATCGCGCTCGAAAATGCGCGGGAGCAAAAAATAAGATGGCGACGGGCTCGCTGTTAAAATGACATTTGACGCCGCTCGCCGCCGCCGCGCTCGCCGCCGGCGCGCGCGCAGGGCTGGCTGACCTCTGCTCGTAACATTGTTACTCCTGAAAACTAGAGGCAAGAAGGTTATTATGAGTCCAAATAAAATTAGTTATAACCTCTATTCAATAAGTCTCCCGATAGCTTTATATCAATTCGTACCGAGTCTACCTTCCTTTCCATCTTTTCGTGCTCTCCGAAGTGGATTTGAAATCTTTATTTCGACAGCCCACACCATCAGAGAATTTTTAAAAAGATTGTCTTGTTCGGGAGGTTCTAAGCTAACCTCTCTTCAAAGTCTTATTTATGTCTAGAATATAGGTTTATTGAGTAAAAGATCCACAAACAATAGTTGCATAAGAAAATCTCGCGAAAAGGAGCTCTTAGTATACTATATCAAAATAATATACCAAGGTACGATGCTGAGTTTTTCACATTACCAACATTATACGATGTATTGAAACTCTACCAGTTAATGGTAAAGTTATAGGTAATACAGTAGTTAAATTACATCAAGTCCACCTATGTATCCTATTTCTATCCACTTTCTAATCGCTGTAGGTACGTAGTATTCACCTTTTTCAAATCCTAAAAAAGAGTTAACAGCAGTCAATGACATGGTATCTTTATCACAAGAAAATTGTAGAGCATGAAATAGAACTGCTTATTCCTTAGACACCAAAATAAAATTGATATATAGTAGATATATGGTCAAAGACTGACCAACAAGGCTATATATATAACCTATAGTAAGTATACTTATTGAGCCTAGTCCTGGCAGCCCTGGAGCCGGGCGAAGGGCAGGGGATAATTAAAACCCGCAGCGTTGGAGGCGCGAGTCGCGGCGGCTTTGTGCGCGCGCGCAGCAATCCGCCTTCATAATGTGAACACTCTGCGTGAAATCCTGGCACAGACTGACTTGCCCGAGTTTATTGAGATACATCTATACTTAATACATAGTAGCAAGTATGAATAAAGGATGTAACAGATACTCACCTAACTATACTTCATTGTAGGGATTATTTGTTATCAAAATGATACAAGTACATTTCCCATCGAAAAACGAAATCTTCAAATTTCTGTAAGTAGTATGAACTTGTTACTGTATATACATTACTTCTGGATTGTAATATAAAAAGAGGTAAACAGAAGTTTGTAAGAGTTAGTTTAGTGTTTATCTAGTACTCGCCGGGGGCGTTATGGTGCTAAGACTTCGGTTGGACCCGTAACGCCGCCACTAAGGCGAAGGATGGCACCAGGTGTTTTGCCGGAGTAGTCGGAGCTTTTCTCAAAGCTCTGGAAGCCCGGACTCTTGCATCCTCAACCCCCTGGGGATGCAAGGCTAGCTCATAAAGGAGTTTCACCTGACAAAAAAAAAAGTGTTTATCTAGTACCCAGTAGTTGCCTAAGCACTGATTACTTTCGGACCAGCTTCTATTTTAATACTAGCTATGCCTCGCGGTTTCACTCACTTCGCTTTTGTCCTAACATGTTGTTCAATAGTTTACAACTTTTTTTCTACGAGAATTAGGCTGCCTGAAAAAAATGTCGTGGTGGCCTAGCGGTTCAATGAACGGATTTGTATGCACAAGGTTGCAGGTTCGAACCCAGGCAAGTACCAATGTGGCTTTTTCAAAGTTATATGTACTTTTTTAATTATTCTTCTAAGACACTTCTGACAAACGGTGAAGGAAAACATCGTGATGAAACCTGGATTCCAAAATTTGGTATCTGAAATCGCCAATCCGCAGAGAGCAAGCGTGGTGATCAATGCTCGTGCCTTCTCTATATGGGAAGAGGCCTGTGCCCAGCAGTGGGACGTTTATAGCCTGGATTATTAGGCTGCCAAAAAGAAAAAGATTTAATCAAATCCGACTGGTTGCTACTTTCAGAGATTACAGCGATCAAACAAAAATCTCTTCATCTTAATTATAGTATAGGTACCTGGTACATAGGATTTAATCACAGTGAGTATAATAAATACAATAATCCCTAATGATATATTGTTATTTTAATTTTAAACTGGAAATGTGTATTGTAGAGCGGATTAAGATTAAATTTAAGCTATAGCTGAAATAAGGTGTCTATTAAATAACGATTTACTAAATTTTGTCGCAGTACCTTTAAAGTAACTCACTTCTCATGCTATTTGCATTTGGCTCTACTTACAGAACAGTTGATAGTGTAGCTTTTATTATTCTGTGCCCGAGAGGTGGCCATTCGACGAGCACAACTAATTGATGGGATCATTTATACATCTGTGTAACGAATTTCCTTAAAAAAACGGAGTTATAAGGTTTGGGAACCTAAGAACAAAGGAACGAACATATTGTTCTGTAGTGTTAGATTTGTAGTAGATACGTGATTGTGAGACTTATTAATACAGCATATTGTATGTGATCTAGGCTCATTAATTAGTTAAAACTTAGTCCTGAGGAACTCTTAACTAGGAAACTCCTCAATATGCTGTGTAATTCAGCCAAAATAAAGCTCAGTAAGAATGTATCGATAAGTAACTTATGGATAGTACCTACTATTTAATATATCTAACTAAAAAATACTTCGAATATCAACAGAGTGAATAAAGTTAGACATGATGACTTCCTGGCCCACACAAAAACATATCGTAGCCAAATATTATAAGCCTATTTGTTAGAGTTTTTCTGGCGATGGAAGCGTGTCTGATCGTCAGATGTCTGACCGACGCATGCAGCGCGGCGCTTTGTAACACGACGCGGCGCGGCGCGACCCGCCCTCGGCGCGGCACGCTCGCTGGCGCCTCGGGGTCAAACGACCAACACACATAACCCCAGTTTTTATGAAATCTTTTGGTTGTGTTTGTTAATTTAATCACGCCTCTACGCATGAACGGCTCATATAAAGTGCATGCATATCTTGGTTCTAAATCCCCACTGCGAACCATTTAAAATGGATTTTCATTTATTTCGTAGATTGTGTAGATATAATTCTTCAAGCAACTTGACAAGGTGTTTCAGGTTTGTAGGTATGTATATGTAAGTCAAAAATAATACGTAAGGGCATACTTGTAGGTACGTTCCTGGTATTAAAAATGGACACAATTCGTAGGTAATTGTACTTATCTACTCATATGAACACAACCTATTTGTAAATACAATCGAGAGAATTAAGAATTATCCATCCTCATGATACCTAATGCGATTCCCAACCAATCAGATTCTGAGTCTGAGTAATGTAGCAAAATACTTGGTCCATGTATCTATTGACGCAGAGAAGAAACTTTCTTTGAAAATGATTCTTAAATAACAAAAAGTAAATTTCTAAATACGCAACCTAGTTAACTAGATGAGCTGAAACCTATTATTCTCAATGGGTTTCGGTTTAGATAAAAAAAACTACGAAAAATATTTAATCTTAATAATATTATGCACGTTTAAATTATAACGTATATTTTGTTAAAAAGCTTGAATGATAAAGCTTATACGATAATGTAACTTTAATTTCCATCTAGATAGACTTATTGCAACATTGTTGTTATCAGATTCATTTACTGAAAGGAGAGCTTGCGGTACAATTTGTACCTTGTGTATTTACAGTTATAATTGATTTTATCTTTTCCTTGTTTTATTTTTGTACAAGTTTATTTTCTTAGTAGTTCTTTAAATAAATTTAGCGATATTACATATAAAGCAGATTTATAATATCAATTAAAATATCTTGTTTGCGCATTTTCAGAGTCAAACGCCATCTAGCGTCAAGCGGAAGAAATTATGTGATTTAAACATGCGTTTAACAATGGCGCATTACGGCCACTCAACGCTAGATGTCACCAGCAGTAGTTTTAAATGGTAGTCCCAAAAAAAGAGTCATAATAATTTTATAATTACAAGTAATTTGCTGGCATTATTGATATGATTCGGCAAGGTTAGTACTATCGGCGGTATCCGGCACGCCGTCGCCGTACCTGTGGGTGACTCGACTGTGATTGACCGACGCTCTAGTGCTATCATTGTTATTGATTACAATTATTTACGAAAGCCTTTTTGCGCACGGCACTAAATAATTTAGTGCCGGGTGAACAACACTTAAGGAGAAGATAATTGGTCAGTTTTCAGTTTTTTTTTGAGAGAACTTTATGTTATGTTTCTAAACAAATGTTTACGCATAGAAAACGCTTGACTTTGCTTAGTCAGTACCTAGATTAACTTATTTTTTTATTACATCTTAACAATGTCATACTTTAAGGAAAAAAAATGTAGATACCTGTTCTGTTAGGTAAGTACGGATCTTAGTTATTCGCACCATTTCCATTTCATTCGCATCAGTTCCTGAGCAAAATAGTCGTTATGGTTATTTTGATAGATCACATTAGTTTCTGAAAGTTCTTCTAACAGTTTATTTAGCTTTAATTAAGCGAGCATTGATTTTCAGAACAATAGCACATCTCCTTAATTGTGTTGCACGCGGCACCACTCAAATTCTTTATCAGCAGCTTTAATATCAATTATTATCAATGATATAGAGTAGTGTAGGTGCGCGGGCGCCGGGGCACGGTCACCACGGCAACCTGCGCCTGCGTCACTATCGACCACGTTAATCTGCTTCAGTAATGCCCATTGTAATCACTCTAACGTGATTATTAAATATTCAGAATGATTTTTGGAGGTTAAGGTGTCTAGGTACCTACCAGACCAGAGATTGTGTAATCCTAATGTACTTAAGTCTTACCTAAAGATATGCATGCCACGAACTAAGTCATGCATGCGTTCATGGGCAAGGTTTGCGTGTCTAACAGTACCTAGCGGTAATAGTATGATCGGATATACAGTAAGGCTGCTGAGAAAATGCGTTCTGATAGATCATTGTCAAAAGGATGATATAACTTTAATGTAGCAAAGATTTTACTACATATAAATTACTATCACTTAATTGTTCTATAAACGAATAATATCGTTCAAAACTATATGACTGTGTCAGGTTACAATGAATGTGTGACACAGATTTTTATTTCCTTTATAAAAAACTGGCCAAGTGCGAGTCGGACTCGCGCACGAAGGGTTCCGTACCACCGTCGTATGAGAGCCCCCCTTAAATATTAATTTTATGTGGTTTTTAGTATTTGTTGTTATAGCGGCAACGGAAATACATCATTTGTGAATATTTCAGCTTTCTAGCTATCACGGTTTATGAGATACAGCCTGGAGACAGACACACGGACAGACAGACAGCGGAGTCTTAGTAATAGGGTCCCGTTTTACCCTTTGGGTACGGAACCCTAAAAATCAAGACCATGTGTCAGAAACACATTCTTTTTCAGGCCGAATTATAATTCACTTCAGGTACAAAACCTAAAGTTAAGCGTATTTTTTATACTAGATTGTAATTGTGAAAAAGAGAAGAACTATTTATAATAACAATTCCAGCTTTATCTGTTGTTGTACTTTCAAATTTGATTTCGTTATTTAATTAATAAGTCTATGTTTGCGTCTTTGTTTTATTTGTGTACTTTATTAATTGTAATTTATTTTTATTTTCTTTATGTTCCTACCTAAATATTTGTACTGCAAAACAAAGTGTTCCTATTGTTTATTTTTAAGACCTGCTTAATATGTAAATACCTATGTTTGGCAAATAATATTCTGATTCTGATTCTAGTAAATATTTTCTAAGATCATCATTAACTAAGAGTTTACGGTAAGACATCGTTTTATTCGGTACTTCCCAAATAACTACAATGCATGGTCGGCTTCGAGTATATTCTACATCAATACAATATTCGAAACCTTCTGAAATACGAGATTTTGCAAAAAATGTACTATCCAAAAAAGTGATATCATAGACGTAATTTTTAAGAAGCGTCGGTATTAAGAGGCGTCGTTTTTGACAAGTACTGGTTTCAAGATGTGTCCTTTTAAGAGACGCCATTTTTTAAGTGGCTTCGTTTTTAAAAAGGCGCCATTTTTAAGAAACGTTGTTTTTTAGAGGTGTCGTTTTTTAACGACACCTGCCTCGTTGGCTTAGTGGTTCTAAGCGCGACAGCTACGCTAGAGGTCTTGGGTTCGGTTTCCAAGTCGACCAAGGTGTTATTGGGTTTTTCTATAAAATTCTCAGTAGCAGGTCGGAGTTTGGATTTGTGCCCGGTTAGTGGCAATAGGCTCGCCCCCTATTACATGGGACCTAAACATACCGGCGAACTGTGGGCGTACATTGGTACACCTCTGCCTAACCCTTCGAGGATACAGGCGTGATGGTATGTTATGTCGTTTTTAATGAGGCGTCGTTTTTTAAGTGGCGTCTTTTTGTAGAGGCGTTGGATTAAGTGGCGTCGTTTTTAAGACACGTCGTTTTTAATAGGCTTAGTTTAAAGAGGCGTAATTTTTAAGAAGCGTCAGTTTTTAAGTGGCCTCTTTTCTAAGAGGCGTCATTTTTAAATATCGTCTTATTTTAGGCCCCTAAGACGACCCACTGACCTACGGATTAAATGGCGTCGTTTTAAAGAGACGTCGTTTGAGGCATCGTTTTTTAAGAGGCGTCGTTTTTTAGGAGGTGTCTGTTTTTAAAAGGCTGCGTTTTTAAGTGGCTTCGTTTTTTAAGAGGCGTCTTCTTTAAGAGGCTTTGAATTAAGTGGCGTCGTTTTTTAAGTGGCGTCGTCTTTAAAGAAGCATCGTTTTTAGAGGCGTCTTTCTTAAGAGGTTTCTATTTTAAGAGGCGTCGTTTTTTAAGAGGCGATGGATTAAATGGCGTCGTGTTAAAGAGACGTCGTTTTCTAAGAGGCGTCGCTTTTAAGAGGCGTCGTTTTTAAGAAGTGTCGTTTTTAAGAGACGTCTTCTTTAAGAGGCTTTGAATTAAGTGGCGTCGTTTTTTAAGTGGCGTCGTCTTTAAAGAGGCATCGTTTTTAAGAGGCGTCTTTCTTAAGAGGTTTCTATTTTAAGAGGCGTCGTTTTTTAAGAGGTTTCTTTTTAAAAGGCTTCATTTTTAAGAGGCGTAATTTTTAAGGGGCGTCGTTTTTTAGGAGGCGTCGTTTTTTAAGTGGCGTCGTCTTTAAAGAGGCATCGTTTTTAAGAGGCGTCTTTCTTAAGAGGTTTCTATTTTAAGAGGCGTCGTTTTTTAAGAGGTTTCTTTTTAAAAGGCTTCATTTTTAAGAGGCGTAATTTTTAAGGGGCGTCGTTTTTTAGGAGGCGTCGTTTTTTAAGAGGCGTCGTTTTTTAAGAGGCGTCGTTTTAAAGTGGCGTCTTTTTTTAAAAGGCGTCGTTTTAAAATGTCTTCTTTTTTAAAGGCGATGGATTCAATGGCGTCGTTTGTAAGAGGCATCGTTTTTTATGAGGCGTCGTTTTTTTAAGAGGCGTCGTTTTTAAGTGGCGTCTACTTTAGAGGCGTCGTTTTTTAAGTGGCATCGTTTTTTAAGAGGCGTCGTTTTTAAGGGGCGTCGTTTTTTAAGGGGCGTCGTTTTTAAGAGGCGTCGTTTTTTTAAGACACGTCCTTTTTAAGAGGCGTCGTTTTTAAGAAGTGTCGTTTTTAAGAGACGTCTTCTTTAAGAGGCTTTGAATTAAGTGGCGTCGTTTTTAAGTGGCGTCGTCTTTAAAGAGGCATCGTTTTTAAGAGGCGTCTTTCTTAAGAGGTTTCTATTTTAAGAGGCGTCGTTTTTTAAGAGGTTTCTTTTTTAAAAGGCTTCATTTTTAAGAGGCATATTTTTTAAGGGGCGTCGTTTTTTAGGAGGCGTCGTTTTTTAAGAGGCGTCGTTTTTTAAGAGGCGTCGTTTTAAAGTGGCGTCTTTTTTAAGAGGTCGTTTTAAAATGTCTTCTTTTTTAAAGGCGATGGATTCAATGGCGTCGTTTGTAAGAGGCATCGTTTTTTATGAGGCGTCGTTTTTTTAAGAGGCGTCGTTTTTAAGTGGCGTCTACTTTAGAGGCGTCGTTTTTTAAGTGGCATCGTTTTTTAAAAGGCGTCGTTTTTAAGGGGCGTCGTTTTTTTAAGACACGTCCTTTTTAAGAGGCGTCGTTTTTAAGAAGTGTCGTTTTTAAGAGACGTCTTCTTTAAGAGGCTTTGAATTAAGTGGCGTCGTTTTTAAGTGGCGTCGTCTTTAAAGAGGCATCGTTTTTAAGAGGCGTCTTTCTTAAGAGGTTTCTATTTTAAGAGGCGTCGTTTTTTAAGAGGTTTCTTTTTTAAAAGGCTTCATTTTTAAGAGGCATATTTTTTAAGGGGCGTCGTTTTTTAGGAGGCGTCGTTTTTTAAGAGGCGTCGTTTTTTAAGAGGCGTCGTTTTAAAGTGGCGTCTTTTTTAAGAGGTCGTTTTAAAATGTCTTCTTTTTTAAAGGCGATGGATTCAATGGCGTCGTTTGTAAGAGGCATCGTTTTTTATGAGGCGTCGTTTTTTTAAGAGGCGTCGTTTTTAAGTGGCGTCTACTTTAGAGGCGTCGTTTTTTAAGTGGCATCGTTTTTTAAAAGGCGTCGTTTTTAAGGGGCGTCGTTTTTAAGTGGCGTCGTTTTTTAAGACACGTCCTTTTTAAGAGGCGTCGTTTTTAAATGTCTTTTTTTAAGAGGCGATGGATTAAATGGCGTCGTGTTAAAGAGGCGTCGTTTTTAAGAAGTGTCGTTTTTAAGAGACGTCTTCTTTAAGAGGCTTTGAATTAAGTGGCGTCGTCTTTAAAGAGGCATCGTTTTTAAGAGGCGTCGTTTTTGAAGAGGCGTCGTTTTTAAGTGGCGTCTACTTTAGAGGCGTCGTTTTTTTAAGAGGCGTCGTTTTTAAGTGGCGTCTACTTTAAAGGCGTCGTTTTTTACGTGGCATCGTTTTTTGAGAGGCGTCGTTTTAAAGGGGCGTCGTTTTTTAAGAGACGTCGTTATTAAGTGGCGTCTATTTTTAGAGGCGTCGTTTTTTAAGTGGCATCGTTTTTTAAGAGGCGTCGTATTTAAGGGGCGTCGTTTTTTAAGAGACGTCGTTTTTAAATGGCGTCTATTTTTAGAGGCGTCGTTTTTAAGAGGCGTCTTTCTTAAGAGGCGTCTTTCTTAAGAGGTTTCTATTTTAAGAGGCGTCGTTTTTTAAGAGGTTTCTTTTTTAAAAGGCTTCATTTTTAAGAGGCGTATTTTTTAAGGGGCGTCGTTTTTTAGGAGGCGTCGTTTTTTAAGAGGCGTCGTTTTTTTAAGAGACGTCGTTTTAAAGTGGCGTCTTTTTTTAAGAGGCGTCGTTTTAAAATGTCTTCTTTTTTAAAGGCGATGGATTCAATGGCGTCGTGTTAAAGAGACGTCGTTTTTTAAGAGGCGTCGGTTTTAAGAGGCGTCGTTTTTAAGAAGTGTCGTTTTTAAGAGACGTCGTTTTTTAAGAGGCGTCGTTTTAAAGGGGCGTCGTTTTTTAAGAGACGTCGTTATTAAGTGGCGTCTATTTTTAGAGGCGTCGTTTTTTAAGTGGCATCGTTTTTTAAGAGGCGTCGTATTTAAGGGGCGTCGTTTTTTAAGAGACGTCGTTTTTAAATGGCGTCTATTTTTAGAGGCGTCTTTATTAAGTGGCGTCTATTTTTAGAGGCGTCTTTTTTAAGTGGCGTCTATTTTTAAGTCGTTTTTAAGGGGCGTCGTTTTTTAAGAGGCGTCGTTTTTGAAGAGGCGTCGTTTTTAAGTGGCGTCTACTTTAGAAGCGTCGTTTTAAGAGGCGTCGTTTTTAAGTGGCGTCTATTTGTAAGTCGTTTTTAAGAGGCGTCGTTTTTAAATTACGTTTTTTTTTAGAGGTGTCGTTTTTGAAGAGGCGTCGTTTTTTAAGAGGCATCGTTTTTTAAGAAACGTCTTTTTTTAATGGCGTCTATTTTGAGAGGCTTTGCTTTTAAGAGGCGCCGTTTTTTAATTGGCGTCTATTTTAAGAGGCGTCGTTTTTGAAGAGGCGTAATTTTTAAGAGGCGTCGTTTTAAAAGTGGCGTCTATTTTTAGAGGCGTCTTTTTTAAGTGGCGTCTATTTTAAATCGTTTTTAAGAGGCGTCGTTTTTAAATTACGTTTTTTTTAGAGGCGTCGTTTTTTAAGAGACGTCGTTTTTAAGGGGCGTCGTTTTTTAATGTTTTTTTTAGAGGCGTCGTTTTTTAAGAGGCGTCGTTTTTTAAGTGGCGTCTACTTTAGAGGCGTCGTTTTTAAAGTAACGTCTATTTTTAGAGGCGTCTTTTTTATGTGGCGTCTATATTTAAGTCGTTTTTAAGAGGCGTCATTTTTAAATTACGTTTTTTTTAGAGGCGTCGTTTTTGAAGAGGCATCGTTTTTTAAGTGGCGTCTATTTTTAGAGGCGTCGTTTTAAAGAGGCGTCGTTTTTCAGAGGCGTCGTTTTTTAAGTGGCGTCGTTTTTAAGAGGCGACGTTTTTAAATTACATTTTTTTAGAGGCGTCGTTTTTTAAGAGGCGTCGTTTTTTAAGTGGCGTCTATTTTTAGAGGTGTCGTTTTTAAGAGGTGCCGTTTTTTAAGTGGCGTCTTTTTTTAGAGGCGTCGTTTTTTAAGTGGCGTCTATTTTTAGAGGTGTCGTTTTTAAGAGGTGCCGTTTTTTAAGTGGCGTCGTTTTTTAGAGGCGTCGTTTTTAAGTGGCGTCTATCGTAGAGGCGTCGTTTTTAAGAGGCGTCGTTTTTAAGAGGCGTCGTTTTTAAGAGGCGACGTTTTTAAATTACATTTTTTTTAGAGGCGTCGTTTTTTAAGAGGCGTCGTTTTTAAATGGCGTCTATTTTGAGAGGCTTCGTTTTTTAGAGGTGTTGTTTTTAAAGAGGCGTCTTTTCTAAATGTCGTTTATAACAAGCGTCGTTTGTTAGGAGAAGTCGGTTTTTAAGTGGCGTCGTTTTTTAATTTGCGTCTATTTTAGAGGCGTCGTTTTAAAGAGGTTGTTTTTAAAGAGGCGTATTTTCTTAATGTCGTTTTTAACAAGCGTCGTTTGTTAAGAGAAGTCGGTTTTTAAGTGGCGTCGTTTTTTAAGAGGCGTCGTTTGTAAGAGGCATCGTTTTTAAGGGGCGTCGTTTTTGAAGAGGCGTCGTTTTGTAAGAAGCGTCGTTTTTAAGTGGCGTCTACGTTAGAGGCGTCGTTTTTAAGAGGCGTCGTTTTTTAAGAAGCGTCGTTTTTGAGTGGCGTCTACTTCAAAGGTGTCGTTTTTAAGAGGCGTCGTTTTTTAAGTGGCGTCTACTTTAGAGGCGTCGTTTTTAAAGTGGCTTCTATTTTTAGAGGCGTCGTTTTTGAAGAGGCGTCGTTTTTAAGTAGCGTCTATTTTGAGAGGCGTCGTTTTTAAGAGGCGTCGTTTTTTAAATGGCGTCTATTTTTAGAGGCGTCGTTTTTAAGAGGTGCCGTTTTTTAATTGGCGTCTATTTTCAGAGGCGTCGTTTGTAAGAGGCGTCGTCTTTTAAGTGGCGTCTATTTTTAGAAGCGTCGTTTTTAAGTGGCGTCTATCTTAGAGGCGTCGTTTTTAAGAGGCGTCGTTTTTAAGAAGCGTCGTTTTTAAGAGGCGTCGTTTTTTAAGTGGCGTCGTTTTTAAGAGGCGACGTTTTTAAATTACATTTTTTTTAGAGGCGTCGTTTTTTAAGAGGCGTCGTTTTTAAATGGCGTCTATTTTGAGAGGCTTCGTTTTTTAGAGGTGTTGTTTTTAAAGAGGCGTCTTTTCTAAATGTCGTTTATAACAAGCGGTTTGTTAGGAGAAGTCGGTTTTTAAGTGGCGTCGTTTTTTAATTTGCGTCTATTTTAGAGGCGTCGTTTTAAAGAGGTGTTGTTTTTAAAGAGGCGTATTTTCTTAATGTCGTTTTTAACAAGCGTCGTTTGTTAAGAGAAGTCGGTTTTTAAGTGGCGTCGTTTTTTAAGAGGCGTCGTTTGTAAGAGGCATCGTTTTTAAGGGGCGTCGTTTTTGAAGAGGCGTCGTTTTTGAAGAGGCGTCGTTTTGTAAGAAGCGTCGTTTTTAAGTGGCGTCTTTTAAGTGGCGTCTATTTTTAGAAGCGTCGTTTTTAAGTGGCGTCTATCTTAGAGGCGTCGTTTTTAAGAGGCGTCGTTTTTAAGAAGCGTCGTTTTTAAGAGGCGTCGTTTTTTAAGTGGCGTCGTTTTTAAGAGGCGACGTTTTTAAATTACATTTTTTTTAGAGGCGTCGTTTTTAAATGGCGTCTATTTTGAGAGGCTTCGTTTTTGAAGAGGCGTCGTTTTTTAAGAGGCATCGTTTTTAAAGTGGCGTCTATTTTTAGAGGCGTCTTTTTTAAGTGGCGTCTATTTTTAAGTAATTTTTAGAAGCGTCGTTTTTAAGTGGCGTCATGCCCGCACATGCGGGGTGTCAGCGGTGTCTCGCGAGGTGTGAGCTGTGTCTCGCGAGGTTTCAGTGGTGTCTCGCGAGGTGTCAGCGGTGTCTCGCGAGGTGTGAGCTGTGTCTCGCGAGGTTTCAGTGGTGTCTCGCGAGGTGTCAGCGGTGTCTCGCTAGGTGTGAGCTGTGTCTCGCGAGGTGACAGCGGTGTTTCACGAGGTGTCAGTGGTGTCTCGCTAAGTGTCAGCTGCGTCTTGCGAGTTGTCAGCTGTGTCTCGCGAGGTGTCAGCGGTGTCTCGCGAGGTGTCAGCGGTGTCTCGCGAGGTGTCAGCGGTGTCTCGCGAGGTGTCAGCAGTGTCTTGCTAGGTGTGAGCTGTGTCTCGCGAGGTGTCAGCGGTGTCTAGCGAGGTTTCAGCGGTGTCTCGCTAAGTGTCAGCTGCGTCTTGCGAGGTGTCAGCTGTGTCTCGCGAGGTGTCAGCGGTGTCTCGCGAGGTGTCAGCGGTGTCTCGCGAGGTGTCAGCGGTGTCTCGCGAGGTGTCAGCAGTGTCTTGCTAGGTGTGAGCTGTGTCTCGCGAGGTGTCAGCGGTGTCTAGCGAGGTTTCAGCGGTGTCTCGCTAGGTGTGAGCTGTGTCTCGCGGGGTGTCAGTGGTGTCTCGCGAGGTGTGAGCTGTTTCGCGAGGTGTCAGTGGTGTCTCGCGAGGTGTCAGCGGTGTCTCGCGAGGTGTGAGCTGTGTCTCGCGAGGTGTCAGCGGTGTTTCACGAGGTGTCAGTGGTGTCTCGCTAAGTGTCAGCTGCGTCTTGCGGGGTGTCAGTGGTGTCTCGCGAGGTGTGAGCTGTTTCGCGAGGTGTCAGTGGTGTCTCGCGAGGTGTCAGCGGTGTCTCGCTAGGTGTGAGCTGTGTCTCGCGAGGTGTCAGCGGTGTTTCACGAGGTGTCAGTGGTGTCTCGCTAAGTGTCAGCTGCGTCTTGCGGGGTGTCAGCGGTGTCTCGCGAGGTGTGAGCTGTGTCTCGCGAGGTTTCAGTGGTGTCTCGCGAGGTGTCAGCGGTGTCTCGCTAGGTGTGAGCTGTGTCTCGCGAGGTGACAGCGGTGTTTCACGAGGTGTCAGTGGTGTCTCGCTAAGTGTCAGCTGCGTCTTGCGAGGTGTCAGCTGTGTCTCGCGAGGTGTCAGCGGTGTCTCGCGAGGTGTCAGCGGTGTCTCGCGAGGTGTCAGCGGTGTCTTGCGAGGTGTGAGCTGTGTCTCGCGAGGTGTCAGCGGTGTCTAGCGAGGTGTCAGCGGTGTCTTGCTAGGTGTGAGCTGTGTCTCGCGGGGTGTCAGTGGTGTCTCGCGAGGTGTGAGCTGTTTCGCGAGGTGTCAGTGGTGTCTCGCGAGGTGTCAGCGGTGTCTCGCTAGGTGTGAGCTGTGTCTCGCGAGGTGTCAGCGGTGTTTCACGAGGTGTCAGTGGTGTCTCGCTAAGTGTCAGCTGCGTCTTGCGAGGTGTCAGCCGTGTCTCGCGAGGTGTCAGCGGTGTCTCGCGAGGTGTCAGTGGTGTCTCGCTAAGTGTCAGCTGCGTCTTGCGAGGTGTCAGCCGTGTCTCGCGAGGTGTCAGCGGTGTCTCGCGAGTTGTCAGTGGTGTCTCGCTAAGTGTCAGCTGTGTCCTCGCGGGGTGTCAGCAGTGTCTCGCGAGGTGTGAGCTGTGTCTCGCGAGGTTTCAGTGGTGTCTCGCGAGGTGTCAGCGGTGTCTCGCTAGGTGTGAGCTGTGTCTCGCGAGGTGACAGCGGTGTTTCACGAGGTGTCAGTGGTGTCTCGCTAAGTGTCAGCTGCGTCTTGCGAGTTGTCAGCGGTGTCTCGCGAGGTGTCAGCGGTGTCTCGCGAGGTGTCAGCAGTGTCTTGCTAGGTGTGAGCTGTGTCTCGCGAGGTGTCAGCGGTGTCTAGCGAGGTGTCAGCGGTGTCTCGCTAGGTGTGAGCTGTGTCTCGCGGGGTGTCAGTGGTGTCTCGCGAGGTGTGAGCTGTTTCGCGAGGTGTCAGTGGTGTCTCGCGAGATGTCAGCGGTGTCTCGCTAGGTGTGAGCTGTGTCTCGCGAGGTGTCAGCGGTGTTTCACGAGGTGTCAGTGGTGTCTCGCTAAGTGTCAGCTGCGTCTTGCGAGGTGTCAGCCGTGTCTCGCGAGGTGTCAGCGGTGTCTCGCGAGTTGTCAGTGGTGTCTCGCTAAGTGTCAGCTGCGTCTTGCGAGGTGTCAGCCGTGTCTCGCGAGGTGTCAGCGGTGTCTCGCGAGTTGTCAGTGGTGTCTCGCTAAGTGTCAGCTGTGTCTTGCAAGGTGTCAGGCGGTGTTTGGCGAGTTGTCAGCGGTGTCTCGCGAGGTGTGAGCTGTGTCCTCGCGAGGTGTCAGTGGTGTCTCGCGAGGTGTCAGCGGTGTCTCGCTAGGTGTGAGCTGTGTCTCGCGAGGTGTCAGCGGTGTTTCACGAGGTGTCAGTGGTGTCTCGCTAAGTGTCAGCGGTGTTTCACGAGGTGTCAGTGGTGTCTCGCTAAGTGTCAGCTGCGTCTTGCGAGGTGTCAGCCGTGTCTCGCGAGGTGTCAGCGGTGTCTCGCGAGTTGTCAGTGGTGTCTCGCTAAGTGTCAGCTGCGTCTTGCGAGGTGTCAGCCGTGTCTCGCGAGGTGTCAGCGGTGTCTCGCGAGTTGTCAGTGGTGTCTCGCTAAGTGTCAGCTGTGTCCTCGCGGGGTGTCAGCAGTGTCTCGCGAGGTGTGAGCTGTGTCTCGCGAGGTTTCAGTGGTGTCTCGCGAGTTGTCAGTGGTGTCTCGCTAAGTGTCAGCTGTGTCTTGCAAGGTGTCAGGCGGTGTTTGGCGAGTTGTCAGCGGTGTCTCGCGAGGTGTGAGCTGTGTCCTCGCGGGGTGTCAGCGGTGTCTCGCGAGGTGTGAGCTGTGTCTCGCGAGGTTTCAGTGGTGTCTCGCGAGGTGTCAGCGGTGTCTCGCTAGGTGTGAGCTGTGTCTCGCGAGGTGACAGCGGTGTTTCACGAGGTGTCAGTGGTGTCTCGCTAAGTGTCAGCTGCGTCTTGCGAGTTGTCAGCTGTGTCTCGCGAGGTGTCAGCGGTGTCTCGCGAGGTGTCAGCGGTGTCTCGCGAGGTGTCAGCGGTGTCTCGCGAGGTGTCAGCAGTGTCTTGCTAGGTGTGAGCTGTGTCTCGCGAGGTGTCAGCGGTGTCTAGCGAGGTGTCAGCGGTGTCTCGCTAGGTGTGAGCTGTGTCTCGCGGGGTGTCAGTGGTGTCTCGCGAGGTGTTAGCTGTTTCGCGAGGTGACAGCGGTGTTTCACGAGGTGTCAGTGGTGTCTCGCTAAGTGTCAGCTGCGTCTTGCGAGTTGTCAGCTGTGTCTCGCGAGGTGTCAGCGATGTCTCGCGAGGTGTCAGCGGTGTCTCGCGAGGTGTCAGCGGTGTCTCGCGAGGTGTCAGCAGTGTCTTGCTAGGTGTGAGCTGTGTCTCGCGAGGTGTCAGCGGTGTCTAGCGAGGTGTCAGCGGTGTCTCGCTAGGTGTGAGCTGTGTCTCGCGGGGTGTCAGTGGTGTCTCGCGAGGTGTGAGCTGTTTCGCGAGGTGTCAGTGGTGTCTCGCGAGATGTCAGCGGTGTCTCGCTAGGTGTGAGCTGTGTCTCGCGAGGTGTCAGCGGTGTTTCACGAGGTGTCAGTGGTGTCTCGCTAAGTGTCAGCTGCGTCTTGCGAGGTGTCAGCCGTGTCTCGCGAGGTGTCAGTGGTGTCTCGCGAGGTGTCAGCGGTGTCTCGCGAGGTGTGAGCTGTGTCTCGCGAGGTGTCAGTGGTGTCTCGCGAGGTGTCAGCGGTGTCTCGCTAGGTGTGAGCTGTGTCTCGCGAGGTGACAGCGGTGTTTCACGAGGTGTCAGTGGTGTCTCGCTAAGTGTCAGCTGCGTCTTGCGAGTTGTCAGCTGTGTCTCGCGAGGTGTCAGCGGTGTCTCGCGAGGTGTCAGCGGTGTCTCGCGAGGTGTCAGCGGTGTCTCGCGAGGTGTCAGCAGTGTCTTGCTAGGTGTGAGCTGTGTCTCGCGAGGTGTCAGCGGTGTCTAGCGAGGTTTCAGCGGTGTCTCGCTAGGTGTGAGCTGTGTCTCGCGGGGTGTCAGTGGTGTCTCGCGAGGTGTGAGCTGTTTCGCGAGGTGTCAGTGGTGTCTCGCGAGGTGTCAGCGGTGTCTCGCTAGGTGTGAGCTGTGTCTCGCGAGGTGTCAGCGGTGTTTCACGAGGTGTCAGTGGTGTCTCGCTAAGTGTCAGCTGCGTCTTGCGGGGTGTCGGTGGTGTCTCGCGAGGTGTGAGCTGTTTCGCGAGGTGTCAGTGGTGTCTCGCGAGGTGTCAGCGGTGTCTCGCTAGGTGTGAGCTGTGTCTCGCGAGGTGTCAGCGGTGTTTCACGAGGTGTCAGTGGTGTCTCGCTAAGTGTCAGCTGCGTCTTGCGGGGTGTCAGCGGTGTCTCGCGAGGTGTGAGCTGTGTCTCGCGAGGTTTCAGTGGTGTCTCGCGAGGTGTCAGCGGTGTCTCGCTAGGTGTGAGCTGTGTCTCGCGAGGTGACAGCGGTGTTTCACGAGGTGTCAGTGGTGTCTCGCTAAGTGTCAGCTGCGTCTTGCGAGTTGTCAGCGGTGTCTCGCGAGGTGTCAGCGGTGTCTCGCGAGGTGTCAGCGGTGTCTCGCGAGGTGTCAGCAGTGTCTTGCTAGGTGTGAGCTGTGTCTCGCGAGGTGTCAGCGGTGTCTAGCGAGGTGTCAGCGGTGTCTTGCTAGGTGTGAGCTGTGTCTCGCGAGGTGTCAGCGGTGTCTCGCGAGGTGTCAGCGGTGTCTCGCGAGGTGTCAGCGGTGTCTCGCGAGGTGTCAGCGGTGTCTCGCGAGGTGTCAGCAGTGTCTTGCTAGGTGTGAGCTGTGTCTCGCGAGGTGTCAGCGGTGTCTAGCGAGGTTTCAGCGGTGTCTCGCTAAGTGTCAGCTGCGTCTTGCGAGTTGTCAGCTGTGTCTCGCGAGGTGTCAGCGGTGTCTCGCGAGGTGTCAGCGGTGTCTCGCGAGGTGTCAGCGGTGTCTCGCGAGGTGTCAGCGGTGTCTTGCTAGGTGTGAGCTGTGTCTCGCGAGGTGTCAGCGGTGTCTAGCGAGGTGTCAGCGGTGTCTTGCTAGGTGTGAGCTGTGTCTCGCGAGGTGTCAGCGGTGTCTCGCGAGGTGTCAGCGGTGTCTCGCGAGGTGTCAGCAGTGTCTTGCTAGGTGTGAGCTGTGTCTCGCGAGGTGTCAGCGGTGTCTAGCGAGGTTTCAGCGGTGTCTCGCTAAGTGTCAGCTGCGTCTTGCGAGTTGTCAGCTGTGTCTCGCGAGGTGTCAGCGGTGTCTCGCGAGGTGTCAGCGGTGTCTCGCGAGGTGTCAGCGGTGTCTCGCGAGGTGTCAGCAGTGTCTTGCTAGGTGTGAGCTGTGTCTCGCGAGGTGTCAGCGGTGTCTAGCGAGGTGTCAGCGGTGTCTCGCTAGGTGTCAGCTGCGTCTTGCGAGTTGTCAGCTGTGTCTCGCGAGGTGTCAGCGGTGTCTCGCGAGGTGTCAGCGGTGTCTCGCGAGGTGTCAGCGGTGTCTCGCGAGGTGTCAGCAGTGTCTTGCTAGGTGTGAGCTGTGTCTCGCGAGGTGTCAGCGGTGTCTAGCGAGGTTTCAGCGGTGTCTCGCTAGGTGTGAGCTGTGTCTCGCGGGGTGTCAGTGGTGTCTCGCGAGGTGTGAGCTGTTTCGCGAGGTGTCAGTGGTGTCTCGCGAGGTGTCAGCGGTGTCTCGCTAGGTGTGAGCTGTGTCTCGCGAGGTGTCAGCGGTGTTTCACGAGGTGTCAGTGGTGTCTCGCTAAGTGTCAGCTGCGTCTTGCGGGGTGTCAGTGGTGTCTCGCGAGGTGTGAGCTGTTTCGCGAGGTGTCAGTGGTGTCTCGCGAGGTGTCAGCGGTGTCTCGCTAGGTGTGAGCTGTGTCTCGCGAGGTGTCAGCGGTGTTTCGCGAGGTGTCAGTGGTGTCTCGCGAGGTGTCAGCTGTGTCTTGCGGGGTGTCAGCGGTGTCTCGCGAGGTGTGAGCTGTGTCTCGCGAGGTTTCAGTGGTGTCTCGCGAGGTGTCAGCGGTGTCTCGCTAGGTGTGAGCTGTGTCTCGCGAGGTGACAGCGGTGTTTCACGAGGTGTCAGTGGTGTCTCGCTAAGTGTCAGCTGCGTCTTGCGAGTTGTCAGCTGTGTCTCGCGAGGTGTCAGCGGTGTCTCGCGAGGTGTCAGCGGTGTCTCGCGAGGTGTCAGCAGTGTCTTGCTAGGTGTGAGCTGTGTCTCGCGAGGTGTCAGCGGTGTCTAGCGAGGTGTCAGCGGTGTCTTGCTAGGTGTGAGCTGTGTCTCGCGGGGTGTCAGTGGTGTCTCGCGAGGTGTGAGCTGTTTCGCGAGGTGTCAGTGGTGTCTCGCGAGGTGTCAGCGGTGTCTCGCTAGGTGTGAGCTGTGTCTCGCGAGGTGTCAGCGGTGTTTCACGAGGTGTCAGTGGTGTCTCGCTAAGTGTCAGCTGCGTCTTGCGAGGTGTCAGCCGTGTCTCGCGAGGTGTCAGCGGTGTCTCGCGAGTTGTCAGTGGTGTCTCGCTAAGTGTCAGCTGCGTCTTGCGAGGTGTCAGCCGTGTCTCGCGAGGTGTCAGCGGTGTCTCGCGAGTTGTCAGTGGTGTCTCGCTAAGTGTCAGCTGTGTCCTCGCGGGGTGTCAGCAGTGTCTCGCGAGGTGTGAGCTGTGTCTCGCGAGGTTTCAGTGGTGTCTCGCGAGGTGTCAGCGGTGTCTCGCTAGGTGTGAGCTGTGTCTCGCGAGGTGTCAGCGATGTCTCGCGAGGTGTCAGCGGTGTCTCGCGAGGTGTCAGCGGTGTCTCGCGAGGTGTCAGCAGTGTCTTGCTAGGTGTGAGCTGTGTCTCGCGAGGTGTCAGCGGTGTCTAGCGAGGTGTCAGCGGTGTCTCGCTAGGTGTGAGCTGTGTCTCGCGGGGTGTCAGTGGTGTCTCGCGAGGTGTGAGCTGTTTCGCGAGGTGTCAGTGGTGTCTCGCGAGATGTCAGCGGTGTCTCGCTAGGTGTGAGCTGTGTCTCGCGAGGTGTCAGCGGTGTTTCACGAGGTGTCAGTGGTGTCTCGCTAAGTGTCAGCTGCGTCTTGCGAGGTGTCAGCCGTGTCTCGCGAGGTTTCAGTGGTGTCTCGCGAGGTGTCAGCGGTGTCTCGCGAGGTGTGAGCTGTGTCTCGCGAGGTTTCAGTGGTGTCTCGCGAGGTGTCAGCGGTGTCTCGCTAGGTGTGAGCTGTGTCTCGCGAGGTGACAGCGGTGTTTCACGAGGTGTCAGTGGTGTCTCGCTAAGTGTCAGCTGCGTCTTGCGAGTTGTCAGCTGTGTCTCGCGAGGTGTCAGCGGTGTCTCGCGAGGTGTCAGCGGTGTCTCGCGAGGTGTCAGCGGTGTCTCGCGAGGTGTCAGCAGTGTCTTGCTAGGTGTGAGCTGTGTCTCGCGAGGTGTCAGCGGTGTCTAGCGAGGTTTCAGCGGTGTCTCGCTAGGTGTGAGCTGTGTCTCGCGGGGTGTCAGTGGTGTCTCGCGAGGTGTGAGCTGTTTCGCGAGGTGTCAGTGGTGTCTCGCGAGGTGTCAGCGGTGTCTCGCTAGGTGTGAGCTGTGTCTCGCGAGGTGTCAGCGGTGTTTCACGAGGTGTCAGTGGTGTCTCGCTAAGTGTCAGCTGCGTCTTGCGGGGTGTCAGTGGTGTCTCGCGAGGTGTGAGCTGTTTCGCGAGGTGTCAGTGGTGTCTCGCGAGGTGTCAGCGGTGTCTCGCTAGGTGTGAGCTGTGTCTCGCGAGGTGTCAGCGGTGTTTCACGAGGTGTCAGTGGTGTCTCGCTAAGTGTCAGCTGCGTCTTGCGGGGTGTCAGCGGTGTCTCGCGAGGTGTGAGCTGTGTCTCGCGAGGTTTCAGTGGTGTCTCGCGAGGTGTCAGCGGTGTCTCGCTAGGTGTGAGCTGTGTCTCGCGAGGTGACAGCGGTGTTTCACGAGGTGTCAGTGGTGTCTCGCTAAGTGTCAGCTGCGTCTTGCGAGTTGTCAGCGGTGTCTCGCGAGGTGTCAGCGGTGTCTCGCGAGGTGTCAGCGGTGTCTCGCGAGGTGTCAGCAGTGTCTTGCTAGGTGTGAGCTGTGTCTCGCGAGGTGTCAGCGGTGTCTAGCGAGGTGTCAGCGGTGTCTCGCTAGGTGTGAGCTGTGTCTCGCGAGGTGTCAGCGGTGTCTCGCGAGGTGTCAGCGGTGTCTCGCGAGGTGTCAGCGGTGTCTCGCGAGGTGTCAGCGGTGTCTCGCGAGGTGTCAGCAGTGTCTTGCTAGGTGTGAGCTGTGTCTCGCGAGGTGTCAGCGGTGTCTAGCGAGGTTTCAGCGGTGTCTCGCTAAGTGTCAGCTGCGTCTTGCGAGGTGTCAGCTGTGTCTCGCGAGGTGTCAGCGGTGTCTCGCGAGGTGTCAGCGGTGTCTCGCGAGGTGTCAGCGGTGTCTCGCGAGGTGTCAGCAGTGTCTTGCTAGGTGTGAGCTGTGTCTCGCGAGGTGTCAGCGGTGTCTAGCGAGGTGTCAGCGGTGTCTTGCTAGGTGTGAGCTGTGTCTCGCGAGGTGTCAGCGGTGTCTCGCGAGGTGTCAGCGGTGTCTCGCGAGGTGTCAGCGGTGTCTCGCTAGGTGTGAGCTGTGTCTCGCGAGGTGTCAGCGGTGTCTCGCGAGGTGTCAGCGGTGTCTCGCTAAGTGTCAGCTGCGTCTTGCGAGTTGTCAGCTGTGTCTCGCGAGGTGTCAGCGGTGTCTCGCGAGGTGTCAGCGGTGTCTCGCGAGGTGTCAGCGGTGTCTCGCGAGGTGTCAGCAGTGTCTTGCTAGGTGTGAGCTGTGTCTCGCGAGGTGTCAGCGGTGTCTAGCGAGGTGTCAGCGGTGTCTCGCTAAGTGTCAGCTGCGTCTTGCGAGTTGTCAGCTGTGTCTCGCGAGGTGTCAGCGGTGTCTCGCGAGGTGTCAGCGGTGTCTCGCGAGGTGTCAGCGGTGTCTCGCGAGGTGTCAGCGGTGTCTCGCGAGGTGTGAGCTGTGTCTCGCGAGGTGTCAGCGGTGTCTAGCGAGGTTTCAGCGGTGTCTCGCTAGGTGTGAGCTGTGTCTCGCGGGGTGTCAGTGGTGTCTCGCGAGGTGTGAGCTGTTTCGCGAGGTGTCAGTGGTGTCTCGCGAGGTGTCAGCGGTGTCTCGCTAGGTGTGAGCTGTGTCTCGCGAGGTGTCAGCGGTGTTTCACGAGGTGTCAGTGGTGTCTCGCTAAGTGTCAGCTGCGTCTTGCGGGGTGTCAGCGGTGTCTCGCGAGGTGTGAGCTGTTTCGCGAGGTGTCAGTGGTGTCTCGCGAGGTGTCAGCGGTGTCTCGCTAGGTGTGAGCTGTGTCTCGCGAGGTGTCAGCGGTGTTTCACGAGGTGTCAGTGGTGTCTCGCTAAGTGTCAGCTGCGTCTTGCGGGGTGTCAGCGGTGTCTCGCGAGGTGTGAGCTGTGTCTCGCGAGGTTTCAGTGGTGTCTCGCGAGGTGTCAGCGGTGTCTCGCTAGGTGTGAGCTGTGTCTCGCGAGGTGACAGCGGTGTTTCACGAGGTGTCAGTGGTGTCTCGCTAAGTGTCAGCTGCGTCTTGCGAGTTGTCAGCTGTGTCTCGCGAGGTGTCAGCGGTGTCTCGCGAGGTGTCAGCGGTGTCTCGCGAGGTGTCAGCAGTGTCTTGCTAGGTGTGAGCTGTGTCTCGCGAGGTGTCAGCGGTGTCTAGCGAGGTGTCAGCGGTGTCTTGCTAGGTGTGAGCTGTGTCTCGCGGGGTGTCAGTGGTGTCTCGCGAGGTGTGAGCTGTTTCGCGAGGTGTCAGTGGTGTCTCGCGAGGTGTCAGCGGTGTCTCGCTAGGTGTGAGCTGTGTCTCGCGAGGTGTCAGCGGTGTTTCACGAGGTGTCAGTGGTGTCTCGCTAAGTGTCAGCTGCGTCTTGCGAGGTGTCAGCCGTGTCTCGCGAGGTGTCAGCGGTGTCTCGCGAGTTGTCAGTGGTGTCTCGCTAAGTGTCAGCTGCGTCTTGCGAGGTGTCAGCCGTGTCTCGCGAGGTGTCAGCGGTGTCTCGCGAGTTGTCAGTGGTGTCTCGCTAAGTGTCAGCTGTGTCCTCGCGGGGTGTCAGCAGTGTCTCGCGAGGTGTGAGCTGTGTCTCGCGAGGTTTCAGTGGTGTCTCGCGAGGTGTCAGCGGTGTCTCGCTAGGTGTGAGCTGTGTCTCGCGAGGTGACAGCGGTGTTTCACGAGGTGTCAGTGGTGTCTCGCTAAGTGTCAGCTGCGTCTTGCGAGTTGTCAGCTGTGTCTCGCGAGGTGTCAGC
Source organism: Autographa pulchrina (assembly GCA_905475315.1). Taxonomy (NCBI): domain Eukaryota; kingdom Metazoa; phylum Arthropoda; class Insecta; order Lepidoptera; family Noctuidae; genus Autographa; species Autographa pulchrina. Next base: position 712,893 of record FR997782.1, read on the forward strand.
GATGTCTCGCGAGGTGTCAGCGGTGTCTCGCGAGGTGTCAGCGGTGTCTCGCGAGGTGTCAGCAGTGTCTTGCTAGGTGTGAGCTGTGTCTCGCGAGGTGTCAGCGGTGTCTAGCGAGGTGTCAGCGGTGTCTCGCTAGGTGTGAGCTGTGTCTCGCGGGGTGTCAGTGGTGTCTCGCGAGGTGTGAGCTGTTTCGCGAGGTGTCAGTGGTGTCTCGCGAGATGTCAGCGGTGTCTCGCTAGGTGTGAGCTGTGTCTCGCGAGGTGTCAGCGGTGTTTCACGAGGTGTCAGTGGTGTCTCGCTAAGTGTCAGCTGCGTCTTGCGAGGTGTCAGCCGTGTCTCGCGAGGTGTCAGCGGTGTCTCGCGAGTTGTCAGTGGTGTCTCGCTAAGTGTCAGCTGCGTCTTGCGAGGTGTCAGCCGTGTCTCGCGAGGTGTCAGCGGTGTCTCGCGAGTTGTCAGTGGTGTCTCGCTAAGTGTCAGCTGTGTCTTGCAAGGTGTCAGGCGGTGTTTGGCGAGTTGTCAGCGGTGTCTCGCGAGGTGTGAGCTGTGTCCTCGCGAGGTGTCAGTGGTGTCTCGCGAGGTGTCAGCGGTGTCTCGCTAGGTGTGAGCTGTGTCTCGCGAGGTGTCAGCGGTGTTTCACGAGGTGTCAGTGGTGTCTCGCTAAGTGTCAGCGGTGTTTCACGAGGTGTCAGTGGTGTCTCGCTAAGTGTCAGCTGCGTCTTGCGAGGTGTCAGCCGTGTCTCGCGAGGTGTCAGCGGTGTCTCGCGAGTTGTCAGTGGTGTCTCGCTAAGTGTCAGCTGCGTCTTGCGAGGTGTCAGCCGTGTCTCGCGAGGTGTCAGCGGTGTCTCGCGAGTTGTCAGTGGTGTCTCGCTAAGTGTCAGCTGTGTCCTCGCGGGGTGTCAGCAGTGTCTCGCGAGGTGTGAGCTGTGTCTCGCGAGGTTTCAGTGGTGTCTCGCGAGGTGTCAGCGGTGTCTCGCTAGGTGTGAGCTGTGTCTCGCGAGGTGACAGCGGTGTTTCACGAGGTGTCAGTGGTGTCTCGCTAAGTGTCAGCTGCGTCTTGCGAGTTGTCAGCTGTGTCTCGCGAGGTGTCAGCGATGTCTCGCGAGGTGTCAGCGGTGTCTCGCGAGGTGTCAGCGGTGTCTCGCGAGGTGTCAGCAGTGTCTTGCTAGGTGTGAGCTGTGTCTCGCGAGGTGTCAGCGGTGTCTAGCGAGGTGTCAGCGGTGTCTCGCTAGGTGTGAGCTGTGTCTCGCGGGGTGTCAGTGGTGTCTCGCGAGGTGTGAGCTGTTTCGCGAGGTGTCAGTGGTGTCTCGCGAGATGTCAGCGGTGTCTCGCTAGGTGTGAGCTGTGTCTCGCGAGGTGTCAGCGGTGTTTCACGAGGTGTCAGTGGTGTCTCGCTAAGTGTCAGCTGCGTCTTGCGAGGTGTCAGCCGTGTCTCGCGAGGTTTCAGTGGTGTCTCGCGAGGTGTCAGCGGTGTCTCGCGAGGTGTGAGCTGTGTCTCGCGAGGTTTCAGTGGTGTCTCGCGAGGTGTCAGCGGTGTCTCGCTAGGTGTGAGCTGTGTCTCGCGAGGTGACAGCGGTGTCTCGCGAGGTGTCAGCGGTGTCTCGCGAGGTGTGAGCTGTGTCTCGCGAGGTTTCAGTGGTGTCTCGCGAGGTGTCAGCGGTGTCTCGCTAGGTGTGAGCTGTGTCTCGCGAGGTGACAGCGGTGTTTCACGAGGTGTCAGTGGTGTCTCGCTAAGTGTCAGCTGCGTCTTGCGAGTTGTCAGCTGTGTCTCGCGAGGTGTCAGCGGTGTCTCGCGAGGTGTCAGCGGTGTCTCGCGAGGTGTCAGCGGTGTCTCGCGAGGTGTCAGCAGTGTCTTGCTAGGTGTGAGCTGTGTCTCGCGAGGTGTCAGCGGTGTCTAGCGAGGTTTCAGCGGTGTCTCGCTAAGTGTCAGCTGCGTCTTGCGAGGTGTCAGCTGTGTCTCGCGAGGTGTCAGCGGTGTCTCGCGAGGTGTCAGCGGTGTCTCGCGAGGTGTCAGCGGTGTCTCGCGAGGTGTCAGCAGTGTCTTGCTAGGTGTGAGCTGTGTCTCGCGAGGTGTCAGCGGTGTCTAGCGAGGTGTCAGCGGTGTCTCGCTAGGTGTGAGCTGTGTCTCGCGGGGTGTCAGTGGTGTCTCGCGAGGTGTGAGCTGTTTCGCGAGGTGTCAGTGGTGTCTCGCGAGGTGTCAGCGGTGTCTCGCTAGGTGTGAGCTGTGTCTCGCGAGGTGTCAGCGGTGTTTCACGAGGTGTCAGTGGTGTCTCGCTAAGTGTCAGCTGCGTCTTGCGGGGTGTCAGTGGTGTCTCGCGAGGTGTGAGCTGTTTCGCGAGGTGTCAGTGGTGTCTCGCGAGGTGTCAGCGGTGTCTCGCTAGGTGTGAGCTGTGTCTCGCGAGGTGTCAGCGGTGTTTCACGAGGTGTCAGTGGTGTCTCGCTAAGTGTCAGCTGCGTCTTGCGGGGTGTCAGCGGTGTCTCGCGAGGTGTGAGCTGTGTCTCGCGAGGTTTCAGTGGTGTCTCGCGAGGTGTCAGCGGTGTCTCGCTAGGTGTGAGCTGTGTCTCGCGAGGTGACAGCGGTGTTTCACGAGGTGTCAGTGGTGTCTCGCTAAGTGTCAGCTGCGTCTTGCGAGTTGTCAGCGGTGTCTCGCGAGGTGTCAGCGGTGTCTCGCGAGGTGTCAGCGGTGTCTCGCGAGGTGTCAGCAGTGTCTTGCTAGGTGTGAGCTGTGTCTCGCGAGGTGTCAGCGGTGTCTAGCGAGGTGTCAGCGGTGTCTTGCTAGGTGTGAGCTGTGTCTCGCGAGGTGACAGCGGTGTTTCACGAGGTGTCAGTGGTGTCTCGCTAAGTGTCAGCTGCGTCTTGCGAGTTGTCAGCTGTGTCTCGCGAGGTGTCAGCGATGTCTCGCGAGGTGTCAGCGGTGTCTCGCGAGGTGTCAGCGGTGTCTCGCGAGGTGTCAGCAGTGTCTTGCTAGGTGTGAGCTGTGTCTCGCGAGGTGTCAGCGGTGTCTAGCGAGGTGTCAGCGGTGTCTCGCTAGGTGTGAGCTGTGTCCTCGCGGGGTGTCAGCAGTGTCTCGCGAGGTGTGAGCTGTGTCTCGCGAGGTTTCAGTGGTGTCTCGCGAGGTGTCAGCGGTGTCTCGCTAGGTGTGAGCTGTGTCTCGCGAGGTGACAGCGGTGTTTCACGAGGTGTCAGTGGTGTCTCGCTAAGTGTCAGCTGCGTCTTGCGAGTTGTCAGCTGTGTCTCGCGAGGTGTCAGCGATGTCTCGCGAGGTGTCAGCGGTGTCTCGCGAGGTGTCAGCGGTGTCTCGCGAGGTGTCAGCAGTGTCTTGCTAGGTGTGAGCTGTGTCTCGCGAGGTGTCAGCGGTGTCTCGCGAGGTGTCAGCGGTGTCTCGCTAGGTGTGAGCTGTGTCTCGCGGGGTGTCAGTGGTGTCTCGCGAGGTGTGAGCTGTTTCGCGAGGTGTCAGTGGTGTCTCGCGAGATGTCAGCGGTGTCTCGCTAGGTGTGAGCTGTGTCTCGCGAGGTGTCAGCGGTGTTTCACGAGGTGTCAGTGGTGTCTCGCTAAGTGTCAGCTGCGTCTTGCGAGGTGTCAGCCGTGTCTCGCGAGGTGTCAGCGGTGTCTCGCGAGTTGTCAGTGGTGTCTCGCTAAGTGTCAGCTGCGTCTTGCGAGGTGTCAGCCGTGTCTCGCGAGGTGTCAGCGGTGTCTCGCGAGTTGTCAGTGGTGTCTCGCTAAGTGTCAGCTGTGTCTTGCAAGGTGTCAGGCGGTGTTTGGCGAGTTGTCAGCGGTGTCTCGCGAGGTGTGAGCTGTGTCCTCGCGAGGTGTCAGTGGTGTCTCGCGAGGTGTCAGCGGTGTCTCGCTAGGTGTGAGCTGTGTCTCGCGAGGTGTCAGCGGTGTTTCACGAGGTGTCAGTGGTGTCTCGCTAAGTGTCAGCGGTGTTTCACGAGGTGTCAGTGGTGTCTCGCTAAGTGTCAGCGGTGTCTCGCGAGGTGTGAGCTGTTTCGCGAGGTGTCAGTGGTGTCTCGCGAGGTGTCAGCGGTGTCTCGCTAGGTGTGAGCTGTGTCTCGCGAGGTGTCAGCGGTGTTTCACGAGGTGTCAGTGGTGTCTCGCTAAGTGTCAGCTGCGTCTTGCGAGGTGTCAGCCGTGTCTCGCGAGGTGTCAGCGGTGTCTCGCGAGTTGTCAGTGGTGTCTCGCTAAGTGTCAGCTGCGTCTTGCGAGGTGTCAGCCGTGTCTCGCGAGGTGTCAGCGGTGTCTCGCGAGTTGTCAGTGGTGTCTCGCTAAGTGTCAGCTGTGTCTTGCAAGGTGTCAGGCGGTGTTTGGCGAGTTGTCAGCGGTGTCTCGCGAGGTGTCAGCGGTGTCTCGCTAGGTGTGAGCTGTGTCTCGCGGGGTGTCAGTGGTGTCTCGCGAGGTGTCAGCGGTGTCTTGCGAGGTGTCAGCTGTGTCTCGCTAGGTGTGAGCTGTGTCCTCGCAAAGTGTCAGCAGTGTCTCGCTAGGTGTGAGCTGTGTCTCGCGAGATGTCAGCGGTGTCTTGCGAGTTGTCAGTGGTGTCTTGCTAGGTGAGAGCTGTGTCTCGCGAGGTGTCAGCGGTGTCTCGCGAGGTGTCAGCAGTGTCTCGCTAGGTGTCAGCTGTTTCTCTCGAGGTGTGAGCTGTGTCTCGCGAGGTGTGAGCTGTGTCCTCGCGAGGTGTCAGCGGTGTCTCGCGAGGTGTCAGTGGTGTCTCGCGAGGTGTCAGCTGTGTCTTGCAAGGTGTCAGCGGTGTCTCGCGAGGTGTGAGCTGTTTCGCGAGGTGTCAGTGGTGTCTCGCGAGGTGTCAGCGGTGTCTCGCTAGGTGTGAGCTGTGTCTCGCGAGGTGTCAGCGGTGTTTCACGAGGTGTCAGTGGTGTCTCGCTAAGTGTCAGCTGCGTCTTGCGAGGTGTCAGCCGTGTCTCGCGAGGTGTCAGCGGTGTCTCGCGAGTTGTCAGTGGTGTCTCGCTAAGTGTCAGCTGCGTCTTGCGAGGTGTCAGCCGTGTCTCGCGAGGTGTCAGCGGTGTCTCGCGAGTTGTCAGTGGTGTCTCGCTAAGTGTCAGCTGTGTCTTGCAAGGTGTCAGGCGGTGTTTGGCGAGTTGTCAGCGGTGTCTCGCGAGGTGTGAGCTGTGTCCTCGCGGGGTGTCAGCGGTGTCTCGCGAGGTGTGAGCTGTGTCTCGCGAGGTTTCAGTGGTGTCTCGCGAGGTGTCAGCGGTGTCTCGCTAGGTGTGAGCTGTGTCTCGCGAGGTGACAGCGGTGTTTCACGAGGTGTCAGTGGTGTCTCGCTAAGTGTCAGCTGCGTCTTGCGAGTTGTCAGCTGTGTCTCGCGAGGTGTCAGCGGTGTCTCGCGAGGTGTCAGCGGTGTCTCGCGAGGTGTCAGCGGTGTCTCGCGAGGTGTCAGCAGTGTCTTGCTAGGTGTGAGCTGTGTCTCGCGAGGTGTCAGCGGTGTCTAGCGAGGTGTCAGCGGTGTCTCGCTAGGTGTGAGCTGTGTCTCGCGGGGTGTCAGTGGTGTCTCGCGAGGTGTTAGCTGTTTCGCGAGGTGTCAGTGGTGTCTCGCGAGATGTCAGCGGTGTCTCGCTAGGTGTGAGCTGTGTCTCGCGAGGTGTCAGCGGTGTCTCGCGAGTTGTCAGTGGTGTCTCGCTAAGTGTCAGCTGCGTCTTGCGAGGTGTCAGCCGCGTCTTGCGCGGTGTCAGCGGTGTCTCGCGAGGTGTGAGCTGTGTCTTGTAAGGTGTCAGCGGTGTCTCACGAGGTGTGAGCTAGTTTCGAAATGTGTCACATATGTGGGGGGAGGAGGAGGAATCTCACAAATGGGGGGGGGTGGTGCCAATCTCACACTTGAGGATGTCAATTTCTCATACGTGCAGGGTGTCAATCTCACAAATGAAATCAATCAATCTCGAAATGTGTCTTGCGAGTTGTCAGCTGTGTCTCGCGAGGTGTCAGCGGTGTCTCGCTAGGTGTGAGCTGTGTCTCGCGGGGTGTCAGTGGTGTCTCGCGAGGTGTCAGCGGTGTCTTGCGAGGTGTCAGCTGTGTCTCGCTAGGTGTGAGCTGTGTCCTCGCAAAGTGTCAGCAGTGTCTCGCTAGGTGTGAGCTGTGTCTCGCGAGATGTCAGCGGTGTCTTGCGAGTTGTCAGTGGTGTCTTGCTAGGTGAGAGCTGTGTCTCGCGAGGTGTCAGCGGTGTCTCGCGAGGTGTCAGCAGTGTCTCGCTAGGTGTCAGCTGTTTCTCTCGAGGTGTGAGCTGTGTCTCGCGAGGTGTGAGCTGTGTCCTCGCGAGGTGTCAGCGGTGTCTCGCGAGGTGTCAGTGGTGTCTCGCGAGGTGTCAGCTGTGTCTTGCAAGGTGTCAGCGGTGTCTCGCGAGGTATGAGCTAGTTTCGAAATGTGTCACATATGTGGGGGGAGGAGGGGGAATCTCACATATTATGTGGAGGATGTCAATCTCACATATGTGGAGTATGATAATTACACATATGTGGGGGGAGGGGGGGGGGGGGGCAATCTCACAAATGGGGTTGGGTGGTGTCAATCTTACATAATATGTGGAGATTGTCAATTTCTCATACGTGCAGGGTGTCAATATCACAAATGAAACCAAACAATCTCGAAATGTGTCTTGCGAGTTGTCCGCGGTGTCTCGCGAGGCGTCAGTGGTGTCTCACGAGGTGTCAGCAGTGTCTCGCTGGGTGTGAGCTGTGTCCTCGCGAGGTGTCAGCAGTGTCTCGCGAGGCGTCAGTGGTGTCTCACGAGGTGTCAGCAGTGTCTCGCGAGGTGTCAGCGGTGTCTCGCTAGGTGTCAGCAGTGTCTCGCTAGGTGTGAGCTGTGTCTTGCGAGTTGTCAGTGGTGTCTCGTGAGGTGTCAGCAGTGTCTCGCTAGGTGTGAGCTGTGTCTCGCGAGGTGTCAGCGGTGTCTCGCGAGGTGTTAGCAGTGTCTCGCGAGGTGTGAGCTGTGTCTCGCGAGGTGTCAGCGGTGTCTCGCTAAGTGCTACTAGTCGTTTGTGGCGTCGTATTTTAATAGGCGTCATTTAAAAGTGGCGTCTATTTTTAGAGGCGTCGTTTTTAAGTGGCGTCTATTTTAGAGGCGTCGTTTTTAAGAGGCGTTGTTTTTTAAGAGAAGTCGTTTGTAAGAGGCGTCGTTTTTAAATGTCGTTTTAAAGAAGCGTCGTTTTTTATGATGCGTCGGTTTTTAAGTGGCGTCGTTTTTTAAGAGGAGTCGTTTGTAAGAGGCGTCGTTTTTAAATGTCGTTTTTTTAGACATCTTTTTTTAATAGGCGTCATTTTAAGAGGCTTTGAATTAAGAGGCGTCGTTTTTTAAGTGGCGTCGTCTTTTAATAGGCGTCATTTAAAAGTGGCGTCTTTTTTTAAGAGGCGTCGTTTTTAAGTGGCGTCGTTTTTAAGTGGCGTCTATTTTTAAGGCGTCGTTTTTTAAAAGGCGTAATTTTTAAGTGGCGTCGTTTTTAAGTTGCGTCTATTTTAGAGGCGTTTTTAAGAGGCGTCGTTTTTAAGTGGCGTCGTTTTTAAGTTGCGTCTATTTTAGAGGCGTTTTTAAGAGGCGTCGTTTTTAAGAGGCGTCATTTTTAAGTGGCGTCTAGTTTTAGAGGCGTCGTTTTTAAGTGGCGTCTATTTTTAAAGCGTCGTTTTTTTTTGACACCTCGTATTTTAATAGGCGTCATTTAAAAGTGGCGTCTTTTTTAAGAGGCGTCGTTTTTAAGTGGCGTCGTTTTTAAGTGGCGTCGTTTTTAAGTGGCGTCTTTTTTTAGAGGCGTCGTTTTTAAGTGGCGTCTATTTTTAAGGCGTCGTTTTTTAAAAGGTGTCGTTTTTTAAGAGAAGTCGTTTTTAAGAGGCTTAGGTTTTTAAGTAGCGTCGTTTTTTAAGTTGCGTTTATTTTAGTGGCGTTTTTAAGAGGCGTCGTTTTTTTTTTAAGAGGCGTCGTTTTTAAATGTCGTTTTCAACAGGCGTCGTTTTTTAAGAGAAGTCGGTTTTTAAGTGGCGTCGTTTTTTAAGAGGCGTCGTTTTTCAAGAGGAGTCTTTTGTAAGAGGCGTCGTCTTTTAAATGTCGTTTTTTTAGAGACTTCGTTTTTAAGTGGCGTCTATTTTAGGGGCTTCGTTTTTAAGAGGCGTCGTTTTTTAAGAGAAGTCGTTTGTAAGGTGTCGTTTTTAAATGCCGTTTTTAAAGAAGCGTCGTTTTTTAAGTGGCGTCGGTTTTTAAGTGGCGTCGTTTTTTAAGTTGCGTCTGTTTTAGAGGCGTTTTTAAGAGGCGTCGTTTTTTAAGTGGCGTCATTTTAAAGTGGCGTCTTTTCTTAAGAGGCGTCATTTTAAGTGGCGTTTATTTTCAGAGGCGTCGTTTTTAAGTGGCGTCTTTTTTAGAGGCGTCGTTTTTATATGGCATCTTTTTTGAGAGGCGTCGTTTTTAAGTGGCGTCTATTTTAGAGGCGTCGTTTCTAAGAGGCGTCGTTTTTAAATGTCGTCTATTTTTCAGGCGTCGTTTTTAAGTGGTATTTTTAGAGTTGTCGTTTTTTAAGAAGCGTCGTTTTTTAGAGGCGTCGTTGTTTAAGTCGTCAGTTTTAAAAAGCGTTTTTTAAAGAGGCATAATTTTTTACCGGCGTCGTTTTTAAAGAGTCGTCAGTTTTAAGGAGCGTTGTTTTTAAGAGGCGTCGTTTTTAAGAGGTTTTGTTTTTAAGAGGCGTCAGTTTAAAAAACCGTCCTTTTGAAGGGTTGTCGGTTGTAAGACCTGTTATTTTTAAGAGGCCTCATTTTTAGGAGGCGTTAGATATGAAAGGTGTCGGTTATGAAAGGAGTACGGGAGATCGTATTATGTTGGTTTCCATACCTCTACAATGAATTGCCATTCTAAGTATATTCGTGATTTAAACGACGCTTTTGACGACCTCTGTGGTCGAGTGGCGTACGCACCAGTTTTCAAGGTGCTGCTCAGGCTGAGGTCCCGGCTTCGATACCCGGGCGCATAATTTTCTACATTGTCCCGGGTCTGGGTGTTTATGGTACCTCAGTTTTCTGAGTTCCATAACACATGTGCTTAACACGTTCGCTGCGGCTGCTCTAGATTAAGACTTGCTACCAGTGCTGTACAAGTCACATACTTCCCGTATCAAGATTGCCTGATATGCGTTACGACGTCTATTTTCCCGTACGTAGTCCTTACTTCAAACCTCCACAGAAACATGGAAAGTCCACAGCAGGGTTTTTTTGTTGTACCAATCAATAGCTTACATCCTTGTGTATACACAGCTGCCGTCGCACGGGGATCTAAGTAATATCTTAAAAGTTACAGGTATTTTTGGAAATGGTTGATTTTACGGGAAAATAGTTGTCGTGCCGCATACAACAGTCTTATTGCTAGGGATGGGATGTAATAAGTAAAATATTTTGCTGTTTTAAATTTATTATTGTTTATTCAGGTTGTACAAAATTAACGGAAACTATTTTTAACAAAAATAATAAGTAATTAACTACGCTAATGTCAACTTTTTAACAAAAACAGTAAATTCTTATTTTGTATTATTAACATTTTTAAGTACTTATAAAAGCTAAATTACAAAAAAAAACCCTGATTTACGTTTTAAAATTATTTATTTTATTCGATAATTTAATCAACAGAAAAAAAATACTTAAGAAAGTAACAGTACAGGTACCATACCGCGCTATTTACATATATCGCGTTCTGTATAATCGTATTAACTGAGCACAGCACTACGGCTAACTGTAGCTCCGCGCGCGCTCACGTTCTGTGCGGTACGGGGTTTAGGATACGGCCAAATAGTTCCCGTATCGCACTATTGTAAAATAATTACCTTCCTGTGCGTTACGATAAAATAATTCCCGTACATTTTTATTCGTAAATTTCAATACTGTTCAAGCAAGGAATCCGGCAATATAGGTGTCTCTTTTTTACTAGTACGAAAACCTAAAAAATAACCTCCGCACGGAGCGCAAAACAAGGACAACTAGCTGCCGCACAGAGCGAAATTCAATTACAACCAAATACTTCCCGTAACGCAGTGAATGTGTTAAAGCTACTTAGTAACCTTATGTACGAACGAGCTCTCCTAAATCACATCACTAATGAAGTGAGCATGTACCAGGCAAGAGGAGTTTTACATACCTCAGGGAGGATCATTTCCAGCAGAAGTTACAGAGGACCGAAGATGATAATAGTTTGTACCTACCTATTTTATTCAGCCTAAGTTCAATGCTATATCTAATATTGTTATGACAAATAGTTAACTAAAGTCTATAAAACATTATCAAATAATCAACCCTACTTGTGTAAAGTACAAACTTAACATGCATTTACCGTAACATATTAGTAATTAGAGTATCCTTCCCAACTGCACTCGAGTCGAGTGTGCTGCGTGGTAGACTTTATCTCCATCTACCTGATAGCCAGGCGAGGTCGTTGCCCCCGGTCGTGACTTAGAACATACTTGAAGCACGAAGCACAGGCTAACCTCTTACTATCGTGTTACTATCTAAGCACAGATGCACAGATTTGCACTAAAATACATAAAATGGTTTGGTTTTTACATTTGACTTTGAGCTAGTCTAGTTTTTTTAATACACGCTATTATTTCTATTAGACAATATGTTTACTGCTAAATGATAATATTTCATGGCGAAATAGGATAAACTTAATTAATATTATATGTAAAAGGTAAATGTCCTTGAGAAGTAATTAACTGTATCAGATTCGAATTACACATCATAGGTACTTTTGAATTTGATCTAGGACCCAAATATAAATATATATATATATTTCTAACTAAGCTGTCATTGTAAAAATCCTTGTCCTGGGTATGTTTCTTAAGACATTGCTGAAGAGGGCAGCGTGCACCGTCAACATTTGCACACGGCGGAGCACCTCACGGCTCGCACCAAGAAGTATGCGCGCGCGCACTTAATCGCCCTATCTCTGAAAGCGGTGAACTGTGTTACCGGCTAAAATGATTCGTAATTATTTTGGAAATAAACAAAGAAGTAATTTAATTTATATTTTAATAGAGAAGAGACTCTTGAAAAAAAGTTAAGCTAATGCTAACCGCAGTCTATAAGTAAAGTTCTATTCGATAGTGTGATGTAAAAGTTTACTGTTAGTGTTATTTTAGTGTTCAGTGCAATTCCTCTTGGATTGAAAATGTATGCAAGTATTAATGCGGTGGATCTTGTATATACACGGCGAATATGGTATTACATGTGTTTTTTTGACGTGTTGTACTTTTTACAGATCACGGAAAATTATAATAACTTAAGAGTACTTAAATCTTGTTATTGCTTTAACTGTTGAGCTTAAATAAAAACTAAAACTTATTATTCAACGTCATGACTCATTTAAAAATCTGCTGTTATTATAAAATAGAGCTAAATGTTATTAATAAACCAAATTAACCTAGCAATAAAAAAGATACCTAGAAATTTTATTATAAAAAAAGAACATTGGACAAGATTAGCAGTTTTTAATTATAATTAAATAGGTACGAGATAAATTAATGCATGTTTACTAACACTGGATTTTGTTTTGTCAACAGCAAACCTAAAATAAAATATTCTATTCTATTCTATATGTGTAGTACATTGATAGTTTATGTTAATCGCTCTTTTAAAATGATCGTCTATTCGATTCATCTATACATTCCAAAGACAACACAGATGAGTTTAGGTATGTAGAGTGTTGCTTGAGCCTTATTATATATGCTCTGATGAGAGTTTTGTTTATTAACTGTCTAATAGCATATCATGTAGCTCAATGTGTGGTTGATTTAAAAGTACCCGTATGAAATTCTACTACATCTGTGAATAGCACTCGGGGTAGTAAATAAATATTACAGGGTGCAAGCCTGGTAAATGCATTAGATTCGTCATAAGTATATAATAAATTTGTTTTTATCACAGACATAAATATACAAGCATAATGCGTTAAAGCTTATTGATTGATAACACTATCACTGAATATTGAATATGCATAATGAGTGCATTCAGTTATCCGCAACACGGGCATTATATTGACCATTCAGATTAACTCAGCAATCCAATTTATCATTTAATTTTTAAATTAAAATGCTATTAAGATAATAATTGAAGATATTGCTATTTGTAGCATTCAATGACATTTTATAATAACAAAAGCCAATGCTCGGTCACGTGGAGAAAAATATATTGAAAGATAAATTCGAGAATTTTTGTAAAAAAACATTTTTTTTTTACATTGTACCTAACATTGTGCATAAATAAGTAGGTTAATAGTGGTATTATGACTATGTTGCAATGGGAATTGGTTCACGTTATCGTTACTGAGGGTTGTGGTGTGGCTCAGGGTTGTTTTAAAACAGGAAACCGTTGTAAGTTGTTGAGAATTAGATAACACCAATAAAAAATATACTGCAAGTATTGATGTTGAATGTGTATTTTTAAAAAATATACCAACATTAGGTATACATTAAAAACTGAAATTCTGGATGTCGAACTGTTGACCCATGACACAGCAGCCGTCCATACAACCACTGACCCATCGGGTGGTTAGTCGAGTAAACATGTAGTTTGTGGTTTTACGACATCCAGACAGCATAACTCTTTCGAATACATATTTATGTAAACCTGATTTATAGTTAACCACTATCTGTTGACTGAAAACATAAAATTTTACGTTCGTTTACCCAACAGAGCTGCTTTTGTGGACCCAGTCTGTAGTTTGTTGTATTGAGATTATAATTCAATAAAATGATTGAATGAATATGTTGTTAGTAGGCTAATAGCCTGAGATTGATGACCTGAAGGTCAAAGGTCTAGGACTTATATATTACCTACGCTGGCTGGATGACACTTAAACTATGACTGTAGTTAAGGATAAAAATGAGTCTATATGGCATGTGTAGTCTGATTGACTTGAGAAATTATAAAACTTTACCTTTTATAATGTAAGAAATGACACCCGTGTATTTTGGAACATCACTCCTTACCGCGAACAATAATAATTGTACCTAGAAGTGTAGATTAGTAGCGACATCTAGTGTTCATAAAAGAAACTACACTACTATCAGACAATCATTATTTTTTTTAACAAATGTGGTGCAATCTATGTTAATTTACATTCCATTAAATGATTATTTCTAAAATGTAGTTTTTCAGTATTATTTCCTCGAAGGGCAACAGTAGAGTTATGATGGTCATTCAACATGTTTTAGGTGACCTGGTGACCGCGTGTCATCATAATACATTAAAGAATAACATACAACGAAATACAATACGTCCCTATCCATGTGTTCTCCGAACATTTTAATCCATATAATATCCATACTAGCCTGTGATTATGCTATTGAAGAATTAAGGGGATCATACAGAAGACAACTTTTGAGCGGCCTGTTGTTACTTAGGTATATTGGTTTTTGGTACCTATCGCCCTTCCCTTCCCAGTGTCCTGTCTTCTTAGGGTACCTATAAATAGCTAAACATAACAAAGGTGCTACAAATATCGATGTTTCATGGGTTTTTACTTCGGCTAATTGATATGCAGAATTGGTTTCGTTATTTAAAGATAATGCTTAAACTGCGTCTATTGGTAGGTCCCTCACGTTTTTGCTCGACAATACGAGGCATATTTTGGTCTACATTGATCCCTCAGCTGATATTCGTGATGTAGGCACTAGATTTTATTCTTGTGGTGTAGGATTGCGTAACTAAATGTTTACCTTATTCGTGTGTGGTTGGACGCACATATTTCTTTATTAATCTGTTACATTTAGGCGGCTTTAGGTCTTCCTAAGATATGTAAAGATAAGTAGCATCACCTTTTACATTATACACAGTCTTGAAGGCCGTAACTTTATTGCGGTAGTTCAAAGTTCAAGGCTCTATTTTTGTATTTAAAGAAGCTTTGTAAAAGCCATTAGTTCCATTTAAAGTAGAACTTGTGCTAAGAATGGCTAATAGAGGTCAAGATATGATCTTGTAAGAGTCACCGACTCCCTCAAGTTCATACATCTACATGTTATATAATACAGGGAAATAAAAGATATAAACCGTATGGTCAATCTGGCCATTGACCTGCTGTAGGACACCAACGGCCCTTTTAAAAAACTGTTCAAAATGTTTTTGATCAAAAGGGTTTTCCTGATATATTTATTATTTCTTTGATTGTCATTACTGAGTGCATACTTTAGCGAATACGGAACTTTAAATGTGCTAATTCGATTTGCAAATGTCCATTTTAGTGTTAGTGTAAGTGTATTTATAAACTCATTACAATTGTTGATTGGGGTTTTTCGACGATCTGTCTTATTTATTTATTAAAAGGTTCGTTTATTGCATTTATTTCATGGTCACGGGTGGTCTAGTATTGTGTTAGTATCATATGTTTGGAGCACTTTACTGTCTGTGCGGTTAGAATTAAGTAGAGTAGAGTACGCGAAGAGAATCACGTACAGGATTCAGGTGACGTCATAATTTGTACATTGGATCTTCATGTGATAAAAGTACTGCAATCACTTTAAATATCTATCGAATTAAAATGACGTAAGTGTGAAGAAATATGCTTTTTCTAAGTTAAAAAATATATTAAATACAAAAAGATCGTTGAAATCTAAGAAATTATATTCTAGCCAGAGAATTGAAGAAAATCAGGGTAGTGTCTTGTTTATTAACCGACGAAAACGGAGGAGGTTCTCAATTCGACGCGTATATATTTTTTTTATGTTTGATCACCCATAACTTTTTTAACATAAATATTTTATTATTTAAAACTGAAAGATAGTTATTTAATTTTTTAAGTGTTTCACTAGACAAATACCCTTCTTGGCAGTCGGGTAAAAACAAAGATTAAAACTCTCAAAATCCTATCTGCAAACCAAAATCTAGTTAAAACGTCCTTATTCCTTATAGTAAATAGACTATCGAATCCGACACACCAATGTGTTTGATAACTTAAAACAACTAAATTAATATAAAATGAATTGACAATCGTATCATTTATAAGTCAGCAGCGGAGCAGTATCAATGTAACGCTTGGTTGACAAAGATATGGATATATAGGAAAGATATAATACATGTAGAGCAGAAGAGTATATAACATGGTTTCAGCAAGGACCCGCTAGTTACTCACGGGAATCTGGCCGGGGTGGACGAGAGCTGATCGCATATAAGGTAGGATGTTATACAATAAGGATAGCTGGATACATTATCGATTTTCTATGATATAGAGAAGTAACTGCCTCGTTGGCCTAGTGGGTTTAAGCGCGACAGCTACGCTAGAGGTCTTGGGTTCGATTCCCAAGTCGACCAAGGTGTTATTGGGTTTTTCTATGAAATTTTCAGTAGCAGGTCGGAGTTTGGATTTGTGCCCGGTTAGTGGCAATAGGCTCGCCCCCTATTACATGGGACCTAAACATACCGGCGAACTGTGGGTGTACATTGGTACACCTCTGCCTAACCCTTCGGGGATACAGGCGTGATGGTATGTTATGTTATGTTATGTTATGTTTAGAGAAGTAAACAAAGTTATATTAAATCGGCTTGCTTTCCAATCTTGATAAAATAACATTAGGAAAATATGCTTAAATATATTTAAATATCCTAGGGCTCGTTAAACCTCTTTTTAAGCATTAGCGTTCAACAAATTATAGGCAAGGTACTTAAAGAAAAAATATCTAAATTTACTATTATCATCATCGTCATTAGTCCTAAGCATGTCATATGTTTTGTCTATTTTATCTTAAAAGCAACAAAACTGAACCCGATTTAAATCAGTCGAATCACTACCAGTTCTATCGATTACTGCTACTAAGTACTAATTAAAATTTATTTTTGTCTTGAGTCATTTTGTCGATTTAATTTAGGTAAGATTCCAATATAAATCCGAGTCATACATATATTTTATTCGTTATATATATATTTTTAGGTTCAGAAGTGGATTTTTATTAAAAATAAACAATAGACAAGAATCCTTTAGAATTTTAATCAACATAATCACAACAATAAATCAAATACTGCAAACTTCAATATTTAAACAAAACAATTTGGAAAAAGATGGCTTACGTGACCTTAATGGCGAACAACCAAGATTATGACAATACTTCCGTACACAACAAGAGCTGTCAAGCAAAAGAAGAACGTTTCCTCTTGACAGCCTCCTTTTATAGACTACCAAAAGTCAAAAGAAAAGTAGCTGGCGACATTGTCTCGAAACTCCTTACATCTGATGACATTCGTCTTTGAAACTCTTTACATTGTCTTGAAACTCCTTACACGGCCTCTCCTGACGGCGAGTCGTCCTCGACGCGATTTCTTCTCGCGATCCCGCTGGGACCGGCCACTGGAGAAGTCGGTGAATCAGCTCCAACACCCTCGTCCAGCTGGAGCATGGACCGCACAGCTGTAGGTGCAAACTCTGTTTGCACTTCTGTATCCTCGTCATCATTAGTTTCGTCTAAAAACAAAAAGGCTATTAGTTATTGTTCAAGGACACAACATAAGATCGCCCAATCTTGCAAACCAATCATTCAGTCTCCGCTTAGTCAATTCACTCCTCTTTCTATCAGAAATCTATCTGACAAGAAGCACACTCATCGTTCTCAAAGAAAAAGAAAACCAAAACACCACCAAGCCAAGGCATATACTGTGAGTTTCCAAAGGCCTGTATACTTAATCTCGTCGGTCGACTTCGTTACTCAATCATCAAGTAAAGTACTTTGCACAGAGCCACTCGTACTCAAACGTACGAGTGCATTCCACACGCAGACCGTATTCAAACGTGTGAAGCTTCCCGACACGCAGACCGTAATCATACGTGTCGAGGGATACAAAACTGCCCCACTGGCCACTCGTACGAAGACTGTATTCAAACGTACGAGTGCATTCCACACGCAGACTGTATTCAAACGTGTGAAGCTTCCCGACACGCAGACCGTAATCATACGTGTCGAGGGATACAAAACTGCCCCACTGGCCACTCGTACTCAAACGTACGAGTGCATTCCACACGCAGACTGTATTCAAACGTGTGAAGCTTCCCGACACGCAGACCATAATCATACGTGTCGAGGGATACAAAACTGCCCCAATGGCCACTCGTACGAAGACTGTATTCAAACGTACGAGTGCATTCCACACGCAAACTGTATTCAAACGTGTGAAGCTTCCCGACACGCAGACCGTAATCATACGTGTCGAGGGATACAAAACTAGCAGAGTAAATCATGCAAGTGAGGTTTACCGTTTACTTAATACTCGTACCAACGAGCCTCGCATAACTGACAATGTTGATCAACTCACTTTCTAAAAATGCCACACATGTTTCAGGGCTCCACTCACCCCGCCACGGCACCATAAATTCCGCAGCAGCCTGCGTTGTTTTACCATAACTGCCACCGAGCAAACGTAGCGTGTAACGACCACCAGGTAGAACTTCCACCACCTTGTATGGGCCGCGCATGCGAGTCGAGTTTCCCTGCCGACTGAGAATATTTTATTACAAAGACCAAGTCATCAACATTAAATTGGCGTGGTGTACTCCGTCGCTGGTTAACTTGCTCGTCCTACTAAGTTTGGTTGTTACTAAGGAGTTGTCGGGCTCTGCTTCTTGTGATTTCTCGTAGTGCCTCTCTGTTAGGTGCCAAACCCTCAATTGCCACATCACGTACTAGCGCTCGAACCACAGGAGTTGTAGACTCTGTGCCTATTAGAAGATTCAAGGGAGATACCTGCGTAGTCTTCTGTCTAGTAATATTCAGCACCAGTTGTAGTTTCCGCAGAGATTCCGACCACTGCAGACTTTTGTGGTTGGTTTTGAATACGTAACATGTTGAGTATTGTACACATGTACCTTTCCGCTCGACCATTTGCCTGACCAAACCTTAACGTCACCTTAGCAGCACGTCGCCACGCGTGACAAGCATTCATGATCGTTCCAATCGTTTGGTACTACAGCACGATCTACTTCTTCGCACCATGCTCCAATGTCATTAATCGAGGGGTCGAAATTAGACACATAATAATGTTGCGACTTTACATAGTTTTAATTGCCTGCATCAAAGCATTAGTGAGTGTAGACGCTTCAGAACAAGGGGTACTGGACTTCATGGACTGCTATCATGGCGCAACCTTTTCTGGTATAGCTGTAACAATTGAAGGCGAGGTTTCGGTATTACTAGCAAAGCGCGGTTCATCGTTAGAAGAACGCGAGTGTGATCTCGACCGGTCGCGGGGGACACTACGGGCGCGATCCCTGCCATGTAATTCGCGCCTAACACGAGTACGCGACCGATGCACTTCAGTATTGCAAAAATCATGCCGATCTCGGTCACGCAAGCCATCCCGCAAAGTTCGTTGTCTATCGCTCAAATTGCAGTTTGATCTAACCTCACTACGGTCGCGAGACCAACGAGAACTATGTCGATTTCGATTACGCCTCTGTTGAAGTATGCAGTAATTGTAAACAAAGCAAGGTTCAAAAGCAACTAATTCAAAAGCAAATAAAATTTAGTGTGGGCCTATAAGTCCTTTATCCCACTTCTGATTTTAGGTTCAGAAGTGGATTTTTATTAAAAATAAACAATAGACAAGAATCCTTTAGAATTTTAATCAACATAATCACAACAATAAATCAAATACTGCAAACTTCAATATTTAAACAAAACAATTTGGAAAAAGATGGCTTACGTGACCTTAATGGCGAACAACCAAGATTATGACAATACTTCCGTACACAACAAGAGCTGTCAAGCAAAAGAAGAACGTTTCCTCTTGACAGCCTCCTTTTATAGACTACCAAAAGTCAAAAGAAAAGTAGCTGGCGACATTGTCTCGAAACTCCTTACATCTGATGACATTCGTCTTTGAAACTCTTTACATTGTCTTGAAACTCCTTACAATATTATATCCTGGTTATTATCCAATAAAATACTTTATCTTTTATCCTTGAGTTGTCTCTTGTTTTTTTTACGATTGAATTTGATTACCTCGTTATTTGCGGTACCTCGTAACATTGCAATATATTTGAGAACAAACATAATACAGTTAAAAAATTATACAGTCAAAATAATGATAAGCGCTGAAGTATCCTTCAGATAGACTCTTTTGTTTTGTAGATAACAGAACCGTTATATTAGGGGCAGCTTTCAGGTCCCAATTTCGCTGAAGAGTATTTAACATAATCTTGTACCTATCTGATGTCAACAAATTTACTGACAAAGAACTGACGGTGATTATCATTTATTCTAATAATCTCACCAAACCTGTATTATCATAAGATATCAAAGCTTTATGATAGTTTCGCTTGTTTTATTAAGCATATCAAAACATAATACTTAGGTAAACAACAATTATTGTTTTATTCTTAGTTTAGTGCGTATTCACTGATAGAAAATATGGCCATTTTGTGATTATAATCTTTGACCAGTATGCAATGGTGTCGGACCTAGATATTTTTATTTTATTGACTCTTCTTTCAACTACATAGCTCTATCCTATAAGTATGTTTATCAGTTGTCTGGTTACCATAACACAAGCTCTGGTTAGCCTGGGATCAGATAACCGTGTGTGAGATGTCCCGGAATATTATTATTATTATTAAAAAGATTTAAATAGAAATTTGCTAGCAGGCAATCTTCAAAAATCCTACTTCATTTAAAGTTTTCCTTTTCAACATCAGACATACATTTTATGTTACTCGATAAGAAATCGATTTCTGTCGATACTAGTTATTTACAATAACAAACAAGTTATATTTTGTATGCAGTACAAGTGTAGAAGTTTGTTGGGCGCGGTGTGGTCATCAAAGTGCGCGCCGATTGATTGACGCGCGTCTGCGCAGGAGTCGATAAAGTGGTCGAGTTATGATCAATAATTGTTGAGACTAGGCAAGTTATTGGAAGAGTTTGCTTTTGACTAAACGTTTATGAGTACCACGGTTGTTTGATTTGGAAAGAAAACTGTTAAACATGTTTTTCTTAGCATGACCTATTTATGAATTAGAATTTCAAACTTCCGTATATTTAATCTTAGGGACACAAAAGTTAGGAGGTGCTATATACATTTGTAGCTTATGTAGAGATATTGGAACGGCCTTAAGAAGTTCAGTAAACTATGCGTAACATAAATTATGATAATCACATACACACAAAACCAAAACATAATAAATTATAGATCGATGTAATAAATCTGCAACGTCGTGACATAATCTATATAGCGCGTCTCCTGAACGTAATCCGCGGGGGTAACGTCACTTCCTGCTGCGCGCTTTCGTTAGCATGCTGCGCGTGCGCATGTGACATGTCAACTACGCCTGGTTCGCGAAGAATGTCGCTTATCAGTGTAACGGTGAGGAGTAACGGAGAGCTCCGTGCTGTGGATTAATGGCATATGATAATATGATAGCTTCCAGGGCTGGTCAGAGCAACTTTGTTAGGAAGGTCAAACAATGGTTGGGTCCAAAAGGGCAGGCGGAAGGTAGGTCTCTCGACTTTTGTTAGATTAGATCAGTGTCATTCCGTAAACATCAAGTAGGTAGGAACATTATATAGTTAAATGTAGAGACGGTAGAGTCTAATAAAAATATAAAAATTAATATATGTCATTTACTGACATCGAACCTGCTACCTGATACTAAGTGGTGCCTGCAGCAGGGAGTCAAACAAACACAAACCTGCAGGGTCCATACTAACTCATCTCTCTTCCCTTAGTCAGAAGACAAGTGGTGAGATGCTTTCCGAAATCCTGTTTCCTCATTCCTGTATTTGGTTTTTTTGTTCAATACATTTATAGTTTGTTTTTAAGCAAATTAATGTTCAATTTCTGATATATTCTAATGAAATTCTTGTAACTATGTAGATTTTAGGGGAGTGTTTGGGTATGAATGGTTATCACTTGTTCTGCAAAGGTATATCATTGAAGTGCTAATATCTAACATTGCGATACCTCTATCTTATCATTTGACCGTCAATCGATAGTGAGTCCCAAATATTTGCTAGTTCAAGGTCAAACACCTGTCAGATGACCAGATGACCAGCACAGCAAGCCTTGTTCTCCGGCATATTATGTTCCGTGTGGTTGCATGTGCAATCAGGTGAGAGAGATAACGAGTTTGAGTGCTTGTGTCGTAACTTCAGCGAGCTATGCGCGCCGCGCTGCGCCTGCGCCACTCTGCCGCCGCCGCCCGACGCACGCGCACGCGATCGTTACCTTATCTGACAGCTGTCAAACTACCTACCGCGGACGCGAGTGTATATTGACAAACAGTTGTTTTAAAACACACAGGTTTCTGTGACTCAAGGCCGAGTGTTTTGATTGGAATATTCTTGTGAGTATTTTGATATAAGAATTATTAATTTATGTAGGAAGGTAATTAGTAATCGATATAATATTTTTTCGGGTCCTTGAATAAGTATTGTTGTTTTTATTTTTGTAATAAACAATGAGGGTTTTTTGTTTTGTTGATTGCCGTTATAAATTCAAACCAAGAGAGTTAAAATATAAAATTAGTAAGCAATAGCTGTTGTCCAGCGAGGAAGCTTTAGCATAGTACTTTAGGATTTCGGACCGGCTTCCTAAAAGGCGGAGCCGAATGTATTTTTTTTTAACGTTAAAAGTTTTTTAATTCATAACATAAGTATTTACTGAAAAAGATAACTGTTTATTTGATGATGCTAAATGGTAGCTTTGTTCGGCGACGCCAAGTGGAGTTAAATTAAAATCATACATATATTTATTTTTATGGCGGTATAGTAAACTATGGTACACATACACGTACCATCAAGCTGTACCTTATTCCGCCATAACTTCACACTTCACTTTACGACGCTTTTATAAACATGTTTATGTATTTCAAAATGTTCACCCATAGCGTTACATAAGATGCATTACACAAGGCAGTCATAGAAACTCGCCGAATAGTGAGTGGATACGGCATGACCTTTGCAGGCCAGTGCCGCGTTAGCTAACCCAAAGTCGCGCTTACCGGAACATAAACAACAAATAGTTGATATCATTTAATTAGATAGTTATTGGTCCGTAATTGTCCCACTGTTGAGCTAAAGCCTCTTCTCATATCGAGAAGGAGCGAGCTTAGCTACATTGTTGACTTGTAGGCTGGCGATTTCTAATTCCAATTTTGGAAATCAGGTTTATCATGTATAAAACAAGTAAAGTCGATCAACTGCCTTCCTATATCAGATATACAAACTTCCAAAAAAGCTGAGTAGCATATTTTAGATAATTGTTCAACAAATTTTATGTAGAGTAGGACTGGTGCCAAGACAATTTTTTTTCTTGCTCACAAAAAGACATAATGCATTTAATTATGTTTAGTTGTTTCGTAAATGTGATTGTGTTAATGGGCTTTTGTTGCTGACTGTACTTGCATTGTTTACATGCAGCGCTGATATAATTGAACTCTACTTAACGGGTATTGAGGCTTTTTAACTCGCATTTGTTTTGTTCTTGCAAGATAAAGAAACTAATCGGCTTTTATTGGTCAGATACTTAATACCTTTGCATTCGTCGTATCAAAGCATACAAAACAGAATTTTAGACCTACACTTTTTATTATGATTTAAACTTAAAATATTAACAATAAATTTATAATATAAAAACTAAGCTTACACAAGAAATAAGAAAATATATAAACTAAATAAAACTAAGAACTAAAATAAGGCATCAAAAAATTCATCCACATCGCTGTCGACTGGGAGTGTGCCCAAAAGGCTGGCAGCATTGCCACCTTGTATGGCAATGCTTATTTTGGACCTTAAATAAGTTTTTTGCAGTTACCGGAGAAATAGATACAGAAGCAGTTTATTGCTTTTTATGACCGTATGTGTACAGAATATGTTTATTTGAGTAGTATCAAGTCGCAGCAACTTAAGTATTAGGTTCTGTGCGACCATCTTAAAGTAGTTCTAGGCATAAGAAATATTTGATTACAGAACATAATATATATATATCCTACTAATATTATAAATGTGAAAATTTGTGAGAATGGATGTGTGGATGTTTGTTACTCTTTCACGGAAAAACTACTGAATGGATTTTATTGAAACTTTCCAATATTGTAGCTTATACATCGGAATAACACATAGGCCATAATTTATAAAGATAGTGTAAGAATTGTCATTCACGCGGGTGAAACCGCGGGGCACAGCTAGTATATATATAATATATTTAATATGTGAGAACAAACAAAGACTAAATTAAATCTTATATAAATAAATAAAACTAACACGCGTCAAAATACTCATCGTCATCCTTGTCAATGGCGGGAATTTAAAACAATTTAATATGTTAAATATCTGCTCATAAAAATGAGAGAATTAACCCAAAGACAGGTTTTAACGTAACTGCATCGTAACCCACCGTAACACACGCGTAACGTGAATGCATTTGTTTATTAAAGCATCGCGTGCGCAGACTAGATCCAAATACGCGATGAATTAACATGAATTCTAAATAAATAGACTAACGAGGCCAAACGCTATTTATTGGACAAGATTATTGCTGATTTTGTATATTTTAGTTCTTTGTTCTATAATCATTAGTAATGGTATTATTTCCTTTGGTGATATCAAACAGATCATCGCTTTTTTATATTAATAAGGAAATTCTGAAGGAATTGTAGTTTATAACGTTTAAAATTGAGTTTAACTTAACTAGTTCACCTATAGTTAGTTCACCTTCCATGTAAATACAAAACCTGTTCATCTCTACGATAATATTTATCCAGCTCATTCATTTATAATTAAAATAAAACATAGATACATTAGGTACATTTAATACGTTTCCCATAGATTTTATATAAACTCTCTTGTTTTCATGAAATAGTTATTCTAAGTCGTGAGAAACTCAACGTTTATTTATATATTTTTACATGATAACGTTAAGTATAGGTATGTAAATATAATTGCTGTGAACATATTCTTTCCGTCTTTTGTCTGCATAGAGAATATAAACGCTAGTAGCTGGACTAGCTGTTCAAATGAATATAAACAATGCACTAATTAAGTAACGTATTATTGACTCTTAATTTAGTTTTAATGAGGAATTTGGAACTATAATCGGTAAAAACTATGTACTCGTATAATAAAATCAAGGGTATATAAAGGATAATACATATTTAATCAGAAATTGACTTAAACAAAATTAAAACAAGCTGTTCATGCATAAATCCCTTTTTCTTCCTCTTCTTCTCTATTAAGAAAACCAGTTAAATTACTAGTTTTGCTGCAATACTTTTACTAAGCTAAACTAAAGTATTGTTTGGCGTTTATACTTGGCTACTGTAGTATTTCTTGAGTATCACTGATATTAGCCCATATGCCACACGGCACGATTTGTGATTGAGATACGCAAAATATGACACACTGCACACGAGCTGTAAAGTTATCTACTCTTCTAAAAATGTAAGAAAGGGACTTGAAACTGATAACATTAAATAATATCAAAAATCTTTAATCAAGGCCTTACAGAAAACTTCATACTTCAGTGCAAGGTAACCAATAGTTCAGTCTATTGTCATTCGTTGTAAAAAATATTTAAGTATAAAGAAAACATTGAACTTATAAATAGGCTGTATTTAGTAGAACGAGCTTCTTGAAGTTATATAGAAAATGGAAATAGTTTTCCATAGTCACGTAAAAGTCTCCATCAATATTGACATCTTGTTCGCTTTCCATCGATTCTTCTGCAACTTTATGCAAATATTACTTATTATGGCGGATTCTGTAACATCTACAAAACGGGTCGAGTGTTATTTACACAAATGCTCATAACTCTGATGATTAACTTTGTTATCAATTGTGTAGTAACATACCTTAACATGAAACCATGAATTGAGATAACAATCAACATAAATCGTAACAATTTGAGATTTTTTGTACTTTAATGATGCTTACCTAATGCTATGTACTCTTAAGTTAATTACTAGATCAAGGAAGAATTACTTCATATTATTTATTGTTTTCCTAAATTCTCTCTAGATAACTTAACATCATCTTGTATCAACAATGTTTATGTCAACCATGACTAAAGCTTTGAAAATGAAAAAGTAACATGGAAATTAAACGAAAATTCATGTAATATAAAGGAAGACAGACAGGAAGATAGTTTTCCATAGAAAAAACCCCGTTCTTCCTTGCACGGTGACATAAAAAGTAAAGCTATGTTCTCACAAGTTAAGTGCAGATATCCGCGTGACGTCACTAATCTGTGGCACGAAGACGTACGAGCGCGGCCGATCTCAATCGGGACTCTTTATTGTTTTAAATTAAACGAAATCGGGCCACTGCGGTCACAAGAACTGGCTCGAGGAATAACTGCCGAGATTGAATATTATGACATAATTTTTTTTATCAAGTTTTGAAATCATGAGTTTATAACTCAATTTTGCTTGTGACTCTATATTTTGGAAACATTACTAAAACTACACTTATTTACATAAAAAGTGTTCTAAATTCTGACCTAGCTTAAAGTTTTCTAGGAAGCCAAATTTCATCAAGATTCGTTAAGTCGTTTTAGTGTGATGGACGAACAAACATCCAAACTCACAAACATGCAATTTTTGACGAGTAGGACTTCTGACCAAATCCGTCGCATAAGATCTCAGGTCCAGTAGTCAAACCAGACATTGTTACAGAAGGTTCTGTTAAGGTTTAATAGCACCCAATAATCTGTAATACGATCGATAATATCAGCTTATTACTTGTAATACATACTTTAGTAAACATATTAAGTTATGTGCACGTTCCCGAGTAACGGTGGTGAATCGGGTAATCTTTGAGACTTCACCAACATACATACAGACACACATACATACATAAATATACATATGGCTAGGTACTGTTGGATGAACTGTCCTTTGAGTGACCTCACCTGACGACAGAACTTTTTTTAAGAGCATTATGTGTTTATTTGATGATCAATTGGTTGTTGATCTCGATTCCAAAATCAGTTTTGGACTCTAATTCGACTTTGTTAAAGTCACTTATGCTCTTATTAAAAACAATTGTACGGACCAATGTATAAAAGTATTTGAGTGTAAAGGTATTTCTAAACTTGTTTAAACTTAGAAAATAGGCATAATTCTGATGTGATGATAGATCTTTACTAAAGGTCATGTGAGGTGATCAATTTTCCTTTTTGACTAAAAGCATTCGCTATTAAAATTATTTTTCTTCAAAATCTTCTGGTTTAGAATTAAAAAGTAAACAGAAACAAGATAACCTATACTAGTCCAGGTTATTTCTGATCTATTCTTGAATTATAGTAAACTAAAATCCAAAAAGCTGCGACAGAATTTGTTGAAAAAATAGTTGAATTTCAATTTACTATTATCTACTGTTGAAATAAATATTATCAGCGATATAATATGGACCTTCAGCAGGTTCTTTTTTTCAACACTTTAATTACAATAAAAGATTTTGATCTAGCCTTGCGTTTTGGGAACAAAGCAATATAATATACTTATAGTCTATTTATATGAGCCCGATAACTGCGGTACTAGTAGTACATATATCAATGTATTTGTTTTAATACACTGATAACGTATCATTAAATTATCTATTTTCTATCTATGAGACATAATGCAATCTTTAATTCACAATATCGTGGAACGCAATAATCTTTATTATTTTAACGTACAAGTAAAAAATAAATGTAATATTAGTTACTGATACATGCAGCCTTGGCAGGATGCCATGTGTCATACAAGTATATAATTCGCATTTACTTTTTCGAGTTTTAGAAATGAAAGCAATTTGTCAGAACCCTAAAGAACATGTCTTGTTTACCGACCATACTTTAAGATCCTCAAAAGTTGCCATTTAGTTTAACTTAAGTAAAGTCATTAAACTAATGTGTAAAGTTATGTAAACACGATCGAAGAGCAGGTGTCACTAAGGCACTGGTTCTCACACGTCTCGGAGATGCTTACAAACCCTCTCCAGTGGCGCGCTACAAGTCTATGGCATCGGGTTACTCGACCACGTATCTCTTACGGATAAACAATTGATAATCCATATCAGATGAATTGTGTAATTTTTAACTTATACAGTTATCGGTTGTCAACGGCGTTGTCCGATTGTATATCGATATTTTTAACTAACAGCAGCTTTCGATAAAGTTTTATTGCCGGTGTTTATCGGGATTAAATCGGTATTCTATGTGCTAATCTAGATAAACTATCTACATGCTTAAATACACGTAAATCTGTTGAGCAGTTTTAGCATGTTAGAGTAACAAACATTCATTCATCATTCATTCAGTAATAAGTATCTATCTATCTATCAGTCTGTAAAAAAATATAGAGTAAGTTTCAAAAACTCGTGCCTTAGAACGTTCTTGTGGTAACATCTATTATTTCATAGTGATTCTGTTTTATGCTTTTGTACCCTATTGGCTATACAGCAGTGGGACGTATATAGGCTGGATTATTATTATTATATTACACCCTATTGTTAGCAAAAATTTTAAAAACATATCGTGTAACGTACACACTTTTTAAATCAATATTCTCCCTTCAAATTATTAACACAATAGAAGTTAGGATGGCTAGAAAGCCTCCTAGTTAGGTATCGTGTGGGACCGGCCGGGTAGCAACAGGATTCCGGTTCAGCAAACCAGTTCACCCGCAGATAGTTTTCCTCGTGCGCCTGCGCAGATTCCCTCGTACTGGCTCTACACAGTTCTATACTTCATTATCTTAAATTGTTTTTATTGAACTGTGCTATGCTTAACGACAGTTTTTACTAGCTTAATCACACTTATAATTAACTTCATATTAATAGGTTTCATACGCAAAACACTAATTTCAGTTGAGATTAGAAATTATTTGAGAAACCAAACACATATTAAATAGGTATATTTCAAAATTTATCTTTGATTCCTAACAAAAGCTATAAATAGAAACATATCTTATCTTAAAAATAATCTTTATTGTATTTAACATACGCGCAGTTTGATCAATTTTGGCAAAGACAAGGTGTTTATATCCCGAACCTAGCTCTACATTACTTACCTTTTCCAAAATTAGCAATAGGGTCACCTATAATCAATAGACAGTCATAACCCTGGTACTCGCTCCCTGTTCACTTTGATACAAGTGCAGTGAATGGTTCCGCAGCACATTAGCGGGCACTATCGCTCCTATCGCACACCGCAGGCTACCGTGAAGCCGCCGAACATGGCACTCGTCACGGTTACGCCACATTTACATTTACTACGCTTCAGATAATATTGTTTCACTAAACGCTCAAGTACCTACTTGATAGGTGAAAATAACAGAGAAAATCTTTTTAAACACCGCTACAGTAAAGTGATAGCTATAGGTTTATTAGATTGTTCTCTTTTAAATAAAGAAAATGTGCTATTTTTTGTAACATGTAAATTTTACGTTGTATAAACTGTAGCTTTAAGAATGTGAAAAACAATCAACACTAACGTTTCAGTAATTCTTATTAGATAGTAAGTACAAAATCGCCAATGAAAAGTACCTAAAAACAACATTAAAACAAAACACATGTGATATATTTAGAAGATTATTAGATAGACAAAGGATGGCAGTGCGGCTGACTGCTCTAGGCAAGCCGAGATAGCCTGTCTCATCTCTCATCAATACTTAAAGTTCTAAAAGAATACTAGTAAATACTTATCTAGTACATTTTCTTGTTTTTACAGAAGCTTTCTTTGTAATTAATGAGGCGTATTTTTATTCATGGTACAAGTAACTGCGTACTTAGTGGCTGCGTATCTAACTTATGTTTTGAATTTCTAATTGGACACGTTTACATTATTATTGTAAAAACATTCTCGAGATACTTACAAACCTATTTTTCATGGACTCTTGTCAATATTTGGTCACAAGTTTAAAATTAAGAACTAAAACAAGGCAATATTCCTTGTGTAGGCTTAGTTTTTATATTATTGTAAATATTTTCAGTTTAATTTCATCAATAAATAATTACACATTAGGTGAGTTTAAAACAATGAAAACTTAAAAAAACAAAATGTGTGTTTGATAAAATGTATCGTTAATGTACACAGTTTTCATCCAAAATTTACTTTTTGATGGAACCATTCGTTGTTCTTCTAAGAACTAAGTAAGTAGTATATAACTAACTCACTAATTTGATGTTCCTCATTACAATTATAACAATACTTATGTAAGGTATGCAACAGCCAATAGTCGGAGTCTAGACACGAGACTCGTTATAAGATTTGTTGCATTTGCACTGCGTTTCCAAAATCTGTGTCGGAGAGTAGATTGTAATATAAAGGTCAGCAGTGGTTCACCGTTTCGCAACCGACCTTCATCGCAAACTTGCCGGCGACAGCTACTCACTTTACGTAAACCATTGCTGCCTGATAACAGCACTCCAACTAATTGGAACAAAATAAACCAGCAATGGTAATTAAAAGTAGTATTGGTGTAGTAATCAAGAAACAGGTTTTTTTGTTTTGAAGTTTCATAAAAGCCCTTGGTAAATCGCTACGTTGGAAAAAATGAGTGATCTAAAGAGATTTCTTATTGTGACACCAATCCATTTGTAGTTTGGACTTTTGACTGCGTTTTCATAATTATATGTGTTCAACAATTAACCAATTAATAATCGGATGTTGATTCTATAATCTAGTATTAATAATGCCTGAGAATAATTACAATCGAACCACAACTGTGTATTAAATGTTGTGGAGCAATTAAGTAATTGTTTTAATAAAATAAATAGAAAACGCAATGTCTTGCAAAATTAGGTAGGTTTAGGTAATATTTTTCTTGGTAAAACATACATTAATTCCTATTTTCGAGAAAGCTGTTTCTTTTTTACTTTTAGTCATGACTCCAAACTAAACAAAACAAAATATTATGGTATTGAAATAGAAACTTGTCAGTTTTCACTTAACTCTATTATCCTATTGTTTAAACAATATTTCAGTGACAATAAGTTACCGGCGCCGGCGCAGCACACGTTCGATGTGTGTTGTTGCAAATACTACATTTGTTTTGAAATATATTTCGTTAGTAACATAGTAAAAACAATGATCATGAAGATGATTTGCAGCTTTTACAACCATGAAAATAGCCATTTTTCTCCTACAACTTACAGCTCCGTTATAAAAAAAAGCAGCGTACAAATATTTATTTTAAAAACTGTTTCTGAGGGAAAATGTAGCCCATTATGCATTATAGTCCGTTGAGGGTTGTTACTAAGTCCACTATTGCACACAATCATGCCAGAACATCATATAAATACCATAACAATCTATGATCCCTACATACAAATAGATACATGTGAACTGACACAACTAATTGTGTTCAAAGGAGGCTTTGCTACCACTTCCCGCCACCAAGCACCAAGCAGGTGGCGAGGAAAGGCGATGCTTACAAACTGTCAACAAGTACATACAGTACATAGTAAACATCCTCCCCCACTACAGTTTACTAAATAACTGCGACATCTTGCCAAATATTTACACGATAGTGCCTGTTTTGGGTTCCTCTGCTTTATAGTAAGATGGTGTTTATAAATAAAGAAAATATTAAATTACCGTTTACGTGAAAGCGGAAACTGAGCTGTTTTGTTGATGATTCCCTTTTTCTTTCAGAGATAATATTATTACATTCCATACACTCAGTAGTTAGATTATAATTATTGGCGTCTAGTCCCTTAAACGAGAGAGATTAGATTTTTGATCTGATTCCAACCATAGAAGGGAAGGCGGATAACTACCTATACTTGGAAAAAAAAACAATTGAAGTATTGGACAATTTTATCGCAACTAGCGATCTCTTCCAGAAAACCTTTAGATGGACTGTGTTTTTAACTGTTTGACGTAAGATAAAAAATGCTCCAAATGTCTTAAGTCGGACAGTTACACTTAAGGGCTTGGTCAGGATTGGTCATTTTAAACGTGCTCAGCATAAAGATAAAAAAACATATCTGTATTTATATGTGAATGATAGGTGGTGGAATAAATATATACCTATTGTTTTCCCCATAAACTTTAGTAAATAACATTTTAATTTCCATACATTTCCCGTGTAAACTTTCGCTGTTATCGGGCGACCTTGATACACAAAAACTAGTAATTTCACAGTCGGTCGGTGTTAGTTACCCAACCATTGATTGCTCGCCTCAATGGTGTGACGATGCAGATCAAACAATAGGGTTACGTCTGCCTTCACTCGAGGGGCATGCTGCATGTAGGACTGGTTCTAAAACCAACAATTTACCAAAGAATCGTAAGAAATATTTTTTATTTTAGTAGTGTGTCAATCTATCTACTGGTCATTTCATGAGGTCCCTTAAAACCTCGAAAAATTAATACTAGTAAATCCTATGTCACCTCGTAAGGTTCTGGATAATAAATCTTATGACATGTAATGTTATCGAGTGTAACAAAAATAAGAATTTCTAATAATATAGCTTACATTTTGTGGTCCGATGTTTTAATAAAACAAGCTGAATAAATAAGGTGATAACATATACAATAATATATGTAGGAATATTATTGAAAATATTGAATTATTTGCTTCTTAAAATAAAATCGTACAAAAGCACGTCAATCTAAAAAAGCAATCGAGTGGAATCTCTATCGATCAGTATTGCATGATTGCTCTACTGATCAATTACAACGTCTTAAACTAAGATGTTGTAATTGATCAAAAGCGCAATCTTTTTTTTTAATTTATTCTGGCACCAACAACCGTTCTTCGGGAACAACGGATTTAGATGTTTCCAAAGACCAATTGTTATTCTCAAAGATTAATTCCTACCTTTTCCATGTATTCTCTTAACATACATGAATCAGTTTTGCAATGATAGTTTTTCTCCAATATTCCCATGTTCCGGGATGTTTAATATAGTAAAGCGAGTAACAATTAACTGTTTTACTTGTGTCGTTACCAGAGCGTGAACCGGCTCCGTACTGTTATGGTTTAATGGTCCACTAATCCCCATAAACATAATACTTGGTATAATACTAAATAATATCAATCAGTTTGGATAACAGAAAAGTTTCAGTTGGTAACAAACGGATTTAAATAAGTTATGGAAGACAATGACCAACTAATACAGACTAAACAAACAGTTCGGGTCAATAAACTTAAAGAAAAAATTTAAAACGGGAAATAAAAACTCTTATGGAAACTTTTCTTGGATTATATTATTTCAGTTACTAGGTACATCATTACGTATTGCTATTTTACCTCCTTTTGTTCTTTCACTTGGTGCATAATACTGAACATTGTAACCTACTCAATTATGTAAGTAATCAGGTAAGAATTTAGTCTATCAAATGAAATTAACTCATAAATATGTAGAAACAAAGTTGATATTGAAATTCACCGCGGTAACAATACGTCCGGTCGTGCGCGGGCGCATCCTTGACATTACACGCGCGATAGACGTGTGTAACAATATATTATTGATTAATGATTACTGTGCTACACCTGCTATTGAAATGTCTACGAAAAGAAAACGAATTAACGAAAGGTTACGTATTTTTATCAAAATTTTGGGGAAACCGTACAGAATGGAATATAATATATGTATTCTTTATTGTACACCATGAAAGTACTTACCGTTTAGTAGGTAATTTACATAGCACAGATTTTGTAAAACAGACAAATATTGACGAGTTTAATCGGTCTCCATTCAAATGGTCAGCGATAGCAAACAAGGGATGCTCGAGGTGTTTTCTAAACAAAAAATAATAATATAGAGGAGGAAATATTAATTTGTAATCTGCTCAACAGGTTATCAGAACTATTGATATTATTGACTAAACATAATACACAATTTGGTTATTAATTACTAACTTACAACCTTATTTGAAAAATTAAGTTTTAAATTAAACAGTTAGGTACAAACAAATAATAATTTTATTTTTTCAACATTTTCATATAACAGGAAAATGTACCGCTATTTTATATATGGTTATGCATGGCCTAAGACCCTGGTAGCTAGAGCTACTGCGACACATCGTAGTTAAAATATTATTGTTTGAGTGGTACTCATGTAAGTCCGCATACCGAACGTGGATCACCTTGAGTCGATGCGCGCGCGCACGCGGCCCCATCTTTGAAGTGTATGGGGATTTTATATTGGTTCGTCGCGCGTCGGTTGATTGTCATTAGTCGGTGAAATAACACGTTTCTTTATTTTTGTATGTTAGGCTCATAATTGTGACTGCAAAACATTGAGATTGACATATTGATGATGATCTACGATATGCTATGCTTGGACAAGAACAGTAGTATTCTGTAACATTATTTTCATGACTCGACAGCGGAATCCGCGGTGAGATGTCAAATACGTATTCTCGAATTTGAATTCTAAATAAAGGGCCAATTGGGTTCACTTTTGAAGTGAGCTTTATTGTCACTCAGGTGAAGCTCGATACCGAAATTATTCACAGAATAGACATACAGTAATCTATCCTGAATGACCTCCTTAAAAAGAAATGATCAAATTCTACACATCTCACGTAACTTTGTAATAACCTTTACAAAACCGATAAAATGTTTTATTAGGTAAAAACCTTCTAACTATAGGGCCGGAGTAGACGGGCTCTGGCCACAATAGGCATAGATAGGTTGAAATGAGGATCCACTTTATAAAAAAAAACGTTATTTCTGATCACTGACAAGACAAATAGAAAAGAAAGATTATGTAAGTGGCATATGAAACTCATGGAGACTTCTCACCTATAAAACATATCTCCATTTCTGTGCATTCTTTTTTAGTTCTATTTAATTAATACCCTGAAGAGCGCAATTTCGTTAAGCTACGACGCCAGCGCGCCATTTTGAGGCAATTTTAAGTGATTTCCCGCCGTTAAATGTTAACGTTTGTTTACAAACACTCGCTCGCTGAATCATTGTTGTGCCCCATATCAGCCGCGTCACTAACAATCACTTAATTGTACTTACATTATAAAAGGTGCACGTGGTAGGCATTGTGTACGGCGTACCATATGCATTGGACAGGACTTCCATAAACGCATACATTTGACAAGTATCAATAACCAGATTCGTACTTATGCCTAAATACTTAGCCGAAAACAGTAGAGAATGTAGTAGAGAGAAGAAGTCACGATAAGAATTAAAAAAACTGTACTAAGAAAACTATACCATGAGAGTGTTTAAAATCTATTTGACTTTTCTGCGATAAATAAGTTTATGTAAATCATTTCCAAACAATGGTTTTCTGGCTTTAAACATTGCACAAAAACTAAAACTAGTGAACAGGATACTCTTGTGTGGTTAGTCAGCCACAAATGCTCAGTGCTTATGCAAATATTGACCTCTATCCCTGCAAGGGCCATAAAATGTTCTGATGCAGTGGCTCTGATAGCAACCCTGTGGTTAAATAAGCAAGGTTATTTACTTGTTATTTTTTAAGGTATTTATTTATACTTACACTTGCATTTATTTTTTCAGTCCGAAGTTTTTTTTTATTGTTGGCCAGCATTCCCACACTCTACGATAAAACTGTTTCCTTCAAACGTACTGCTTCTACGTATTTTTATCGCTTTCGTATAAGTAATTGTTCTAGCGATAGCATAAAATGACTTTTTTCGTTTGTAGCCTAAGGTCACGTGTTGTTTCAGTTCAGGTTAAATAACACATATACTATACCTTTATCAAACTTTCATCAGTGTATGTGACGTTGTCCATATTTATTTATCTTTCTTCTGCTTCTATCCTAATATTTTAAAACTACGAGGAAGATTTTTCTTGTGATTGTTTTCTGTAAATTTAAAATGATAAATTGCTTTCGGAAACAACAGAAAATCGGTTGATCGTGTAAATATGACCTAACCCTAACATTATCCTACTCAGTTAGGGTATATTATATCTGTTCTCTATGTAACGGGACTGGACGACTGGAGACGGCACTAACAAACTTGAACTCGGCCTAGATGTGTGCTCTCCCTATCGGGTATAAGTGTGTGTTGTTTGTTTGCAAGTCGGGTCGCTTGCGGGAACATTCGCGACCAACGCCGAGACAATTGCGCGCATCCGGGCAGGGCGCGGTCACACTCACAGCGGAAACTAGCCTACCTACTTGAATACAGCTGTGGTTACATGCTATTTAGGTATTTGCTGTCATAAATAAGCCCATGTTTTGTAGTGCCATGTATCTAAATGCATTTTTGTTTATCAAGTCAGGTCTGTGCTAAATTATAAGGTCTACCTCAGTGAATCATTGAAATTCTCATTTATCTTGGGGAATGAAATTATGATTTAGCGGTAACCAGCTATTTACAGAACTATTAAATACAATTCTAATACCATGCAATGCTGTGCTATGCCAAATTAAAGAGCTCATAAAATACGATTTATGAGCTCGTAAAACTAGTAGGCAATTTTTTACATTTGTTCGGTACACGGTTTTGTACGTAGACAAACGTTAATCTACTACGTAGCTACAGCTTGATAGAAATGTAAACTTTCCTAATTCAGGTAGAAAATTCTACTGTTTTTAAAGGCAGATATCAAAATGATGATTATGATAAACATCGCTGTCACTACGCCCGCGCAGCCTGAGTGCACTCCCACTGATTGCCCTAACTCCGGCGGGACGCGATAGCGATGCATTTACACTGACCCGTCCGCCGGGTATTGATTACCTTCGATACACGACCGCTACATACAAGGATACACTATGAATTCTAACAAAATGTTTAACACATAATATAAGTAATTTATTTTTGTTACCGTCAGTAGCCTCTGAACTAAAGAAGTATTTTAGGCCCCATCATAAGAGTTGGGGTGGCATCATAGGTACGTCATACCTCCCGAACGAATATACCGATTTTAATGCAGGCTTTCTATGAAAAGCTGAAGAAGAATTTTTTTAAGCGGTGCTCTTTATAATACAATTAGATATCAGAAATCTCGTAACTTAGTTATATCAGTTGTTTACATACTCTAATAAAAAAAAACTATTCTAAATGACTCCTGTATTGAGTTACTTATGTTGTTTTATTCGTAGGCAAGAAATAAACGTGTTTTTGTATCTTCAAAAACGAATGGCATGAAGCATTATGTCAGTAAGTAGGTCGGTATTTTAGCAATGCATAATATAGTTATTGCAACTAAAGACATCGAAAAAAAATGCAAACTTGAATGTAATTTTATGTAATGTTGAATCAATTAAACAACAAATATAGTAATTGAACATTGCTTTGCAGATAACTCACTTGCTAAATATTTTTAAGCGTAAACAATGAATTTATTTATGTTACAATCTTTTTTAAAAACAACAATTACCTACTTTTCCTTAGTGTTATGGATTGCACTGATAAAGAAAGCAATTTATAAATTGTAAACAGATTAAACAAATGTACCAGAATTACCGTTTTAAGAATATATAAGGTGCTATAAAAATATCTGCCACGGCTCTAATGGGAGGTAGTATTGTGTTTATAGATTACAATAGTGAAGAACTTTCGTACCCCGGAACAGTCAATTAAATTTTAGAAAATAAAATTGTTAAATTAACATTGACTCTATTCTGCGTAACGTGGTTCACAAATTACGTGAATTCGGTGCGGAGCGGCAACAGCTTAGGACACGGGATGGTTTTATACTAATAAATCAATTCAAATTTATACGTTATGTTTTTTGTATGAAAAAAAATATGATAAATAATCAATAATTTATCTATACTATTGTAATCTATAAACACAATACTACCTCCCATTAAAGCCGTGGCAGATGTTTTTATAGCACCTTATATTATTAAAATATTATTGGCTCGTGAGTCATACGCTCATGAGTAACATTTGCAAAAAAGTATGTAGAGCATGTATGTGAAAATTCAGCGCATTGCAAAAAAACACATCCTAGGTATATACCATAAAATGCAAATGACTGATATACTTACCTAGATATTACACCTGACGAGGAAAATATACGTAGGTAGGTAAGGTAGGTACCTGTTAATACGCCCAGGCAAAACCCGAGACTTGTGACGTCATTGAAACTGATAACCAAGTGGGTGATTACCATGAGTGTGACCTAGGTAGGAAACTAGGCACTCAACATTATACCTAAACAGAGTTTTTCAGAAAACTTTCTAAACGTTTTTATATAATTATGACAGTATCGAGACGGTTGTTTTGTTGGAACTGCACGTGCAAGTTTACCGGCTGTATAAACAATCGCTCTTGCTTCTAGTTATTGTGGATTATGACCAAAAAGGAAATTTTGAAATAGGAGGAAATTTGATTGTCGTTGTATAATGTGAATACATATAAGATGGATCTATTAATCTACTATACAAATATGTATAGAAAAATGAAACAACTAAAAAGCCTTTCGATACCGTACAATATAAACGGTTTTTGCGCTGATTTTAATCCAGTCAGATATTTATCTTATTTACATTTATTTCACGAGTAATACAGATGAATACAGGGGAAGTAGGAATATTATCGGAGTCAAGGCGATGTGTTGCGCAACGGTTGTGCCCGCGCAGCCCTGCGCCTGCGCAGTGAAAGCCGATCTTGCACAACTGTAGATCAGAGTAAATAAAAATAAGTACAGGTTCATACATTTTATGAATTGTAATTTGTAGAAAATTTATAGCTTAAGGTATTTATTTATTGTTTCCTCAACTGTATTTCCTTAATATTAAAAGACAGAGAGACTTTTTGATTACTCATTTAGACAACTTACACAACGTTCTCTACATAACTTACTTTTAGACGTTTAAAAATGTAGAGACTCACTTAGTAACAATTAAATTTGTCTGAATTGGCGTAAAAAGTTGGCCCATACTTTATAGCAGAACAAGTATATTGATAAATTAATGTAATGCAAAAATTGCAGGTAATTACATATTTCACCTACACACACCACTGCACAACACATATGTTGGTTTTTATGAAACATCATCATTTTTCCTCATCATTTTCCTTATATCTCTTAAGTAGATAGTTGATAACTAATCACACTAAGCAACTAATGATTTTAATTTTATGTTTGTCTTCGGCGTTAGTTTGTAGAGACAGACATCGAAACTACTTAGCTGTACAGTCACTGGCAAAAATATGTATACACTCTTTAATTATTAATCATTTATTACTTCAATTCTAGATAAACGTGTCATAAAGAAATTATTGAAAACAGTTCCTTAATCATGTTCATGTTTTTCTTTTTTAGGTTTCAACACCAAAATCTCGCTTTTGTTTATAATATCGCTATGTGTATACATATTTTTGCTCGTGACTGTACCTACCTGCCTTTACATAAAATATATTTGAACAAAATATATCACCCTCTAACTTCTTCTCCTCTTGCTCCAAGATCGTAGAAATGTCACATGTAGGTAATATTATGCAAGTAATGCAAGAACTAAACATATCTGATTTGTCATTTTAATCTCGTGTCCTACCTGATAACAATGTCATCTTGTATCGGTCAATGAACCAAATCGATTAAGTAATTAAATAAAGTAGCAGATGTTTTAAATCAACGTCATATTTCAAACTGATTTTGTTGTATCATAAAATATTTAACAAGAAATTGTTAGTTTGAGAGAATACGAGAAGAGGATTTTTTGCAGAAGAGCAATTAATTTTTATTAGTAATGTTGTGAAAAGTGAATATAATATTATAAATAGTAACCAAAAATATGTATTTTGATAGGACCCACAGATAAGAAATACTTATAATTTAGAGATTAATCTACAAAGGACGATCTTTCTTCTTTAAACACGATTTTGTGCTAAGATTACATGTACTAAGAGGATTGTTGGTAATGGAAAATAATAATAATGGGAGTAAAAAAGTAACTTGTTCATCCTCGCATTTCAATAAACTTGAAAAACATGATGTTTCTATAGTATTGTTAATCGGGTCATTTGTCACTTTACAGTATGTTTTCTTTGTTTCAAATTAACAAAACAACTACTTTAGTGAGTTATTGTTGTAATATACACTTATTTCCATAATTCTGTATATTGTATTCTTGTGTATAACACCTGTGCCTGTGCTCGCGAAACATGTTCAACGGTGAATCAGTATTCAATTAAACACAATACTTTAATTACTGTATAATGGTTATTATGTCCAATAATTCTTATTACTGGTGTAAAGCTATATCATTCAATACATATATTTAGAAAAAGAAAAACATGAATTTAACTAAAAATGATTAAAAAAATAGTACAGTTCAATGTTTGGTTGAGTTTAGTTCAAAGGCGGAATGCCTTTTAATTGAAGAATAAATTAGAGGCACGGGATATTATATTATATCCTGCTTAATTATAAATAAATATCGTATTATTATCATTCAATATTAGTAAATATTGTAAATTAATCTAACGTGTTGATGTTATTTAACAACATAACGGTGTGTGCTCTGAGTCAGGTAGACTTAAACTACGTAATACGGGAAAACGGCGGCCACGTCAATAGCAGGTACCTACTGCTGTAGTTTTTGCGTGAGACTGAATGGACACTCACGGTGTGATGGTAGGTAGTGAGGCTACTCGTAGATGACAGCTAGAATAAAGCACATGTATGTTGTGTTGTAAGATATACATAGAATGACTAAAATTTACATGTATAAAAAGTTTAAAAGCTTACCTACGTCGAACAGTAATGTTTTCAGTATTCTGTGTCCCTTAAACGTAATGTTGCGGAATCGTTTTTATATACCTCTGAAGTAAATGAATTAAATGTTAAAGGAAAGTGTAGTAGGTAAACAAGCAAAGCAAATGAGTCATGACATTATGGACGATCTGTTCCTGGACCATGAACTCTTAAAGCTAGACTGTCAGAGAAGTGTCAGCGGAAGGCTGTTTCCACTATAGGAACAGTTCTGATTTTGGGCTACTCACTTTACAATAACTCTTCTTGTTCACAACATTCTACAACCATACCAAATTATTTTATCGTATGTTTCAGCAGCAGCAGCAGCAGTAGTACAACATGGACCACATGAACCACGACCACGGCCACCACGAGGGCCATGAGGGGCACGAGGGCCACGACGACCCCTGTGCGCACGCGTCGCACGGACACGCCATGGTCGTGAGTACCACTTGTATTTACCTCACTATTGATGATACATACCTACTGTATGAATAAATGACTATGTAAAGATATCATCAATCGATCTTGAGTTAAAAGCCTCGCCATGAGCAGGTAGTGCATAACTGTCATAAGGAACCAATATTTTGGAAAGTAGAAACTGTCCTTCATCTTCTGTCAGTAGTTAGTAATTTGTCTAAGAATTTGGTGTTTAATAATTTCAAGTGGCTGCCAGTGAGACTGGAAGTCGACCGCAAGTCAGTTTGCAAAAATTACACACAAGCATTCAAAAATGCTTATAAAAGAGCTCAGGCGGAATTAGTCATATGAAAAATACGCTAATTACGCTATCACATGTTTTTAATTTTATTCTGACGTTTTACCCCAATACATGGAAAGCGAAAGTGAACAACTATTAGATAAATTAAAAGTAGATATAATGACAGGAAAATAAAACAAATTGCTGAAAAGTAATTGCTTAACTACTTGTGTTAGCTACACAAGTTACAACTATAAATACTAATAGATTAATGAACTTTAAAGAAGGTCAATATACCGCACTATTGGTCGGTATTGGTCGAGCTATCGGTGTACAAATAGTGTCGGATAGTGACATTGCCACTATCAGGTGTTATCAGCAGCGGTTTGCGGCCGCCATCGCGCCACTCTTTCCCAGCGGTACTTTACTTCAACAATAAACATTATTACCACGGGTTGTGGTCACCGGACGTGACGTACATGATAACTAGTTATTCAGCTAACCTACAATTGTAATTATTATCTAAGTGCATTTGTATTTGAATAGAAATATTCTTACCTATGTCGTTAAATGTAATCATTAAAAAAACGTAATAGCTTGCAAATTGCGAACTAAATGGACTAGTGTTAGGGGAATTATATATTATAATATTTTTTATGAGTTCACGTACAAATACACAACCATACCAATTTGAGCAACCATAACAATTTTCCACTGGCTCCGATCCCACCTAACATATAATTCATAACTAGGTACTTCTCTGCTACTGACTTTTAAAATCTTTTGAGGTACCTACCCAAAATCCTAAAAACAACAAAATAATTTGAAAGTACATTTGACACAACTGTGTGAATAATCTTAAAATGTATGCCATTTATGATTCAATTCGCCGTCGTTTTCCTAAATGGACGAACAAACAACTGATGTAGCAGTAGCGTATAGCGGTAGAGATCTAGGAAAATCTAACAAACTTATTTGAGGAGAATTGTTTGGTGAAATGTATCTAAGTATGAATATTTTCCTGTCAAAGTATCACGAACACTGTTAATGTTAAGTAAACCACATTCCTCCGCGAGCCCAAACCTCGCGAAATTCGTGTCTGTGTGTCAATATTGTTTGTTTGGCATCACCGGCGCGCGCGCCGCTTCCTGCGCCATTGTTCTGCCGCCCGGCGACACCTGTCTCCACTCGCTTGTTAGCGAGTGACGTATAAGGGCTCGTGCAGATCGACGGACAAGCTATTAACTGCCCAGATTTATTATCACCTTTCGCCTACATCTTAAAAACTC
Organism: Autographa pulchrina; assembly: GCA_905475315.1. Lineage (NCBI taxonomy): Eukaryota > Metazoa > Arthropoda > Insecta > Lepidoptera > Noctuidae > Autographa > Autographa pulchrina. Next base: position 754,462 of record FR997782.1, read on the forward strand.
TCCAAACTTTCTGATTGCAGCTTTCTAACACAATCGTTTTGGCAACTTCTTAGCTCTTTTGTTATATTAAAGAGACCCTTCCCCGTCATTTATATAGTAAGGAGTGGCAAAAAGTGTGTATACTTACAGCTTAAATGTACAATTCCAAAGCTATCAAAAAACAGCAACTATATTGCTAGGGGCCCGATAGTAATTGCGAGTAATCGAGGATCAGGAGAAATGTCGATAAAAACAGAATAAAAACGTTATCTGTAACATAACAAGGATTATATCTGCCTGTCTGGGTACTTATCAGAAGTCAATAATATTATGTAGGTACTTAGTTTATTTATGGACTATAGTACAGACTACTTCAAATGCTTACATACCTATATTAAAAAATTCATCTACATCGCGGTCGACTGGGAGTGTGCCCAAAAGGCTGGCAGCATTGCCACGTTGTATGGCAATGCTTATTCGCTGACCTCCGATCTCCGACACTCCATTTCTGACGAATGTTGTCCATCTACTGGGCTCTCCGCTTAACCAAGCCAGTAAGTACCACCGTAGAGTCAGACCACGCAAATAACTTATCTTTAGGGATCTTCATGACTTGTGACACCTCATGAAGCAACGTGGCAGGTAACAAAGCCGCGCGGAGTTCCAGTCGCGGGATGGAAATCTCCTTTTCGACCGGGGCTACTTTCGTTTTAGCAGACAACAATTTCACAAATGCTTGATAATATACTCGTCGAATTCCGGGAGTTCCCGTGTTATATCTCTGGTAACCTAACGACGTGGGAAAGTAGTTTATATGCTGAAACCGTAAAAGGAAACGTCCGTACGAAACGCTGAGTGATGTCCAGCGCGACTCGATAAATGTTGCAACGAAACTGACTGATTTATACCGCATCGTTGACGAGTTATAAACTTGCAGGATTATTAGGCTGCTGGACATAGAAACATCTCTGTATATCGAAAAGTTAATTGTTTTCGTTTTACTGCCATATGGTTAGTGTCCTATGTCCTATCACAGGATTTCTTTTGCTACAATTCTTGCATACCTATTTTACTGTAAAACTTTTTCTTATCTAGAATTTTCTTGTTTGCAATATGAATGAAAATTTGTATGAATTTTATTGTGAAAAACGAATTAAAAAATATTGTTAACTTTTCCTGTGAAGCTGATATGGTTTGAAACCCGAAAATTATACAGACAGTCAGACTACATTCCACTTTCTTACCTATACGATCAATTTAAGGGATTTTCTGAATTCTAATCCTGTGTAGGTACCTGCCACTACTACCAACTAGGAGTAAATCCCGTGTCTTAACATTGCTATTTAACGATAGTATTTATGTCTCAACTTGTTAGTCATTACAGTGTAAACCTCCCTATACGTATAAATAACAATAAAATGATGGTATTCAGTACTTTCTCAGTGATTTAGGTCCATCCGTTTAGAGCAATGACAGACAATTGGCAGGCGAGGCACGAACCTCATTTAAATATACGTACGATACAAAACCCTGGCACATGTATAGACACGCTTCTAAGTACTAAATCATTTGCCTAAATAAATTACTATCTATTCAAAGTCGTATTAAAGCCCAAAATGTCCAAAATATTAAAATGAGATTTATCATTTTTTAACCCTCGCAGAAAAAGTACCAGAAGATAAAGATGAATGTATTTAGGTAGACATCTCCTATCCCTTTATCAAATACTATTTTTTCCTTTTATTATTTATATTTTTTTACCCTATTGATTTTCGTCTCAACGTCATGTATTCATAAAATAAACATAACTAAAAGCAGTTCCTGTATATTTTCAGTTCCACGCGGGCGTGTGCCAGGAGATCCTGTTCAGCGGGTGGATGACGACGAACGCGCTGGAGCTGTTCGGGTCTGCGCTGGCCATCTTCTTCGCGGGTGTGCTGTACGAGGGTCTGAAGTACTTCCGCGAGGCGCTGCACGCGCGCGCTTCCGCCGCGCCCGGCGACTCGCGCGTCAACATCACCAAGAGCGAGTGTGGGAACAACGGACCCTGTGGGGGAACCGCCGTTGTTAAGTAAGGAGCATATCATCCTCTGACCAATAAGCAGAATTCAATGAGATTAATTTTGATGATATTCTTGTTATTGCAAGTTGTTTATAAATTAAACAGTTATACTCATATCGTACTACGTTACGTTTCGGCCGATTCTGTTTATTGACACATACCATTATTGCTGTATTACCGTTACTTACGTATAGCGCAGTAGTCACACAAATCACAGAACTCTGAGTAGTGAGTGTAAGGCCTTGGGTTCGAGGCCGGGCCGGTCATTGCGGCTGGGTTATATTAAACGTGTGATTTGGTCTCTTGCGTGTCCCAATTAATCAACAGGTTTTAGAGCCGGTCCTAGATTATACATTGAAAATATTATGCTTTACCAGCTAAAGACAAAACCAACCTGTACCTAATGTCATTATGTAACACATGCAGTAACCAGTATCCCGCATGTTGCAGGTACACAATGCTGTCGTCAGGCCACGTGGTGCAGACGGTGCTGCACTTCCTGCAGTCCACGGCCTCGTACACGCTCATGCTGGTGTTCATGACCTACAACGTGTGGCTGTGCCTGGCGCTCGTGCTGGGCCTGGCCGTCGGCTACTTCTTCTTCGGCTGGAGGAAGAACACCGTCGTTGATGTCAACGAGCACTGTCAATGATGCAGTGGCTCCAGAGGAATCCGTACAGTGTCCATGGTCTTAGCATAGACAAATTAGAAAGGGTAGACAGAGCATTACGCTCTCGCGGTTCAAGAAGCAAAGAAAAAAAGAGGAACGTTGATTTTAATATTTTTTAACGTTGTCTACCCTGTTCCTGGTCTCTGGGTTTAAGAAAACTGGTTATTTAATATTTTTACAACCAGTGAATTTGATTACGATGTGAGGTGGCCAAAGCCTACATTTCTGTTTTAAATCATTTTTCAGTAAATTTTAATATCTGGAAAAAAATTGTAATTGCTAAAACCATGCGTACAGTGTATGGACCATTCCAATAGGTTATAGTGTACATGTTAAGAGCCTCAGCCCGGAAACAAATGTTCGAAGGTTTTACTTAAAAACCTGCCTACATTTGTTCAACCTATTAATATCGATGTACAAAGAATCGATAGGTTTAATATAAGAAAAAAGCGGCTAAAAGTGCCACATTAATAGAAATGTTGTTTCTACTACATAATGATATTCAGCTAATGTGAAAACTCTACAAGGCTGCCTGATGATTCCATTTTATATGTTGATAAGATTAAGGTAGGTTATATTTAAAGATAAATGTATTTTAAAGTATTCCGTGACAACTTTCGTTTTTGTACAAAGAAACTATCTTCTAAATGGAATCGGTTTACATAAATGTGTTTTCTAAATTATCTTATGTGATATTCAATTATTTATAGTTGTAGAATATTTTTATTGTGATAAAGTTATGTAAAATTAAGTTTACTGATGTATGCTCAAGTTTTGTATATTTATTTAATCGCATTGTGCTTGCGTCAAAATTGTAATAAGAAACACTTTAAAAATATTTAAAATCTGTTTACAAAGGCAACTATTGTGTTAGTTGTGCATCACTAGATATCACGTCTATCAAATAACATCGGTTTTTGTAGGCCGGTGTATAAAAAATGATATTAAAAAGATGTACATCATAATAATATGTATATTACGACAACCAATAATGTTAGGTTAAGTACACCACATGTAATGTGCAGATTTTTTTTTTGAGACAATATTGTATCTAAACTTCATATCAACTAAGTACATAGCACTTATGACATTATATAATCATAGTTATGACCATTTCATTTTGTTTAGGTACTGAAACCGTCTAGAAAAAGTTAAGAATTTAGATGCTCTAAGCGTAGTCCCTATTTACGTCCTCTTTTTTTCAAGAAAAGTAGACCATTCTATAAATATTGGCTTATATATACGGCTACTCAGTTTATATAATAAACTACCTATTAAGTGTAAGATTTTAAGACAATTAAGTTAAAACTAAGCAATCGTTTCTTGCCATGTTTGGTTACGCATTGACTTTAAATAAAACATGTTAAAACTGTTTTAAATGTTTAAGTTTATTTGTTATCATTTTACTTAGGTGGTCATTCATCATCATCATCAGCCTGTTGCAGTCCACTGCTGGACATAGGCCTCCCCCAAGGAGCGCCACAGCGCACAATCTCCCGCCCTTTGCATCCAGTCACTTCCAGTCATGATTCCACTGGAAGATCATTAATAAATAATAATTTATTAGATTATGCTACTACTCTGATATTTTTTTAATACAAGACTAGGTTGTAATAAGGTACTTAACTACCTAGCTAGGTACTCATTAGGTTTATTTTTTTACTTTAGATCCTTACTAAATTACTAATATTGTAGATGAGAGTCGTGACCAACTTTGATGAATCTTGGTAAGCTTGGATTCCAAGACCTTTTACCTTATTAATTCCTATGTCCTTACATGGGACACTTTTTACCTCGATACCCGACATCCTAGCCATGTAGAGCAAGAATCTATACTACGATATTATTTATGGAGCATTTATTGAAAATTGATTACTTATCTTGTTTCCAAAGCCAATAATTTAATGACGTTTTTCAAAGCTTTATAGCATCTGCTAAGTGATGACACCACCACTATTGGTGGTATCACCAACTTGGGATCTATAATTCGGCCGCTGAGAGGATGCGTTTCTGACTCATCTCAGTTGGTCTTGATTTTTGTAACCTGGCGTAATTATATAATTTGAATGATCATTGTTTTATCGAACACATGAGTGATAGGTTTAATATAAGAAAGTGTTTAAAGTGGGAAGTGTGTGGTCTTCGCCACATTAAAGCTTTCTAATGACCGCGACCTGTCAGTAAACCATTCTCTCAGCGACCTAACTGTAATGAAAGAGCCGCGTCTGCTTTCAATTTTAAGTGATTCTTTCTAACTTGCTATTAATAAAGGGGCAGGCGTCTGTTTACATTACAAAAATCCACAAAACATTATGTTATACTAGCTGTGCCCCGCGGTTTTACCCGCGTGAATGACGATTCATACACTATCTTTATAAATTATAGCCTATGTGTTATTCCGATGTATAAGCTACATTATTGTAAAGTTTCATTAAAATCAATTCAGTAGTTTTTGCGTGAAAGAGTAACAAACATCCATACATCCAAACAAACTTTCGCATTTATAATATTAGTAAGGATGATTTGAATAACTTAATACAAAAGTTTTTTTGGTAACATAACATACCATCACGCCTGTATCCCCGAAGGGTTAGGCAGAGGTGTGCCAATTGTACACCCACAGTTTGCCGGTATGTTTAGGTCCCATGTAAAAGGGGGCACAAATCCAAACTCCGACCTGCTACTGAGAATTTCATAGAAAAATCCAATAACACCTTGGTCGACTTGGGAATCGAACCCAAGACCTCTAGCGTAGCAGTCGCGCATAGCTCAACGAGGCAGTTTTTTTGGAAGTATAAAGTATTTGTTATTCAGCCTTAAGGTTTACAAAAAGAATGGGCTTATAACAATAGGGATCATCAGAATAACGCTGAAGCTATTACTATAAGGCAGGTAGGTTTGGCTGCTAATATAAGCAGTAGATAGTATTTTTTAAAGAAGGGAATAACCCATGTACCTACCTACCTACATATTTAAGTAAGTACGAACTTGCATACTTAGCAAGTAAGTACCTACTTGAACATATCTGTGTAATTACAGAATAAAACCTTAGTAGGTACGTGCGCACCACACAACAGTATTCTAACAGGAATTTGGCCAAATTTTAAAGTAAACCTAAAGTAAACATATAAATGCCAAACAACAAGGTCGCTAAAAACATGTGGCGGCCGTCTTCGTTTAACGTTTTAAAATGTTGTGTAAATAGATACAATTATGCAACTACATGTTTGTCAGTAAAAACCCAAAATATTTTATTTATTATTTTTTAAAGAAAATTTAATAATTGTAGAAGCTATTGAAAATTACGCTAAGAGTAAACCCTAACATTACATTGCGTTTAGAAATACGTAGGTACTCCAAACAACTAACAGGATTTAAAAAAGACACAGGCTAAAAACTTCATTCATTTATTTTATTACAATACTATAACTAAACCTTTATCATTATAAAAACACGCCACCTAATCTTTAGTTGGAATTCAAATTATAAAATTCATTTAAATTTTTAAACATGAAAACATGAAACACCTGAGCGTTGTTTCCGAACGTTGCTAATGTCATGTCAAGTAAAATGTGACGGGTGCCCCATGTTTTGCCTTTTATAATTTACTTGTTGATTTTATATTATAAGAATTCAATCATCAATGAGAATTTCGTGAACTATTACCATATCGTCGCGGGGACAGCAATGTTATAGTTTTATAAGTGCACTTAGTGTTGGTGACTCAGTGTAACGCTTTCACGGCCGCCGATTGTTCAGGTAACGGTATTTATTTATGACAACGTCGATATTTTCTTTGAAGCGCATACTTGTTTGGTTTTTATTTAATGTAATCTCTTCATTTGACCTTTGACTCGGTAATTAGTAGCTTTAGTTGCAAATAATGTTGTTTGTGTATGTAACGATTGCGTGGTATCGTAATTTGGGCGACACTGAACGAATTTCGCAAAGCGGAACTAGAGTATGACAAGATCACGGTGGCCACTGTGCTAGTACAGTTCGAATAATCTACAAACTGTTTTCTAAAAAATTTAATTACTTATCACTGAAAACCATTCCTAAATTAACATAGCCTTAAAAGTTTTATAACTGTTACTTTATAACATGTAATATACACAGTCATCAACAGCTATCATTGACAGACTTTATTACTTAACTGTACTCTATAAACTTGCGTTAAGCAAATATTTTGTATTTAGCCATTATCACCTACTTCAGAATCCTCTTGAACCACTACATGTGATTTATAAAATTTATTATAAATGTTATCCCAGAACAGAAGCCGCTGGCTTTCTTGTGGGGAGTTCATCTTGACAGTGGTATCAAACAGTAGCATGGGCACGTCTGCTATGGTCTGCTCCTCACTATCACAGGTCACCGGTTGCCAAACTAGTGGAATGAGTGTAGTTATCAATGGTGTAGGGTCACTGAAATCAATAAATAAAATTAATTACTAAAGATTTACTTTTACATCTTAATCTGTGACTAAAGACAAGTGCTCTTTGAAATTAAATTGTAATTTGAAATTATGTAGTGGTATTTTCATAACATTCTATATGTTTGATATCACAGTGGAGAACTAAAATATTATATTATATTGTATTTGTATTAAATTATATTGAATTTGTTAAAATAAAATAGTACCTAACAGCATTAGTTATGTACCAGTTATTAACCCCAGAAATATTGTTCCAATGACACTTAAACTAGAGTGTAAAGCTCATTAGTATGAGTGCCGCCCACAATGAGGACACTTAACATGTGAATATTAATATAGTACCACAGTTTTAATAGGTTTTTAACATATTGTGGGATTAATGAATACATTGAAATCATGGCGGCTTGGACAGAAAAGGAGTAGGTTCCTAACCAATACCTGAGCTTTAAAAAGTTCCTCCATAAAGTCATAAGCTTCTCCATAATGATGTCATCACCTTGCTCATCATCTTGGTACAAATAATCCAATATACTGTTAAAACTCTTAGATTCTTCTTCTTCACCCTCCTTTTCTAAATTGAACTTCATAACATACACGGAGTAGGTATTCTTGGCAGCAAACAACATTGCCATTTTCACCATAGGGTACTCGGTAAATACGTCATACATGTAGTCAGCATAGCTCTGTGCCAGCTTATCTCTCGCCATGTCTTCACTAAAGTAAAACTCTTTAACAATTCGCCCTACTTTATACCTCACACTATAGCGACCAAATTCTAAATTATTTGGCAACAAATATTCAAAGTTTTCTGGGGGTCTACCAAAGTTTTCTATGGTACTTTCAATCTTGTCAGCACTATCTAAATGCGTGAAAGTGATAAGCATGGGCACTTTGTGGAAATTACCGTTTCTTAATTCTTGCATGGGATCCATATCTATTAGACTGTATTCATAGTCTAGCTCTGTTCCTACATTTGGGAGAAATAATTCCTGTATGTTAGTTAAATCCGTCACAGAAGCATGTCTATAAAAGTCATAAAGTTCTTCAGGCTCATTGCTACCTTCGTATCCTACTGAAGTTGCACCATTATATGCTATAGAAAGAGGGTCGTAGGTTAAGGACGTTGGAGATAAAATTGATCCAGACTCTAAAATAACTTTGTGAAAAAATCCTTTTACCAATCCTGACAAAAGGACCAGTTGCAGCGACACAGCGCCAGATCCTGTCCCATATATGGTGACTTCGCGGGGGTTACCCCCGAACTGTGCGATGTTCCTGTGGACCCAATACAGAGCCGCTATCTGGTCCTTCAGGCCGGCGTTACCGGGAGCGTCCGGCGTGCCGAGTGACAGGAACCCTAACGCTCCCAGTCGGTAGTTGAAAGTGACTATAACGAAGCCCTCTCGCAGCAATCTGGCTGGCGGCTGATATGCGCCCCATCTGCAAGTGTAAACTTATTATATCTCTACCTCGCATTTGAATAACTAAGCTTTAACCAACCCCAGTGAAAAGCGCCTAAAGAATATGGCAATAATGGGAGTCGCACATGGTTCCGAAAAGTTCTATAAATATTATCATATTGCTCAAAACAAGTTCTTAAATGCTAAGTTACGCGTAATATTTGTCGTGCGCCGCGCCTTACCCGTTTTGGAATTCCCCGCCATGAACAAATACAAGGACGGGTAGCGATTCAGCTTCTTCAGGTACGAACACGTTGACGACAAGGCAGTTCTCCTCCCCGTCCGCGATCGCCTGCGGGCACTTGATCTTGTGGGTGGCTTCAAAGATGCCGTCCCATTCCGGCGGAGATTTCGGAGCCTACGACACCATACCTAATTTAATTAATTTAAGAGTGTTGCTGCTTGAGTATATCTGCGCGGCTCCGATAGAATCCGAGTAGATAGTTCTCTATCCTGTATACTTATCCGCGTGTATCAAAGTCAAGCACCTGTATGCCAAATTTAAGTCGAACCCGTTCGGTAGTTTTACCGGCAAGAGCAAGAAACATCCAAACATCAACAATCCATTCATCCATTCACGAACTTTTGCGTTTATAATAATACTAGCTGTGCCCGCGACTTCATCCGCGTGGAGTCCTCATAAATGCGCGCATGGTACTTAATCATTATTTTGTTGCGGAGTTATTTTAAATCTATGATATTTCCGAGGAAAATCATTGAATTCAAATGATGTCAAGAGCAATTTTGTTCAAAATTAAATAGAATAACATATTTATTTGGATATGGATTAATATCATGTTTATAAAAACACCTTTGCAAATAATGCATTATTATAGAACAAATTTGATTATCATAAAAAAGGTTATTGTGAATCAACCTTAAAAGATAGACATATGGCCGACTCGGACTTTTTTTAAGACATTTAAAGGAGAACAATTTCATCATACATAATTTTTGTGTAACTTTAACCGTTTACGCATCGCAGGCAACGGAAGCTCTCAAAAGGAATATTTTTCTCAGTTTATGCAACATTTTTCATTGATGCTCCGCTCCTATTGGTCGTAGCGTGATGTTATATGGCCTATAACCTTCCTCGATAAAAGGCCTATAAAACACAAAAAGATTTTTTCAATTTGAACCAGTAGTCCTTGAGATTAGCGCGTTCAACCAAACAAACAAACAAACTCTTCAGCTTTATAATATTAAGTATAGATTAGGATTAGGATAAAGATGACTTACACATATTTATAGCAAAGCCGAAATCTCATAAATTATTTATTATGTAAACTTGCCACTTGTTTTATAAAATAATAATACAAGAGTATCTAAACAATACTACGTTATCAGTCGCCATGCGCCAGTTCTCTAATAAATTTCCCGCACGATAACCGTCCAATCTTCATTTAGATTTACGTAATACGTACGCACTCAGCAAATAGGATTTACGTCTATCAACAAATAGATTAGCTGACCTTAAACCTGTCGCGTCGCGTGGGCGGGCGGGCGTAGGGGACGCCGAAGTACTCGAAGTGGGGTGGGTTCGGGCCGAGGTATCCTCGCACCGCGCCCTGCAAGGTAGCCGCGTCCCGGAACACCCGCGGCACGGGCGTCGGACGGCCCTCCACTTTACATAACAGCGACATCGCACTCACGGTAAACACCGCTCTAGCAGTAGTAGCCGTGGCATCGGCGACCCCCATAGCCTGAGCTTCCAGTGCTCCGCACCTCGCAGTCTGAGTGAACTGGCGGTGAGTGAACACGCTCTCGTTTACGTTGTCGCCAGACGCGGTTATCAAAACACGCGGTGCCTTACCAAAACATTAACATGTGAAGTGTTACACTTACTTGTAATCAGGGCTCAGTGTTTAGAATTCCAAAACTGTTTAGTTACAATAAGTTATGACTACAATAATACAAACTAAAATTTACGGAAGTTTATATGTAGCGAAAAGACGCTACTATTTTTTTTTGTTATTTACGTATTAATGACATATAAATGTGTGTCCATAGTTTATTTAGATATACCTACCACTCTCATACAATGTAAAGTACATGGCTGTTTGATTAGTTAACAATTAAAGTGTGCCAAATAGCAAAAAAAAATCAAATTAATGATTAAAATGTGAGGCATTCATGAAGAAGCTGAGCAAAAAGATGATCTGTAGAATGAGCACGGTGTTCACGCTGGAGGAGAACCCGGAGGCTAGGTTTCGGTCAATGAAGTGCTTGTCGTATATCTCGGTCCAAAGCCTCAAGCGCTCCTGGTGCAAACCTTTCTTCATAATTATAGTTTCATCGATCGACAACCAGTCCTCGTTGGTATCGTTTGTATCTTCAAATTTTCCCCATATCATAATATTATTTTGGATGTTTACAGTCGGTACTCTGCAACAAAATATTATCATTTTATAGAACGCCGTTCCAAATTAATTATTTATGTTATTTATTAATATTTAGGAATATCATTTTGATTTGTAGGTATATTCTAACCTTGGACACATAACTAATGAAAACTGATTCTTACCCATCTTTCAGAAAAGTAGTCCACAACTCAGTTAGTTGGTCTACCATGCGACTGTCTCTTTCTTGAAGGTCGCTATCGTTCTGATATTCGCATGCAAATAAGTATCCGACCATGTCTCCTTTTATTGCACCTTCTATAGGACTTTCAAGGGTAATTAACTGTCTATTAAAACCGCCCACAAACGAAAATTCGTAGAAAAAAACTGTCGCTCCTGAATTAACCAAGCTTCTCGCAGTTCTAATACCAGGTCCAAGATATGCGAAATCCGTAAAGTACTCAGCTAGTTTTTCCACATCGGTTAAGCCAGCTGAGTCATTGAAATACTGACTTTTAATTTTCTCCGCTACTGTATTCCTCTCATTTGTAGTACTAAATTTTAAATCATTGGGTAGCAAACGCCCAACATCTTCTATTAATCCTTGTACACTAATACTTTCATTATTAAAAAAATCATGAACGCCTGCGTACTGTGCAGAACCTATTATAAAAGCTGTTGCAAGTTCTTGATTCTCTATCATTGTCCATGGCGTTTCCAACATGAAAATGTCAACATTACTTATATTTCTCTCTAAACAGGGTCTAAAAGTAAGATCTTTTCCTGCTTTAATAACTGTTGATATCTCTACTTTTTGCCAGGTCTCGAATTCTCCAATGGTACGTGCTAATATTATTGCTGTGTTCATGGGATTTCTATCCAATGCCCAATGCGACAATACCGACCCACTTTCTGTGATGACTTTGCTAACATAATTCTTAGACAACGGAGACAAAGCTAGATACCCCGCTAAAGCTCCAGCAGTTCCATCGCCACTCACCGCTATATTTGAGGAATTTCCACCAAATCTTTCTATGTTAGCTTGTATCCATTTTAATGCCAATGTCAGATCTTTTAAAGCTGCATTTCCTGGGGCTGTAGTATTGTGTAAACACAGAAAGCCTAGTGGCCCAAGTCGATAATTTGGTAAAACCAAAATAATACCTTTTGATACCAAATGCTCAGGACCATAAATAGACGGATCTCCACTTCCTTTATTAAAATATCCTTCGTGAATGTAAAAAAGGACACTGGCATCTTTCGCTAGCAATGGTGTGAATATGCTCAATGTCAGACAGTTTCTATCTCCAACATATTCATCGTCTTGCATCTGCGGACATAGCTTTTTGTGATATTCTTCTTCATGAATACTTTCGAATGGTTTATGCAAAACTGGATCCTAAAACAAAAAAGTAAATTTAGTTTAACAATAAATACATATCTCCAACTTTGCTGTGTTCACCACTGTAATACTAACCTCAAACATACCATCAAAGCTTCCATACGGAATGTCAATGTAGCTAATTATTTCTGAATTATTTTGCCAACAGTGTCCCCGGACTTGCCCAGTAGTTGTATTAATAGTGACGTCTTCTTGCTCTACGCCTTCACAAATAAGTAGGGGGCCACCTTCAAGTATATTTTGTTTGCTTTGGGCACTTTTATCTCCAGTATCGTCGCTGATAATATTGTTTCCCTCATCACCTTCTTCGGTATTGCCGCCGCCAACCACTTCCGGCTTCCCACCGCCGCTCCCTTCTTGGTTAACACCGCTTTCGTTACTCTCACCGCCACCTGGTTCGTTATTTCCACCGTTACTGCCTTCGTCACTTGCACCGCCAACTAGTTCGTGATTCCCTTCGCCGTCTCCTTCGATAACCCCGCTATGATCACATTCGATATTTCCTACCGTCGTTGGTCCGTCGTTATTCTCACTGTTTGGTCCAGGATCAAGGTCATCATCATCGTTAGGATTATTTGCCGATTTTTGTGAAGCATTACTGGGATCTTCAGTGATTCTTATATTTTTTTCGGTAGTTACATGATTCGTGTCGGTATTTTGTTCCGCAGGCTTAAATAGTGGTTCCTCACCTCCAGTTTCCCCACTGATACAATTCTCTTCAGAATTACCGATCAAATTGATAACTTCCAGTTGTTGATCATTATTGGTGCCTAAAATTTCCGGTAGTGGTCTAATGGGCTCGGTTCTATTGTTGCCCGGTACAGCCAGCAAGTCTAGCTCTAAGGTGATCTGCGCCGCAGGTGTGGCAGCTACTATCGCCGCACTTAACAATAACGCAATCTGCCATCTCATGATGCACGATGAGTCTTGATGCGCATTCCTAAAAGTTAACACTTTACAATGAAATCAAGACAAAATGCTTTTTCGTTAACTGTAACAAATTCAAATATTATCTACGATCTTACTAACACAAATGGTCGTTGGATTGGCAATAAGTTTTTAATAAACTGACTGGTACTAAGTAATGTGGAACTCAAAACCAATTGTGTAGTAGGGGTAATGTTTTCCATAACAACCCCACTATCATAAAAAAAAACCATAACAATGGTATGCATAAATAGGGAAACGTTATGTTGTTTTACAATAATATTTAATTACCTTATACAATTATATACCTTGTCAACTGCGATTACTGTAACAAAATATTGGTTAGACAAAGAAATTAACACTTTAAATGAAAGTTCTTGACTACATACTTACACTGGTAAGTACCGCGGGAAAATGTTATTCATATGAGCAGTCGGGTGGCTTACCTGACGTGCCTGCCTGGGAGTAGCTGTTCAGTCCGCACTGAGCTCAGGCCGTGCGGCCGCGCCACTGGCGCTGGCGGCCAGCCGTGATCGATGACATGGGACACTCGCTAACAAAACCCATGGCTATCTTAATATATGAGTGCGTGACAATCTGTAACGGGTTAAGGTTTATTAAGTCCTTGCAGAAGCGAGCCTCGTTTTAGTAACGTGAAAAAACAACGTTGTCGGGCGAGCAACACCTCGCCCTTGTTATCGTATCGTATAATGCATTTTTTCATTTTCTGTAATCTCAGTATTATTGCTGCGATTATTCGTGTAACTAGCGGCCCTAAATAAGACAAATATTGAAGAGCACCTGTATAGTAGTTATCTAAGTGTAATCTCTTATTTTAAAGATGACAAAAATGCATTCAGATTAAATTTTTAAACCCACCCGCTTTTCTTAATGGTGTTTTATAAACGAACGGATGAAATTCTTTTTCTAATAATATGATTTTACAAATAGAGATCCGATGATAATCGTGTTAACTAAGCAGTCACAGCTGGTCTGATGAAATCTACAAAAAGATCTCACAAACACCAGTATATTGCAAGCGGGCGGAGCGGCCGCACCTTGTTATATTGACCACACTATCGCATGACCTCATGGGTGTCGTAAGTGTCCAATAGGAAATTACATTATAGGGATGAAAGTGGACAGTGCAATATTACAAATTGAATCCGCCATCCAACTTCAAAATTACCTATCTACGTAATCGTGTTTAAGCTTTCAGCGATATTAAAACTTTGAGGTTAATACATCGAGCCGGCAGATGGATTTAGTTATTATTTACTAACTAAGACTAGCTGTTCCGTGATTTCACCCTTCGTTCCCGTGAGACGTTTTTTTTCATGACGTTTTTCAATGTTTCTATATAATAGTCTAATAATAGATACCTATTCGAAGTGGAGACAAATGCAACAAATGGAAAACCATGAAAATGACCGGTGCATCCGTTCTTGAGTTATAAATGGTGATATAACCTCGATTTTTTAAATGCCCAGCCAATGTTACTTTTATTTAATCTATTTGTTTAGTCAAATATCAATTACGAACATTTTATTTTGTTGCTGCTAGTACTGAGATTAGGCTACTTATCGAACTTCAGTATTACCATTGTTCGCTATCTCCCCTCTCTTGTATTTGATAAAAACAGCTTTGCTATTTATTTTGTGCTGTACATTTCACTATATTACATATGCATGAAAAGCTTTGCGAGGAGGAAAAACAGCTCTAAAATTATTGTTGCTGGCTTTTAAGTAGGTTGCGAGCAATAATATAAATAGTGCATTTACTTATTGGATCTTTGGCTACGTCCGCAGCTCTGTGAGTATGCGCTATATTTTGCTGCAAACATAAACAAAATAGGTATACAAACTAAATAACTGGTATTATCTGGTCTAAAATTAATTAACCGACACAATTTAAAACCTTATAACATAACTGGCAATCTCAAAACTGTGATCAACACTCAGTAAACAAATTAGTCTGATCAAAATAAGCCGCCATTGTTGTCTAAAAGCCAATCAAGAGATGATTGAAATCTCCGCGTTGGCCGATATTAACGGACTAATAAAAATGTACAAGCAATATAACAGATTACGTATACAATTATCAGACTGACCGTTCGAGTTGTTACAAATTAAATGTTCACATTATCGGAATGCTTAGAATGTTTTACTCCTATTGCTTCTGCACGTTCCGAAAGTATAATTTGTACATACTTATAAGTATTTTTTGTCTTTTCAGGTAAGCAACACGAATAATAGAAAATAAAAATAAGGAAACAGGTGAGCTAAACACAAAGTTTGATAAAACAATAATTATATTTCAATGTCACGGGATAACTGCTTGCTTCTTTTAAATAATTTTCAGAACATTTACGATCTCTCACATTCCGGCGCTTTGGAACAGGTTGTTGTGGAAGTGGAACATGTCTCGCTGGTCCTCCGGCAGCGGCATGTTGTTGTTGATGAACACCGGCTCGTTGATCAGCTGGTAGTTCAACTGCTCCGCGTCAGTCGCTGGCCAACTGACTTGATTGTCGCAGAGAGGATGGCTGTCAAAACATAAAGTAGTTATTATTAAAGTGTATGAATAGATTACATGTCTTAACATTGTTTAACTGACCTGCATTGCATGAAGTTGACCACAAACGTTGTCATCCAGTACTTCATGAGATCGTCTCTTGTTCGAGGTGGAAAAGACCTTTCGTCAGCTCCCATGAAAGAGTTGGTACGAAATACGAAAGTCATATCCTCAACGTGGGCACTTCCTTCATAGTCCAGCATTAAGCCTAATTTAACAACGTTAAAGGTGCTGTCGAAAGAGAATTGGTATCTGTAAGCTGGGGCACCTCCCAGGAAAGCCCTCCATTCAGCTAGTTTCAGGGCAGGATATGTAAAGAACGTGTCTGAACAACATGGGATATATTTGTCTACAGTTACATTTCCCTGAAAATATCTATCCAACACGAGGCGGGACAAATCGATTGCCCTCGTGGGAGGCACGTTGTATGTTATATTTGGGGGCAAAACTATTGATGGGTTTTGCTCAATAAGTCTTACCATATCCAGGTAAGTAATTTTTCGTTTAAACGATTCGCACTCACGCAATGTAGTGCCTATTATCATCGGGAAGTCTTTTCCCCGTCCTTGTTTAATAAGATTTGCTGGATCGTCGTCCAAAATCCGTGTAACTCCAGGATATGCAGATTCGACAACAGGAGCGAACGAGATAACACCAGATTGCATTTGGACAATTCTATTAGCTTCCATAATCTTTTCGAGAGGCATTTGTACTAGTTGGTCGTGAATTTCATCCGAGTCTGTGGAGTTAATGCCTACGTAACCCAAAAACATTCGAGCTACTATTTCAGCGTATATGGGTGATGCAGTATAAAAACCTGCATTGGCTACGCCGCTCATCAGTACCAATCTGAAAAAAATATGATTAAAGTATTTAGCGGTTGCTTTCAATGATATAAGTACCTAGATGTTTTATTTGTGATTGGCATAATAATACCTCTTAAACAACCCTTTTGAGGCTTCCGACAGTGACACTAAATGCGCGTTGACTGCGCCACTGCTCTGTCCTCCCAGGGTGACGTTATCAGGGTCTCCTCCGAAAGCTCGCGCGTTCCTCTGGACCCATTTGAGAAGAGTGATAGCATCTCGCAGCCCATTGTTGCCAGGGATCTTCGTCGAATTAAGTGACAGATAACCAAACACGTTGATCCTGTATATGATTGAAAAAGAAATTATGTAACTATGAATAAATAGCACCAAACAACTCTAAGCACGATAATTGGAGCTGGCCTATATCGATATAGTGACACGATGGGGTGACTATGGATGAGTGTCTGTGTGTAAAGTTTTTGGTATTAATTTTTTTGATCAGTTTTATTTTAAAACTAACAACAAATATAAGGGCAAAATTTTCCTTCTTTAAGAACAAACATTTAACTCGATATTTAAAGTAAACTTGGGCAGCTATTTTGTTACTTGCCTGTAATTGAACGTGATGACAATAGCACCTTTGCTAACTAGATATTCGGGTCCGTTCAAGTCGGCGTTGCCTGAACCAGCTTGGAATCCGCCACCGTGAACAAAGACAAATATAGGCAGGCTAGTTTGGGATCTAGTTTTAGACCCAAACGAAGACTTATTCAGAGGAACGTGGACATTGGCATAGATACAGGATTCACTCATGCCTATCGGGTTTGCCAATCGCCCGTAGAACTCATCATACTGGGGGCAGATTGGGCCGTCTTCAGTCGCCACTAAAACATTCTTCCACTGACCCAATTTTTGAAGTTCCTGAAATTCAAGTTAACATTATTAATTTCAATTACGGGATAGTATAAATAGGTACTATTTATAAACAAATCAAGGAGGGTATTTCAAGTAACTTCCTTCATACACTGCAGAATTTTTACCATTACTAAAACAAATGTGTTATTTTTTTTCACGAACATTAAAGTATACAACATTACAGTATAACACCCATTCGATGTACAACATTATACAGTATAAAAGTAAAACTTATACAAAAAACTAAAATGAACTTATTAAACAATTTCAAAGTGAAAGTTAAAACAACATAATAACAATTAAAAGAAAAAGAACTAAACATCTACAATCCATTCCAATTGGGTAATGTACCAATGCATTAGTACATTTTATTACACAATATCAGTAAAATGCTTGTAAAATCCCTATTTGTCAATAGACTCACAAAACTTTAAACAATTTAGACAAACATGAATCCATTGCGAAAACAGGTCACAGTCCGGTGCTGATGTCAGTAGTTTATTGAGTAGTTTCAGAGCACGAACAAGTGGGGAGTTTTCATGAGAGACCGTACGAGCTGGAGGTTCAGCAAACAACTGATGTTTTCGCAGTCCAAGTTGCATTCTTGGCACTAACGGGATGAACAGTCTTACTATCTGAGAAACTATATCTGGACAATCTGATCCCACCAAAAACATTCAATGTAAAAAAAAGCCAAGTCTCTCTATGCAATTCTTCCATCGTAAAAAGTTTTGAGATCGCATAGGAGCCAAGTCCTGTTCAACTTAATTTGTAATAATAAATCAATATTTTGTGACTATATCAATAGTTTTGTTTACATTACAATAACAGTGACTTGGCCATGAGCACAAGTTAAAGGTCGTTTGCTCCTAGTAATTACGTGCAAGTACCGTTGAATTTATTTATGGACATGGTTTTGTAACTGATTGGAATTTAAGATCACTATGGACTAAACATGCGCCATAGTGCATGTGCAGTTCACTGATCTTGGATGATACAGACTGTCGGTTAAGATGTCCTGATATTATTTATTATTTACTTTCAACTCCTCCAAATATGCCGTTTTATATTTGTATCTTATTGTGCTCATGGCCAAGTCACTATTATTGTAATGTAAACAAAACTATTGATATAGTCACAAAATATTGATTTATTATTACAAATTAAGTTGAACAGGACTTGGCTCCTATGCGATCTCAAAACTTTTTACGATGGAAGAATTGCATAGAGAGACTTGGCTTTTTTTTACATTGAATGTTTTTGGTGGGATCTCATTTATTTTTTGTAGGTATCTTTCTTTTCTTTTAATAAATAAACAAAATTGCTATAAAAAAATATTTGCTTTTTGTACATAAACAAAGAACAAAGTTAACAATGCAGTCAAAATTCATATACCATGTTCTTGTAAAACCGCAAATATAAATTTGTTTCCTATTATTTACTAAGGTATATAATTTATTACCGTTTTTATAATTTTTCCTTTACATGTAGCTAAAAACCTATCTTGGTGCAAAATTTGAAGGTTCTAAGCTTGCTAGAAGTACCTTAGATTTTTGATGATCGGTCAGTGAGTGAGTCAGTGAGTGACAAAATGGCGTAACTTTGATCGCTCATAACTCGTAAACTATTGGTTCAAATTTCATGTAATTTTGAGGCTGAGCTTGTTTTAATACTTACTCTAGGTCATCGAAAACCTAAACCCCTAGCTTTGTCCGTATCGATGATACAGGGGGGGTGAAATAGCCGCGAAACGCTTCGAGAAAAGGATGGTACGGCCGTGCCCGTTTTGCTCGAGACTTGGCTGGGGCACTGCCGTGCCCCCAGATTTCCCCCTAAGAGCTTGACAAGCAAAGCTATAGTTGCGTCTGACTTGTAAAGAATTGAATCGCAACATTCTAAGTTAAAATTTTGTTGGATATAGGAACGGATAGTAACCAAATTGTTTTTTATAAAAAGAAGAAAGAATCTAAGAAATGCTTTTTGCACCTTCTCAAGAAGCGAGAAGTTATGGGAACGGGGACTAGATACGCGAGTGAAAACGCGGAGGAGCGCTACTGCTTAACTAAATAATAGCTGTACATACCTTTAACCTGAGCGCGCCGAGTGGCTGCTGCGCGTAGGGCACGCCCCTGAAGCTGGCGTACTGCACGTGCTCCTCCGCCGACCTGATGCGCCCGCACACCCAGCCTGACTCTAGCTGGACCCGCACCTCGCATTGTAATTTCTTGTCATTGTTCGGCAATAGAATTGAACTTACTAAAATATACGAAATGCACTTTATGATGGATAACAATGATATGAAAATTATATTTTTCTTTAATTTAAAGATCTAAATTAAGAACATAAAGATCTTGTATAAGTAGATATAGAATTTATTACAAATTAAAATTAATCTTACCGCCATAGAAACAAGACAAAAAGCCAATACAATATAAGTATGTCGCCAACATCTTTTTTGTCAGATTGTTTAATTATTTACCCATCGGTCCCATTATATACCGCCTATAATTTTATTCCGTTTAAACATTCAATCGCAAATATATGTCATTTCAACAAGGTCTCAACTTAGCTGAAAAGTATATTGTGTAACTGTATGACGACACGGTTCCATAAAGTATAATGTTGTACTTTACATATTTATACAAAATTATAACCATTAAAAACAGATACAACTTTGCTATTTTTCCATAAATCAATTAACTCAGGCTGGCACCTACTTCAAAACTTGGCCTACAACTTTCGTTTGGAAAACAAATAATTGCTAACATATGTTTTTCGAAATTCCCGATTAGATTAGATTTTTTAAGTCAATAGGAGTCCTTATTCCTGATTTCGACTTATAATGTTAATGCATGGACTAACTGCTCGTACGTGTCCCATATGTTATTGGAATCTTAAAAACTTTCGACATCTCATGTTTGCTTATTTTCTACACATTATATTTACTGCTCCAACACGATCCATAATTACATACTGCACCACGGTGTGAGAAAGAGTCACTGAAAAGACCTTTTTATGAATATTCAAAGTTAAGTATAATTACGTTTTCGATTTTTTTGCACACATGTAAAATCTACCATTTGATTGGTTAATCTATACTAATATTATAAAGCTGAAGAGTTTGTTTGTTTGTTTGTTTGTTTGGTTGAACGCGCTAATCTCAGGAACTACTGGTTAGAATTGAAAAAAACTTTTTGTGTTAGATAGTCCATTTATCGAGGAAGGCTTTAGGATATATAACATTACGCTGCGACTAATAGGAGCCAAGCAGCACTGAAAAATGTCACAAAAACGGGGAAAAATATTCATACTTGAAAGCTTCCGTTGCGTGCGCTGCGTAAACGGTTCGAGCTACCCAAAATATATGTATGAAAGAATTGTTCCTCTTTAAATTATCTAAAAAAATGTCTGCGACAGTATATGTCTATCTTTTAAGATTGACTCACTATAACCTTTTTTAAGGTAATCATTTGGTCGAAATTAATGCATTATTGCCAATTATTTGCTACAGAGTTTTATCAACATAATATTAACTAAAATTATCATTTACGCAGAAATACTTTTTTTTTAAACTTCTTAATCGCGGTCATAATAACAGAAATTGACGCGGACGAAGTCGCGGGGATCAGCTAGTCACAAATAAAAAACAACCTTTTAGTCCAGTCATTATAGTAAGTTCACCTTGGAATTCGAGATACCCAGCTGTAAGTCTGTAAATACTTGTATATTGACACCCTAAATGTTGTCTCAAAACCTACATATGGTAAGGTGTACGCAACTATTAAATTTCAAGGTCAAAGGCCACAAAAATCGTTTTTTTGCGCTTTTTTTGTAAATAGACTGTGTGAGTCCTCCCGTTTTCGGTTACTATAGGCATTCAACGACCTACCTGGGTTCGCAATCGGTTGAGTGTTTTCCAGGCAGGCCACTGCAGGACTCATTGTATATCGTATCAATAGTCGTATTTGGATGATCACTCAAAATACGTAAATAAAATCTTATTTACCAAACTATTCCGAATTACCTTTTAAAATTCTATCAGGGTCGCCATGCAATGTTGGAGGTTCCTTGAATGAAAGACATATGGATTCTTACGCTTGACGTAAAATTAACGAATTGTAATCGTAGCAATACAATATAGAGGAAGAAAGGCGCGCCCATACTATATCATGATAAGTTTTAATAATTTTATAATCAAACATCTGTAAGAACCGGATACAGCAAAGATTCCTCAGAATAGTCGCGTTGGTTTTCTCACATTCCGGCAATTTGGAACAGGTTGTTGTGGAAGTGGAACATGTCTCGCTGGTCCTCTGGCAGCGGCATGTTGTTGTTAATGAACACCGGCTCGTTGATCAGCTGGTAGTTCAACTGCTCCGCGTCAGTCGCTGGCCAACTGGCTTGACTTTCGCAAAGAGGATGGCTGTCAAAACAAAATGGTTATTACCATAAGTATATAAACGGAAGACATGTCTTAACCTGGTTCAAGAACTAACCTGCAACGCATGAAGTTTACCACAAAAGATGTCATCCAGTGCTTCATAAGGTCATCTCTGGTCCGCGGCGGAAAAGATCTTTCGTCAGCATCCATCATAGAGTTAGTCCGAAATATGAAAGTCATATCCTCAACATGGGCGCCTCCTCCTTCATAGTCTAGCATTAGAGCAAACTTCACGACGTTGAAGGTGCTGTCGAAATTGAACTGGTATCTGTAAACCGGTGCACCTCCCATGGAAGCCCTCCACTCCGACACTTTGATTGCAGGATATGTAAAGAACGAGTCTGAGCAGTACGGCAAATACTTGTCCACTGTCAAATTTCCATGGAAATACCTATCCGACACGATTTGAAATAGCTCGACCGCTTTCTTTGATGAAACAGAGTATGTTATATTTACGGGCAAAGCTATAGCAGGGTTCTCCTTAATAAGCCCCACTAAGTCCAAATATATAATCCTGTTTTTAAAATATTCACATTCAATCGATGTAGTGCCTATTATCATTGGGAGATCCTTTCCTCGTCCTTGTTTTATGAGATTCGCGGGATAGTCGTCCAAAATCCGCGTTACTCCAGAATGTTCAGGTTCAACAACAGGAGCGAAGGAGATGACTCCTGTCTTGAACTGCACGATCCTATTAGCTTCCATGATTTTCTCAAGAGGCATTTGTACGAGTTGGTCGTGGATTTCATCAGCGTCTGTAGAGTTAATGCCCACGTATCCTAAAAACATCTGAGCTACTGTGTCGGCGTATGAAGGTGAAGTTGTGTAGAAACCTCCATTGGCCAAGCCACTCATCAAAATTAATCTAAAAGCAGAGCAATATTTAAAAGTAATTTTTGTTTTTCCTTAAGAGTATTTTTAAGCAAAACAGAACTTAAATAATACAACCTCTTGAACAATCCCTTCGAAGTGTCAGAGAGTGACAGCAGATGGGCGGCGACAGAGCCACAGCTCTGTCCTCCCAGGGTGACGTTATCAGGGTCTCCTCCGAAAGCTCGAGCGTTCCTCTGGACCCATTTGAGGAGAGTGATAGCATCTCGCAGCCCGTTGTTGCCAGGTATCTTCGTCGAATTAAGTGACAGAAAACCAAACACGTTAAGCCTGAAATAAACAAAAATATGTGACGTCATAGTTTTGTCTAATTTAGAACATCAATTTGAATAAAAGGATTAAAGATATTATTATGAGTTTATGTATCATATATAAATAAAAACCCAGATAAGAATAATTTAATTTTAAGGTAGTAAATTCTTACCTGTAATTAAAAGTGATGACTATAACTCCTTTGCTCACTAAATATTCGGGCCCATGCATATCAGATCCGCTGGAACCGATTTGAAATCCACCGCCATGGATAAAGACAAGTATGGGAAGATTAATTTCAGTTTGATTTTTATATTTAAAGTTAGGGGAATTGAGAGGGACGTGGACATTGGCATAGATGCATGCCTCACTCATGCCTGCAGGCCTGGCCATGCGACCATATATCTCGTCATACTGCGGACAAATGGGACCCTCTTCTGTAGTTACCAGAATTTCACTCCATGGTTTTAGTGGTTGAAGTTCCTGCAAATAACAAACTTTTAGCTATCAGTACCTACTTTAATAAAAAATATTTAAATATTAAGGTTTGCGCCTGGGTAAGGTCGTCATTATAAATCGAAAATGTAAATATTTAACAAGTCTTCAACCTTAAACCTGAGCGCGCCGAGTGGCTGCTGCGCGTAGGGCACGCCCCTGAAGCTGGCGTACTGCACGTGCTCCTCCGCCGACCTGATGCGCCCGCACACCCAGCCTGACTCTAGCTGGGCCCGCACCTCGCACTGCAAGCTTTGGTCATTGTTAGGCAAAAGCGTAGTACTGACTGAAAAAGTATTATTTTTAAATGTAGTAGTTTTCTAATATTCAATTTTTTATCAAAATTTTTAATCAAATTTTTAATAAAATTTTTAATCAAAATTTTTAATCAAATTAATTTTTAACCAAAATGTTTATAGCAAAAGATAGTTCAACGTATTTGATCTCCTGCCACATTATATTATGCCGCATATTGTCAAATCCGTTTACACACTTATAATTCACATAAACTGGCAGAATTAGCGGCACAGAAACAAAACGGTTTGAGTTCGGCTCGAAGTTTGGTTTTCAACAATTAGTCCCTTCTATACGTCATCTCGTCCACTACTCCTTCCTTCCTGATAACATCTTTCATCCATTCCAACTATCACTTTTTCAAACTCCCTCTGACTGTTTCCGGTACATTGTCACATTTATCACCTATTTATGAATTTCTTGAGATGAGTCGGAAAGAGACGTTTGTCCAAAAAAAAATATAAAAAAGAAACCTTACCGTAACAAAGATATAACGCCAACAACCAAAAACTATTTACGTGTTTTACCATCTTAGTAGTTTAAAAATGTTTAACACAATTTCAGACATTACTACGTTATATACGCAATGATTTTATATTGAATCGCAAACATGGACTGCGGGCTTTTATATTCTATTTGTCGACGGTATTCACATACTATTGACATAAACTATACTAAGACTATGTAATGCTTCGCAAACGATTAAAAGATAATTACGAGTATCTATGTGTTCTTTGTCGGTTATTACTGTATATTATGTGTTTTGTCTCATTTGCGGACGTAGGTAGAAGCATTAGTCAAATACACTAAATATAGTTTAAAATAATATAAAATTCTGTGCACAGATTTATGCGGACTGTAACGCCATCTGCCGGTAGAGGCTTTGATATAAATCAAAGTTCGCGTGAACGTACTCCAGTGCTAGAATAAGGTGATTACTGCAAGATGGCGTTATTAAACAATTGACTCTCGGAGATGAAAAATTCAACCTTCAAAATTGTAAATATTACGCTGAGTATTGTTCGTTTGTCATGTAGTATTAGAGTTGCCATCATTACGGTCCTTTTTTCCTGTATCGTTGTTTCACATATCATTTTTTCTTCTTCATTGTATATGAGTGTGTGTGGACCTAAATTGTATTTAAGAAGTTTTAATTATAATAATATGGGAAATTATAAGTCTAGCCACAAAATTATTTATTGGACACGTGATTAAACTTCTAATTTTATAACTAAGCAACGGGAAAATGACATAGCCTCTAATAAAATAATTCGTATCTATTACAACGCCCACTAAATATTCTATAGAAAGCGTCAAGTAAAGATCATCAATTATTGTGACTTGTCCTTCTTATTTATGCATTGCCACCTAATTTACTAACTCGGCCTCGGATTTTACATCTCGTCACCATTTTACGTTTTACAGCTTCAACGCAATGTCTTCAAAAAAATATAATTCAAGCTTCTACAGAAAGCATAATTTATTATAACTTAGCATGTAAAATAATACATCATATTCTTTTATCGTGAAAATAGCCACTGCATGATTTGGCGCGAGTAGGTACCTACGCGAGACGAAAGAGACAGCGGCCCCGACTCCAAAAAATTGTTAAATTGTATTATAGGTTAATCGTAGTTTAGGTTAGGTTTATTCATATAGGTAGGTTACAGAATTATTTTTAACTTTTTTTAGTTAAAAAGTTAGAAGCTAAATAAATATATTTTTTGATGTCATTTAATAGTATTTTAGAAGTTTACTGTTAGAATGCATGCTACAAATTTAGATGCTAAAAAATAATCATTATGCTGAGTTGTATTTAGAGTCGTTTACATAGAAGATAACTAGTGGCTAAGATAGTATTATTTAGATGCTCGTTAATTGTGGCTGACTTAGTAATTTAGAAGGCAACATACATTTTTGGGGGCGAATAATGATATTAAAAAGAAGCCTGTTTAATTAGCACCCTAATAATATTGTAGATATTACTAAATTGAATCTTTATGACGCAGGTATTACTTAGCTCAAAACATGGCCCTAGAAGCTACTGTCTCGCATGTGCCATCGACTATAAAAAAGTATATAATGTTTGTTACAATACCGATAATACCGACTTCGATTTTTTAGTGGCACATTTTTTTTATTTTTTATTTTAAGCTTTCTTATTCACTTATTTCTTTGTCGGACATAATTGATTTCTTCGTTTGTTTTCACTTGTTCCTTATATTTTGACGTTAAGCAAAAGCAAGAGAGATTGTTAAAGGATTAACTTTAGGAACATAATATTCGGTGTGTTTCTGAAAAGTCCAACCGGTGTGTAAAATATGGTAATAAGATTTCAGGCATATCGTTAATGCTTAATTAGATTTTAACGATAAGTCAAAGTTAATTCTCAAAGGGACAGGAATTAAGTAAATCATATTTCGGTAACGTAACTATATTTAAATGTCATGTCATGGTGGCTGATGCATAGATAAACTAATCTCACCTTTAAATTAATACTCAAACATAAATCACATGTTGTAATTGGTTTTCTCACATTCCGTCGCTTTGGAACAGGTTGTTGTGGAAGTGGAACATGTCTCGCTGGTCCTCCGGCAGCGGCATGTTGTAGTTGATGAACACCGGCTCGTTGATCAGCTGGTAGTTCAACAGCTCCGCGTCAGTCGCTGGCCAACTGCCTTGATTGTCGCAAAGAGGATGGCTGTCGAAACAAAATGGTTATTACCATAAATATATGAACGGAAGACATGTCTTAACCTGGTTCAAGAACTAACCTGCAACGCATGAAGTTTACCACAAAAGATGTCATCCAGTGCTTCATAAGGTCATCTCTGGTCCGCGGCGGAAAAGATCTTTCGTCAGCATCCATCATAGAGTTAGTCCGAAATATGAAAGTCATATCCTCAACATGGGCGCCTCCTCCTTCATAGTCTAGCATTAGAGCAAACTTCACGACGTTGAAGGTGCTGTCGAAATTGAACTGGTATCTGTAAACCGGTGCACCTCCCATGGAAGCCCTCCACTCCGACACTTTGATTGCAGGATATGTAAAGAACGAGTCTGAGCAGTATGGCAATACTTGTCCACTGTCAAATTTCCATGGAAATACCTATCCGACACGATTTGAAATAGCTCGACCGCTTTCTTTGATGAAACAGAGTATGTTATATTTACGGGCAAAGCTATAGCAGGGTTCTCCTTAATGAGCCCCAGTAAGTCCAAATATATAATCCTGTTTTTACCCGACTGCCAAGAAGGGTTATGTTTTTCACGCGTATCTTGTATGTATGTGTGTAATATTCTTTATTACCTCATATCTTCGAAACGGCCGAATGGATTTCGATAATTAGGGTATCGTTGAATTCGTATCGATTACCCAAGTGTTCTTAGATATGTCACGTCAAACAAAAACCATGTGTGGTGATCACATACTTTAATAAAAAATAATTTAATAATCAATACACAATCAATCAATGAGAAACATAATTGACTGTCACAGTCGGGACCCATTAAATAAGCTAGACTAAAATCATTCATTATGGGTCCCGACTGTGACAGTCAATTATGTTTCTCATTGATTGATTGTGTATTGATTATTAAATTATTTTTTATTAAAGTATGTGATCACCACACATCTTTTCGGTAGATTGTTCAAGATATTTGCACATCTGTTACTTTATATACCAATTATAATTTTATTCAGTTCGCGCATGGGATTCAAATTATATGACGTACGAACATTGCCTTATAGGTGTTTTGTTTTCAAAAATATATCATTTCAATGTTACGGGCAATTTGAGAAATGGTCTCTCCTTATAATGCCCGGTCTATCTACGTAACGCCCGTATCAATTTGGAGTGTTAACCCAATTTGCTCGGTCAATATGAATAATGGCTACCCTGTTATGTATCAAATAATTAAACAGACGAAGTGTAGTGTAGATAACGTTAAGTTCAATAAGTGTATGCAAATTAATTACTTATATAATACTTATCGCAAGATGCAGAAGAAAGCAGAGTATATTATATAATAATATATTATCGTAAGGTGTAAAAAAACATTTGCTCCTATTGCCTGAAAGGTAGGAAAATATTGATACTGCCCGGTTCAATTAATGAATTCTTGCTATCTTAACACTTGTTTTTTTTTAAAGACCACATTTAATACCTACTATCATTTATTTATTTTATAAGGTACAAGATACATCTTAGGAAGTTTGTCTGATGGATCATAATAAAATGTTAGATAGTATTTAATCTCTAGCTTATTTAAATCCTTTAATATATTTAATATTATATAATGTTACAATTTATTGGGCCGCTCTTAATAAAATTATCAATTGAAGTGTCGCCGTTCTTTCAATCATTATACATGAAGACCGGTCGATATGAACACTGGCCAGTTAATCAAGTTGCCCGCAACATCACTACACTTACAAATTATTGCACGATGCAAGTTTCTAGAAGTTATGTGTATATTTTTCGCATTTTCTCACATTAAAATACTGTGTACACAAATTTGACCGGGAAGCGATTTGTTAAATTAATTGCTGTTTCTACTCAAGGCCAAATGTTCTTTTCAGAAATTGTTTTTTGTATTTTAAATGTTTACTTATTTTTTATTTAATTTGTTTCAGGTAAGAAAAGTTGCAGGAAGGTAAATGTTGATAGCATAAAACATATTTCAGCGGTTTGTTACGATGCTGCTATATTAAATATTTGAGTAAGTGTTTCGACTCTCTTCAAATTAGTAAATAGTTGCATAACTAAGTCACTTGATGTCAATTTCCTTGTGAGGTCTTTGGGTATTGTAACTACTACTACATTTTGTATGAAAATATTTCTTTTTTGGATTAATGAGATATTCTTTTATTCAATATCTTAATATTTTCGTTTGAGTGCCAGGTTAGAACCAGCAAAAAAAAAAACTTTACATAAAGTAAAATGTTTATTTAATTTTGTCTTTTCTTTATAAAACTTATGCTGTTTTATATGAACTTTCTTTGATGAAATATTCCTTCGCTATGATGGAAGCAATTCACTTGTTACTCTCACTGAAGAATTTCTGAAACACAAAAATTATTCCATGTAATGGGGGTACATTTTATTTATAACTTTTCATCGGATTTAGAAGTGGCTTCATATAGTAGTCTGTTATGTTTCACTAATTTGATTTTGAATAAAACATATTTTAACTCAAGATTTCTAAATGGTTCACAACTAAATATAAATAAATGAGCTGTTAAAAAACAAATGTTGGTATAAATACTGAAGTTACCTGGCAATCTCTTCGATCCTGTCGAAAAACTGAATCATGTCTTTCTGGTCGTGCATTGGTGCCCTCTGATGAGACACTACGGGATCGTTTATGTCTAGGTAGTTCAGGTACTGAGCATGAAGAGGACGCCAGCCTGTCTCCGCACCACAGGTTGGGTCACTACAAAAACATAAATATTTTTAGACAGCACAAAGATGCGTGTGTAAAATGACGTTAGATATCTGCTTCTAATTCCAATTTTATACCTTTATGCTACGCTAAAAAGCCAAGATTAAAAAAAAACTCATGACGCGATGTTTGCTAAACCTATTATTAAGTAAGATATTTAAGGATAAAAGACAAACGTACTTGCATCTTATAAAATTGATCACAACTGTTGTCATCAACTCCTGCATGAGGTTATCTCTGTAGCTCCGTGAAGAAGACTTTCCGCCGCTTAGAATAGCATTCTCCTTTAAAACAAACGTCTGGTCTTCGACGTGAGCAGTGCCTTTATACTGCAACCGGAGTCCTGCCTTTATTACACTATAATCACTCACGTACGAGAATTGGTACAAGTACAAGGGAGCTGCTTTCATCTCATCCCTCAACTGTCCCAGCTTGAACGAAGGGTATTCAAAAAGTGTATCTCTGCATACTTGTAAATAATCATCTATGTTTGGCTTGTCATGGAAGTATCTCGTAATAACTTTCTGAGCTAGTTGCAGGGCCACATTTGGTAGTGTAGAAAAAGATATTCTTTGCGGCAAAATAAGAAGAGGATTTTCTTTAATACGGGTGATAATCTTTAAGTATTCTAGTCTTCGCTTAAAGAACTCACACTCTTGATCAGCGAAGCCTACAAGAAAGGGAAGCTCTTTTCCTCTACCTCGTATTATCAGATTAGTTGGAGTGTCATCTAGAATCCTCGTGACTCCTGGGTATTCTGGTTCCACTACAGGTGCAAAAGAGACCAACCCTGAATCGTATTGGTAGAGAGTGTTCGCTCTGAGAATATCCTCTAGCGGCGTTTTAACTAGCTCGTCGTGGATGTCATCGGGGTTTGTAGCATTTATGCCCAAATATGCTAAAAATGCGCTGGCAGCCAGGTTGGCATATATCGGTGAGCTTGTAAAAAACGAAGGTATCGCCGTACCGCTCATCAAAATTACTCTAAAACAAATGCAAATTAAACATACATAGTGAGACATGTTATGTATACTAAAATTAGAAGGTATATTAGTATTCGATTGAAACAGGCTGCAGTTAGAAGAGAGATGATAAGTTATTAAAATCCAGGTCCTACCTTTTAAAGAGTCCCTTAGCAGCATTCGAGAGGGACAGTAAATGAACGCACGTCGCGCCTGCGCTCTGTCCGGCCAGCGTCACCTCGTCGGGGTCTCCTCCGAAGGCTTTCGCGTTCTTCTGCACCCAACGCAACAACGTCACCTGGTCTCGAAGACCGTTGTTGCCCGGAATTTTTGGATTGTTTAGAGAAAGAAACCCGAATACATTTAGTCTGAAAATGTATTTTTAATTAAATATCATTATATGTCAAGTATTTTTGTCATAATTACTTTTAGTCACCTGTAGTTAAAAGTAATAACAATAATTCCTTTGCTGACAAGATATTCCGGTCCGTGAAGATCCGTGTCACTTGATCCTGCTTGGAAACCTCCGCCATGAACAAACACAAATATAGGAAACCCATTCTTAGGTTCCTGTTCTTTGTCATCTGAGTAGTTACTATGATAAAGTCTTTGAGACTCAGAGAGGGCTGCCAAGGGTACATGGATGTTGGCATAGATGCAGGCTTCGCTCATGCCCCTGTGTGGGGTGACCAGGTGTTCGTATATCTCATCGTGTTGAGGACATATGGGTCCTTCCTCTGTGGCATCCAGAAGATGTGGCCAAGGTCTTGCTGGTTGTAGTTCCTAAAATTTATAACGTAGGTTGTTTTATATTTAGATAGTTCCACTTAAATCCGAACAGATCGAGTGTCACGGTCTTGTATTTCCGGATATTGTACCTTAAACCTTAGACGACCTAGCGGTTGCTGAGCGTACGGCACCCCTCGGAAGCTGGCGTACTGGCCGTCCTCTGCTGGTCTGAGCAGACCACACACCCAGCCCGAGTCGATGCGCAGGCGTACGTTGCATCTGAGCTCCTCAGATGTTTCTACGACTACTAGAAATACATTTATTGATATGTATTTGTATTTATCTGTGGTTGTCTAAAGTTTGATGTTCAATAGCGGGTCTGTGTTTTTTTGGTTGGAAAGGTAATCTTTCAACGAAACTCAAAATTAATGAGGAAATGCTCAATTGTGTCCATCTAAGTATCTGTTACACACAAATATTTTAAAATATTTGTTATTTACTCTTAAATTTTTTTAAATGTCGTTTGATTTATCTGTAATTTTTTAATAAATAATTTCATAGCTACTTACCGCAACATAAGATGCTCACGAGAACCACCGTCAAATGATTGCGTATCATTATCTGTTGCACTAATTACACTTAATAACAATAACGTAAGCAAATACGCGTACTGAGATCTCGGCAATACTCATTTGAAGTCGACGATGCCAAGATTTTAATCTTATAGCATATCTTGGTAGCTGATCCTTTAAACACCTCAACTCTATTTTTCTTGTTGATGTAATACAGTTCTTCGTATTTGTCTGGTGTGTTTAACAACGATATACGGCTTTCATTTGAAGAATTGTGATTATTTGCCTGGTAGGATGTTCTAATGGCCAGAATCCGGCCAAGATTAGTGTTCCAAGGCATTACCTACTTCGTAAAGTACCCATTACCTAACTAATTAAATTTTAAGTAGTTTTATCTAATTAACATGTTAACGTTTTGCTACTAATACATACAATGCATACATATACAATAAGTCACGCCAACATCTACTATACGGCGTGCTGCGGTTTCGATCTCCTCATGAGACCAGGATTTATGCGAGCGTTTTTCGTGCATGAGACTTGTAAGTTTGAGAAACCTTTGCATTGATATATAAAAAGCGCCTTAGTGAGAAAGTTATTTTTCTTTTCTATTCAATTAAGTCATTGTAATTTAGGGTTTTCGCATATTATAGAAGCACAGAACCATCACTGCAACAGCACAGCGCGGCCTTGCTGCTATTACTAATTCCGTATCATTTATAACCCAATTTAATATTCCTTAATTGAAAGTGACTACTTTAATTGAGTAATATCCAAATGGGTAGTTGTTAACCCTCATATCAGGAATAAAAATAATTGCTTTCGCGTGTGCTTCTTATTCTTTTCGTGTGGATTTTCATATTTTTTTATAAAACATAGGCCTAGTATGTTGCGTGCGTTCAAACTGCATGATTTCAGGCCATTACTTCAATTTAAATATAAATTGATTGTTTCCGTTATTGAAGTGTAAAGGCTTACAATGTAAAATAAATAATGTATTATGAATAAACTACATTTTTATTCAGTTAGCAATGCGATTTCTCGTGTAATAGTACTTCTCGTAGATGTCGTCCCACATGCGCATGACTTTAGAGTGAGGGTAGTCGATCATCTTTATGTCTGCTCCAATGTCTAGAAGACGATAGAGCCCGGGTCTGGAGAGCTCCCACGACACGTCACTCTGATGAGATGGATTTCTGAAAATCAATTTACAGCTGTTATGTTTTAGCCTCTCAATTTTTTACACACCCTACCCCTCTTAGTGACCGCTTCAAACGGTTGACGTTATATGCTGGTCCATGTATCCTGATCACTGGGTAACTGTTCGAGTAGTCCTTGTATGGCTCCCATTCAATAATAATTAAACGTCAACTAATGCCATTCCAAACGCAAAAAAAAAGTATGTCAACTTACAAGTGCTGAACAAAATTCGTCCAAAGTTTAATTAGCCGTCGTTGCATAACCCCATCCTCCCCTTCAAGATTGCCATCATAGAACAGATAGGCCAGCTCATCGGAATGCGCTGCGCCCTTCTTCTGCAGGCCAGGCTCGGGCTGGACCCCGACCTCGCCGGAGTACGAGAACTGGTAGTAGAAAACAGGAGCCGTCGACACGTGGAGGTGGACACTTCGGTGTATGTGACTGATGAAGTACGCGTCCCTAGTAATTGAATTTTTATAATTTAACTTCAAACATTCTAACCGTTTTAATGTAGTTACATGCTGGATAATTTTATAAAAAATATATACTGTGCATTATTTCTTATTCAATATTACGAGTTATTATATTCGCATAATGCAATATGGTCTTTACCTGTGATAAGCTAAAACTGCAGCCATAGTAGAATTTCCCTTAAAGTAAATATCTTTGATCTGTCTTCCAATTTGCTTCCGTTCTCTGTTATTAAAAAACTTTAGTTCATCTGGTAATAAAAAGCTTAAATCACCAGACATCCTTCTGAGAACATTTCCTTCTCTCAAAATAGGTGCGAACACATAAGCTTCATTGTCGTTATATCCGATGATCATGGGTACAGAATTACCTTTCTTGTTCAACAATAAGTCGTACGGTGCCTCAGACAAGAGCCTTTCTTCTTTCTTTAGCGGACTTTCAATACACAACCCAAAAGCAAAATATGGCACGTCGAGTTTATTAGAATTAGCCACTAAATCATCTATTTGTGACTCCAGTAATGATTTCATAAGATCGTCAGCGTCGTCAGCAATATTAGTTGCTATTCTCAGAGCCTTCGCTCGTTCTTCCGCATCGTAGTTAAATGCCCAAGGAGAGAGAGCGCTCCCGCTCTGCAATATAGCTCCGTGGTAGAGCCCGTTAGCCATGGAAGATAGTACCACTGCCTCTACCATGGCGGCGCCAAAGCTCTGACCAGCGAGGACCACTTTATCCGGATTTCCCTTAAAGGCGACAATATTATCGCGCACCCATCGCAAAGCCAGCACCACATCCTTCACGCCGGCGTTTCCAGGAACTTTCTCGTCGCCCATACATAAAAACCCCACGGGCCCCTGTCTGGTGACAAACGTTACATAATAATACCAAGAGTCTGTTGCCCAAAATCGGTCTTGGTCTTGTTCTTGCATTTTTGCAACACCAAGACCGCCTAATTTTAGCAAGACCAAGACCAAGACTGACTGTGCAAGATTTAAGCAAGAACAAGACCAAGCCTGCGAGACTCTTGCGTCTTGCGTCTTGCAATTAGGACTTTCTTTTAAATATACTTGGTATAAAAATATGTTTTACAAGCAATCATATTTTTTTTTAAAACAATCACGTTTTTCACAGTAGACCCCTTCGAGTGTCGGCTTGTCGGAGTAAGCCCCCAACACTAACGCGCGCCGCACCAACGATTCGGCACTGACCGCTTAGGTCGTGGGTTCAAACCCCAACCGGTGTCAGTTGTTTTTTTTAATTTCTCATGAAACATTTATTAATTTATAGTTGGTCTTTACCATGGCAATGTTAATTCGAGCTCAAAATGCAACTACTCTGTTGCGTTGTTCTAATATCTAAAGTAACGTTTAATAAATAGCGACAAGCTAATAGGTAATTGCAAGACTTACGAGACTCTTGCTGCAAGACCAAGACTGGGAGTGCAATACCAAGACCAAGACCAGGTGTATTGATGCAAGACCAAGACCAAGACTGGCCAAGTCTCGTCTTGTTCTTGCATTTGGCAACACTAACCAAGACACATTGCGCAGAAAATTTTGTAATGTTAATAATGAAAAAACTTGACAGTATAGGAAGGTACTTTTATTACCGCAATAAGTATTTCGCAATAGAACAATGACTCATTATTTATTTGATAAATAGTTCTACAGCGTAATGATTTGTATTTTTATTGCTTAATATATTAGGTAAGTACTATGAAGGTTGTTTTTTTTTCTCGTAGCAACTTATTTACATTTCTTTATGTTCGAGTAACAGATGAAACCATGGCGCGATCTTAAAACGACTAATTTATCCTAACTAGAAAGTTCCACTTTTTGGTCCCTAGATGGCGGTGTCGTCGAATTAGATCGCGCTATGGTTTCGTTACACGAGTATCTATAAGTAAGTTGTCAAATGTTTGTTTTGTTGAGCGTTTTGCAAGCGACAGCAGCGCCCCTATTGTGATTACTTATAATTAATTAAATTCAGTGGACTGTAATCCAATAGTATCATTTGATATCCTCTCCTAGTCGACCTGAGTTTGTACATGGTCCTTCGAGCCGGATTAGGTCGCGAGTGTTTTTTGGTAGTCACCGGTGGTGGTAGTGATTACCACCCTTCGCGGCATTACTGGGCAGTGGATCGCTGTCCAGAGCAGCCCCTTCAACGGGCACCAAGTGAGGAGTGCTCAAGAGTTGGAGGTGGAACCGGGTGGAGCTGGGAGCTGGCGCAGCGCAGCCAGATCTTGAAGCAGCATCCGGAGGAGTCGCAAGGGAGGAAGTGTATGCAGTGGTTGTGAGTTAAGTGAGAAAATAATATCGTGAGTACAATTTTCAACCTTATTATAAAGAAGAAAATAACTTTGAAGTAATTTACAGTTTGAACTTTAAACTCAGTCAACTAAATAAACTTTGTCATTTGTAATGCTTATTTAGACTTGTGCTAATTTTAAGTAAATGTGGTTGAAACGGGGAACCTATGCCCGATTTTGGTCAGATTTTAAAGTGTAAAACACTTGTAAAATTTTATGCAATTTCTGGGACTTAGTGTGAATAACATTGTGTGACCGGTCGTCAAAGTTTCAAAGTGTTTAGTGGACATTAATGTATAATAGAGTTTAAGTATATTACGATTGTTAATTCTTGTTATTCCATTTACTGTTGTTTGTTTATTGATTGTATTGTACCAAGATGGAAGCACTAAACGATCTTCAGGATGACATCAGGTCTAAAATAGTCAAAGCCAGGACGAACTTCAAGAAATCACCTAAAGATCGTCTTACTGCGTCCTACATTGAGACACGTTTAGAAAATTTAGAGCAACAGTGGCTGATGTTTTATAATACACATGTAAGAATAATTAGTGAAATTAAAAAGTCGGAACTATCTAGTTCTGCTTATCACAAAGATTGTGTATATGATGAGGTTGAAGAGATGTACGTAAATTTCAAAAGCGATCTCAAAGAAATGTTGTCAAAGTCAAAAAGTTCTGTTATTGTACAAGTTAGTTCAGAAAGCGGTAGTAAACAGACTTCCAATTTTAAACTACCGGAAGTTAAAATTCCTATGTTTACAGGTAAATATTTAGAATGGCAGACATTTCGAGATCTATTTGTAGGATTAATACACAACAACAAAGGTTTGGACGATGCGCAAAAGATGTATTACCTTAAGGGATACTTAACGGGAGAAGCAGAGCACTTGTTAAGAAATGTTAGTGTCACATCTGATAATTACAAAGCAAGTTGGGAAAAGCTAGAATCAATGTTCAACAATAAAAGATTCTTATCCAACGGCATTTTAAAGCGTTTATTTAATCAAAGAGTCTTACTAGTAGAGTCAGCAGTTGATATTAAAAGGTTAATTAATACTACGACGGATTGTTTAGAATCGCTTAAGAACTTGGGGATAGATATTAATTCTTGGGACATACTAGTAATTCACATAATTAGTGCCAAATTGGATAAGGAGACGAGAAAGGCTTGGGAATTGAAAGTAGCTTCAGAAACCACTGAAAATTTGCCTACCTATCAGGAATTTAAGGAATTTTTAACTAGCCGATTTAGAGGCTTGGAAAGTCTTGATAGCAAGGTAGATAAAAATCCTAAAGGTTCCCAGTCCTTTCATGTTATGAAGGATAAAAATAATTTATTTTGCTCATTTTGCTCTGCTAACGACCACAAAATTGTATCGTGTCCGAAATTTTGTAAGGAGACGAATGAAAGCCGTCGAAACATCGTGGCAAATAAGAATCTTTGTTTTGTATGCCTAAATAGCAACCACTCTGCAAGATTTTGCAAAAACACTCTCAGGTGCCGCGTGTGTAAACGCCGCCACCATTCATTATTACACCCTACAGGTGTTTCTGGGTCGGATATTGGTGAGGGTAGTAGTGCTGCTCGCAAGGGAACGTCATCCAGTGCGAATGATGTTAAAGATGTGGCCGCGCAAGCGGAGGAAAATTCCGTAGTATCATGTCTTGCGACAGGAAAGAACAGGAAAACTGTTCTATTAACAACAGCTTTATTGAAGGCTGAGTCGAAGCATGGTACTTACCGTGTTGTTAGGGCGTTGCTGGATCAGGGTTCTCAGGGGTCATTTGTAACGGAATCTATGGTCCAGTATTTAGGTTTGAAGAAAATACCTTCAAAACACACGGTGTTGGGTGTGGGTGGACAGAAAAGTGCTACTTCAACGTCCATAGTAGTTGTCACGATTGCGTCCAGGGTTGATCCAGAGTTCCAACTGCAGGTCAAGGCTTATGTTCTGAAGTCAGTTACAGCCCTTCTTCCGTCTAGTAAGATAGCTAGGGTAGAATGGGTTGACTTACCTGATAGCGAATTGGCTGATCCAGAATATTTCAGGCCTAATAAAATAGATATTTTATTGGGTGCTGACGTCTATAGCCAAGTTATTCGGGACGGGGTGAAGAAGAACGCAAGTGGAACACTTCTGGCGCAGGGAACTGCATTAGGATGGATACTGTCGGGTGCTGTGGAAGTAGATACTGATTCTCAGATACACTCACAGAATATTACTGTAATGCACTCGCATGTTCAAGATGATGAAATGCTTAAAAAATTCTGGGAATTAGAGGCTGAACCATCTGGAACGAAAAAGATGCTTACGGAGGAGGAGAGAAAATGTGAACAGTTGTTTACAACTACCACTAAGCGTAATAAGGAGGGAAGGTATATCGTCAGATTACCATTACGTGATGCGGAGTTGATAGGCCAGCATGGTGAATCCAAAGCTATAGCTGAAAAAAGACTGATGGGGTTAGAAGTAAAATTAGCGAGAAATGAAAAATTAAAGCAAGGTTATAGAAAAGTCATAGATGAATACCTAGAATTAGAGCATATGGAAAGAGTAAAAAAGGATAATGGGAGTAATAAAAAGAGTATATATTTACCTCATCACGCGGTTGTCCGGGAAGACAGAGATACGACCAAGGTGCGAGTCGTATTTGATGCCTCCTGTAAGGGATCAAAAGGGTTGTCACTTAATGATCATTTATTAGTTGGTCCAACCTTGCAGGCAAAGCTGCGCCATATCATTATGCGCTGGAGGTCTCATCCAATATGTTTGGTGGCTGATATAATAAAAATGTACCGTCAAGTCTTGGTGGACAGGGAAGATACACTATTACAGCGTATTTTGTGGAGAGATAGCCCTGAAAAGAAAGTTGAAGACTATGAACTGATTACTGTGACTTTCGGTACAGCATCAGCACCATACTTGGCTGTTCGTGCTCTACACCAAGTAGCTTATGATGAGTGTCAAGATAATCCAGAGATAAAGAAAATCATTCTTAACGACTTCTATGTGGATGACTTAATGACCGGAGCTGAAAATATAGAAGAAGGGTTAAAATTATACAAAGGGATTAGTGATACTTTAAGTAAGGGTGGATTTAAGTTACAGAAGTGGA
Organism: Autographa pulchrina; assembly: GCA_905475315.1. Lineage (NCBI taxonomy): Eukaryota > Metazoa > Arthropoda > Insecta > Lepidoptera > Noctuidae > Autographa > Autographa pulchrina. The sequence continues at coordinate 793,219 of FR997782.1, forward strand.
TGAGCAGCAGTAAACAATTATTAAACGAAATAAGAAATGATAACGAATATAAGGATGAGGAATTAAAAATAAAAATGGTCAATATTACAAAAATTCTAGGACTCACCTGGAACTCGGGCGATGATGTCTTTCAATACTCGCTGAAGCTCCCGCCGCTAGCTGCACCTGTAACTAAAAGAAAAATTATCTCCGACATAACGCGTTTGTTTGACCCTCTGGGATGGTTAGCGCCCAGCATAATTGTAGCTAAAATAATTATACAGAAGCTGTGGTTAGCTGGATTGGAATGGGATCAACAGGTCCCAAGCAATTTGCTACAAGAATGGGATACTTACCATCACAGTTTGGCTTCTTTAGTTCAGATTAGAATCCCTCGATGGTTATACACTAGTTCTAGTAACGTAAAGGTAGAGCTACATGGATTTTCTGATGCATCTAAGCTAGCTTACTCAGCAGTTGTTTACCTGAGAGTGGTGGATAAGTTAGAAAAGGTTCACATTTCCCTAGTCACCGCCAAAACAAGGGTGGCACCCATAAAACAGGTGTCCATTCCTAGGCTGGAACTCTGCGGGGCGGTTCTTTTAACAAAACTTATAGCAGAAGTAGGAGAGGTTATGTCCATACCAAAGAGTGATTGGCATGCGTGGACTGACAGTGAAGTAGTTTTGGCCTGGTTAAACTGTCATCCATGTCGGTGGAAAACCTTTGTGGCCAATCGGGTCTCAGATATTTTAACCACATTGGATATGCATCATTGGGCTCATGTAACTTCTAAGGAGAATCCAGCAGATTGTGCCTCGCGCGGTATCTTGCCTTCAGAACTCAGTAGTACTGATTTGTGGTGGAATGGCCCAGACTTTTTAGATAAACAGACGATTGAGTATAGAAGACCCAAACATCTCGTTACTCGTTTAGAAGAAGTTAAAGTGCATACTACTACGTTTGACGAGAGTTTTTGGAATAGGTTTTCTTCGTTGGCGAGAATGATCCGAGTTTTATCTTATTGTCGCAGGTTCGTAAGTTATCAAAGGCGTAGCATAAAGTCAAAACACTTGTCCAAACAGGAATTAGATGAGACAACAGAGATATGTATAAGAAAGTGTCAAGACGAAGCATTTCCTAATGAATTAGAGGAACTAAAGAATGACAAAATAAGTAAGAAAAAAGGAATCTTACAGTCTTTAAATATATTTCTAGATTCTAAGGGACTTCTCAGAGTGGGAGGAAGGCTTGAAATGTCACAGTTAAGTTTTGATAGAGTGCATCCAATTTTAATCCCAAAGGAGTCTTTTCTTACTGAATTGTTGATAGCTGATGCTCATGCTAAAACTCTGCACGGTGGGCCGCAACTAATGATCACCTACTTGAGGGCCAAGTATTGGATTATTGGAGTGAAGCTCTTGGTTAAAAAATACGTAAGAAGCTGTGTGAAGTGTGCTCGTTATACGGCTAAATTGGGGACACAACTTATGGGACAATTGCCTTCGGCACGGGTAACACCGAATAAACCATTTTTGTGTAGCGGTGTGGATTATGCTGGTCCCATAAGTATTAGAGTCTCAAAGGGACGGGGAAACAAGTCGTATAAGGGATACATCGCCTTGTTCATTTGTATGGCCACCCGGGCTGTTCATTTGGAAGCCGTCAGCGACTTGAGCACAAGGGGTTTTCTGACTGCTTTCAAACGGTTTGTTGCTAGACGTGGTCGTTGCTCAGAATTGCATAGCGACAATGGCACTAATTTTGTGGGAGCTGCTAAGGAATTGTAGAAGACCAGGAAAAGTTAATTATTTTAACTTCGGGTCATTTTCTGGTTGGTGAGCCACTTGTTGTTCCACCAGATAGCAATTATGAAAGCTCAAATGTAAATACTTTACAACGATGGCAACTTCATCAGAGAATGACTCAGGATTTCTGGCGACGTTGGTCACATGACTATCTTCACCAATTTTTGCAGAGGCATAAATGGGCTTATAAAAACCCAGAACTTTCGATCGGTGAAGTGGTACTAGTGAAGGAGGATGATTTACCCCCCGGCAAGTGGTTGCTAGGTAGGATACAGGAAAAACATCCTGGCATTGACGGTATTACAAGGGTTGTATCTATAAGAACAAAATCATCTGTTATAAAAAGGGCAACTTCAAAAATATGCCTTTTGCCTGTAACTAAATAGTGTAGTTAATTAAGAACATAATGCTAATTCATTGTTATTTTATTTAAACTATGGGTTGTACATATTGCATATCTCACCAATGGCATATATGTTCGGTCCAGTATATTTAAAAATTCATTTGGTACGGTGGGCGGATGTGAAGGACATTAGGCAGTATGTCCTTGGTGGGCGGTATGTTCGAGTAACAGATGAAACCATGGCGCGATCTTAAAACGACTAATTTATCCTAACTAGAAAGTTCCACTTTTTGGTCCCTAGATGGCGGTGTCGTCGAATTAGATCGCGCTATGGTTTCGTTACACGAGTATCTATAAGTAAGTTGTCAAATGTTTGTTTTGTTGAGCGTTTTGCAAGCGACAGCAGCGCCCCTATTGTGATTACTTATAATTAATTAAATTCAGTGGACTGTAATCCAATAGTATCATTTGATATCCTCTCCTAGTCGACCTGAGTTTGTACACTTTTAAAGGAAAACATTTGGTCCGTTTGTAATTTTTATGTATCGAACAAACTCAGTAGTTGATGTATAAACAAAGTAATTTAAATATTTAACGAATTTTGACGGTTTATTCACGCGGTATTGTAGATCGCCTGACTACTCCATTATATACGTATTATACAAATCAACTACTTCTATCTACCGGCCCGTCTGCTGAGTCAGGCCTTTCCTCTAGACAAAACGGCTTAGTATGTGGTCTTCATCCTTGAGCCGAATGCGTATTTTCATACTTCTGTGCTAATAAGATCTTCCAACAAACCTATGATGTACGACCACAACAATGATCCCCTCTTGCACCATCTTGCCGGGGTGGTAGGGGCCGCTGCCGCCGGTCACCCACACCAGCACCGGCCAGTTGACTCCCACCGCTGACGGGGCGTGCACGTCCAGAAGCAAGCAGTCTGCAGCTTCCGAGGTCGATGTACAGGTCGTCGTTCTAGACTCCCTGATGCCGGGCCAGAGGGGTGCTATGCCAGCCCTCTGGAATTCATGATTCATTATATTATTGCCAGGGTTATAGCAATGTGTCGCAGCGTGTCACAATGAAGTGCGTTAACACTCGGCACGATAATTATAATTCAGAGTCAGTTCAATTCATTTGTAACTATGCTCCGCGGTAAGTGTGAGCAGAAATATAGTAATATAGTCAGAGTTGGACGGGCCTGTTGGTCTATTGGTTAGTGACCCTGACTGCTATACCGGAGGTCGTGGGTTCGATTCCCACCCAGGACAAATGTTTGTGTGATGAGCACGATCATTTGTTCTGGTTGTCTGGGTGTAATTTATCTATAATATGTATGTATTTAGAAATATATAAGTATGTTTATCAGTTGTCTGGTTACCATAACACAAGCTCTGCTTAGCTTGGGATCAGATAACCGTGTGTGAGTTGTCCCGGAATATTAAAAAAATATATATATATTAGAGTTTGGTAAAAAATTACTAAAGTCTTATAACTCCTCTAATTCTAGACACCCGATCGTCCATACTTTCTGGGCCATATATACTAGTAGATATATTTAGCTGATAAGCATTTGTCCAAACCTTAAAAAGGGATATATTTGTGAGTATTTGATGAGAAATTAACAAAAACGTCATAGGCATTATCTAGTCTTCTGTAAACTACTTTCATGTTTACGTTCAACCTCTTTGTATAACTAGGTTAAGAATGAATTCTAAAAACACTTAAATGTGAAAATCATTAACAAACTCACCGTAAACCGGCCTGTCGTGCTAGTTATGTTGGCATAGGGTATCCCTGTGTAGGACACGTGCCCGTCCCTCGCGACCCCGCGCAGCAGGCCCTGCGCGATGCTGAGCACGTGCTGTCTCGTCACCATCACCAAGTGCAAGAACGTCACCACTTTCAAACTTAACATTACTTGAGGAAAGAGATAATTTTATAATTTGCCCAGAAAATATATTTTTTTTGGCAAGAAATATTACTGCTTCTTTTTTCGCAGGTCTTTTGAAGTTAATTTCAATACTTATACTACTCCTCTTGAATTATTTGTGTACTTCTATAAGTAGTGTTTGTACTTCAAAAGTGATACAACTATCTGCAATTTTATATCAAGCAGTTGCTCTAACTTAATACTGTATGGTCTCTGGCCACAGTTGCACTAAACAGTATCAGTTTCAGTCGCTGTTGTCTGCACCAATGGTTCTGCTAAGGGTCTGTGCTTATTATAGCGACTAGTATTTGTGCCACGCTATGATATTTTTTCGTTTGAACATGCATAAACAACGTGTATGCAAACAATTAGTTTTGATTTTAATTAGCTAGATTATTACATCTTTAAAAAATCTACCTTTATGCAAATTAAGTGGTCTAACCACTTGGACGCTTAACGCTTTTGTCTAAAACTATTTGTATGTATTAGGTAAATAAATAATATAAATTGGAAAAGATTATTTTTTCTATCCCTTGCAAATCCTAATTTATCGTCAGTTGTTCTTCGGGTAACAGAAAAGGAATATTTGATTTATAACGTTTTCATCTAAACAAAATAACGTTGGGCAGAAACCTTAAACATCCCAAATGGTCATGCAATAGCAATGAATAGAAATAAAATGTCCACATCCGTTGAATTATTTTATTTAAAACATTCAATATAACGCCACACGATCGCTAGCATTGTACTCGACTCCGTCATTGTGCGGGAATGTAAAAATGACATTAGAAAGTGTAATATTTACAAACGCAATGAACTTAACTATGTATACTCAAATAATAATACGTTACATCAGTCGCTTAATTACGCATCTAGGATTCCTAGTTCACGAGGCACGTGTCTAACTAAATACAACGCAATGGAAAGAATAACTACACCGGTTTAAAGTCATCTAAGAATTTGAAAATACATAAAAGAAGTAATTATTGATACGACTATCTTAATTTCATATAACAATCAAAATGTTATAACCAACAAAATGTTAAAGATGGTTCTAGTTGTATTCCCATAACTACTAACATTGCTCAGTGCTGCGTGAACTGAAGAATTCCATACAAACTATATTACTTAAAATATCTTAAAAGTTAAAATTGTTGTGGGCGGACTTAAATTTTGTGGAGCCTGAAGCTCTCTTTAGGAATCTTCTTTTACCATTATTTCAAATCCAAGTTAGGCCATCAAAGACTTAACTGCATACAATATTAATAACTAAAAATCTCGCAAAAATTCAACTAAAACTAGCTTAAAGAACTAAGTCCCATAGTTACTCATATTTGCTTCAGTGCGGTAAAAACATAAACTCATAAACACACGTGTTGGTAATAGTAGATCTAAACATATTCTAAACAACACAACCTTACCTCAATCTGCAAGATAACTGTTCAAGATTTTAAGTTTTAAGTATAAAGGCCCTTTTATCATATCCAAATTCGTTTCGAACAGTTATGTTGTTTTCAATTATTAAATCAAAATATTCTTCTCTTAACTTGATTATTATACAATGTTCAACATACACTTTTGCATATCAATCATTTACATTGAAGATTTTAGTCCGAGCCAAGTCTGAAAAATCAGAACCAAAGTTGGCAAGAAATAACATCAGTTATGGACTAGAGTTGGACAATCCGAACTTATAAATAAATTATGATAAATCACTTAAGTAAATGTATGAAACGCATCCACATTCCGAACTGTCTGTGTTCCCGTGATCAGAAACATACTTACAACCAAAACCATTTGCCCTCAGGACTCAAGCCACTGTTCACAATTTCTGCCACTGTCAAGTATTTTACATCCACCGCTGTCGCCTGGTCATTTATTTCACGCCGGTCTTTCCATTTAAACTGTCGAAGAATTTGATGATCTCCTGCTGTCTAGGCGAGAGCTCCTTGATCTGGTAGACCGTAGGAGATTCTATGTCTTCGTATTGACTTCCAGTCTCTGCCGGCCACAGGGAGTTCTCGTCATCGCAGATTGGTTTGCTGTAATTAAAATAATCATTATTTTACATTAATTTAGAAACTGCTTTGCTACCAAAAATATTTGATAAATATAAGTTGAAGCTTTAGATTATGTAGAGTCTTTGAATCGAACGGCACAGTGAATAACTGATTAAACTGTTAGCAAAAAATAATTACCTGCAAGTCATGAAGTTAACTACGAAATCAGTCATCAAGTTCTTCATATCCATATCGTTAGGTGTGGGTGGTATGGAGCCTGGCGTGCCCACTACTGAGTTCACTTTGAACACATAAGTGAGGTCCTCAATGTGGCCGACTCCCTTGTAGTTAGCGCCCATCTCTTGCTTCACCACGCTGCTCGGGCTTTCGTACGAGAACTGGTACAGGTACACGGGAGCTCCGCCGACCGCCGCCCGTTCCTCCGTCAACTTTAGCGCAGCATACTCGTAGAAGCCATCCGAACAAGACTGGATGAAGTTGTCGATGTTTATTGTACCATTGTAGTACTTCCTATCCAGTTTCTTCGACAGGTCGATGAGTAACTCTGGGGGAGTCATGAACAGAGTTTTAGGTGGCACAATGGTCGCTGGTTGCTGTTTGATTTTTTCGACAAGGTCGATACTCTCCAAGCGGTTGCGGAAGGTTTCGCATTCATTGCTTGTATATCCGATCAATAGTGGGATGTCTTTGGCACGTCCTTTGGCTACCAGGACGTCTGGGTAGCCGTCCACTATGGTCTCGACTCCGGGCAGCGGCGACTCCACTGTGGGCGTGAAGGTGGTGAGGCCGATGTTCTCGAGCAGGATGCTGTTGGCCTCGCACAGCTTCTCGGCGGGCAGCTCGGTGAGCTGGCGTTGGATGTCCTCGGGGTCTGTGGCGGCGATGCCCAGTACCGTCAGCAGCTGCTTGGAGACAAACTGCGCGAACATCGGCGATGGACTGTAGAATCCGCTCGTTGCGGTGCCACTCATTAATATTGCCCTGAAATTCGACGAAATGCATAATATTAGATTTTTATGAATTTCTGGATTACGTTATATGTCTGTATTTCTGGTCAATGACATGTATTAATTGAAGCAGGCCCTGCTTCAATTAATACATGTCATATTTATATATTTTGCTAACAGGCTAGGCAAAAACTACCAAAGACATTTATAAATAGAGTACTGTATTTAATATGTATAGAGGACCTTATTTTAAGACGTGAAAAATCGGTTAATTAGCTTCGAAACAATAGTAAACGCGTACCTTTTGAACAATCCTTTAGTAGCTTTGGACAGCACTAATAGATGCGCGGCGGCGCCGCCTGCGCTGTGGCCCGCTATCGTGACGTCATCGGGGTCTCCGCCGAAGGCCTCCGCGTTCCTCTTCACCCAGCGCAGCAGCGTCACCATGTCCCGGAGACCAGCGTTACCAGGGATCTCAGTTGTGTTCAGAGACAGGAAGCCAAACACATTTAATCTGAAATGATAATTTAATTAATCAGTAACTATTACATTCGAGGATAATATAGCTCGAGATTTATAGTGTTGTGTGATTTTGTGCTCAATATTAGCAATTAGCATTTACTAAAGATTCGGATCAAACTGCCTCGTTGGCCTAGTGGCGCTAAGAGCGACTGCTACGCTAGAGGTCTTGGGTTCGATTCCCAAGTCGACCAAGATGTTATTGGGCTTTTCTATGAAATTCTCAGTAGCAGGTCGGAGTTTGGATTTGTGCCCGGTTAGTGGCAATAGGCTCGTCCCCTATTACATGGGACCTAAACATACCGGCGAACTGTGGGTGTACATTAGTACACCTCTGCCTAACCCTTCGGGGATACAGGCGTGATGGTATGTATGTATGTATGTATGTAAAGATTCGGATTAACAACTGGTATTTACCTGTAGTTAAACGTGATGACAATAACGTTCTTGCTGACGAGATACTCGGGGCCGTGGACATCCGCATCCCCGGAGCCGAAGGCGAAGCCTCCGCCGTGTACGAACACCAGGACCGGCAGGCCAGGAGCCGCCTTACCCGGGTGCGGGGGCTCCAGCTCCCGGGCCAGCTCCCGGTCCACGGGCGGCAGGTAGTCCAGCGGCACGTGGATATTGGCGTGGATGCAAGCCTCCTCTCCCCTGCATTGAGGCTTGTCGCTGACGCTCGAGTCCTTCTCACCCTGCGGCTGCATCAGCTTCCCGTACAGTACGTCCGTTTGGAAGCAGATGGGGCCCTCATTTCTTGCGTCTAAACAATCCCAAGGTTCTGGTGGCTCTAGTTCCTGGAACACAGAGTAAGACATTTGGTTAGTTAATAGAATTAAAAAATAACAAGTAATACGTGATCCTTTGGTCACATGATAAAACCAACTCCAAGGACTTGTTTGGATGACAACAAAAAATAAAATATAAATGGATAACAAGAGTCTGTCTTCTTCTGCCTAGCCTTTCTTAATATCTGCTGTGTGGTCGCCTGCTTTCAGTCTTACTGTATTCCGTTGCATACCGTATTTTACCGAGCTACTAGCTATCTGACCTCCACATCTCACTTTACGTAATACAGTACCTTGAATCTAAGTTCTCCGACGGGTTGCTTGGCGTAGGGCACTCCTCGGAAGCTGGCGTAGGCGACGCCGTCGTCTGTCAGTAGGCGCGCGCCGCACAGCCGGCCGGAGTCGATGCGCGCGAGCGGCGCGTGCGCAGGGCACGGTGACCACGGCAGCGCGTGCGCCGCACATACTGCAACCAATACACAACCATTGTTTGAACAACTCAAATTGTCTTAGCGTCATATCATAAATTATTCAATAAACCCATGTTGTCCCTTTAAACGACTACAGTTCATCTCACGTAGGGCAGATATTCTTATACCAAGGAGCTTCCTATAAAGCAATACGTGGTCGAGTCTCAATTGACCCTTAATTCTACGTTGGTTAGTTTTTCGATACCAAGCCTGTAATAATCTTAATCATTTTATTATTACTACTCTTATTCTAAATTAGGCTGTATCAGTCGTCATCTCAACGAAACGACTTAATATAAGTTCGCGATTTATTTAAGATTACACAGTATAGTAATATCATATTTTTTGCTAAACCAGTGTAGTGATGTAGGTGTGTTGTGATGTTTAATTGATACAAACGGTTGCTAGGCAACCAGTTTTTGTTAATGTGATTTTTTGCGTGTTCACCTTGTCGTAACTAGTTTTTAAAAATAACTCCTTATGTAAATTAAGAATACATAAAGTTATGTAACGCCATACTTTTTAATGTAGCTATATTTAGTATACACTACAGATTAAATAATAAGGTTCATAAATTAAAGCTGTACTATCAATAAAATAATTGTAGGACAATTATCGATTTTAATGTCATTGTTATGAGGTATCTCGACAACTACCTGTGTCCCCCTACGACAAGGTACCTGCATTGGCAAATTCTCAAAAAAAATAACCCATACAGGATATACTTAAATGTTCCTTTTATAAAATATATGTAATAAGTATATTAACAAAATCTGTAGTTTATGTGTAACTTGAAACTTGTAACCACTGAGCCAGTTCAACAAAAACACACAAACCTTGCCACCGGACATGCTCAAACAATTAGTCCGACTACACGAGTTACACGTGTAATATGTAAAACTCGCAAAAACCCGCCAGTTTCAAGATCAAATGTAAGATATTACTGCAACCGGTTCTATGAGAAGAAGGCTTTTTGTTACTCTTGCATAGTTGTCACAGAAACAAAAGACACTTTTTATGTTGTGTTCCAAAATAGAAATAAAATTGACCTTGCAGATGCAATTTTATCCTTTTTATCGGTTTTATTATAAGTCGCAATTCTTCTATAAATTAGTATATCAGTTTTTTACTATATATTTGTTGTTTACTGTGTTCTAAGATATTTAATGTCCAAATTATACTTCATTGCACAACATTAAAATAATGATTAACGAAATTAAAACTATGTTTTGATTGCAAACCAAATGTTATGCGTAATATTTATTCAGGACTAGATGGCTAATTTAGAGCAGAAAACAAATTAAACATGTAAAAAAGCAATGGATTTTTACATGCTTAGTTTCAATTAAATTTTATTGTTACGTCAGTATATTTTTCGTTTAAATAAATCTAGTTCTAAACCAACACATTTTATAATACTTTAATCAATGCACTATAAGTGTAAGGTAACCCGGCCCCAAATAAATACCTATAGTCTCGCTACATCTTACGTCACAAGCCAGGCATCAAACCGGTACCCGGTGCACCCGCGGAAGTGTATCGCTGGTGCATATTCGGCGGCGGTCACCCGAAACTCGTTAGTATTCCTCGCGTCAGTCGGCGGTGTCGGGGCCAGCCGTACTAGCCGTGTATGCTATATGTAGGCTAGTGTTATGGTGCAGACGTCTACCGCCTGTCTAGAGGTCAGCCGGCAGGACGCAAGGATACTTCACAAGAAACACTTGAAGATTCAAGATTTATTGCTAACATGTTGATTGATTGGTGTTATACATAGCTGGAACGGTTAGGCTTTGACTATATTTATAGTACATCAATGCCTGATCAGTCTTTTTAGAGGATTTAATATCATGTTTCATGTTAAAAACTTAGAAGTTCATCAATGCCTTATCTTTAGAGGATTTTATATCCTGATTCATTCTAATAACTGAGGTCTTGGACTTGGTCCATTTGTTTAAATGGTAGAATCAAAGTAGTTGGCTATTATTGACTAATTATTCTAATTTTTTGTTTTTTTTTTTCTGAATTGATATTCTAAATCTAATCTGATTTGAAGAGAACTACATCATTAAAGCATAATTAAAATATCATAAAGACATAGTAATGATTATCACAGTGTTCCGTGTCTCGGCGTCAGGTTTTTGTGAGACATCGGCCGTCGCTTACTGGCCGAGTGACCTTCAGGCTATGGCCACCACGTGTAACTCCTAACTGTATAGCCGTAGACCGTCTGCACGTCTGTCAGTATAAAGCTACCTTTACCCGACACAAGTGAGAGACACATATTATTGAGTGTTAGCACTAAAACACTTATGTCTCGGGATAGACATAAGTGTGTGTGACGAAATAAATGTCCCACACTAAAATTGTCATAGTCTATTTGAGTGTCGAAGTGTAAACGAAGCATTACTGTTATAAGTTGACGCCTTTATTAGCTTATACAATTGTTTGCTTTGAGTAGTTTAACAAATTGTTTGTGACAAACTTATATGCATAAAAATAAACTACACCAGCTTTCTTCCTTTTTTTTATGCCATACCTATTATAAATTAGACGTATGCCTGTTCATCACGTTAAAGGCACAAAGAAAGTGGCCCTTTAAGGTTTAATATTAAGACTATTGGCGCAGTGGTTCTCTACTTGGCTTTCTGCTCAAAGAGCTCAGACTCACGGCACACAACTATTTGTTATGGTAACAGGTTTATACTTGTTTCTTTCAGGAATTTGCAATTTACATACCAAAAATCGAAAAAAAACATAAATATTATTTTAAAACACGGAAATGTATAATTATCTAGATTGCTATATTATGACAAGTTCAATGACTCGAATATTAAAATAGGCGGGTTTTTACGACGCGAATTGCAAACTAGTTTCTTTATCGTTACGCATGCCTTAAAGATTTATTTTTATTTTAATCAAACAGGAACATACTTTTTTGGTTTTGTATAAAAAATGACTGCGTGTAATTTATTTATGGAATATTAATTAGTCCACGCATTTTTAATGTATTGCAAATTATTTTGGAAACGCAAGTTGACCACTGGCTTTGTGGTAAGGTTCCGGGTTCAATCATAACACGTTATTTATTTAGATTGGTTTCTGGTGCATTCAATATTTATGACTATGATTAAACGGCTTTTAGGTAATAATTATTCTACACACATTATTATTTTTAAAATCTCAGAAATCTCCTTGCCGTCTGTAATTATTAAGGCTTACTTATTTTCCCGTTGCTTAGTTATTAAAATTGAAGTTTGATCCAGTGGCCAACAAAAACATTTATGGCTCTGTTTATTATGCCCCATTATTTATCTACGGTCAATTTACATGAAACTGTTCGAGTACCATTTAAAAAAAAAGTATTATAATATAAGAAAATATTATTAGTTAGGCCTAGAAAATATAAAAGCAGTCGTAAAAAAATTAAGAATATGAAGAAAGTGCGTATTCCACGGAAAGTGTGTTCAATGTAATTATTGCTTTGCAAACAAGATATTAATCATTTTAATACGTTAAATGCTAATTATATTGATTTATTAAAAGGAACACCTGTGTTTTAACATACATCTTCTTCTAGAGTCGATGGCAATAAAATAGTTTAACATTAGTAATTCAATATTTCAACCCAGTTACAAGCGTGTGTTTTACAAAGTAGGATTTTTACATTACTCTTGAAAAACTTGTGCCTTAAAAAATATTTTTTATCCTACATACCAAATTGTTCAATACGATCTTGCATGTGATGCAAACCTATTTAATAAATTAAAACTCATTAACCTACTCGTTCCTAGCATCAATTGAAAATGCTTTAATCATATTCAATTCAATTCTTTATTGCATTCCATAATGTAACATTGATGGTCAATTATTCAGTAAGTTCACAGCTCATTATGGACCCTGTCGAGCTCCGCAAAACTAGGAGAGAGGAGGAATATGCTAATTATTTTATGTATTATATTTGTCATGTCTACCTATAAAGGGATGAATCTTTTGATTTGTTCCCGTCAAAATGTATTTCTTTTAATTATAATGGCTTACAGTCACCTTAAATTAAAGCCATTGATATAATAATAAACGTAAATCGTAAACTATGCAAGCTATATACTGCTGCCGTAGCTCGTAGGCCCTCGTAGCACGTGCTACGGTGGCTACGAAGCCATCTTTTTGTAGTGAAATGTATGCATTCTACTTTCCTTATCGGCAGTTATTTGTACTTTAGTCAGTTTTGCAAGTAGATTCGTATTAAATACTAGTGAATTTAAATTATATATATATAACTATATACTACTATAGTTTAATACTATAAGTACTATAATTTTACTGTAATATTTAAAAAAAATATATGCTGCCTCTTTGTTATTGAAATGTGTAACATAAGTTTAAAAATAAGCAATTGAAAGACTTTTTGTGATTAGTTCGTTTTTATCGTTGTATAATTATTTTAAGGTAGTAGACTAAATTAAACCTTAATAAGTCAGAAAATATAACACATCTCGAACAAAATATGCTTAATTGAAGATTATGGTGATTCTCACATATAATGAAATAGTGTAAATACAATACGTTTTTTTTTATTATATGATAAGCAGGGTATAACTTTTCGTTCATTGTTTTTTTTGTGTAGATCTAGACGAAAATACGTTCAAAATATAAAGTTAAAAGTAACGAATGGACAGTTGAGTAAAGAAATAAATCTTCAGCTTTTTCTAAACAAGACTTGAACCCTGGACCAGTGCATTTTTGACACGTGTAAAGTGATAACATTTTTAATTATAATTAATGTTTAGTTTATTTAATAACATGTTATCAGTACAGTACAGTGGTCGTCTCGTGCTTGGTAACAAGAAATTGATTAATTCGACCACTAATGTTTACATGCGAAGTAACTCTTGTCTGTATGTTAAGCTTTCTTGGCTAAACTACATAACTGATTTCGTTAAAATTTGGTATATAGCTAGTTTAAACACTAAAAAAAACATAGACTACTTTTTGCCGCGATAACTGACATCTACGCAGGCAGAGCCGCGAGCTAAAGCTAGTGGTTTGACATGAAGGTGGTATGAATGTCTTGCCCCTGGTTTCTTGCTTAATCTGTTGTCAAAAACTGCTAACGACTGTGATTGGTTGACCGAAGGACTAACAACCAACCACAGTCCTTAGAATGATATTTGACATGGGATTAACTAATTTTTGTGTTGATCAACGTTTCAGAAGCCGGGTGTTAGTGTTACGAGTGTTTTGTGGCTGACTTTATGGAGTTTCTTGCCGGTTCTTCTACATTGGAATTACATTTTGGAACCTGCAACTAGAGTCAGTAATATACGTTTTAAAAGAGCTCAAAAAGGCCTACTTGAAATAAAAATATTTTGATTTTGACTGTACTAAAGGCGAGCGCTTCGGTCTGCGTTGACCAGCGCGTGACGTCACACACTTATTAATTATCATATCAGTTGTTTTGGTTCAGTAATCAATTTGCTGGATTGCTTTTTTGACGAGAGGTCACTCGAGGTCGAGGTGTCATATGTATGACAGATGCACGGTGACCACGTGCATATTAAAACAGTTTAAGTAGACTTCTCTAGATGTTGCTTTTTAGGGTTCCGTACCCAAAGAGTAAAACGGGACCCTATTACTAAGACTCCGTTGTCTATCCGTCTGTCTGTCTCCAGGCTGTATCTCATAAACCGTGATAGCTAGAAAGCTGAAAATTTTACAAATGATGTATTTCCGTTGCCGCTATAACAACAAATACTAAAAACCACATAAAATGAATATTTAAGGGGGGCTCTCATACGACGGTGGTACGGAACCCTTCGTGCGCGAGTCCGACTCGCACTTGGCCAGATTTTTAAAGATCTAATTAGTAACGTATGTTTGTTCTCAATGTTAAAAAAGTTTTTGGGTTCACATGCACTATACACAAATATTATTTCGTGCGCAGAAATCAAACCCTAGGGTGTAAAAAAAAAATTTGTTTAGGTAAATGATTCGTTTAATTTAATTTCCATAAATAGGATATTTTTTTAACTCTGTAAAATCTCAAGTTATGTCTCAATCTCGATACGGTTATGACAACGTCAGGCCTAAAGATAATATTATCTTGATAAAATAGTTTTAATACTTGTAGTTTGATAAAATAAACTAAACGATAGGATCACTATTTAAAATATTGTTGTATTAATGTTTAATATGTTTTTGCATGTAACAAGAGTACTTTAACATAGAAGAACTACACCTGAACTCAATGCAAGACATATAAGGATTAAATAGTTAAATACTTGTTTTGTAAAGGAATCGAACCCGAGACTTGCTCAGACCTGGTAACTACAGCGCTATTGGGTCTTATAGATATAATCAAAAGCTGCACTTAACAAACTTAACCAATATTTTTCTGTCAATCTTCAGACGTAATCTTTTAGATGAGAACAATAGTAATATTTTTTACATTATATTATTAAAAATATTGTTTTTTTTTACAAATTGACGAATATTATTCTTTGTTGTAAACTCTCACGATTAAAGAAGATTAATTATAAATTAAAAAAAAGAACAGAATAATAAACAAATTAAAATACAATTCCGTGTAAATAAAAAAAAATACTCAAAACCAAAATCATATAAAATTTTAAAACGAAACACGTAAAAAACCACCACAGAATATCACTTGAGCGAAGTTTTTCGTAACACTCGTATCACTCACCGTAGAGCAAGCAGACGAGCGTGCACAGAAGCGTCATGTCGGCTCGGTGTCGCACACCACACTGCCGGCGCGCGCCCGCTGCTCCTATATATGAGGAGCCGGCGCTGGACGCTGAAACACCGCTACTGGCTGTGCGCAAACATGGTGATACTGGCTTCCCTAGGATAGATATAATTAAGACTAACACCTAGGGTGTAAAAACCCTCTAAAAAACATATACTTAAATCTAATATGTTTTTCAACGTCCGGTGAAGCAGTCAAAGCCTGCGCCCAGGCTAACTGCATAGATCTCTTCCAACAAAAATACCAATATGTTTTGTTTGAGCCAAGCTATTTTGTTAACTTCAACTTAAGCTTAGGTATACAGCAATGTCATACAGCTTAACTAAACAAAGTACTTATTTATTTTCACCAAAAGTAACGAGTCATTAGATCACGTCCATGAATTTAATTAGGTACAAAAAAACGATATATTATGACAACTTTTCGTATACATTTAATCCTCAACATCTAAGATTGTAATTTTTTTTTTTTATTCTTGCACCGATTATCAAGTAAATATTTCAAACATTTAAAATATTTAATTCCAATTTACTTTTCTACCTTTTCTCCTAATTGCCTTAAACTTGAGAGAACAATAATTGAGAAAACAATTTACTAAAATATCCTCGTAGCAGTATCGCAGTTAAGCAGGAAAGAGCTTCCATCTAAACTTTTCATACTCTTATCATAAAGATGTTCTTCTTAAAGTTGCTCTAGTTAACTTTACTAACTTATTCCTGAATTGCATCGCCACACGATGAGCTGGAAAGTTCGAGTCCTCCATAAATAGCAAGGCTGTGTCGGACACGTGTCGGTCGGGAACGTGTCGCCTTCGCTACGAACTATACTGTAACACGTTCTTATTAATCTGAAACACTAAATTAATAACAACTTTGAACTTTTACTTGTTATTTAGAACGGATTATTATTTAAAGGTTATTTTCATGTCATTTGCAGGAATTATGCTCTACCCTCATTTCAATGTCTTAGGTACATTTCCATAAACCCCAAATATTTCTACCTTTGAATTTGTAAGGTTATATTTGTATCACATTCATCATTGTCACTTAGATATTTTTGGGTGCAAGAAGTGACGATTATTTTTAGAAACACATAACATAACATACCATCACGCCTGTATCCCCGAAGGGTTAGGCAGAGGTGTACCAATGTACACCCACAGTTCGCCGGTATGTTTAGGTCCCATGTAATAGGGGGCGAGCCTATTGCTACTTAGCGACCTTATTTTTAGAAAGCATTTCTAAATATAGAATTCCTGAATTATGTTTACAATTTTACATAGACGTTTCATTTTTCCGTACTTCGCATTTAAATTATTTATTCCAACTATAGAAGCGACACCAAACTTTAATAAAAAAAAATTGGTCCATACAACTTTTTAAAAGTAGGTATGTACGCTATAATACCATCATCAATGGTATCATCGTACTGCGTGTCGATAATTTTGGCCTATAAGATATAACTACCTGGCCAAACGCTGTTTTCTTCGAGCCAAGTACCTACTTGACACAAAAAAACTAAATTTTGAACTAATATGCAACTTGATTAGAAGCTGAATTTCGTTTTCGACTATTTATTTATAGCATATGAAAAATACTATGAAGAGTTCGATTTCATCTAACTTATTATATTGCATTGTTATAGTTTTGAGCTCCTAACGTGTTTACTACAGTCAAGTCGAGCAACAATATCAAGTGCATTGAATATAGGTCAACTAACACAAAGCGCAGTGACTTGAATCCTTAAGCAATACTTTCTCTTTGTAAAGAAAATATCATGTATTCAGTCGTTGGAGTTTATCGGCACTTTTACAAGACCAGTTCTAAATGGACGAATTTGTAGAAGTTTTGCAATAACCAGAAAACGTTGTAAGTTGCTGTAAATATTTCTCCATCTTCTTGTCCTAGGCTCTCCCCGTAACGAGAGGTCGGCCTTCTTAAACTGCTCGGCGCCATTCACTTCGCTGGTAAGCATCTTCATCTGTAAGCTCGAGCTGACTTCCTTCCAGACACATGTCATCCAGTTTGTCAATTCGTACCAACTGGTCCTATTTCACGTAGTAACTCCCAAAACATGATTTATACCTAGTATTTACGATTTCGCTAAAGAAATCAATCAATGTTTGTTTTTGAAAATATCAACTAAGATCAGAAGCATAAGTATGTATTATACAGTAAGTTTGGGTCCAAGGCGAAACCTGCTAGAAACATTAATGTGTTCATTAGTGCGACTAATATTGTTCAGACTTAAATACTGAATGGACTTTGCCTCGTAAGGATTTATTGTCTATTCAGTATTGTTTAATAATTAGCTATTTATTACGTGTTTACTAGAAAATACGTCCAAGAGCCATTCTGTACGCTTGCATGCTCAACAAATTAATCTTTTCAGGTAACAAAAACATTTTCCTAAACCATGTACCAAGTAAAATATAAGCTTGAAAAGGTTTCCTACCAGGAATGAAACATATGATTTGTTTTCTCCTTATTTCAGTAATTAAAAATACGTTTCCTTAGAAATTATTCAAAACGTAGGAAAACACACCATAATTATACGTCAAAAATTTCCACCGTTATTTTCACGTTCTGAGAATTTTGGTTTCGCACAAGCAATAACAAACAGGCCCTTACGAAATGTCAAATCTAATTGTAGAATATTTAACTTCTAATTGACTTGATCCGCCTCATACATCTATTTACATTTATTCACAAATATGTTTGATAATATAATTAAAAAACAAGTAGTACATTAGAATAGGAAAATCGTTTTTTTTGAGGTTGGGTTTTTGTGACGTTAGTGGTATCCTTGAGAATGTTCTCGTCTTAAATGGTAACCCAACAAATTGACACGTTCCGCACTTACTCTAAAACCAGTTCTTAGTTGCGTAACATATTATACATGCTATAATTTATTTCGATAACCATAAAGTTGACCTTCTGTTTAATATGGTTACTTATGTCTTGAGGAATTCTTCAATCCTCGGGTTTTGCCAGCTGTTCTGACTTCACCCATGACCACCGAATTTGTCCATTATTGCATCTTGTATGTTTAATTAACCATTTCGTTTCTTTTTCAGGTAAATAACAGTATGGTCTACCAATGAAGTTGCAGACACGGGTATGGTCTTGTTAATCGTGTTAAAAATCGATATGTATCATTGTAGATTTACTATTAATTGCATGGTATTTAAAAAGAAAAAAATTAGCAAGTAAATTATTGATCCTTATCTGAGTCTCTACCGTCTCGCCAAATCATGCTTTTTCCGCAATTAAATTGCAGAAAAATTCCATGCACATTTGACCAATATAGATAACCAATATGTATGTGTAAATAAGTCAATAAAACATTGCACATGTTCGTGTCCAATCCGCTTAAAACCTACTTGTTAAATATCCCGAGATAACAAAACAATTACATAATATAAATTATAAAACAATATGTAATCAATTACCAAGTGACCTGAAAAAACAGAGTGTATCGGTGTTATCTGTGCGCCTGCGCGTGGTGCAGGCTACGGCCAAGTAAGTCAATAGGGCCGTGTACCCTGGGCTAGCACCTTCCGGTCCCTCTGAACCTGCCTTCTTCCAGGATCGTACGCAGGATGAGTTGAAGAGGTTCCAGGGTCAGGTGGCTGTGATTCACGATGGCTAGCAGTATCCTGGAGTTCCTGAACATCATGAGGTCGCCGCTGGTGCAGTGCAAGATGAAGCGGGTTGTAAGTAGGCGGTGTCGGTGCTGGCGGCTGTGTGTCCTGTTCGTGACCTGGTGCTGTTCGTGGTGACTGGCCTTCCTGAGGACCTTGATTATTGTTATCTTTTATATCGTCTTTATTGGGTAATAGAAATAAAAACGTTGTGTGTTGCCTGACGTCTTGTTCCTATATAGTTTGTTGTGCCGTTGTCGAAGTGGTGAAGGATGGGTTTTTTGTTTGCGCTCTTTAATGTTAAAGTCTAACATATTGTACCTTTTTTGTCTCTTTTTTGATGGAATTTGTTATGTGAAATAGGATACAGAAGGTGGGCAATAAAAAACGAAACACTAATAAATGTCTTAAATTAAAGTGAGTCCTTCATTAAAGTAAATTCGAAGGTTTCCACATAAAAATGTAAATAAGAAAAAAAAAACTTCCACTGATTATAGTACAGCCTTGATAAGTACGGTCAGAAATCAATGATTTAACCTGATTATAACACGTTTGTCTAAATTGTTTTAGCATTAGTTCATGAAGGCAAACTTCAGTTAAGCACGTCGTATGATAAGATGACACAGATTTTTTATTTAGACACGTAATTTTACGGCATTCACAATTATGCCTACCGTTGCATAATTATATACTAATTAGGTCATATTTAATTACTGATTAGTTAGTCATTATGGGATGAAGGGATATAATAATAATATTTTATTGTGTAACTATATGAGTTGATATTTTGAGTCTTTTAAGAATAATAGGGTGGTTTGTATTATGATTTTGCATAGCCTAAATAGCCTTCTAGGGCAAATACTAAAACTTTTACTTTATAGTTTAATTATTTTTATTTCTAAAACTAATAATTTCTACTCGTTTAGATTAATATATCCATCAAAAATAGAGCCTTAATATGAGTAATCAAAACTTTCAAAACCAAACTGTACATTTAGATGATTCGAACTCCGACCTTTTGTAAACGGAAACCAAACATTGACTCACTGCGCCACAGTCTCCTCGTCTACGGATGTCTACGGATATAAGTTATTCAGGCTATTGCGTGTGTTGCCTTGACCATAGAGCATTGACGCAGAGACGCGCCGAAAAAGATGCGCTTTATCGCAATATTTCGGCTAAGATAACGGGGATTTTTTTCAACTTCAAGACATAATCAGTGTTTCTGTGGTAGGCAGCGACAGAGCTGCCGTAGACCCGCGGGGGGTTGCTAATGCATTCCTACCTAATTCCCGGTAAATTAAATTAATTAATTTATATTTATAGACATGGGCTTATTACTTATTCTCGTCTTTATTAATTCCACTTACGCCGCTGGCATTTGACGGAATAGCATTAAAAACCTTAGACTATAGATAACTATAGACCGCTAGTATCGCCAGTTTTCCTTCGTGCCAAGCGAGAGCACTTTTTGTCTGTATCTAGTACATTTGTTTACTGATTTAAAGTTATTTTTCGCGCAACGACAGATTTATATGCGAAAATATCGATGGTTTCGATATTGTTAGGATAATATTAGGGTT
Organism: Autographa pulchrina; assembly: GCA_905475315.1. Classification (NCBI taxonomy): domain Eukaryota; kingdom Metazoa; phylum Arthropoda; class Insecta; order Lepidoptera; family Noctuidae; genus Autographa; species Autographa pulchrina. The sequence goes on from FR997782.1 coordinate 814,019, forward strand.
TTAGATAGTTTTATTAAAACGGCGCGCTCCGTCTTGATACAAAATTTACGATAAAACTAGTTCATACTAGTGCTCACGGTTCAAACACTGATAGGCTCACTCTTTAGTTTCTTATCTATACTCTAAGTTAAAAACATATTTTGAGATACATTTAACCTATTTAAGGTTTATAAACGGAATTCATTTTTCATTCATATTCATGGAAATTATTCGCTTATTAATGTTCTAACAATGTTTTTGTATGTTTCTCGTAACGCCCACTGAAACCGACTTCACAAACAACAAATTTTCCAGAAAAAGCTCAGATCGTTAATGATGCTGTAGATTTCCATATCATATTACTGAATTTAGCTTCAAATAGGTTTAAACTAAACGTTTAAATTAATGTTTATTCAGCCCGTGTCATAACAGAACTGTAACAAAAACCTTTCTACAAACCATTTTACATTAATTTAACTTTCTATAAATCTTTCCCTTGAATTACATCTAACCAGGGCTCGGATACCGGTATATTTTTCGAAACGGTTTCGTCTTAAATACCTAAAAACCAGTTTGATTCGGTTACGTTCGAACGGAACGTTATAATAAGCGTTCCGTTCGAACAATAACATTGGAATTGTTCTTGGTTAATAAAACGTTTTTAACCGGTTTTTCTATTTTATTGGGTCCTTCGTTCGAAACAACGAAACTTCGATACGAAAATAAGAATATCACGATTTTAATTCAGTTGGTATTTGACGGCCGCTCGGCTAAGTTTCGTCGTTTCGTTAACGCAAGTAGACCCTATATCCACACTAATCCACACTAATATTATAAAGAGGAAAACTTTGTTTGTTTGTAATGAATAGGCTCAAAAACTACTGGACCGATTTTAAAAATTCTTTCACCATTCGAAAGCTACATTATCCACGAGTAACATAGGCTAAATTTTATTTTGGAAAAAAATAGGGTTCCGCGAGATATTTGGGTTTTTCGGACACAAGGTGTAAAAAATCAACCAGAAAAGTTACTTATTTTGCGTACGCTGCCTAAACTATAAAAGATAGAACCATAAAATGTTCTAATTAATTGTAGATCTTATAAATATCTACAAAAAAGTCCGCGACACACTATACCTATTTATGTCGAGTGAGGCACAACAACCATTTTTTTTAGGTTGAAATTTTTTTGGACTACATTTAAACGCATTTATTTTATTCATGCTATAATCCTTAATGTTGAAATACTTAACAACATACAATTTCCTTCTGATCATAGACCACTGCGAGCAACACTACTACTAAGTCGCCCAATAAAGTGTAGAAAAAACTTCGTAACACCACTTAATATTCCGAAAACAGAAGTCAAAATCAAAACATACATCGAAAATCTAAACATACATATGAAGGGCAAAGAAGCAGTCTCAAGCGACATCCAAACCTATTATAACTTCTTGGAAAAGGTCTTAACGGACAGTCTGATGTCAAAAAATAGAACCCAAAAAGAACGGCAAAAAATATTTAGTAAAGACACAGACCAACTAATAAAAAGACGCACTGAACTAATACGCACAAATAATAAAACAAAAGACATGAAAAATGAACTTAGCAGAATATATAAAGAAACCAATAAATCAATCAAGAAGGATTACAGAAACCACAGACAAGAAATCATTACAAGAAACATAAAAAACTTTAGAAGTGCCAAAAGAGCATACAAAGAATTAATAATACATAAAACTTGGATACAAAAACTGGAACAAAAGTCAACCGAAACAAAATCAAGAAAAGACATAATACACCTTGCAACTAATTTCTACAAGAATTTATACCAGAAGAGAAATAACCGTGACATTGAAATACAATCAAGAATCGGAGATGAAACTGATCAGGACCATGTTAAGCCATTTGAAGACGTAGAAATCTACAAACACATAAAGCGGTTAAAATCTGAGAAGAGCCCTGGCTCAGATGGGCTATGTAATGAAGTTCTCAAAATAGGAGCACCTATTCTGATTCACTATCTGTTACATTTATATAATATGGTGTTGGAAACAGAAACTGTACCTGAACAATGGTGCACATCAGATATAATTTTGCTTTACAAAAAAGGTAACCCCTTGGACATAGGGAACTATAGACCCATTAGCCTACTAGCAAGCATATACAAATTGTTTTCATCTCTACTTCTAGAAAGATTATCACAGGATATTGATCAGCAGCAGCCAAGAGAGCAAGCAGGCTTCCGGTCGGGATTTAGCACAATGGACCATATACATACACTAGAACAAATTATTGAAAAATACCGAGAGTTTAACAGACCTCTGTATCTGGCCTTCATTGATTATAGCAAAGCCTTTGACAGCATCAGCCACTGCTCAATATGAAATGCACTACGATGTTCAAACATTAAACAAAAATATATTAACATCTTAAAATTTATATATGCAAACAGTACGAGTAAAGTAAATCTAGAAAACAGAAGAGAAGTTATAAGCATAGAAAGAGGAGTCAGACAGGGAGACCCTCTGTCACCGAAACTTTTCATCGCTGTGCTCGAAAATATATTTCGGAAATTAGACTGGTCAAACAAAGGAGTGCTAATTAACGGATGTTATATAAACCATCTAAGGTTTGCGGACGACATAGTCATAATTTCTGAAACCTTTAAAGATCTAGAAGAAATGATGGGATCCCTTGATGATGAAAGCTCTAGCATTGGCTTAGAAATGAATGTAAACAAAACAAAGATAATGACTAACAGTCATAAAAGGTACATTGAAATAAAAGGAAACAACATAGAATACGTCAACAATTATATATATTTGCGAAAACAAGTATCATTTAACAAGTACAACAATGAAGAGGAAATAACAAGAAGAATCAACATAACATGGAAAAAATTTTGGTCACTGAAAGAAGTCCTAAAAGGAAACTACAGTCAGCATTTATTGTTGTTTTCGATACATGTCTTTTACCATGCTTACTCTACGGCTGCCAAACCTGGATATTCAAAAACAAAGTAAAACAACACATTAAATGGACTCAAACAGCAATGGAAAGGAGCATGCTAAAGATAAGAAAAATTCAAAAGATCAAGAATGTAACCATCAGGCAAAAAACTAAAATTACCGACGCTCTAATCCATGCACTCACTCTTAAATGGAAGTGGGCCGGGCACATCTCCCGATATACAGACAAAAGATGGACTATTGAAACAACACGATGGAAAGGCCAAATAGGAAAAAGAAATGTTGGCAGGCCAATGACACGGTGGGCTGATGATATCATTCAAGTAGCAGGAAAGGAATGGATGAATTCTGGCAAGGATAGGGAATTATGGAAAAAGATGGAGGAGGCCTTTACCCTAACAAAGTTTATGGTCAAGATGGAAACACGAGTACTTAAATTCACTCACTCAACGCGCCAAATGGACCAAGAACTCAAGACCATTAGGGGTGGGCTCGCTTGTGATCATCAAGGATGACAATCGACCTCCTCTTGCATGGTCACTTGGTAGGGTTACTGATCTTCTTCCTGGCGCTGACGGAGAAGTTAGGGTTGCAATTCTTAAGACCGCTACTAGCAATTCTGTTAAGCGACTCGAAACTCTGTCCTCTACCTATAGAGGATTAACGTATTATTTAACTTAATATTATTAAGCATCGTAGGTTAGGTTGACTGGATTCGTAGTTCAGTAACTATTAAGGTTTAACGTTTTCTTCCTAACTTTTCTATTTATATTTCGTATTTTCGAAAATACCATAGGTATTTTGGTGGGCGGAATGTTTCGTCATCATACAAATTACTAAAATAAGAACGTTTAAATTTCACCACGGGCAACACACGATGTTCTTATCGATTTTCAGCAGTGGCAATCACAACTGTTTTGACAGTTGTAATACGTGCCGTACTTGTTATCCGATTGGTGCTACTGCTGCATCTGTCATGACGTCACTACCGTTAACGGACAAACCGCCCCCCCCCCCTATCGACAATCTTTTCTTACCATCTTGCACGCGCGCGCACTTCGCGATCTCTCTCAAGAAAAAACCCTTTAAACGCGTCAACTCGACCGATATTCTGCTGGAAATCCCTATTCCGAGCAGCTCGTGACCTTCAGCAATCAACTGTGGTCATCATCAGAAATCAATCATAGCGCAGGCGGATCATCGGCAGCAGAAATAGCAGACCAAGGTACGTGCACGTGTTTTAGTTTGTTACTGCTGCATTTACTTAAGAACATCGTTTGTGTGATCGTCCAGCCTGTTGGGCTGTCCCAGATGTGTAGTTACTCCTCGTTTCTATCGCGACTGCACAGTGTATGAAAAGATCCGAAGAAGAAGAAGACCGTAAATAGCTAGAATAATGAAATCTCCGATAGATTTTGTGACGGTGACGCCAAAAATTGTTAATTGTGTAAAACTTTAGGCGGGAATTTCTGTCGGTTGTCTCAAATAGTCTCAATTACCACGGCAGAGCACCAGCCAGCCTAGCATGCGCACCACGGCTATTCGTCGACGCTCGTCTCGCGATGTCAGTGCCGTGTGAGTGGGAAAGACATCACGCTGACGAGAGAAAAGTGTCGACAAAATTTTGTCGTGGTGCATATGCTAGAACACCATATTGCAAACTACCTAATTACTCGCAAGTCGCAACACACACAACCTTAATCAATGCGCGACCGCATCGGAATGAATAATTTATCGAAATTTAAACATACCCTACAGAACCCAACAAGTTCATGCTTTTCGCTGCACACTACATGCGGCTGTGTCCTGCGGAATAAACCGGTTTTTTTAAACTCTTTTTTTGTTCTCATTTCGTTTTCGTTCCGAACAAAATGTTGTTCAAAGAACTGTTCAAACCGTTTTAAAAACGTTATTTTAAATAACGGTTCCGAGCCCTGCATCTAACCCTTTTTAACCGACTTTAAAAAAAAAAGGAGGAGGTTCTCAATTCGGATGTTTGTATGTTTTTTTTTTTTATGTTTGTTCGCGCATAACTCCGTTGCTTTCCAACCGATTTGAAATATTTTTTCTTTGTTGGAAAGGGTATACTTCCCAAATGGTCCCATAGTCACCAAGTCGGGATCTGATGATGGAATCTTGGCGAAATCGAGGGAACTCTTCAAATTTTATAGGAAAACGTACAGCGATTTTGGTATTTTCTACAACAAGTGAAGCATTTGCGTTCAATAAGAACCAGTATACTATCAGATCTGATGATGAAGCCATGATGACCTCGTGAATGTAGCGGGAATTCGTTGGATGTGAGATGCGTGGCACTGGATTTCGTTTGATGGAAATTATCATGAGGATGATGAAAGGGTGTCAGCTGAAGGCCATATTATCTAAGATAAAAAATATGTCACTAAAAATAAACAAATAAAAATCTTTTTTGCAAAAAAAAAAACCGACTTCAAAAATCGATAAAAGCACTAAAAAGTTAAAAATAATACTATAACCTACCTATATTAATAAACCTAACCTAAACTACGATTACCCTATAATACAATTTAATAATTTTTTGGAGTCGGTGCCAAGCAATATACAAAACTAAAATCACTATACACCTACAGACTAAGCGCAGAAAAAATAAAACATAAATCTTACAGCTTCTAAATATTGACAGATTACCTAATATTAAGACACAAAGAAAAAAAGATAGCTACTAACGTTTAGACTTAACAATATAAATAATATATTTTTACAAACACAATACACATCAATATACTCAGGAATAGGGATGATGACTAATTTTTATTTTTATGTCCATCTTTTAGATAATAAAAAAATATTAGACACGTATTTTTTGTTTAGTCCCGTAAACAAAGAATTACGAAGATACAGCGAGTACAATTCTTGCGTGACGTCACGTTTGAGTACAAATTGTACCTAGCCGTGACGTCAAAAGCCCCCACTCCTGAACTTTACAGCGGTTTATCTTCGTATTTTGTAATTTATTTGGGAAAAGAAAAAATATGTGTCTATTATATTTTGATTATCTAAATGGCGGACTAAATAAATTTTGACTTTTCATACCTAGTCATCTACCCTATTACCAGTCGTTTCCTTACTTAGCTGGGCACCGACTCCAAAAATTGTTTAATTGTATTATAGGTTAATCGTAGTTTAGGTTAGGTTTATTAATATAGGTAGGTTATAGTATTATTTTTAACTTTTTAGTGCTTTTATCGATTTTTGAAGTCGGTTTTTTTTTTTGCAAAAAAGTTTTTTATTTCGGGTATTATCTTTTACCCTGTTACATACCGCGAAGCTAATTATAAACAAAACTGACTGAAAGTAAACATCATAACACAACCTCCTTGATACCAGTCAGACTTGTGTGTCACCTGACGTTGCCTACCTACCCTTACCAAGCTATCGCTAGGTTAAAGCTGATATAAAAACAAAACATGCCAGATATAGTGACACTGAAAATGCGACTTATTTTTGTCTGATAGGAAACTATCTTAATAATTGAACAGATTACGCAGGTGAAGGATTACAAAAGTGCCCCAAATCAGTATGTAAATATAAACAATGCACCGTGGCCGATATCACACGTACAAATATATGCTCTAACACATTGTAATACAGGCTATATTTCCTTGTTTGGTTGTATATGCTAGAGGTATGTTACTGTCGTCAAAGCTATGTTTTATCGGAGCGATGTCAGTAAGTCACAGTTGGTCTGTGTGTCGGTAAATAGGCATTTACAGCAAAAAATAATAAAGCTGAAAAGTTTAATAGTTTGAACAAGATAATGTTCGAAAACAAAAGTCGGGTATAAGTAAATATTTTAGAAATTAATAGCCCAGTTCTTGAAGAATACTACTTTTAACTTTTATCACGCTACGACCTTTAGGAACGAAAAAAAATAATAGTGCGAGAGAAGCCATTTATAAATAACCCTATTTAAATATGCGGCGACCGAAACCGCAAGGCGTAACTAGTATAAAATAAAGATGAAATGCAGCTCACGACACGTGTCGGCGGAACCACACGTGGAAGTAACCTTGAGCTGAAACTTATCTATATCAAGTATAGGGAATGTCTCACAACACGGTTTATTGATGTAATCGTGTTTTATTACCACGTACTATAACCAGTGTTAGGATGATCTCAGCTTGCTAGATTTTATCGAAGCCTAGACATTTAAAGCAAAAAATATTACATCTGAAAACAGCACAAGATTGGTTTGAAAAAGCCTTAAGGGCTAGTCATGTGGCATTAATTATATTATTTTGTTTTATATACCTATATTGCGTTCCATACTTTTTTTGACCGTGATAAGTGCATCTTATTTGTAATATATAACAAAAAAAAACCTTTCCGCCCAAAAAAAAGTTGCGATAATTTTCGAATATTTTGGTTTACACATGACCCATTGCGTTGCATTTGGAAAAGATAAGAGATCAGGCGTTAATTAAGCGCAGCGAATATCTTGCGAGATAAGCCGCACTGATAACATTATCAACTGACCCGCGGACCGCTGTTGCTACCCGGAACGATACTATTGTTATGGATAACAGATTAGGTAATGCGCATTATAGAGCCTACTATCAATTAAAATAATTTTAAGTTTGACAGACTCCGAGAAAGGATGTTAGCAGAGAATTTATCAGGACTGTACCAAGTAATAGTAATAGTTCGTCTTTTATGGGGAATAATAAATTATCCATCCAAATAGCCATCACAATAATAGCAAATAAGACTATCAGTGCATTGATTGCCAATAATAAGTTATCGAGGGGTCAGAGGCCAGTTGTTAATTAGCGCCACTTAAGGTGAGTGACGATAGTTTGAATGGCCAATGTAAACAATTGCGTAACTAAAAATGACACGTTAATTAAAGAACACATGGCTCGAGGCGTGAAGATTGCCTTAAACAAAATACGGATTCTAGCAATATATATGAGGGAGAAAAAACTGTATACTGCGCTGCTCCGGTTTTCAAACTAGCTAATTTAGACAGAGTCAGAGGATACGAGAATTAGTTGTGCAGAATAAAGCAGGCTCGCTGCTAACGGGTTATTTTTCTGCTGTAACGAGTGGGTGTCATCGGCTACACATGTGCGCCGAGCCGAAATGCTCTCCCGTATCTGATGGTGGAAAAAATACCACTTCTGTATAGAGTTGAGAGCTTCTCTGTCACGAAATTCTGGTAAAGTCTAAAAGGTCTCGGCTCCCTCCTATCGAAAAGTATAAAACAACGTTCTTATTTTTTCTAATTTCATTAGGAATCCGTTTTTGTTCTCGTGGCGGCATTATCACAGATTAGATAATAGTCCTGTGAGTCACCTGTAAGAGGTCGCGTAGGCAAAGCAGCGCGGCAGACACAACAAGGCTGCGTGTTATCATAACCGCTAGGCAGCATCACCGGCACGGAGGCTCTGATTACATTACCTGCGCTGTTTAGTCTGCAGGCCTGTGAGAGGAACTTGTGTAATGCTGCAGTTATAGGCGATGAGACTGAAGTGGATTTGTTTGAGTTACACGTAGACATGACTGAAAGTAGTCTTACATTTCTTGTAATAGATGCTTCACATGTGTTATTTTTATGCCAGGTAACATGCCTAAATGACAACACAGGTATGCTGGTGGAAAGCCAATAAAGGCTAAGCCCTAATTACACAAGTTATAATTATGTGTGTAATTAAGGATACTCTTTTATTTGAAGTTGTCTTGTAACTTAGATTTGCAATCGTAAAAACAATCTTTTTTTTACGAAGATTATTTATTATTTATTTATTTATTTACATCCACACATAAAACTATTATTACAGGTTACAACCTAATTCAATAGCCAATGCAAAAAAAAAAAAAATATTGGTTTCTTAGGTTTACGCGAATGTTAGACATTGAAATAAAACTACTATTAAACTAAACTAACTATTGAAACGTCGGGACCTAAAATCTAAATATAAACCGCGAAAAAATCCGTAAAAAGTAGTTTTATTTCAAAAAAAATAATAATTATAATATCAAAAACAAAAATCCACATAAAATCATAAGCTTAAAAAAAATAAAACATAAAACTTAACTAAATAAACAATAGGCGGCCCGTGTGAATTCGTTCAGTGTACACGAAAATACATCTACATTGTGAGCTAATGTGTTAAGCGCACGAAGTGCGCGGGTTAGTGGCGCGCGCTGCTGCAGGCAAGTACGCGCGCGCGGCACGGCCAGCAGCTCCGGCCGCCGCCGCCGCCCCACGTACTCATCTGGGACGATGGATATACCTATTTACACTACCTGCTACAAAAAGATAGACTAGCTGAACTATTTCTTTTTCCGAATTATTCAGAATCCAGTAAACTTTTAAAAAATCCATTGCACACATTCATCAAAGATGAACGACCTGTAATATACTACATCCGCTAATAAATACCAAGATTCCATTATTCTTGAAGCTAATTGATAACATTTTACCTTTGTTTTATCCGTGTGAAAACAAACTTGTATAACATATGCGTGTGATGTTTACAATATTACTACTAAACAGTTTGCAGATACAGCTGCAGATCGCTGACTTATGACTCCGATGGGTCAATGACCTCCGCGTCTATTGTTCTCACTTACTACACTTGGTAGCCTTTCTTCCCCATGAAAACTGTGGGACATACTAAAAATATACCTCGAGAAAAGCTGCTTTATACATCACAGTTATATAGATAAGTAACAATACTGCCTTCCTTACAAACTGCACATGCGTCAACAAAATCTGTATTGTATAGCAACACAGAGTGTCGAAAATCAAGTTATTTCTTTGTGAATAAAAACACTGCAAGTCATTTGAGGATGTCTGTACTTTTGACCTTGGACTATGTAAAGTGCAGTGTGGACTGGTCCAGTTAGCGTGATGCAAGCGTGATTCCACACTTAGCGACCTTTTGTCTCACCTAATGTACATTGCACAAATGGATATAGTTATGTCATACTTATAACTTCCCTTTTCGCCTGACTTCTAATTTACTATAGAATCATAGTGATAAGAAACAGACTGGACTGGAAAATAACAAACGTTATTTTATGAAACTTTTGAGTACCTTCCTGAGATATGATATTTTGAACCACGAATTTAAAATTGGTACGGATAGTAGCAGGAAGGGACGGAACTTAGCACTCTGATTGTATCATTATTAAGCTTTGCCACTTTATAAAATAGTGGTTCTTGCGTAACTAATACTCCAAACCTCGATACGTCCAAACATAACAGTATCTTTAATTGAGCTAAAAAGCCCTTCCTATATCACGACTTATTGATCCAATAACACATGTAACAAATCGTATCACTAACTGCTAAGACTGTCCTCGATCGACCAGTTCGTCACTTGCACATGGTCGTACTAAACAATACAGACACGTGTCGGCGTTACTACACGACACTTGCGCAAGCGCCGGTCTCTACTCAGCTAATCTGGCAAGCAACAACAATAGTATTCGATGACCTTGCGTAACACCGCCTTTCAAGATATTAACAATGTTGATTAGTCGCCTTGAGCTGCAGGCAGATGTCATCCTAAATACTAGTTTTTATGAGCCTTTGACATATTTTCTTACCTGATCAATGACCAGTCATGTACAACTTTGAACAATAAAATATTAGATCAGCTCAGCTATTTTAGAAAAGAATGTTCTGAAAGATATTTAGTTTTAAATCCGCTACAAAAATCCAAAAATCTGATTTTTTTGCGGAATTGATACTACATATCTTTGAGAACATTTAATGTCACGGATTTCCGCAAAGTAACGCCTGATTCTATAACTTATTTTAGAAAACTTTATATTCTATTCCATATGTTAATCTCCAGTAAATAGGATATTTAAAAAAGAGTTAAGATTTTCCTCATCGCTTACCACTTAACTATGAATTAATGATATACCAGTTAAAAGCAAGCTACGTCAATAACTCCCTAGTTATATCTGTATATGCATTGTTGACAGTTAGTACGATCACATACGTCACTTAGATGTTATCACCGATAGTGCGGATGGCCCGATAGTGCGGAACGTGTAACGTTTGTTATTCTGTCCTTAACCGCGGGTTCAGGCCCGGCCGGTGAGGAGATAACTCAAGCCAATTGGGTCAGCACAGCCGTCAGACATTTATACTGACGAAAATTCCATGACCTGGTGAAATTCCATTAATTTCTTACCAACTGAAGTGCAACTATTGATATTGTGCGGTATGGATGCTTTCGATATTTGTAATTAGCAATAGAACCGAGCTACTGATGAAATGTGTTTAGTAGACAGAGCCATTTGAGTCACCATTGCATCTTGAAAAGATAGCAACAAAAAACAAACTGGTTAAAAATTTGGGTGCCTTAGGTTTTTGTAAAGATGCGAAACTCTCGGTCTTCTGTTCTATTATTAACTCCAGACAAACAACTTAACCATCTTTGACCTAATTACATAAATATGATTATCGAGCGTATCTTTAATAGCCACATTACGATTGTTCCGACTTTCTCCACATGTCAGGTCCTCGGTAAACAGTTTGATGTGAGATAGCGGCGGCCGGGCTCGTGTACACCGCGGATGACTTCCTGACACGTGTAGACTGGAACTATTGACAGCAACAACTTTAGGGGTGGTTATATATTAAGCTTATTTAGAACATTCAAGTTGTTATAGAAATGTTAACAAATTGTATTCCTCTATCTGATCAAATGAGATTATCGATAATATCATCAGCGTAGTGTCCAAAGAATTTTGCAAATAAAAAAGCATTTTTGAATTCAATTTTTTTTTTTTTACCATGGGTTATATTAGTGTGAGCTTCGTCTCCTGCCTTTTCGAAATATAAGTCTCCATATTTGAGCGTGTGATCATTTGATATTGCGTACCTGATCAAAGCAGTTAATGCTGAAAAAACTACTGTCTGCCTCATTACAAATGATTGATTGTAATGTATCACATAATTTGTAGCCTTTTACGGAACTTACCGTTATTAAGGATTATTTATGAGGCAAAGCATATTACGTTTGTACAAATTGTGGTGAGCTCACCTTGTTAATGCTGGTGTCAGATTTGTATTCTAATGAACATTTAATTTAATGATGACAATGTATAGAAGTATCATCACGACTGTTTACCCGGATGTATTGCTTCCGGTGTTCTTTAGCAATTTGTGTAATAAGCCCTGTACTGTAATGCCATTTTAAGTGTCTCTGGAACTATATTATGCTATTTAATAGGGCAGAGGGTAAATTACACAAATATCGGAAGCCCAAGATGAATGATTCCTAATGTACGTCAATGCTTTGGCCAATTAAAACTGATAATGTCCGTTCCAGAATGACGTTGAACCGACATTTCTTTTGATTTACTACTCCGAGGGTCGTGGGTTCGATTCCCGCAAACAATGACTCACGGAGATACACAAAGCAAAATCTTCGTGTAAACATTATTGTTGTAATAATCATTAACCCGAAACGGAGAGGTTGCTGGTGCACGCGCATCTATCGGCCGTCAACCAACACTCGTGCAGCTAAATATAACGGGGGCAAACATTATGACAGCGTGCGTATTGTTTGCTAGTTGACATGGTGATAATAATATATAAGCATCTAAAATCAATTTAAATTACTTAGGTACAATATGTGATATTATTATGAAAGTTCTTCTTTTATCTTAGAGCTCTATCTTAATGTTGACTGGCTAAAAAAGAGTGCAAAAGAACACCTAATGTATCATGATCATAGTTTGTTTATAATCTAAGCCCAGCCAGATATCACAATATCGTGAATTCCATGCAACTGAAAATTTTCTTCACAACATCCAAGTTATGACGCAAATTAAAAAGCATTACCTACTCTATAAACTATTTAAAACAATACAGTAATAACATGCATTATTTTAGTGTATATGCCCTTTGGTTGTGTGGTGCGAGGGTGTGACGTGTGTCGTGACGTGGGAGGTTCGAGGGCGGGTTATCACCTCCACGTGTCTCCTTTGTTTACTACAGGAACAATAACACGATGCACTCATACACTACATGTATACACTACACACTACTTATGTAACACTACACCGGGATTACTTTGAACGGCTTTCAAAGGCTTTGACCAGACAGGTTATATTTAACGGTACTTATACTGCCTACTGTTTCTGAGAACAGGCTTAGTATGAAAATAAGGTTTCCACGAGTCAAGAATACGTGGAACTTATTTATTCGCTCAAAATAACATTAAAGCAAAGCACATTTCTGGAAGCTCTCGGAAATGAGACCACTTTTTCTATTGCCTTATTCAGAAATGAAATGGTTTTAGATGTTTTTGTCTTATTTTACGTAAAGAGATTTAAAAGGTGTTTCTGTAATTTCGTAATTACATACAACTTGTTGATTTACAATTTTCAAATTTATTTAGAATCTTAATTATATGTACCTACACTTAAAATAAGAAAAACTAAATAAAACCTAAAAACTAAAATAAAGTAAGTATCAAAAAATTCATCCACATCGCGAGAATATGATAAAAATATAGAATTTAGATAAACTAAAAAATAGCTGATACTGTTCATGTTCTTTTTAAGAATACGTGGAATATGTACAACTTACAAGATTATGACTAAACATCATCAAACCGAGTAAAGGCCGTGTGAAATAATCTTCTTATTCTCGTGTCACATTGTAGTTACCATACTCCTCCGAAACGGCTTGACCGATTTTTATGAAATTTTATATGCATATTCAGTAGGTCTGAGAATCGGCTACTATCTATTTTTCATACCCCTTAGTGGTAGTAGGTAGGTAGGAAAAAATTGCATTGCGACGCATGCCGGGTACAGCTAGTGGTCTATAAAATCATACATTCAGAAACCACCATTCGTACGTATACTACATATTATTATGCTTTTCCACAATCAGCAGTCTTATTACAAACAGTGGCGTGCATTGGTTTTCGGCCATGGTAGGCACTCGTACATGGAGCAACTTTACCGTAAATACGCAAATGAACTCCCAAAAAATGGAACAAGCATTATTTTTGTGGATCACAAGGTGCGTTCAGGTCTGACGAACGCGCACCGAATGCGCTGCTCGCGCCTGCAGTTAGGTACTGCAATATGTTAGTGCGCCTCCTCCGCGAAACTCTCGCAAAGGTCGATGGTGCAAATAACGCCGTCTCCGAACTGTTCGCGAGCAGTACGCGCGCTGCAAGATACAATTTAAAATGCACGCGCGCAGCTCGCGACCTATTTCTGATTGAATCACTATTTCAACTTGTTGGTATAAGTTTGTATAAAATAATCTTAGTAAAGCTAACTGCGAACAGCAGCCGACTCCGCGACTCGGGACTCGCGACGAGCAAACGGTCACGGGTCAGCTTATGATTGAGGACTTTTATTTGTGTATTATTCTTAATAAGGGTTCGAAACCGAACCTAAATAATAGTAAATATATTGAGCCATGGTCAATATGACCATTCGAGATCAACATTTTTCTTACCTACCTTATGTATTACATAGACAAAAAAAGAATCAGACGTATTATTGAATGTGCCAACATATACTATTATCTTGTATGTTTAATTTCTCCCATTTTTATTAAGATTTTAACTAAAAACAATCACTTAATATCATCATCCACAACAACAAACCGAATATCGTTTTATTTTTGCTGGCTTATAAGATTCACTCGTCTAAGCTAGTTTCAAATTAAAATACTTTTCTAATTAAGATGTGGATAACGTTGTGATTTACACATTTATACATTAGTATCTGTAATATTTATTATTAAGACTTAATGTGTATCTGTTTGTTTTCCCGAAATAAATAAATAAATAAATAAATAAAATAAACAATATGTTTTCGTCGTAGTTGTTCTCGTAGGTATCAATTCACACAACAATTTCGTATTTAACAATCAAGAAACGACGAATAACACAAAAAGAATCGTTCGTCCAGCAGCACCGCTAGTCAGGCGATAGTTTCTAACATTTTGAGTTAATATTATTATGAGCCTTACCTACCTTTAAAGTTTTGTCAACAAACCCCATCTGATGGGTTTGTATTGTAAGTTTGTAATTACGCACGTATGCTATCCAAACATATTTCATTTTCGCCACAATCTTAACATTCATACACATAGCGGTTTATTAATGCTCCTGTTTCTTAAACTACAGCCACTTCACAAAATCACAATAAATAGAAACTAGTTACGAAAGACAAGACGACAGTGTTGCCAACTTTATTTTAACGAAACCACAAATTGTGGCATCGTAACCCACTAGAAAACCACTAAATTTGGCGATCCCTCAAACCACCAAAAAACCACTAACATAATAATTATGCTAGACAGATAATACCTAAATATTATTTGAAAATAAAACAACAATATGGTATTTTTATTATAAAATTATAGCTGTTTATTGAAAAGTACAAAAAAAAAAAAAGTCATATAGGCAATCATCTTCGGAAGAATCGGCTTTTTTTATGATTTCTGTTTTTGCAGAATAAATTTCCTAGGTTCCAATTTTTTGTACTTACTACGCTATTGGGTATTTAGTAATTATTGCAACATTCTCCTTCGCGTTTTAAACCAGCACGGACTGTGAGAATTGAAGATAGCAAATCTAACTTCATTCGGTTTCTGTCTTAAGTTTTAACAACGTTCATCATACTAAATAATCGCTCTACGTCAGCGTTGGAATGAGGTAAAACTAATAAAGATAAAGCAAATGTGGCTAAATATTGAAATCTGTTTTCTCCAGCCATGTCTTTGAAATTCAGTACCTCGTACCAAAATTCTTTTGTATTTCTTGTATTTTTCCAACTGAGTAAACGGATTAGACGCCACTGCTCATCAACTTTCGCAACATCTTCTTGCTTTTTATTACAATGCAACATCAGGTCAGCGATCGTCTCTTTATTGTGAGATAGTGCGTACTTTTAACGTAAACGTTCGAATTATTTCCCGAAATATTTTAATCGTGCTAGTGGTTGAATTTCGTACCTAACCACTAACTGAAGCAACCAAAGCCTCTAGAAAAATCCACTAGCCACTAAAACCAAAATTTGCCCGCTAAAAGGTAAGTCTAAATCACCAGATCTAGTGGAAATTCCACTAAGTTGGCAACACTGCAAGACGAAAACACGCGCGCGAACTATCAAAAACTTAATAAACAATCTGCCACAGATAATAAATATCGGAAAACGACTAAGTTGCAACACAGAAGTAAACCAATAAAAATGTTAATTGAAACTAAATAATATAATAAACATCAATAACTTGTAACTAAATAATATTGTGATAATTAATTTACAAGTTAGTAGTATTTTAAAACGCAAGTTTCATTTAAAATACACTAATAACTGGAATAAGAATTGACAAGTTCGATGGACGACCCAAAAGACTTTTGCTCCAAAACGGATATGAGAGTAGAATGAATGGGAGAAAGAAATAATCTTGTTTATTGGCAGGTAAGCATGCTTACTGTAGGTGTAAAAAATTACGAATGTCAAATGTCAGAGCATTACGCTTTGCAAAACGAGGTTTTCGTTTTTGTCGTATAATAAAAACTCAAGATGGCGGTGTATTATTTTCTGTTTTTGAAGTGTGCGTGCGTATATGGATAAGGAGATTTTGTTTGAATGTGTGAGTGGAAACTAGGCAGTTTTTGAATAGCCTACTTCGTCGTTGAGTATTGAATGAATTTGAATGTGACATATGTGACGTCATTATTGATTTGTTTGTTATTGAAATGTTTGGATACACATACAAGTTTTATTATCTGTAATTTAATGATTATGTATGATGAGTGTTGACTGATTTATCTTATATAAATTGTTATATTTAAAGATAGTTAGTTGGGATTTTGTAGGTAGGCACTGCCTTTTTGCCTATATGCTATGCACGCCACTGATTACAAAGGATAGTGGTGACACCTTAGCCATGAACAACAACAACAACAACAACAGCTGATGGTGACGCGATGACATGCGCAGCGCTGTTTGTGCGCTAAGAATGACCCGTGACGAGAATTATTCAATCGTTATGTACTTGTTAACAATGCTGCTGTCGATAGATAACAATAAAATAATATATTACATACCTACTGTATGTCATGCATTGTCAGCTGTTATAGATAACTGTCTCGTTGGTCTCGTGTTAGCAAGCGCGATTCCATTTTGCTGAGCTTGTAATTTTCAGTTTTACTGCAATATCACTTGAAAAGTTATTTACTTATACGATATTTTTAAGATTAGGAACAACATTTCTAATAATATATTATTTGTTACCATGTTTTTCTCAACGGGACTACGTAATAGTGTAGGTATTATTTTAGATAGCTTTTCGAATGTAGGTGACTTTCTAATTTCAAAAAGCCACATCTTCTAATTTAATCTGATTTAAACGCTCCCGTTCCTAATAAAAATGAAATATTGTCTTTACATTATTACTCGTATTGTTTCTAAAATCATTAAAAAGTATCGTAACAACTTGCATAAGTTGTTGTTACTAGAAAGATGCAGATTGCTTGCAACTGTAACACAACGCCGTATTGACCGCTGGCCCGGTTTCCAGCGAGGTGTCATGATGCACGATCAGTGTCGGGTTCAAGGCAGGCGCGTGACGACGGCCTGTCTGGCTGAATGTGCTGCGACTCGGGGGCTCGTCTGCCGGCTCCGGTTACTGACATGTGCGACACATTACGACGAAGACACAACATACTGTAGGCACTGCAGGAAGGTGGCTCTCGAATGCATTGTTGTTGGGTTTATTGTGATGTTACGGTTATGGCCCGATCGTAAATACATCGTGGAGAAATCGTAGATAGAAATGCAATCGGTACAGTGCTCAATTAGCAACAATTTACGTAATTTATTTATTTATTTATTTATCATGGAAGACTTACAGCTAAAGTAAACATAATAAAAACAGTGGGTGAGACTGACAGCCAATTAAAAGTCTTCACTTCTAAAGAACAGATTGATAAAGTGTGTGTGAACAACACAATGCAATACAGCCACCAAGAAGAAACAGGATAACAATCAAACTTGACTTAATACATTTCAAGCAAAATCCCAGAATCAAAACTCGATTATACAAAACTTAATTAAAAAAGCTAAGGCTCATGCACTTTCTGGCCGAGGATACACTTATCACGAAAGGATCAAAGTCATATTGTCTGCACATGTTATTAAAATTATTACTTGCACGCACTATAAATGAGTAATAATAGGATCCTTACTTTTTGAGTTATTGGAAGTCAAACAACTAAATAAGTATTCAATTTTACGTATCATACTTCTATGTGAATAAAAATCATTATGTAGATATGTCTCTAGTGAAAATGTTGTCAAATTATTTTATTAGAAAAGCTAAAGTTATAATAAAGATAGTAATAATATGTATAGTTGCGTTCATTAAGCATGTTTGTTTACCTTTAGCACTGCACCTCGTCTGTGAGTCTAGACGAAGCCGAATAACTGAAGCTTTCAGATCAAGTTACTGCAGTTCCGCTAATCGGAGGGTGCCGGCACTTACAAATGCATCGGCAATATTACAGTCTGCCTTTCCAGACAGGATCGAGTTCACAATTCCTGAAAACGGATTTTGTTTAAGCTTTACCAGCTCCAACAAAATACAATTAACTGTGCTCTGTGACTAATCTTTACTTATAATAAATCTGTAGAAAGGTCAATTCTGTACATTAAATATATTTTCAAAATAACTATCAGGGGGTGATTAGTGATCAATACTGATGCCAAAAATGCAATCGGTAAATTTTTTGTCGTCTGTCTGTCTGTATGTTCCTTATAGAAACAAAAACTACTCGACGGATTTTAACGAAACTTGGTACAATTATTCTTCATACTCCTGGGCAGGTTATAGTATACTTTTCATCACGCTACAATCAATAGGAGCAGAGCAGTGAAGGGAAATGTTGGAAAAACGGGAGAAGTTGCACAATTTTTTAAGCTTCCGTCGCGTGTGCAGCCTTAATGGTTAAAGACTCATTGATAAGCTTCGTCATCCACGCGAACGAAGTTGCAGGCACAGCTAGTATTTACATATGAAAGTTGTGTTCTTGATATTTCATGTTTTATAGTACTTAATATTTTACGTAGACTACTATGTACTACCAGAAATCAGAGGTATTTAAAGAAATTTAATAATTAAAAACTAGTTACATAAGAAAAAAAAATTAGCGTTTTTACCTATCAGAGGTTAATCAGCATCATTAGAATTATCAAAGCTACCGGTTCACATATTTGTGCTATCCAGCGGTATGCGTTCCGTGTTCCCGAGTGCAGTAATTATGAAGAGATAATGAATTAATCAGCGCTTAGCTAATGACACATTAACAAGCAGAGGCGCGTGTTTGGACCCTAGACCCGATACCCGGCGAAATCTTGTTTTATGTTATTATGACTCTTAATATAAGTGGATATATATGGATTTAAGTTTATCGTTTTAGATTAATTAAATCACGCGTCTGTACTATGGATGGAGTTAAAATTATATTTCCAGATTGTAGGGACCCTGAATAGCTTACAAGGCCTGTACGATATTGAAACAATTTTAGCGTTATACTTGATTTTTCAGACCAGCTTTTTTAAGGGATTAGTCGTGTCTTGATTGTAGTTGAGTTACCGTAATGTGTCTTGGATTTATTTTTTGACATATTGATGTTAATATTCTAATACTTCTGGTTAAATGCTGGCTGATTTGATGTAAATTAACCACAAGCGAAAGCTATGCTAGGTTATATGTTTTTCTTAATTAACCTGCTGGCGAACTTGCCAACTGCATCGTTGGCCTAGTGGGTCTAAAGCGCGACTGCTACGCTAGAGGTCTTGGGTTCGATTCCCAAGTCGACCAAGGTGTTATTGGGTTTTCTATGAAGTAGCAGGTCGGAGTTTGGATTTGTTGCCGGTTAGTGGCAACTGGCAATAGGCTCGCCCCCTATTACATGGGACCTAAACATACCGGCGAACTGTGGGTGTACATTGGTACACCTCTGCCTAACCCTTCGGGGATACAGGCGTGATGGTATGTTATGTTATTAATTAACCTAATCATGAATAACGGTGAAAAACAAACATCTGAAGGGTAACCTGGTCTTAATAAGGTGCAAGTGATAACCCGCAGAGTTGTGTGATAAATACTTGTTGTTCTTTCTCTTGGAGGAGACCTTTGCCCTTCCGTGGGACAGTTGTAGCTTGATACTGCATTATATGTCATATGCACACAATAATACATCAATAGTCAAATAGTCAAATAGAAATTTATTTGCCAGAAACATGGTATTTTACAAGATGTTAAATATATTTTTAAATGTGCTACATGTCTCACCGTTTGACCGGTATGCAAATTTTTAGACAAATAATAATTTATTAGTGATATTATAATAACCTATTATAAATTTACTATAATTAATTAACTAATCTCTATAGTATCAAATCATGTAAAACTAAAATGTAAATCGCGCGTAAAAAAATGCGCTATTATATGCCGTGAAGTTCAAATAAAAGTACAGCTACTAATCCGAACTATTGAAATTTTTCTTTAACTTTAAATCTCACAAAAGTTAAAATTATGCTATCGACAGAAAGTATAGAAAAGCTAAATCTTTTACTGTATATAATTTATCTATTTGCACAAATTGAATTCTTCTTCTTATCTAGCGAAACTATATTAGAGCAGCTTACAAAGTATGTTTCAACGTCAGCGTCACATCCGTCATACTATGTTGCGGTGGTTACATACAAAGTGAAAGTATCTCTGCGACATACGTCATGTGCACTTCGAATGCACCTCGTATTTACAAAGCGCAACAATGTCATAATTTCTCCGCCAAGGTCACCGCGCTTCGACCCGGTCAAGTTGACAATTTGGAACAAAACATATTTTCGTTAGTGATAAGAGTAGATAATACGAGGAAAGTAACGTGTTTTTAAGCTATTTGTCTATTTTTGGGTCTCTCTTGTGTCGTTCATAAAATGTTATGCAATTTGTAGATCCTGTTCGATTTTGGGTTTTACCTGCGAGAGCAAACAGCAAACGTACCACACGCATGCAGTCCATGCAGTCTTCCTAGACGTAGGCTATCATCATAAATGCATCTTTATCTCTTAATCACTTAGTTTACTCCCTCACAATGCGGAACTCAAGTACTGAAATAAACAGCACCTGTAGCCATACGTTCAAGATCCGCCCACTAAGCACAAGACGCGTGTTGAATATTGCGCAGGAGACAAGGACTACACAAACAGAAATAATAGAAATATGCTAATCAACACCCTTACTTTATATTTAAATTTTGTATGTTATTTTCATAAGGTATTTATGACTAAAATCTTGACTAAACGCTTGAAATATGATGAGAACACTATTCAAGAAACTGATTGGTAGAAAGCGATAACTTTTCTTTTAATAACAAAGGATCTTTTTCTTAATTTATTTGCAAATAATATTTATTTACGAATTAATTTCACGGGCCCGTTGGTCTAGTGGTTAGTGACCCTGACTGCTATACCGAAGGTCATGGGATCGATTCCCACTCAGGACCAATTATTCTGTGATGAGCACGATCATTTGTTCTGGGTCTGGGTGTAATTTATCTATAATATGTATATATTTAGAAATATATAAGTATGTTTATCAGTTGTCTGGTTACCATAACACAAGCTCTGCTTAGTTTGGGATCAGATAACGATGTGTGAGTTGTCCCGGAATATTATTATTATTAATTAAATTATGGAAAGCAATTTGACTGTATTCGTCGTCGAATGACTCACAAAAACGCATCTTAGTGTAATATATTTCTATATATTTACTAGCTGTGTCCCGCGGTTTCACCCGCGTGAATACCTAGGTCCCGTTCCCGGTGCCTTTGTATATAATAACAGACAAATAATTAGCAATAAATTAAAATTGCGACTATAATTTGAGATTTAAACTATCCTATCTCTCAAGTTGGATGGAACTGCACATGGTGTGCGAATTTTATTATAATCGGTTAAGTGGTTTAGGAGTCCATTGAGGACAAACATTGTGACACGAGATTTATATATATTAAGATTAAGTAAGAGCGATTCAGCATGTTTCTATGGAAATTTTCTTGAAAATGGAGTGTCGTTGATTGTTCTTTGGGTCTTGTATTTTTCTGTGTCATTTATGTCTGTATGTGAAAATACATGGGAAATGCTTCATACAAATCGATTTGTGACTTAATCTCTAATGTAAAAAGAGTTTGTTGTCGGTGTATTTATGTGTCGGTCCGTTTGTATCATCGTAGCTTTCACTTGTAAAAATGGTGTTCATTAATTAGTTTTTGTTATATAATAAGAATTGATCTAAAGTGTTCTTATCCATCTAGAACGACCTCTATTCTAGAACCTACTCATCCGTTTAAAGATTATCAACAATCCACATTCCTAGTGGATGTGTGTGTAAGTGATTTTAACTGTCACTGTGTTTTTTTGTTCAATAATGACGTAATTGGTGTATTGTGCAGCGTTACGGCGAGCCCCGGCGCGGCATGGAGGACGACGTGACGTTCCTGTTCCAGCTGGGCGTGGTCCGCGACGCGGTGGCTGCGCCTGCGCACCTCCTCACGCTCGCGCATCTCAAGGACCTCGCCGTCAAGTTCGTGCACGATAAGGTACACTGCTCATTAGTGCTCATACTTTACAATGATTTATTACTGTTATAAGTGAAGAGGTTATGCATAGGACCGAGACAGATGGTGCGTCAAGGAGAACCTAGGACTTATGAATTGTTGCTGATCATGATAATATCTACCAGAACAGAACTTCGATCACCTGTAACTGACAAACATTTTATTTTATTTTGGGTCTGTCGTGTCCTTCAACGTGTCGACACCTAATAATGACCTAGGCACTTAATTTGTAGTTCTTAAGTCCTAAATTCCGTGTGTTGTCCAGATACCGGATAACGGTCTGAACCGGCTGTCGGACCGGATCCTGCTGTTCCGGCACGACTACTGCTCGCCGAACGTGCTGCAGCTCATCAACTCCGCGTCGGACGTCACGGACGAGACGCTCGTCGAGATCGTGCTTACTGCCAACCGTGAGTATTCATGTACGAAACTCTTGTAATATTAGACATTTTACAGCTTTCTGGAAGGTTCCATGTAACTACTATTTACAGATTTTGTCGTGGTTTATTTTAAATCCAAAATTGTAGGATTGATTAAACAATTGACTTGGTTAAGAAAAAGCTGCAGCCTAATATTATACTACAATGTGCATTTATTTATTTAAATAATAAATAAATATAATAATATTAATATAAATAAATACAATGTCCATTTTTGTCCAATGACCAAAAACCAACAAAAGTATACCTGGTAACTAAAGTCGGTTTCAACCTACTATAATAATTTATAAAAATAAACTTTTGAAAAGTAGAGAATTGAGCCGCAGTTTCTGTCATTTTCTATGAGTTACCATAACCTTGTTATTTCTGTAGCCCTGCTATGCGACGGCGGCGTGGAGGCGGCCCCGGTGCCGCGGCCGCACGCGCTGGCGGTGCACTCCTACAAGGCACCCACCTTCTGCGACTTCTGCGGGGAGATGCTGTTCGGGCTAGTGCGCCAGGGCCTCAAGTGTGAAGGTGAGCTTTTAACGACTGCGAGCTTTCGGGAAGCTATCGTCCTTGAATGATGATGAAAATACCTTGTTCATGTTAGGTACTCCGAAATTCATTATTAGATATATCGATGTGCTTAGACACATATCTGTTACCTATAAAAGCTACGCTACTACTCAAAGTGAATAGTAGCTTTTGAAAAAAGGCTTAATGAATCAACTCGTTCACGTTTTTCTTATTACTTTCAGGTTGCGGGCTCAACTACCACAAGCGATGCGCAGTGAAGGTCCCATCGAACTGCACGTCGCCGGTGACGCCGGGCGCGGGGGGCGCTGGGGGCGCGGGGTCGCGGCGCGTGTCGGGCGCAGCAGGGGGCGCGGGGGGCGCGGGCGGCCGCAGCCCCTCGCGCTCCTCCACCAACAGCCACACCAGCCACGAGGACTCGCTGGTAAGGCGCCTCGCCAGGCTCGTCACTGACAAAGACTAGACTTGTTGGAGATGTACGAGAAAACAACTGAAATCCCCTTTTCAATCGTCTCGATCGACAGTTTTTGCTATACAGTAGTAAAAAAAGCTGACAGGTATATATGCTCATAAAAGTTGCTCAGCTGACTGTTCGGGACGTATGAAAAGGAGATAATTTACCAGTATCAAAAATACCGATAAAAGACGAAATTATAATGATCTTCTTTGCTAACTTAAGTTAAAAAGCTACTTATCATAATATGTACTACTTGACTATCTGAACAATCGATGTAAAGCTAATTGTTATTTTTAGAGCCTTTTTTGTCGTTTGGTTGCTTATTCCTCATACGAGATGAAACGTTAAGATCTGATCGATGCAGTATTACAATATTAGCCTACAATATAAGACATATTTTTAGAAACAAAGTAGTTAGATGTTGCATTTACACTTCTATGTTGTTAAGTTAAATTCTTTTGTCACAAACAAAACATATTTTATACTAAGAAATGGTGTATTGCTTAAATTAAAACAACTAACTCGATATCAAAGTATTATATCAATTAAATATTTGCATTTATTCAATTATATTTAACATTAAAACGAGCTAAGAACAAAGTAATGATAGCTATTAAGTACAATGAATCTCAATTTTATATATTTAAATAAAAATAAAACAATTGACACAAATATTAAAAAAGATGATGCTTTTGCGAATTGAAATCAACTTTACTGATGGTATTCCAAGCTACTTCTATTAGTATAAGATCCCGTTAAGAACGACCTTCACCGAGATGCTTATTTAATGGAACCTATTTTATATTTAATTTAATATGTCAATAAATATAATGCATATGGGTTGCCTAGCAAATTACAGTCCAGAGTATATTTAATTAATAATTAAAAAATAAAATATTTTTTTAAACATTTCACCGGTGTGATTATTAGATAAATTCTATACCAATCGAAAGTATGAAGCCCATAGAATAAGAAACGTTAGACTCGTAGATATAGTTGGCAACCCTATAGTTGTGACCGGAAAAGAATAGGCAACCTAACGTTTGCTTATTCTATGGGCTTCATACTTTCGATTGGTATAGAATTTATCTAATAATCACACCGGTGAAATGTTTAATTTTTTTTTTTTTTAATTTTTAATTAAATATACTCTGGACTGAAATTTGCTAGGCAACCCATATGCATTATATTTATTGACATATTAAATTAAATATAAAATACGTTTCATTAAATAAGCATCTCGGTGAAGGTCGGTCTTAACGGGATCTTAGACTATATACTAAAATATAAATAGCAAAGATCTTTTCAAATACAAGATAAAGACGAGTAGGCACTATTTTACGTATGGAATAGTCAAATCTGACATGTAAAAAAAAACTCCGAACTGTTTGTTCAGTCGATCGCTCTAAGCAATCGAACTCCAGTCCGTGTGAGAGCGGCCTAATTTATCAATATTTTTTCACGCCGTCTTAATTAGGCAACTAAATGGGTGCGTTAATAAATATTCTTCTAAGATAGTATATGGCCATAAAGTTGATTTCTAACGATACAGGCGTAAAATAAGTTTGACATTGTTAATGATGTGAGTGACATTGTACACATCAGTTTACATTCCTATTTACACGTAAATTAAGTCCGTCCAATTATTACTTAGTATTGTTTTATACTTATACATTTTTACTAAAATATTTTTTTTACTAAAAGTATTTTGTTATCTTTTGATACAAACATTGTTTATATTTTTATTGTGAAACTAACTTGAATAGGGTGGTGGGTAGCATTTGTGGAAAATTATATTTTTGTTCCAAATAAATGTTTTAATTTTCATATGTTTTTGGTTTTATTTCGATATTCCCAAGTTACCTACCCAGCATCCTATTCAAATGTTAGTTATTATGACTGATTTACATACAAATTGATTAGGATACAATATAAAATTCTATATGGTTCAGATATTTGCTACAAACACACCAATTGTGCTGTTTAAAAAGCAAAATTCTTAGATAATAACATTTTGAATATTTTATTTAAATTCGGTTACCTATTTGTAAAGTATAGAGAATGCACCTAGACTCAGGTACATAGAAAAAGTAGTAGTTCTACTTGTGAGATTATTTATCAGAAATAGTCATGGACCTAACACGCCACCCTGTGGAATGCCATGAGTCTTGTTCTATTAGCTCTCAGAAGCTACTTTGCTACAGCTATCTATTTCGGCTTCGTCAATGGCTCAACATAGTTATTATTTAGAGCAAGTCATACATGTAGGAGGTAAAGATATTATGTATTCATCACGATTTATCTCATTTCAAAGAAATTAGTTCATTATAACAGTATCAAACGCTTTTCATAGGTTTTGTTATATTTAAATGGCTTGTTACGAAAGCCACACTACATTTTCCACACATAAATCTCACATAAAAGCGTTGTGGATAAAGGCGGCAGTACAATAGTAGAGTGTTATGGTGTGTCAGGCGTACGGCAAGCGCGGGCGCTCGCCGACCCGCGGCACGGCCGGCGCGGCGGTGGGCGCGTGCAGCAGCGCGGGCAGCAGCTGGCCCGCCATCCCGCACACGTTCGAGGTGCACTCCTACACGCGCCCCACCGTCTGCCGCCACTGCAAGAAGCTGCTGCGCGGCCTCTTCAAGCAGGGCCTGCAGTGCAAGGACTGCCACTACAACGCGCACCGCAAGTGCATACCCTTAATACCCAAGGACTGTGGCAGCGAGCTGCGTGACATACACAGTAAGTTATACAACACTAACCAGTATTAAAAACCAGTCAAAATCATTTTCGTCATTGTACCAGTGAAGCGTGTTGTCTATTCTTATAACCGGGTCAATTGTGTAGGCGAGTACCAGGACAGCAGCACCGGCAGCGAGCTGTCGGAGTCGGCGCGCCTGCTGGATGATGAGTCCGACGACGGTGGTAACGAGGCTGCAGAGACCGCCACTGGTGATGATGGAGAGGTAGAACATATAACTATTAAGTAATTCGGTTCTATTGACTACCTTGCGTAGTACTTAAAGAAACTATGTCTTATATGACAATATTATTTAAGTCTTATTGAAGTTAATCTAGCTACTGATGTTAATGTGTGCAGGTGCAGCTGCGTCGGCGGCCGGCGGAGGAGGAGCCGCAGCGCGACACGCTGCCGGAGCGCTCGGCCAGCCGGCCCAGCAGGTGAGCCGCACCGGGCTGGTGGTGGGATTGCGTGGGATATGTGGTATCTGTGGGATTGGTAGAACACACTTAATAAACATGCTCTCTTAAGTTTATAGGACCGACAGACTTAGACAGTGTCTGTTGCGGCAAGTTAGGGTGCAAAGGTACTTGTGTGTTGTGTCTTAGTG
This sequence comes from Autographa pulchrina, assembly GCA_905475315.1. NCBI lineage: Eukaryota > Metazoa > Arthropoda > Insecta > Lepidoptera > Noctuidae > Autographa > Autographa pulchrina. Next base: position 841,405 of record FR997782.1, read on the forward strand.
TTCTGTCTATTCCGTTTGTTTTTGTTTGTAGCTAAAACATTAATGAGCTTATTGTTTCTGTTCTTTTGTTTGTTTGTTGTTGTTCTAATTAATTAACTAGGTAACTCAAAAAACATTAATCAGTTTTAACAACAGCTTGTTGACTGTTGTTCAATAATTATTATTTGTTGTTTAAAACTTTTAACTGAACTATTAAGTTTGGAAATTGTAATTTATTTATTGTTGTTTGGAAACTAACCGTTATTTTTTTATATAATAGTCCTTTCTATTTAAATAATGCTTGCTGTTTTCTCATCAACTACATGTAAGTTTACAGTAAGTTTCAGAATATAACATGAAACTACGGTAAACGGTAACAATTTTAAATGAACTTTAATCTTATTTTTATAAATTCAGTTTCCTAGGCATATTTGAATGTTCCTTATTTAATAGAAAGTAAAACTATAGGTTTTTTTTTAACATTCGAATCATAGTAGGATAACACAACGTTAACAAGGTCCCCCACTCCCCCTGGCTAACCCACCACCGCCTGCCCCGCCCCCCTCTCGGTCCCCCCGCCCCCCCTCGCTTTTGGATCTGACTGCTCGCACGTTGCAGCTCTTCATCCTCGCCCAGCGCCAACATCCCGCTCATGCGCATCGTGCAGTCCGTCAAGCACACCAAGAAGCGCGAGGGTCAGTGGCTCAAGGAGGGATGGCTTGTGCACTTCACTAATAAGGATAAGACGGTAAGACATCAAATATTCTCACATGCATTCGTAAAAATAACTGGTCGGTCTTTGTATATTTCACCAATTTAAGCTTATGGCTACCCAAAATCTGTTAAAATTAAGAGTTATGGTTGAAAATGGTTTTTTTTTTTGTAATATACTTTATTTTTATTCTAAATAGTGAAAAGGAACAGTACAAACAAATTGCAATTTAACGCGGATGTTATTACCAATATGACCCAATTCGGTAACAGAAAAGTAACAAAAAAACTTGTGAAAAGATTTTCAGTAAAATTGCAATCTCTATTCCTTTACGCATGTGGCCGAATCGAAATAATTTGGTATCCCTATGTCAGATAAAACGTCACTACTGGCGGCTGGACAGCAAGTCGATCACGCTGTTCACGTCGGAGCAGGGCAGCAAGTACTACAAGGAGATCCCTCTCAACGAGATCCTCGCCATCGACACCGCCCGCCAGCGACACTCAGGTCACCATGTCTACATCATCTAGTTTCTCCTTTCAAAAGCAATTCAGTGCTGTCTATTACGAAGTCTATTTGTTGGAGAAAATAATTTTGATCTTCAAAATCGATTCTTACTTTTTTACTTACTGTTGATTTAGCTAAGAAATTTGGATTCTTTCTTTTTTCTGCGAAGTCCATTACATGCCCATCCACTCTACGGAGTGCGGTGTACAAAACTTAATAGCTCAAACTAGCAGCTTTTTCCTTAAAGTGTTTCGGGAACGAATTTCCAATATAGTGTTGTTCCCGGCCTCTGCTTAGTATGCAGGTCTGGTATTAGCAGTTGCGTGAGTTATGGTTATGTTGCAGACGTGATGCACTGCTTCGAGGTGCGCACGGCCAACGTGGACTACCTGGTGGGCGTGGAGGAGGCGTGGGCCAGCGCGCCGCCCGACGCCGGCCGCGGCGCCTACCTCGCGCGCTCCTGGGAGACCGCGCTGCGCCAGGCGCTCATGCCCGTCACGCACCACTCCGGTAACCACACACCACACAACACTACACTACCTCGCGCGCTCCTGGGAGACCGCGCTGCGCCAGGCGCTCATGCCCGTCACGCACCACTCCGGTAACCACACACCACACAACACTACACTACCTCGCGCGCTCCTGGGAGACCGCGCTGCGCCAGGCGCTCATGCCCGTCACGCACCACTCCGGTAACCACACACCACACAACACTACACTACCTCGCGCGCTCCTGGGAGACCGCGCTGCGCCAGGCGCTCATGCCCGTCACGCACCACTCCGGTAACCACACACCACACAACACTACACTACCTCGCGCGCTCCTGGGAGACCGCGCTGCGCCAGGCGCTCATGCCCGTCACGCACCACTCCGGTAACCACACACCACACAACACTACACTACCTCGCGCGCTCCTGGGAGACCGCGCTGCGCCAGGCGCTCATGCCCGTCACGCACCACTCCGGTAACCACACACCACACAACACTACACTACCTCGCGCGCTCCTGGGAGACCGCGCTGCGCCAGGCGCTCATGCCCGTCACGCACCACTCCGGTAACCACACACCACACAACACTACACTACCTCGCGCGCTCCTGGGAGACCGCGCTGCGCCAGGCGCTCATGCCCGTCACGCACCACTCCGGTAACCACACACCACACAACACTACACTACCTCGCGCGCTCCTGGCAGACCGCGCTGCGCCAGGCGCTCATGCCCGTCACGCACCACTCCGGTAACCACACACCACACAACACTACACTACCTCGCGCGCTCCTGGCAGACCGCGCTGCGCCAGGCGCTCATGCCCGTCACGCACCACTCCGGTACCCGCACACCACACAACACTACACTACCTCGCGCGCTCCTGGGAGACCGCGCTGCGCCAGGCGCTCATGCCCGTCACGCACCACTCCGGTAACCACACACCACACAACACTACACTACCTCGCGCGCTCCTGGGAGACCGCGCTGCGCCAGGCGCTCATGCCCGTCACGCACCACTCCGGTAACCACACACCACACAATACTACACTACCTCGCGCGCTCCTGGGAGACCGCGCTGCGCCAGGCGCTCATGCCCGTCACGCACCACTCCGGTAACCACACACCACACAACACTACACTACCTCGCGCGCTCCTGGGAGACCGCGCTGCGCCAGGCGCTCATGCCCGTCACGCACCACTCCGGTAACCACACACCACACAACACTACACTACCTCGCGCGCTCCTGGGAGACCGCGCTGCGCCAGGCGCTCATGCCCGTCACGCACCACTCCGGTAACCACACACCACACAACACTACACTACCTCGCGCGCTCCTGGGAGACCGCGCTGCGCCAGGCGCTCATGCCCGTCACGCACCACTCCGGTAACCACACACCACACAACACTACACTACCTCGCGCGCTCCTGGGAGACCGCGCTGCGCCAGGCGCTCATGCCCGTCACGCACCACTCCGGTAACCACACACCACACAACACTACACTACCTCGCGCGCTCCTGGGAGACCGCGCTGCGCCAGGCGCTCATGCCCGTCACGCACCACTCCGGTAACCACACACCACACAACACTACACTACCTCGCGCGCTCCTGGGAGACCGCGCTGCGCCAGGCGCTCATGCCCGTCACGCACCACTCCGGTAACCACACACCACACAATACTACACTACCTCGCGCGCTCCTGGGAGACCGCGCTGCGCCAGGCGCTCATGCCCGTCACGCACCACTCCGGTAACCACACACCACACAATACTACACTACCTCGCGCGCTCCTGGGAGACCGCGCTGCGCCAGGCGCTCATGCCCGTCACGCACCACTCCGGTAACCACACACCACACAATACTACACTACCTCGCGCGCTCCTGGGAGACCGCGCTGCGCCAGGCGCTCATGCCCGTCACGCACCACTCCGGTAACCACACACCACACAACACTACACTACCTCGCGCGCTCCTGGGAGACCGCGCTGCGCCAGGCGCTCATGCCCGTCACGCACCACTCCGGTAACCACACACCACACAACACTACACTACCTCGCGCGCTCCTGGGAGACCGCGCTGCGCCAGGCGCTCATGCCCGTCACGCACCACTCCGGTAACCACACACCACACAACACTACACTACCTCGCGCGCTCCTGGGAGACCGCGCTGCGCCAGGCGCTCATGCCCGTCACGCACCACTCCGGTAACCACACACCACACAACACTACACTACCTCGCGCGCTCCTGGGAGACCGCGCTGCGCCAGGCGCTCATGCCCGTCACGCACCACTCCGGTAACCACACACCACACAACACTACACTACCTCGCGCGCTCCTGGGAGACCGCGCTGCGCCAGGCGCTCATGCCCGTCACGCACCACTCCGGTAACCACACACCACACAACACTACACTACCTCGCGCGCTCCTGGGAGACCGCGCTGCGCCAGGCGCTCATGCCCGTCACGCACCACTCCGGTAACCACACACCACACAACACTACACTACCTCGCGCGCTCCTGGGAGACCGCGCTGCGCCAGGCGCTCATGCCCGTCACGCACCACTCCGGTAACCACACACCACACAACACTACACTACCTCGCGCGCTCCTGGGAGACCGCGCTGCGCCAGGCGCTCATGCCCGTCACGCACCACTCCGGTAACCACACACCACACAACACTACACTACCTCGCGCGCTCCTGGGAGACCGCGCTGCGCCAGGCGCTCATGCCCGTCACGCACCACTCCGGTAACCACACACCACACAACACTACACTACCTCGCGCGCTCCTGGCAGACCGCGCTGCGCCAGGCGCTCATGCCCGTCACGCACCACTCCGGTAACCACACACCACACAACACTACACTACCTCGCGCGCTCCTGGGAGACCGCGCTGCGCCAGGCGCTCATGCCCGTCACGCACCACTCCGGTAACCACACACCACACAACACTACACTACCTCGCGCGCTCCTGGGAGACCGCGCTGCGCCAGGCGCTCATGCCCGTCACGCACCACTCCGGTAACCACACACCACACAATACTACACTACCTCGCGCGCTCCTGGGAGACCGCGCTGCGCCAGGCGCTCATGCCCGTCACGCACCACTCCGGTAACCACACACCACACAACACTACACTACCTCGCGCGCTCCTGGGAGACCGCGCTGCGCCAGGCGCTCATGCCCGTCACGCACCACTCCGGTAACCACACACCACACAACACTACACTACCTCGCGCGCTCCTGGGAGACCGCGCTGCGCCAGGCGCTCATGCCCGTCACGCACCACTCCGGTAACCACACACCACACAACACTACACTACCTCGCGCGCTCCTGGGAGACCGCGCTGCGCCAGGCGCTCATGCCCGTCACGCACCACTCCGGTAACCACACACCACACAACACTACACTACCTCGCGCGCTCCTGGGAGACCGCGCTGCGCCAGGCGCTCATGCCCGTCACGCACCACTCCGGTAACCACACACCACACAACACTACACTACCTCGCGCGCTCCTGGGAGACCGCGCTGCGCCAGGCGCTCATGCCCGTCACGCACCACTCCGGTAACCACACACCACACAACACTACACTACCTCGCGCGCTCCTGGGAGACCGCGCTGCGCCAGGCGCTCATGCCCGTCACGCACCACTCCGGTAACCACACACCACACAACACTACACTACCTCGCGCGCTCCTGGGAGACCGCGCTGCGCCAGGCGCTCATGCCCGTCACGCACCACTCCGGTAACCACACACCACACAACACTACACTACCTCGCGCGCTCCTGGGAGACCGCGCTGCGCCAGGCGCTCATGCCCGTCACGCACCACTCCGGTAACCACACACCACACAACACTACACTACCTCGCGCGCTCCTGGGAGACCGCGCTGCGCCAGGCGCTCATGCCCGTCACGCACCACTCCGGTAACCACACACCACACAACACTACACTACCTCGCGCGCTCCTGGGAGACCGCGCTGCGCCAGGCGCTCATGCCCGTCACGCACCACTCCGGTAACCACACACCACACAACACTACACTACCTCGCGCGCTCCTGGGAGACCGCGCTGCGCCAGGCGCTCATGCCCGTCACGCACCACTCCGGTAACCACACACCACACAACACTACACTACCTCGCGCGCTCCTGGGAGACCGCGCTGCGCCAGGCGCTCATGCCCGTCACGCACCACTCCGGTAACCACACACCACACAACACTACACTACCTCGCGCGCTCCTGGGAGACCGCGCTGCGCCAGGCGCTCATGCCCGTCACGCACCACTCCGGTAACCACACACCACACAACACTACACTACCTCGCGCGCTCCTGGGAGACCGCGCTGCGCCAGGCGCTCATGCCCGTCACGCACCACTCCGGTAACCACACACCACACAACACTACACTACCTCGCGCGCTCCTGGGAGACCGCGCTGCGCCAGGCGCTCATGCCCGTCACGCACCACTCCGGTAACCACACACCACACAACACTACACTACCTCGCGCGCTCCTGGGAGACCGCGCTGCGCCAGGCGCTCATGCCCGTCACGCACCACTCCGGTAACCACACACCACACAACACTACACTACCTCGCGCGCTCCTGGGAGACCGCGCTGCGCCAGGCGCTCATGCCCGTCACGCACCACTCCGGTAACCACACACCACACAACACTACACTACCTCGCGCGCTCCTGGGAGACCGCGCTGCGCCAGGCGCTCATGCCCGTCACGCACCACTCCGGTAACCACACACCACACAACACTACACTACCTCGCGCGCTCCTGGGAGACCGCGCTGCGCCAGGCGCTCATGCCCGTCACGCACCACTCCGGTAACCACACACCACACAACACTACACTACCTCGCGCGCTCCTGGGAGACCGCGCTGCGCCAGGCGCTCATGCCCGTCACGCACCACTCCGGTAACCACACACCACACAACACTACACTACCTCGCGCGCTCCTGGGAGACCGCGCTGCGCCAGGCGCTCATGCCCGTCACGCACCACTCCGGTAACCACACACCACACAACACTACACTACCTCGCGCGCTCCTGGGAGACCGCGCTGCGCCAGGCGCTCATGCCCGTCACGCACCACTCCGGTAACCACACACCACACAACACTACACTACCTCGCGCGCTCCTGGCAGACCGCGCTGCGCCAGGCGCTCATGCCCGTCACGCACCACTCCGGTAACCACACACCACACAACACTACACTACCTCGCGCGCTCCTGGGAGACCGCGCTGCGCCAGGCGCTCATGCCCGTCACGCACCACTCCGGTAACCACACACCACACAACACTACACTACCTCGCGCGCTCCTGGGAGACCGCGCTGCGCCAGGCGCTCATGCCCGTCACGCACCACTCCGGTAACCACACACCACACAACACTACACTACCTCGCGCGCTCCTGGCAGACCGCGCTGCGCCAGGCGCTCATGCCCGTCACGCACCACTCCGGTAACCACACACCACACAACACTACACTACCTCGCGCGCTCCTGGCAGACCGCGCTGCGCCAGGCGCTCATGCCCGTCACGCACCACTCCGGTAACCACACACCACACAACACTACACTACCTCGCGCGCTCCTGGCAGACCGCGCTGCGCCAGGCGCTCATGCCCGTCACGCACCACTCCGGTAACCACACACCACACAACACTACACTACCTCGCGCGCTCCTGGGAGACCGCGCTGCGCCAGGCGCTCATGCCCGTCACGCACCACTCCGGTAACCACACACCACACAACACTACACTACCTCGCGCGCTCCTGGGAGACCGCGCTGCGCCAGGCGCTCATGCCCGTCACGCACCACTCCGGTAACCACACACCACACAACACTACACTACCTCGCGCGCTCCTGGGAGACCGCGCTGCGCCAGGCGCTCATGCCCGTCACGCACCACTCCGGTAACCACACACCACACAACACTACACTACCTCGCGCGCTCCTGGGAGACCGCGCTGCGCCAGGCGCTCATGCCCGTCACGCACCACTCCGGTAACCACACACCACACAACACTACACTACCTCGCGCGCTCCTGGGAGACCGCGCTGCGCCAGGCGCTCATGCCCGTCACGCACCACTCCGGTAACCACACACCACACAACACTACACTACCTCGCGCGCTCCTGGCAGACCGCGCTGCGCCAGGCGCTCATGCCCGTCACGCACCACTCCGGTAACCACACACCACACAACACTACACTACCTCGCGCGCTCCTGGGAGACCGCGCTGCGCCAGGCGCTCATGCCCGTCACGCACCACTCCGGTAACCACACACCACACAACACTACACTACCTCGCGCGCTCCTGGGAGACCGCGCTGCGCCAGGCGCTCATGCCCGTCACGCACCACTCCGGTAACCACACACCACACAACACTACACTACCTCGCGCGCTCCTGGGAGACCGCGCTGCGCCAGGCGCTCATGCCCGTCACGCACCACTCCGGTAACCACACACCACACAACACTACACTACCTCGCGCGCTCCTGGCAGACCGCGCTGCGCCAGGCGCTCATGCCCGTCACGCACCACTCCGGTAACCACACACCACACAACACTACACTACCTCGCGCGCTCCTGGGAGACCGCGCTGCGCCAGGCGCTCATGCCCGTCACGCACCACTCCGGTAACCACACACCACACAACACTACACTACCTCGCGCGCTCCTGGGAGACCGCGCTGCGCCAGGCGCTCATGCCCGTCACGCACCACTCCGGTAACCACACACCACACAACACTACACTACCTCGCGCGCTCCTGGGAGACCGCGCTGCGCCAGGCGCTCATGCCCGTCACGCACCACTCCGGTAACCACACACCACACAACACTACACTACCTCGCGCGCTCCTGGGAGACCGCGCTGCGCCAGGCGCTCATGCCCGTCACGCACCACTCCGGTAACCACACACCACACAACACTACACTACCTCGCGCGCTCCTGGGAGACCGCGCTGCGCCAGGCGCTCATGCCCGTCACGCACCACTCCGGTAACCACACACCACACAACACTACACTACCTCGCGCGCTCCTGGGAGACCGCGCTGCGCCAGGCGCTCATGCCCGTCACGCACCACTCCGGTAACCACACACCACACAACACTACACTACCTCGCGCGCTCCTGGGAGACCGCGCTGCGCCAGGCGCTCATGCCCGTCACGCACCACTCCGGTAACCACACACCACACAACACTACACTACCTCGCGCGCTCCTGGGAGACCGCGCTGCGCCAGGCGCTCATGCCCGTCACGCACCACTCCGGTAACCACACACCACACAACACTACACTACCTCGCGCGCTCCTGGGAGACCGCGCTGCGCCAGGCGCTCATGCCCGTCACGCACCACTCCGGTAACCACACACCACACAACACTACACTACCTCGCGCGCTCCTGGGAGACCGCGCTGCGCCAGGCGCTCATGCCCGTCACGCACCACTCCGGTAACCACACACCACACAACACTACACTACCTCGCGCGCTCCTGGGAGACCGCGCTGCGCCAGGCGCTCATGCCCGTCACGCACCACTCCGGTAACCACACACCACACAACACTACACTACCTCGCGCGCTCCTGGGAGACCGCGCTGCGCCAGGCGCTCATGCCCGTCACGCACCACTCCGGTAACCACACACCACACAACACTACACTACCTCGCGCGCTCCTGGGAGACCGCGCTGCGCCAGGCGCTCATGCCCGTCACGCACCACTCCGGTAACCACACACCACACAACACTACACTACCTCGCGCGCTCCTGGGAGACCGCGCTGCGCCAGGCGCTCATGCCCGTCACGCACCACTCCGGTAACCACACACCACACAACACTACACTACCTCGCGCGCTCCTGGGAGACCGCGCTGCGCCAGGCGCTCATGCCCGTCACGCACCACTCCGGTAACCACACACCACACAACACTACACTACCTCGCGCGCTCCTGGGAGACCGCGCTGCGCCAGGCGCTCATGCCCGTCACGCACCACTCCGGTAACCACACACCACACAACACTACACTACCTCGCGCGCTCCTGGGAGACCGCGCTGCGCCAGGCGCTCATGCCCGTCACGCACCACTCCGGTAACCACACACCACACAACACTACACTACCTCGCGCGCTCCTGGGAGACCGCGCTGCGCCAGGCGCTCATGCCCGTCACGCACCACTCCGGTAACCACACACCACACAACACTACACTACCTCGCGCGCTCCTGGGAGACCGCGCTGCGCCAGGCGCTCATGCCCGTCACGCACCACTCCGGTAACCACACACCACACAACACTACACTACCTCGCGCGCTCCTGGGAGACCGCGCTGCGCCAGGCGCTCATGCCCGTCACGCACCACTCCGGTAACCACACACCACACAACACTACACTACCTCGCGCGCTCCTGGCAGACCGCGCTGCGCCAGGCGCTCATGCCCGTCACGCACCACTCCGGTAACCACACACCACACAACACTACACTACCTCGCGCGCTCCTGGCAGACCGCGCTGCGCCAGGCGCTCATGCCCGTCACGCACCACTCCGGTAACCACACACCACACAACACTACACTACCTCGCGCGCTCCTGGGAGACCGCGCTGCGCCAGGCGCTCATGCCCGTCACGCACCACTCCGGTAACCACACACCACACAACACTACACTACCTCGCGCGCTCCTGGGAGACCGCGCTGCGCCAGGCGCTCATGCCCGTCACGCACCACTCCGGTAACCACACACCACACAACACTACACTACCTCGCGCGCTCCTGGCAGACCGCGCTGCGCCAGGCGCTCATGCCCGTCACGCACCACTCCGGTAACCACACACCACACAACACTACACTACCTCGCGCGCTCCTGGCAGACCGCGCTGCGCCAGGCGCTCATGCCCGTCACGCACCACTCCGGTAACCACACACCACACAACACTACACTACCTCGCGCGCTCCTGGGAGACCGCGCTGCGCCAGGCGCTCATGCCCGTCACGCACCACTCCGGTAACCACACACCACACAACACTACACTACCTCGCGCGCTCCTGGCAGACCGCGCTGCGCCAGGCGCTCATGCCCGTCACGCACCACTCCGGTAACCACACACCACACAACACTACACTACCTCGCGCGCTCCTGGCAGACCGCGCTGCGCCAGGCGCTCATGCCCGTCACGCACCACTCCGGTAACCACACACCACACAACACTACACTACCTCGCGCGCTCCTGGCAGACCGCGCTGCGCCAGGCGCTCATGCCCGTCACGCACCACTCCGGTAACCACACACCACACAACACTACACTACCTCGCGCGCTCCTGGGAGACCGCGCTGCGCCAGGCGCTCATGCCCGTCACGCACCACTCCGGTAACCACACACCACACAACACTACACTACCTCGCGCGCTCCTGGGAGACCGCGCTGCGCCAGGCGCTCATGCCCGTCACGCACCACTCCGGTAACCACACACCACACAACACTACACTACCTCGCGCGCTCCTGGCAGACCGCGCTGCGCCAGGCGCTCATGCCCGTCACGCACCACTCCGGTAACCACACACCACACAACACTACACTACCTCGCGCGCTCCTGGGAGACCGCGCTGCGCCAGGCGCTCATGCCCGTCACGCACCACTCCGGTAACCACACACCACACAACACTACACTACCTCGCGCGCTCCTGGGAGACCGCGCTGCGCCAGGCGCTCATGCCCGTCACGCACCACTCCGGTAACCACACACCACACAACACTACACTACCTCGCGCGCTCCTGGGAGACCGCGCTGCGCCAGGCGCTCATGCCCGTCACGCACCACTCCGGTAACCACACACCACACAACACTACACTACCTCGCGCGCTCCTGGCAGACCGCGCTGCGCCAGGCGCTCATGCCCGTCACGCACCACTCCGGTAACCACACACCACACAACACTACACTACCTCACGCGCTCCTGGGAGACCGCGCTGCGCCAGGCGCTCATGCCCGTCACGCACCACTCCGGTAACCACACACCACACAACACTACACTACCTCGCGCGCTCCTGGGAGACCGCGCTGCGCCAGGCGCTCATGCCCGTCACGCACCACTCCGGTAACCACACACCACACAACACTACACTACCTCGCGCGCTCCTGGGAGACCGCGCTGCGCCAGGCGCTCATGCCCGTCACGCACCACTCCGGTAACCACACACCACACAATACTACACTACCTCGCGCGCTCCTGGGAGACCGCGCTGCGCCAGGCGCTCATGCCCGTCACGCACCACTCCGGTAACCACACACCACACAACACTACACTACCTCGCGCGCTCCTGGGAGACCGCGCTGCGCCAGGCGCTCATGCCCGTCACGCACCACTCCGGTAACCACACACCACACAACACTACACTACCTCGCGCGCTCCTGGGAGACCGCGCTGCGCCAGGCGCTCATGCCCGTCACGCACCACTCCGGTAACCACACACCACACAACCACACTACACTACACCACACTACTACTATGAAAGAAAGCAACAAGAAAGCAAACAACAACCAATAAAAAATAAGAGAATATAATATAAAACAAGAGATAATATGTTCTCAACAATAGTATGAAGCCGAGGATAGAACTAAGTGGCGTGCAATTGGAAAGGCCTATGTCCAGCAGTGGACTGCTAATAGGCTGATGATGATAAAGTTCCCAACTATATGGGTGATTTATTTGGCACTGCCCTCCCAAAGGTGCCTTAAAGTCTCCTCGAGATAAAGTCGCTACATGGAGACCCTTTTTTTGCCCTTTACCATTTCTGGAAGGTATCACCTTAGTGATAAAACCGTACTGAACATTTTGTTGTTTCCTCGATAATCGACATTCACGCAGATAGAAACTTAGGCGAAAGCTTTAATCCAATGGCGCTATCAAGAGAGTTAGCACCAAGCCTTTACATCAGTCTTAACCAGGCAACATAATTTAGGATCATGTTTTATATGGTTAAACTAACTTAATATGTTTCAACATTATGGACAACAATAACCAAAGACCGAGAGAAACGGAATAAGGAAAGGGAGACTTTTGCCCTGCAGTGGAACGATAATGACTGAAAATAAATAAATCATAATGTTTAAACATGGATACAAATCGTCATTTTGTATATCTAGAAAATTATTATAGTAGGGACCTTTTCTATCGTGTATTGTGTGGCAGCGGAATCCCGCGGGCTGGCGGCGTCGGAGGCGGAGGGCGAGGCGGGCACGGAGGAGCGCGTGACGGACATGGCGCAGCTGTACCAGATCTACCCGGACGAGGTGCTCGGCTCCGGACAGTTCGGCATCGTGTACGGCGGCCTGCACCGCCGCTCCAAGCGACCCGTCGCTATCAAGGTACCAATCAACAAAACTAGACCAAGTTTGTAATTCTAGTTAATAATAATAATCTCGCATTTTCCGTGTGCCATCTACTAAATAAAAAATAGCATCTTGAACCGTTTGTATACAATTATCTGCAGAACGATATTCTTGGAGCAGCAACTGGTATATAAAAATTCGAGGTATTTAGAGATTTCGCCTGGCATTTGTTTCTTAATATTACAAACTGTATTTTTCAAAGCGTATCGGTCAATTACAAAAACTTTTTAGATTCGCCGAAAAACAATACATAACTTGTTAAAAAATTACTGTGTTTTAATATTCACTAGGTGATAGACAAGCTCCGTTTCCCAACGAAACAAGAAGCTCAGTTGAAGAACGAGGTGGCGATCCTGCAGAACCTCTCTCACCCTGGTGTGGTGAACCTGGAGCGGATGTTCGAGACGCCGGAGCGCATCTTCGTAGTGATGGAGAAGCTCAAGGGCGACATGCTGGAGATGATCCTCTCGCACGAGAACGGCAGGCTCACCGAGAGGATCACCAAATTCTTGGTGGCACAGGTCAGTGGCGACTGCTTCTCAAAATACGATGAAATTTAACTCGAGGAGTGCATCGATTTTAACGAAAGGTTAAAAAACATCCAACACATTATACTGTTGAAAAATATAGAAAAACTTCTAGGGGTACATCGAAGGGTGTAACATTTTTGTTCTAAAAAATTTCTTTATACAATAATATTAGCCTATACCTGTTCCACTGCTAGGCTCTCATGAATAGGTGGAGCATTAATAAATTAAAACAACTTTACTGTAAACTTCCCTACCCAGATCCTGGTAGCGTTGAAGCACCTGCACGAGAAGAACATAGTGCACTGCGACCTGAAGCCGGAGAACGTGCTGCTGTCCACGGACGAGGAGTTCCCGCAGGTGAAGCTGTGTGACTTCGGCTTCGCCCGCATCATCGGCGAGAAGTCCTTCCGCCGCTCCGTGGTCGGCACGCCGGCCTATCTTGGTGAGTCAGCTGTGGACCTAGATTACATGACAACTTGGGAATAATATATAGGAGATTACTTTTTGATGACTTAGTGAACAAACTCAGGTCGACTAGGAGAGGATATCAAATGATACTACTGGATTACAGTCCACTGAATTTAATTAATTATAAGTAATCACAATAGGGGCGCTGCTGTCGCTTGCAAAACGCTCAACAAAACAAAAATCAACAACTTATAGATACTCGTGTAACGAAACCATTGCGCGATCTAATTCGACGTCACCGCCATCTAGGGACGAACTTTCTAGTTATAATAAATTAGTCGTTTTAAGATCGCGCCATGGTTTCATCTGTTACTCGGACACTTAGCTTTGTATTGGTGAAAAAATTGGTAAATCGGTTCTATAATAATAATTACTCTCGGATAAAAAATATCGCGCAAATTTAAATAAAGGATTCATTTTCAATGACCGTCCAAATTTTTGGAGATGGTTCAGAATCGATAATAGTTTCAATGTTATGATAAAAAAAAACATATTTTCATTCATAATAAATATGTTGTTCCTCCACGAAAACGAAAACAGCGCAACTCAGTTCTAGGCACACAAGTACACCGATTCCCAATAGGCACGAGCCAGTAGCGCGAGCAAGGGCATTGAACTAATCAAGATTTGTGGATATTTTCAAATGAATGTTATTATTTTACATTTTCAGTGTACAGCATTCGGTTCGATGTTTCGATCCTTAGGGTTCTGACTTATATGTGGCAGCTTAAAATTGTAACGTTTCTAAAATATTTTTTTTTATAAATTGGTTCTGACCGTGCATCAGTGTGTAGGTAAAATAAAAAAAAATCTTATCCCTTCTTTTACATCTACAGCACATAAGGCACCAGACGGCATCGTAGGTACGCGTACGAACAAATGGAACTATTACAATTACCAACATGCTTTAAAGAAATGAACATTAGTTTTAAAAATAAGTTATTTAAGTTCCTTTTATCCAAATGTTATTACCTATTCGATAAGTGATTTTTTAAACGAGAAACCTGATTGGATATTTTAAATATAAGTGTTATTATGTTTTTATTTTATAGTCATTGTTTTTGTAATTTGTTGTTTATGTGTAATAGTTTTAGTATAATAATTATTTGTACCTACGCAAATATTTGTGCGCCGGAAACGGCAGAATATTATGGAGCAAAATGTTTGTATGCAACATCTTAACTGTACCATATTCTTACAAATAAATATATCTTTATCTTTAACGTGCGTGCGCTTCGCTTGCGAAAACCTCACTGAATTTGGTCCGCAAACGGCCCGAGACCGCTCGGCCGAGCGGTAGGTAATTATAGCGCGCAAGTACATGGAGTGACGGAGGCCTGACGTTAGTCTGTTGAGTGTGAACGGTCAAGTGTTTTTCTATACATTTGTCTGTTCTGGCGTTACGCGACCGATAATACGCGACGCATGTTCCGTCAGATATGAATCTTCCCTTATTTAAAATTTTGCCTGGTCATTGAAAACTAACGCTGTATTTAAAGCCGAATAATAGCGGAAATTAACCATCAGGGTTAAAACTGCAGCCCCTAAACCACCATATTTTTCTACCATCTGTTATTGTGTTTAGCGTTTTTGACTTTTTTTTTCGTGGTACACTGCTGGACAACCTGACTCCTTTATTTCTGTCAGTATGACAAAACAAAACGTTTACCTTGTTGTCAGCCCCTGAGGTGCTCCGCAACAAGGGCTACAACCGTTCGCTGGACATGTGGTCGGTGGGCGTCATCATCTACGTGTCGCTGTCCGGCACCTTCCCCTTCAACGAGGACGAGGACATCAACGAGCAGATCCAGAACGCCGCCTTTATGTACCCGCCCACGCCCTGGAGGGAGATCTCCGCTGAAGGTGAATTCATGTTATACATCTTGTACTCCGGTGCAAATTCTTTCAGCGTGGAGAAGTCGGAGAATCCGGCGAAATCCACCTGAATGTTTTCCCCTTTCCTCCACGGGGACCCCGGGGGGGTAGGAATTCCTTCACGCCATAAACCAATGTTCTTTTGATTGTGCGTTGTTGCAGCGATCGACCTGATCAACAACCTGCTGCAAGTGAAGCAGCGCAAGCGGCTGTCGGTGGACAAGTCGGTGTCGCACGCGTGGCTGCAGACACGCGAGGCCTGGCTCGACCTGCGCGCGCTCGAGGCCCGCGTCGGCCCGCGCTACCTCACGCACCCCAGCGACGACGCGCGCTGGAGCCCGCGCTGACCGTACGTACACATGCCTCAGATACACGCCGCGTCGGCCCGCGCTACCTCACGCACCCCAGCGACGACGCGCGCTGGAGCCCGCGCTGACCGTACGTACACATGCCTCAGATACACGCCGCGTCGGCCCGCGCTACCTCACGCACCCCAGCGACGACGCGCGCTGGAGCCCGCGCTGACCGTACGTACACATGCCTCAGATACACGCCGCGTCGGCCCGCGCTACCTCACGCACCCCAGCGACGACGCGCGCTGGAGCCCGCGCTGACCGTACGTACACATGCCTCAGATACACGCCGCGTCGGCCCGCGCTACCTCACGCACCCCAGCGACGACGCGCGCTGGAGCCCGCGCTGACCGTACGTACACATGCCTCAGATACACGCCGCGTCGGCCCGCGCTACCTCACGCACCCCAGCGACGACGCGCGCTGGAGCCCGCGCTGACCGTACGTACACATGCCTCAGATACACGCCGCGTCGGCCCGCGCTACCTCACGCACCCCAGCGACGACGCGCGCTGGAGCCCGCGCTGACCGTACGTACACATGCCTCAGATACACGCCGCGTCGGCCCGCGCTACCTCACGCACCCCAGCGACGACGCGCGCTGGAGCCCGCGCTGACCGTACGTACACATGCCTCAGATACACGCCGCGTCGGCCCGCGCTACCTCACGCACCCCAGCGACGACGCGCGCTGGAGCCCGCGCTGACCGTACGTACACATGCCTCAGATACACGCCGCGTCGGCCCGCGCTACCTCACGCACCCCAGCGACGACGCGCGCTGGAGCCCGCGCTGACCGTACGTACACATGCCTCAGATACACGCCGCGTCGGCCCGCGCTACCTCACGCACCCCAGCGACGACGCGCGCTGGAGCCCGCGCTGACCGTACGTACACATGCCTCAGATACACGCCGCGTCGGCCCGCGCTACCTCACGCACCCCAGCGACGACGCGCGCTGGAGCCCGCGCTGACCGTACGTACACATGCCTCAGATACACGCCGCGTCGGCCCGCGCTACCTCACGCACCCCAGCGACGACGCGCGCTGGAGCCCGCGCTGACCGTACGTACACATGCCTCAGATACACGCCGCGTCGGCCCGCGCTACCTCACGCACCCCAGCGACGACGCGCGCTGGAGCCCGCGCTGACCGTACGTACACATGCCTCAGATACACGCCGCGTCGGCCCGCGCTACCTCACGCACCCCAGCGACGACGCGCGCTGGAGCCCGCGCTGACCGTACGTACACATGCCTCAGATACACGCCGCGTCGGCCCGCGCTACCTCACGCACCCCAGCGACGACGCGCGCTGGAGCCCGCGCTGACCGTACGTACACATGCCTCAGATACACGCCGCGTCGGCCCGCGCTACCTCACGCACCCCAGCGACGACGCGCGCTGGAGCCCGCGCTGACCGTACGTACACATGCCTCAGATACACGCCGCGTCGGCCCGCGCTACCTCACGCACCCCAGCGACGACGCGCGCTGGAGCCCGCGCTGACCGTACGTACACATGCCTCAGATACACGCCGCGTCGGCCCGCGCTACCTCACGCACCCCAGCGACGACGCGCGCTGGAGCCCGCGCTGACCGTACGTACACATGCCTCAGATACACGCCGCGTCGGCCCGCGCTACCTCACGCACCCCAGCGACGACGCGCGCTGGAGCCCGCGCTGACCGTACGTACACATGCCTCAGATACACGCCGCGTCGGCCCGCGCTACCTCACGCACCCCAGCGACGACGCGCGCTGGAGCCCGCGCTGACCGTACGTACACATGCCTCAGATACACGCCGCGTCGGCCCGCGCTACCTCACGCACCCCAGCGACGACGCGCGCTGGAGCCCGCGCTGACCGTACGTACACATGCCTCAGATACACGCCGCGTCGGCCCGCGCTACCTCACGCACCCCAGCGACGACGCGCGCTGGAGCCCGCGCTGACCGTACGTACACATGCCTCAGATACACGCCGCGTCGGCCCGCGCTACCTCACGCACCCCAGCGACGACGCGCGCTGGAGCCCGCGCTGACCGTACGTACACATGCCTCAGATACACGCCGCGTCGGCCCGCGCTACCTCACGCACCCCAGCGACGACGCGCGCTGGAGCCCGCGCTGACCGTACGTACACATGCCTCAGATACACGCCGCGTCGGCCCGCGCTACCTCACGCACCCCAGCGACGACGCGCGCTGGAGCCCGCGCTGACCGTACGTACACATGCCTCAGATACACGCCGCGTCGGCCCGCGCTACCTCACGCACCCCAGCGACGACGCGCGCTGGAGCCCGCGCTGACCGTACGTACACATGCCTCAGATACACGCCGCGTCGGCCCGCGCTACCTCACGCACCCCAGCGACGACGCGCGCTGGAGCCCGCGCTGACCGTACGTACACATGCCTCAGATACACGCCGCGTCGGCCCGCGCTACCTCACGCACCCCAGCGACGACGCGCGCTGGAGCCCGCGCTGACCGTACGTACACATGCCTCAGATACACGCCGCGTCGGCACGTGCTACGCGTAAGAACCTTACATTTTTAAGCTAGAAAGTTTGAAATAGCTTTTGTTGTTACGCAGACCAGCAACCCGCGCGGACGGGGCTCGCGCGCTTTGCGTCATATTCTACTGGAAGAAGCTGCTCGTCCGCATCCGGTAGAGCAGGGCTCCACCACCAGCGCCCGCAGCCTATGACGAGCCCTCGACGTCAGACAGATCCCACAACAATCTGGGCCAAATTAACTCAGAAGTTGCGAATAGTTACGTCAGGTTTGTCGATCAAAAATGTTGTGTAGTAAGATAGTTTAAGAATTGCATTTAAATGAAATATTCACATTGCAGGAATTTTATGGAATTTAACCCTAACTAGCTACACCTTTGATAAATAACGCAATAGAACAATGCTACTAGAATAAATTCACACTTATTACAGTAGGTACTTACATATGTGCAATCACTTGACATTGACAGATGTATGAAATGATCAAAACGTAGTTTATCATACACGAATATAGCAGGCACTAATATTTGGAAGCGGTTATAGAATTCCGCATTGTTTTGTCAAAGGTGTTGAAATTAAACTATCATTCCTAAGGCGCAGGCCAGACAGAAGAGACGTAAGACGCAGACGGGGCGCGGACATTTCTCAAAAGGTGTAGACGTAAAAGCGTTGCGCCCGCGCCCCGTCTCTTCTGTATGTTTTGCGTCGCGACGCTTCTATACATTTTGTATGAAAGGGACGCGGTAGAGACAAATGTCCGCGCCCCGTCTGCGCCTTACGTCTCTTCTGTCTGGCCTGCGCCTCAGATTGCCTGTATTAGCTGTTACAATATAAAATTACTAATCTAAAGCTAGTTTACATAATAGTTCACTAGAAGAAAAAAACAGGAATACACTTTTTTAGTGTTACCAGAAACAAAATAAATACCTATATTGTTTATGTACATGTCATAGCTTTACGTTTAAAATGAACAATTATTTTGATATAAGTATTCATGACAATACACCAGACCAGAACATGTATTTTATATGTTAGTGAATTTAAAATATTTTTGTTGTATCATTGTACCTTTATACGTAGTGTCACAAGCAGTGCTCTCTCGCGCGCGCACAAAGGTTGTCAAATAACTGCATTCCTACATGTTTTAAATGTATTTTATTGTTTTAGCTATTTTTTTATTTATTTGCGAAATGGTATCTACGATATAACATAGTAAATCTTTATTACATTTTGCGTTTATTTGTTGTGAACAAATATTATTTTTAGTTAATTATTTTTAAGTGTTACGATTTGAGAGGGCTTTTGCCGAATATTTTTTATGTCACAAATAGATAGCTAGAGAAATGTTCGTGTTGAACGCTTGAACACGCAAAATATACCTTATTGAATACTATATAAGTCACAAAACTTGAAGTACATGCAAGCACAGCATTTATTTTTAAATATACACTTAGTGTTAACAAATATACAATCTAAATTAGCTCTTGACTATCATCACACAAATTCCTAACATTTAGGTAGTTATTCTTCTTGTATTATTGTACCTATACTAGTAGTTCTCTAAGGGTAAGATCACACTGGTCGACAATGCGCACGTCGTTATGTCGTTATATGTGAATCTGTCCTTAGCGTTTTTAACTCACTCCTTATCGTTAAGTAAACTCCTAGTCTCTAAGAATTTTAACTTTATCCTCTAAGTTACAACTTAAATACTTCTAGAACTAATATTACGTTACTAGACTTATTAAAACTATCACTTCTCTTAGAACGATTTCAAGAGTGTTCTTGCCTTACGAGCCTGAGTGAAATAGTCACGCCGTGTGCACTCTTATTCATGTACTGCATATTCTTTATAATTTACCGAACACTTTCCAACAGTCTGTCTTATCCTAGTATTAGATATTACCATCAATACTCTGATTGTTTACAAGTAGTGTGGATGGCGAGGTGCCTAACGACGGCCTAAGTAGCAAGTATACTGTGGTGTGTCGTCAACGTGGACGATGCTACTGCGTTAGTATTAAGGGGCGCGTGTAGTGCGGGCTGGGGACTGGTCATACCAAACTACCGGGGAAGTTTCCAAATTCCCCGGTACGGATATTTGGCAACTAACACAAAATATTGTCAGCCATGACACTTACAACCGCCGCACGCGTTTAAAGAGAGAATTAAAAAATATAATTGCACAAATGATATTTAAAAATATATTTTATCCCAAGTGACAAAAGTACAGTAGTGCCAACATATTATATTTATACAACCATGAACATTTTGTAAATATTTACCATTTTGTATGACAAGTGTATGCTAAGAGTTACATGAAATATTTTAATATAACGTTTAAATGCATTTTAATATTCGAATGGCAGTCTTCCCCGTTTTGTTACTTAATAAATAGATATATTATTATATTAAGTCAAAGCGAAGTACATACTGTTAAGTATTTAATTGTTATGTGGATTATCACTATAATGCTGATATGTACCGTCATATATTTATAATTATATTAAAGTAATTTTATCGTAATTAAATAATTGTTAATCGGATATCTATTGATAGTACTTATATAAACTCTCATTATACGCTAGAAAGTATTAGAGATTTCTCTGACATTTCACAAACCTATAATAAACTGTAAAGTAAGTAGGTACATAGAAACGGTGTTGCCTGTTGGCGATATGTACTGCTAATAAATTGTTGTTGTCCGGGTCGGTGCGAACTGAAGGTAAAGATATTGTGACATGGATGGACCCACGTTAACATGTATACGTCGCGTGTTAGTTATTGTGTATCGTACAGACCCGCCATTGTACTGATCTTGTCTTGAGCCGTCATTCCAAGAGAGAAGCGGCCGGGAGCGACCCCTGCAGCTAGGAGAGGCACCTTGTTATACTATACTGTATTGTAACCCTCACAACCGCTCCCCGCTCCCCGCTCCCCGCTCCCGGCCGCATATCATACCGAAAGCTGTGATTTTTATACATTTTATTTTATACACTTATACAATACTTTGCAATACAAGCTTCCATTTTGTGTGATCTCTTTGTACGGCGCCGCGGCGTTATGTTACTCGCAGCTAGTTCATGTGAAATATTATTTATGATTAATTATACATAATTATGTATAATATGTGTTGTCTGTGTAATTATAATGTTAATCTTTGTATTTAATCTATTGTAATCATTTTGTAAGTGTATAAACTTGTGTATACTGTATCATTATAAGCACAGTAATGCGAAAACTATGTGTATTTCAAATAGTTGTCTGTATACACAAGTTTGTATGATGAACTATACATTTCATTCGTCAATTCTGGCCTTCCACGACATAAGTACAAGTGGTGTTACGCTAGTGTTTGATCGTAAACGCGAGGAAGAAACGCTTTTGAATTAGTATTATTTTAGTGTTTGTTTGAATTTGTGTATCCGTTATTTTTAATGTATATTATGCAAGCATTTATTTTATAGTATATTTATAACATAATACGACGATAATTTAATATAGTAAATCAATAATGTTTTTTTTTCTGTGACTGTAACTTCCATTTAATTTTCATGTTGCCAATGACGAGTACCTGTCATTATGTCTCACATAGGCTTAAATAATAATTGTTATTTGCATGATTATATCAATGCCTGCTTTATTTAAAAGTAACGGGTACACAACACAATCGTGTTGTGTATTTTATGAATATTTTCTAACTCAGTTGTATATTATGTTATAAATTGTAAATTTTGGACCAAACCCGAAATTATAACGGTTACAAGTAGTGTAATTTAACATATTAATATATCAGATGTTAAGTTAATGTAACGTTCTTATGTGATAACTTGAAGATTTTTCCATTTCTAAAAAACATCTAAGCCATAGATGGCTTTGGCTATCCTTAATATTTTTTGGAATTGAATACTCCGAAAAATGGCAGTTTCTCATGTAGTATAAACAAACTATTCAGCTTTATTTGAAAATTTTGCAATTATACACCTACCTGCACCTTTCAATAAAAAAAAATAGCATGGTGGTGGGGATGTCACGAAACGGCAAATAAAATTAAAAAACCACATAAAATTTAACTAGAGTCTCACGTTATCACATTTGGACGCGTCTGTGGCAAAATGTGTAACTTTAGTACCTAACAAGTGTCAAAGTGAAATATGGTCGTTATGTGTGTCCCAGCTCAGCGTACACAATGGCCAGTCCCAAGGGAATATAATCAAACAAAATTATATTCACAATTAGTAACAAGCATAATAAATAATAGTAATCCCATAATCAAATATAATTCTGCTTTCAACCTGCAGTTTCAAATACTTTTGGTAACTTATTATTCAAACAGAAAGCTCTTCAGCTCGGCCATTGTGTACGCAACCTAGGCAAAGTGTATAGTGTTAAGATGAGCATAATATTGTGTGTTTGTTGGAAGTGAGAGCGAGGCCGTGTGTTGTGCTCGCCTACCAGAGTTCACCCAGAACAAAAACAAATTCTAAATAGGTTAGATAGGGCTAATATCAAGCGACATAAGGTTCAAATTTCTGTAGCAAAATATTAATTAAGATAAGTAAGGAATACTCTGCGACAGTTGACCTAATAATAAGACTAATAAAGGAAATATATGGCAGCTAAATTATTTTAATTAGATTAATTCGTAAGTACTTAAGTGGCCTTTTTCGTGTGAGCCAACTCCCGGCTTCATTTTCCTTAAACTATTGATAAGAGCCAGTTTGCTGGCGACTTCTTGTCGCATTAACACAATAGTTAGATAAAAATATTGAAGTCTTCCTCAAGAGAACGAAGTGGGTTAATATATAACTAAGGGCCTATTCTGCGCTGATTATTAAAAGCTATAGACCCTCCGTGGTATACCAGAGTAACTAAAAGTTAAAGTCGTTATTGACAAATCACTTGTTTATATCTTATGTAATACCTGCTTGGAGGTCGATAATGGACCTGACTTATAAGAATAGCGCAGCTCCCGATGATCAGAACAAGGGGTGTATCGAACCCCTACTAACTACCAACTTCCTCGTTATCAGAGAGTTCTATAAAATTTCTATGAAATGATCGATAGTCATTCTTCTCCTAGATAAATAATAAATCACCTGCCCGGGTCTCTCGCCCGGGTCCTTCGCCCGGGCTCCTTGCCCGGGTATCTTGCCCTAAAGAGTAGTGCGAGCACAACACACTGCCCAGATCTGTTAATGTTTTAGCATAAGAGATATCGTCAAGAGATTGATTTACAAATTGTGTTAATATTATTAATTATTTTAATTAATAAATGCCGTTTTGAATACTATGTGATTTCATTTACTTCGTTATTAACGAAAAAAAACTACCTGCACCGCATAGCGTAGCGCAGCGCGGGACCGCGAATCTTTAAAATCATTCGATTTTTGATTCATCGAATGAAACAGTTTAGATTACAGTAATAAGCCAGCTTAAAGACTTAGCAAAAGCAATCTTGCAAATAAGGTTCCCTTAACCTTCTTTGAAGCCCAAATGCCGTGAGCTCGCATCTATATGACCGCGGGGTAAACAACCTTCACGGCTCGGCGGCTGGGTACCTGCAGACGCCGCGGCGCGTAGAGCAGATAATGGCTGCGTTTATCGCCAGCATCAACATTTTTCTTAAAATATATAACTCCTAGAAAGGTAGAAAGTTTTACCTCGTATAATGCCTAGAACCTAATATTCGTGTAAATGTTTATTTCAGGTGTGTCACAACATTATAATTATTCGCGATCTTTTTATTTTGAGATATTTACTACGTAGATACTCTTTTTAATTTTAATTAAAATGAGATCCGTTGAAACTAGGATGTCACTGGTACAATGCTCGCGAAGTTGATACAGGTCTTATTTTAGTACCTACACGTTTAAATGGCAGTGCTTTTAATTTAATAGAGGTACCGATGTTGTATAAGTTAGTACCTATACTAGTTCCTACACTTACAGAAAACACCATGATGAATCTTACATAACTACCGAAATGTCCCAATAACTGTAACAAATAACGAATAGCACAGAGTTGAGCACCCCTGGTGTAACAGTAGTCAGGCAACACGGAGCGTCACACGGCGCGACACATTCAGAACAACATGTCAGCCGGCGCGCGCGACCGCCATGCACCTGCTGCCGCTGCTGCTCCTCGCGCGGGTCGCCGCAGAGTGGGTCGAGATCTCCCAGCACCACTACAGGAAACCCCTCAGGACTCATAACCACTTGACCACTCCTAAAACAATCAGCGTAGAAGACACTACAAAAGCCTGGAGCTACAACAACCGCAGCGTCACCGAGTACAACTGGAACAAAACTCCTTCAAGGACACCTAATGCGGGGAACATAAAACGTGTCCAAATTATAGGGAGTACTAAACGAACAACAGAAAGAGTCCAATTACTAGATGAAGATTTTGATTTCGACGTGGATACCTTGGATCTTAAACATGATTACCGTCCAACAGAAATACCTCCAGAATTAACCGGAAATATAAAACAGAAAGGCACTATAGTGAGACTTCCCAATATTGGTAACGTCAAACGAGTTCAGTTAAATGAAAGCCCGGTTAAATCACAATCTATTCGATTGAAGGGAGATAAAGAGAAGCCCTCTACCAACCGGATGAAAATAGAACATCATATTAATGATCCACATAAGACCGCATCAAATTTTGAAGACGAGAAAAATGTAGAAACTTTTACTCGAAGAGTTTACGTTAAGAAAGATGACATCACTGAAAGACCGGTCACATATCCACCAGAAAACGAAGATATGTTTTTTATTGATAAAGAAACTGACTTTAAACAAATATACAGGAATTATAGTGCTATCAATATACAGTCTCCGAAACCTACATTCATAACCGAAACAAAAGACTTCAACAACTATGACACACATGAGAACATGTTCGTTACCATAACTGATGAACATGGTGCTACTGAAAAAACATTTCTATACACCACGGAGAATGTCAATGAAGACGTTACTTTTGATGCACCTAAAGGAACAACGAAAATAACTAAACCTCAAGGCTTACAAAACAGTGATAAATTTGCTACCTCAACAGACACACCACACTCAGGGTACAAAGAAAGTTTTAAACAACCAGTGGTGTTGCATCACGAAAAACCTAAGCAACCGGAAATCTTATTAGAGAAAGAAAACTCCAAATCAGATGGTAATCAAGGCAAAGCATCAAACGGTACAAAAACTGGAAACAATAAAGTGAACACGATAGAAAATGTACTGAAGTTCATGACGGTTGTAGCTGATACTATATCTAAGAACTCGCGCAGAAGCTTTGGAGGCAAGGTGTCGTACCTGCAGGACCTGAAAGACTCTATATTGGCTAATATTGGTAAGTTCACGGAACCCAAATCCTTAATCTTATTTCGGACAAGGCCAGCAAAACATAAAAGTGCAATTCGGTGTATTGTAGTCAACTAGCTACTTTTTTCTTAGAGGATCGCATCGAAGCGACTTGGCCTGACGAGGACAGTGCGAGCGCGCGGCGTCGCTCGCGTTCGGCACAAGCTTCGCCGCGCGGACACGTGCATGTCCCATCCTCGGAGAGCGCGCTAATGACCATATCCTTCCTTACTTTCGCTGTCTTTCTCATCAAACTTGTACTGGTAAGCATTAACAGATAGACAACCGTTTACATAATATGACAAAAAAATATTTATATAAGTATAAATATTTTGTTTTCAGCAAGTAATACATACGTATAAAAACAAGGCGATGATGGTTGCGCCCCTGGTAGTAGCTGCGGCTGGACGTAATATGTTTACGCGACATGGACATCATTAATGTTATCTTATTTTATTAATTTTCTATTCAAATAAAAATATAAACGAAGCCTTACATTATAATACTTTTTTTTTCATTTATTTGTTTTAATGCATAATTACATTATTTTATAATTGAAGTTAATTCATACATGTGTTATTGACTATTTGAAACCATTGTTTATAAACCTAAAACCATTTAAGTTTTTGACCCTTGCGTACAACGTGTTAAAATTTCATGGTAGATTTTTAGTTGATAGTTTAAAAACATAGTTTTGTTTCTAAACGAAACGTCAGCCAGCTGTCAACTAGTCAAAATCCAAGCTTGGCAGGGCAGGGCAGCTGGATTGTCTGTAAAATATATTTTATATTCTAAATAGAAATGAATAATGAAACGGAACAAATATTTATATTAAACACTGGCCAAGGTCAGTTATCAGCGTTGACACAAAAGCTGGTTGACGTCGAGCTACCGGGGACCGCGCACCCGAACCTCGAGAGTAAGTACCTGTTGTCGTTTATTGAATTATTAATACCATAATGACCATAATACAAATACCATATACGTATAAAAGCCACACCAATATACAAGTGGTAAGAAATTGTAAATAAAACAAGTCCAGATTAATCAAAAAAGAATGGCATTTATGTACCGATAATAGCTAAAGCTCATGCTAGGGTATAATTTAGACCTGGCTTTGTACTCAGACTTCAGTCAATCTTTCTTTAGATTGGGACAAGTTTTAGAACCATTGTACTAGGTTAAAAGGTGTTATTGGTACTGTGATATGATAAAACCTAGCTATTTTTTTTATTTTTATTTGCTATTATTATATTCTACACTTACACACACTGCACTTATACACAACTACAAAGTCGAGTTATTCAATAATCTCCTGTGCTTGGACGTAAATAACCAAGAATATGCCTATCTTTTCGACAGTAACCTCTCTCTGACACATGAAATGTTCTCTTATAAGACTGGAAGAATAAATAAAACTGGATGGAGAAATATCTACGAGAGAATTATGTCCAATATAATGATAGAATATGAATTATATTCTGCACTAGTTGATCAAGCAACTATGACGTTGAACCAATTAAAATTCAATAAATGTAAACCACCGGAAACAGACGAAGAAACCTTTTTTCGTGACCTCTAAATACTTACATGTTCTACATCAGAATATTGCAGGATTATTAAACAAATCTGATGCAATCTCGGTGAGCCTTGATGAATTATTAGAAGAAAATATTGATGTAGACATCTTTTGTTTTACAGAACATTTTGTCATGTCAGGTTATGAATCTTGTATAAACATTCCAAATTATCACCTAACAGCATGTTTTTCCCGAAAGGAAAGTAAGAGAGGAGGATCATGCATACTTGTCAAAAATGGCCATTGTTATAAAGAATTAAACAAAATTGCTAAAATCTCTGAGACTGGAGTGTTTGAATGCTGCGCAATAGAACTGCCTGACTATAAGATTGCTTTGGTATGCGTGTATAGGGTTCCCAAACTAAGTAATTTTAATGTATGTATAGAAAAATTACAAACACTACTGCAGACACTTAGTAAGAATAGTTATGCACATATCATAATAGTAGGTGATTTTAACGTAGATTTATTAAAACGAAATGTACAGACTTTAGACTTTGAGTGTGTATTTATGAATTTTAATTTCAAATTAGCAGTAACACAACCTACTCGCTTAAAAAGTCAAACATGCATTGACAATATCGCTCATAACTTTACCAAGAAAACTGTTACTCAAATTCGAGAACTTGGATTATCTGACCACACAGCACAAATATTCAAATTTCCTGTCGAAACAATCTTTAATAATAAATACTGGCGAGTTAACAAAAGGGACTATTGTAATGATAACGTAAACAAATTTAAAACTTATTTAAAAAGGTTATTGTTTGAGGATATGTATGAAACCTCTGATCCCAATAAAGCTTACAATTGTTTTTTAGATACATTTACTCTATACTATAAGTTATGTTTTCCTGAGGTAACTAAAATTATTTATATTATCAAAAAACCCAAGTGGATATCTCGTGGCATAAAAAAATGTAGTAAAAAGAAACGCCAATTATTATGGCAATATAAGTATAAGCCAGATGAAATTAACAAAAAAATCTTGACTGATTATTCTAAAAGACTAAAACTTATAATCAAGCTTACTCGGAAAGCGCAAAATAACTATGCAATAAGGACTTCTGCGTGTAAATCTAAAGCAACATGGAAGATTATTAATAGTCGAAAACTAAATGTACCCAGAGACATTATTAAACATATTAGAATTAATAATAACATAATCACTAAACCTGAAGACATAGCGAATGTATTTAATACATACTTTGTAGAAAAAATTGCTCCTATAAATAACTCTTCGAAAAATGTAACTTCTCTAATAGAAAACAGATGAAAATCATTCTTTTTAGCGCCATGTACACCTAAAGAAATATTCGAAATAATAAATGCATTGAGAAATACTAATAGCGTGGGTTATGATGGTCTTTCAACAAAAGTCATCAAAAATGTTGCTGGCGAAATCTGTACACATTTAAGTTATATTATGAATTTAAGCATTGATACAGGTATTTTTCCAGAAGCACTTAAAATATCAATTGTAAAACCGTTGTTTAAAAAAGAAGATAGAGAACTTATGCAATACTACAGACCTATCTCCCTCATAAGTATAATCTCTAAAATATTTGAGAAATACATATATAAACAATTGTACACTTATCTTGAGAAGAATAATATATTTACTCAAGAGCAGAAGGGCTTTCGTAGTAATAAAACGATAAATATGGCTATTTATGATTTCTTGTACAAAGTAATAATAAATGTAGACAAAAATATTCCTATCAGCACCATATTTTGCGATATGACGCAAGCTTTTGACTACGTTTGTCACAACATTTTGATTAAGAAACTGGAAGCTTATGGAATCCGGGGTAATGTTTTGCGTCTCCTTGAATCATATATTACAAATAGAAAACAATATACAGAAATAACCTCACTAAACACACGCACAAAACATGAAGAAATTTATAGATAATCTGCTCGAGTAGTCCAATACGGTGTGCCTCAAGGCAGTGTCTTGGGACCCCTATTGTTTATTATATATATCAATGACCTACCTAAAAGCATAACCCAATATGTGACACTATTTGCGGATGACAGTACCATAACTATACCATGTAAAAATAAAGATACATATAGTGATGACATTAATAATTCTCTAAAATCGATCATACAATGGTTAGAAAATAATAATTTAAAATAAATCAATTTGGAAAAAACTAATATTATGCATTTTACACAAAGGGGATCTACTATGTCTAACCTTAATACACACTACAATAATAATATTGTTAACGAAGTTGATAATGCTAAGTTTCTTGGAGTATTTGTTGACAAAAAACTTAATTGGAAAACACACACAGAATCCTTACTAAAGAAAATAAGTAAATCTTCTTACGCTATATACAAATTAGTGCCAATGCTCAACAACGACGCCCTTCTTACAGCGTACCATGGTTTAGTTCCCTCCAACCTTAGATATGGAATTATCTTTTGGGGCAACTCTTCTAATAAGGAATTAGTATTCAAAGCCCAAAAGCAATGCATGAGGACCATGTTCAAACTAAAGGTAACGGAGAGCTGTAAACCGTTTTTCATAAAATATAAAATATTGACATTACCCTCTCTTTACATCCTTGAAAGCGCAATGTTTGTTAGGAGCAATCCTAACTTATTCCCTCGTCTGTCCGATGCAGTCGTTCGTAATAGACGTGACAACAATAAACTTCGCCTACATAAGTCCAAAACAGCTCTAATGAACAACAGCGTAATCTGCATGGGCCCAAAAATATACAATAAAATACCCAAACTCTGGAGAGAACAGAATAGTAATATATTCAAGAAAAAACTAAATGATTTCCTTGCAATTAAAGCCTATTATAATGTTAAGGATTTTCTGCTTGAGAACATTGACCACTAACTGCTATACCACTTAATTACTACATTTAAAAAAATTGTTTAACGCTAATAGAAATGGAATGATGATATTTTAGATTGTTTTAAGTATTGATGTGAAAGTCCTACTTATTATTTTACTATTTAAAAGAGATGTGGGAGCTGTTGTATATTGTTATATTATTTAATTGTTTTGTTTTAAACATATTTGTATGCCGTAGTCTACGGCATACAAATATGTTTAAAACTACGGCCCGTAGAGGCAAAACATGACTGTTCTTATTATAATTACTTTAACATCTTGCATGCTTATGTGTATGTACACTCATGTTACAACAAATAAAATGATCTTTATCTCTCTTTGATCTCTTTTGATCTTTATCTAATTTGTTAATATTGCCTGCAAGTGTATTTAAGTAACTACATACTTTCAGATGTGGCAGACTTCTCAAATGTTTGTCGCACATGTGCCACCATCACAGAGTTTGTCATCCCTATATTTGCTGGGGAGGGACTGCAGAACAACCTCGCCGAGAAGATACATAAACACTTACCAATCAAGGTAAATATTGTGCATTTTTATTTGAAATAATTATAAACTTTTACTTTAGGGTATATATAGTAGTTGGAAGGCTTAAAATTGAGTAATATGCTTTGAATTGACTATGTATACATAATATTTGAAGTTTCAAATCAAGCTAGTTAAAGAACTTTAAAATTCTTATTTTTAAAGCAAATTATGGTTACCAAAATTTAGAAAATCTGCAACTGAAGAGGTATTTTCTGCAGACACATTGTATAATGTTGGCCTCCAATTGTCCCTGTGGATAAATTCCTTCTCTTATGTAAAGAAGGCTCCATACTTCATAAACTGCAGTAACATGTTTTGCCCATACAAATGCATTTATTTTGGGAACTATTTATTCATTTGAACTTTTGCACAAAAATGGTCCAAAGGTGGACTATAACATTGTTCTAATTGGTGTGGTGTGTAGGTGTGCGAGGCGGACGTGCTGCCGCGCGTGGTGTGCTACCAGTGCGCGAGCACGCTGCTGGCGTGGCACGAGCTCGTGCAGTGCTGCGTGCAGGCCGACGCCGCGCTGCGGGCGCGCGTGCTGCAGCCCACACAGGTTACCTACATATACTCATGTTTTCACATTAGTCTATACAAGAAGTACTTCTTAATCCTTTTTTTATTTTCATTATATGTCATATTAAAACATCAAATGACTTTCAGGAATCAAAATGTTCAAACCCTCAGCCAAACTCCACTTTAACAGAAGACACACAAAACAAGTAAGTAGTCTTTAGTATTGTTACCATCTGTTTTATTCACAGAATTGGCAAACTTAATTCCTATTTCAGGTTGTTTTACACAAACGTCAGAAATGTTCTCCTCAATAACTTTCTTAATGATTTGGATGAAGATGACTTGGATGTGGAGTTT
Source organism: Autographa pulchrina (assembly GCA_905475315.1). Classification (NCBI taxonomy): domain Eukaryota; kingdom Metazoa; phylum Arthropoda; class Insecta; order Lepidoptera; family Noctuidae; genus Autographa; species Autographa pulchrina. The sequence continues at coordinate 873,472 of FR997782.1, forward strand.
GTTTGTCAGAAGTGTACGGAGAAGCCCGCCCTGGCCACCGTGCTTAGCCTCGCTGAACACATGCAATACGACCACTCTAGTGATATAGCCGGCGATGACACTATCGAAACGTTTATCACAAACCACGTAACTTTCGAACAAATGTTGATGGAGGACTCGGACAGAGAAACATCTTCAGAAAAGAAAGAGAAAACGCTTGTAGTGTTGCCGAGCTTGCTGTGTCCGTTCTGCGCGGACGTGTTCTCGTCCCCGACGCGGCTGGTGTACCACCTGAACCAGCACGTGGACGTGAGCATCGAGGACGGCGTCGTGTGCTGCGACCTGCTCTACGCCGACACCAGGAGCTTCGCGCGCCACCTGCAGGACGCACACGTCTCCCGCGACGACCTCGCCGGGAGGGCGCGGCCCGACACGCTCAGTGCTGATCATAAAGTCAAGGAACATGCCAGTCAGAGTCACAGAGAAAAGGCTAAGAAAGGTAAGAAGCAACAGAGCCCTAACAACCAGAAGTACATCCCGGCGGCGTGCCCGCAGTGCGACAAGACCTTCTCCAACAAGTACAACATGCTGGTGCACCTGCGCGGCCACGCCGGTGCTGCCCGCTTCTCTTGCGACAGATGCCAGCGCACCTACCGCAACCAGGGCTCTCTCAACAACCACAAGAAATTGGTTCACAAGGGAATACTGAACTTCCTATGTAACGAGTGCGGCGAAGCGTTCCCGACGCGGTCGGCGCGCGACGTGCACCACCGCCTGCACACCGGGGACACGCCCTACAAGTGCGACTCCTGCGGGAAGGCCTACCGCGCCAAGAACACGCTCGCCCGCCACGTCGAGATACACTTGGATGTCAGGAAATACGAGTGTCACATCTGCTCCAAAAAGTTTAGAAGGAAAAGTCACCTGGACTACCACATAAAGACACACAAGAAGTAACGGGAATTATTTGTTGCAGGAGCCCCTGTGACTCGCACGAACTGGAGCGCGACGACCGTACTGAGAGGTACGCGTCCGACCTGTCCGAGGACGAGCAGCCGCTCGCCACACTTGCCGCCAAAAAGCCCACTCCAAATCATATTTATAATAACTTCTATATAGCACTGGCCAATTTTAGAAACCATTTTGTTAACGATAAACACAACAGTGAAGCATATCCCGACTTTACTGACTCGAGTGCGTCGGAAATAGAGGAAAGCAGCGTGGACAAGTTCGACGACTTGTCGGAGTGTAACATGAGAAGAGACCGGCTGGACGAGGAGACCCGGCTGGAACTGAGCGAGGTGCAGCACAAGATAAACGATAAGACGTACTACACGTGCAAGATATGCGGCAAGAACCTGAGCTCAGCGCACACGTACGTGTTCCACAAGCGCATCCACACGGGCGAGCGGCCGTGCGTGTGCCACGTGTGCGGCAAGCAGTTCCGCGCGCCCAACGGCCTGCAGCGCCACCTCACCGAGACGCACGAGCGCCTGCGGAGGTACACCTGCACGCTCTGCCCGAAAAACTTTGCCAACTCGCAAAACTTAAAGCAACATCTAAGAATACATACGGGAGAAAAGCCGTTCGTGTGTTCTCACTGCGGCAAGAGGTTCACTCAGAGCGGGTCCCTACACGTGCACCTGAAGACTCACAGCGAGCAGTTCCCTTACCAGTGCGCGGAGTGCGGCGCCAAGTTCCGGCTGCGCTCGGGGCTGGCGCGGCACCGGCTGAAGCACACGGGCGAGCGGCCGCACGTGTGCTCGCACTGCGGCAAGGCCTTCCGCCAGCGCCACGAGCTCAGCAGCCACAGCCTGGCGCACTCGGACGCCAAGCCGCACGCCTGCGCGCTCTGCGGGGCCGCCTTCCGCCAGCGCCGCGCGCTGCGCCACCACGCGCGCCGCGTGCACGACCACGACCCGCCGCCCGTCGCGCACGCCCTCTACAACCACGTCTCGCACTACTGATGTACCTGCGACGTACTCGCTCATTAACACGACTACTACATTATTATCACACCTGACCCCGTCCTTTCCCTTTCCAGACGAGTAGCGCAAGTGGAAGTCGCACAGAGCGCTAGCCGAGGGCTGACGAGAGTCACAGAGGAGCTGGAGAAGCCAGAGTTGAGCGTGGGCGAAGACGGAAAGAAGTACGCCATGTGCGGCGTCTGCAATAAGAGCGTGCGCGCGGGCGGCTGGCGGCGACATGCGCGCGCGCACCGCGGCGAGCGCCGCTACAGCTGCACCGCGTGCGGCCTGGCCTTCGCCGACAGTGGCAACTTGGCCAGGCACGTGCGCGCACTGCACGCGCGGCTGCGGCCGCACGCGTGCCTCACGTGCAGCAAGACGTTCTCGCGGCGCGCGCACCTGCGCGAGCACGAGCGCTCGCACTCGGAGCGGCGCGAGTTCGTGTGCGACGTGTGCGGCGCGGCCAGCAAGTCGGGCGCGGCGCTGCGCATGCACCGCGCGCGCCACGCGGCGCCGGCGCTGGCGTGCGCGCACTGCCCCGCCGCCTTCCGCCGCGCCGCCGAGCTGCGCGCGCACCGCGCCGTGCACGCCGGCGAGCGCGCGCACGCCTGCCGCTGCGGCCAAGCCTTCCGCCTGCGCGCGCAGCTCGCCGCGCACCGCAAGCGCCGCCCCACCTGCGCCCGCCCGCCCGACGTGCAGGACCATGCCCGGGACGCAAACGAGCGACCCACTGATAACGAAACAATCACATAATTAACGTTAAGACGTCATCGCTAATATGTTAAAATTCATAAATGATCTCATTCCATAGGATTCCGCAAGACCATTACGATAAAAGGTACAAAATAATCATACACATTTGTTAAATTATTTATTTAAATAGGTTGCATCACGCTTGTTTTGTTACAGATTCCCCACCGTCCCAGAGTACCCGTCGCCGGCCGAGCCCCCGAGGTACAGCTCGGCGAAGATCAAGGCGGAGCTGGCGCCGCTGCCCCGCACCTGCCCCTTCTGCGACACGCAGCACCTCCCCGCCGAATACAAGAAGCACCTGGTCATCGAGCACGCCGACCTGCTGTTCCACTGCGAGGAGTGCAGCAGCTACATCGACCGCAAGGACTTCATCGTGCACATGTCGCAGCACGCCGCCAACTACACCGCCGGCCCCGACAAGATGAAGCGAGAGCCACAGGAACCCAGGCGGCGGAAGACTAGGAAACGGAGGGAGGAAAGAGACCTTGAGGACAATCCAACCACGAGTGAACCTGCGCCGCCCGCCACCGACGAGCCGGCTTCTACACAAGAACTTGACAATAGTAAAGAGAAACAAACGAATGAGTTCTCCGACCACAGTGACACGGAGTATGGGTTCGGACCGCTGCCCGAGTCCGTGTTCGAAGCTATCGAGGACTCGCAGGACAGCCAGCCGGCGGAGGAGGAGGCCCCGCACTCGCCGGAGCAGCGCGTTAGCGACGTCGCGCACAGCTCCGCTCCAGAGACGCCGAGCGAACATGCCGAAGACGGCCGTGACGTCAGCGACGCGCACGCACCGGAAGCGAACGCCAAGCCCAAGCCTCACAAGAAGACCCGCACGTGCCCCATCTGCTCCAAGGAGTACCGCGCGTCGTCCAGCTACTTCTACCACATGAAGCACGCGCACCAGCGCAGCCGCGAGCACGAGTGCGAGGTGTGCGGGCGCGGGTTCGGCACGCGCGGCGCGCTGGCGCAGCACGCGCCGCTGCACACGGGCGAGAGCCGCTTCGAGTGCGCGCTGTGCCACAAGCGCTTCCGCTCCAACGCCAGCCTGTACATCCACGCGCAGACGCACGGCGCGCACAAGGCGTGGGCGTGCAGCACGTGCGGGCGCGCCTTCCGCTGGCGCGCGCAGCTGCTGCGGCACGCGGCGCGGCACAAGCCCGCGCGCGCGCACGCCTGCAGCAGCTGCGGCCGCGCCTTCCGCGTGCGCTGCGACCTGCTGCGCCACGCGCGCACGCACGCCCGCGGCGCGCACGCTTGCGACAAGTGCGGACTCAACTTCGCTCAGCTGAGGTATCTCAAGGTGCACATCAAAAAGCAGCACTAGTTATTATGTGGATATCTTACGGTTAACACTGATTTATTTATATTGTTTTGAAGCCAGCTTATGAATGCTTTTAGGGTCAATTTATATTAGTACAGAGTCGAAGCGCATCGAAACGTTATCCTAAAGTTAGTATAGCCACTTTACCCTTATACCAACAACAAAATGATCATATTTCTTCTTAAATAAGGAAACACGAATTAATTCAGGCGCATTTCTTTAATGATTAGGAAAAAATTGACATTCGATTCACTTCGACTTTGAAATGTAAAAAATTATTATGTGATATTACATAAAATAAAACGTGGCGATATATTTCGATTTCTTTATTAAATACAATCGTATCTTACACGTAAATATAAAACTATGTTACAAACAACAATAAATTATATTAATAATTGTGAGAAGAAATAATGAACATTTCAAAAACATTAACAACAAACTATTTGTCTGAATGGTATAGTACTTTGCTCGTGGCTACACGCCTTGACGACAGTAGACACTAACAACTAGCGAACCTTGAAATAATAACAAACATATTTTAGGTAACTTAATTATATTTGTTACACAACTAGACAGAGGTACAAATGTGTATTGAGTACTGTAGGTATCATTAGAATAAGCCTTCAATTATATTCATTGTTGGAATACCCTTATGTCTTAAATAGAGCCTGATTATACATGCGGACATGCCTTTTATTTTAAATACCTTTAAAAAAGTATAATATAAATACTAAAAGCTCTAGTTTGTACAAAACAATCAAGATCTAAGGTTATTATCACATTAACATAATTAATTAACTATAAATAAGATTCATTATATTAAATATAACATTTGCAAGACATAAATTATAATACATTTATTATATGCGGCCATATATTTTTAGACCATAGACACATATATTTTTATTATTAAAGTGCAAAGAGGTAAACACTATATCACTTTACAATACGGCTTAAGTTATGCACCCACTGATTGATCATCACAACTTTGATCAATTGATTAATATCCATTAAATAGCATTCTCCGTTGTTTTAGCAAAAAAAAATATAAATTTCATCTCATTTTAATGATATTGATATCAAATTTCAATTCATTTGGAACATTCTTTGTGACTATTTTTGCACATAAATTAGTTATTTAATTTCTGATACTCATGTAATTTTGTGCCTTAATCATTCGACAGTTTTTGTTTTTATCATTCCCTATAACAATACAATTTGTTTTGCCACTATATTGGAATGTAAACTTAATTTACAATATGGTAGAGTGGCCCTGCCTTCTCTTTAGACTTTACATAACAATTTACTCCAGTCTTATTTAACGTCATGTTACCCTCGTTTCAAAAACGTTTAGTTATTGTAGTACATAACAATCGGTTTACAAGCCTCATCTTTACTTCTATCTTTAAGCAATGTTTAGGTATTAAACTCTTTCGATTTTACATAATCATAAAACAAGAGGAAGAGAAAATAACGTTTATTTACTTCAAATATTCTTTAACTTAATTTCAGCCATTTTGGAAACACAAATTGTCATAATAGGTACTGGACATTACTTTCAATATTGAAATTTTGAAATACCATTATTATTCAATTTAATTGGAGTAAATATTTAAAATGGCGATTATACTTGGTTTGCTCAGTTTAAACAACTTATGTCAGAAAACAAACCTTGCAGGAAAGCTTTTGTTTTTTTTTTATTGCATAAAATTTGATGACTTATAAGTCAAAATTAGGAGAGAGCATCACCTTTTTTTAAGATGGCAACGAGACTTGTGTATGGTATGTGGCACCTCTTCATATGACGTAGTATATTATCAGGGCGTGCGGCGGTAGTGCCTACTGCATGAGGTCGAGCGGCGGCGAGGACCTGCCGGGCGCGGCGGGCGAGCCGCTGTCGTTGACGAGGCGCTGGCGCTCGCGGTACATGGACACCTGGATGTTCTCCAGCTGGTGGTAGCGACACACCTTCAGCGTCGAGAACACCGCCAGACCCACCCACGTCGCGAACGCCGCCCACGCTCCGAACTGACGGAATAGGTTTGTTATGAGGATAGTTTAGATTTACTCTAACTCGCAAAAATTAAGACACTCATTTGCATAAAATTTAGCACATACAATATAGTTTTATATATATTATAGTTAATAATCTGCATACATTTATGTAGAAGTATGACACTTATTTGATTAGAATAAACAATTCACTTTGTAGTAATGAGTAATATAAAATGACAGAAGCGTACCTGCGCAGTGCCAATCTCTATGTAGAAGCCATTAGTGTAGATTTTATCTTGCTTATCTATGTTCTGGCCGGCTGCATTCTCGCAACTGTGAACAATGAACTATATTAATAAAAAGTAAAAAAAACTACTGTTTATTAGTGCCTTTGCATGTTCTTCCATTGGTTTCAAGAGACGATAGTATCTTGTTACCTGGGGAACCTCTCGACGATGTTCTGGCACCAGGTCATGAAGCCGAGCGTGACCATGACGGCGGCGGACACGGCCAGCCCGCACAGCAGCATGCAGCCTACCGCCTCCATGAAGGCCGACAGGAACGAGCTGTCCAGCCCCTTGTACATGAACATTGACAGCCTGCAGACATCACAACTAATTATTATAACAGGTCATTGGTCCTTGGAATACAGTATATGGAGGAGCATTCTTTCCTTGAAGCTGTGATGATACTACTGCTACTTGATGAGGATTATCCACAAAATATAATAGGTTGTTATTAGGGCCCCACTTTGTGTTTACAACAACCACAAAGTGGGTGCCACATAATGCTAGACGACATCGCGGCAGACCGAGAAGGTGGAGAGACCAACTAAACTCCCACCGAAAAGACTGGCCCATCTTAGCTCAAGACAGAATTGCATGAAAAGGGAAAGGAAGAGGGAGGCCTTTTCCTGCAGTGGGACAAGACGAACTTAATAGATGGATAGATAATAAGTTGATCATCGTGACCTATAATAACATTTTAAACTACTAATAGCTAGGGTTTTTAAAGATAGATTATAGTATCAACAACTATGTGTTTATAATAATCTAACTTTAAAACCACAACAATAACAATGATAAGTATGATTCATTCAGCCTTATCTGCTGGACACAAAAGTATCAAATTGTGTCAATCCTCAGGATGAATCACTATAACGTAATAAATATCAGTTTTCCTCATGTACTTAACAAACAATAATTGTTACTAGTACAATTAATCTTTCATTGTGAAAGCCTTAAGTTTCAACAAAGATCTTTATTTTATTTATTAGTTAAGACAAAAATTTTGATATCTTAAAATAGGCTCACTAGTTTCCATACATCTTATTGCATGGAAATAAGATAAGCTGAATACTATGCATTTTTAATTTGTTAGCTATTTCATCACAAAATAGAATAGTGAATTACGAAAGGGGTGCACTAGCAACCTTAAAGCTTACAAAGTTAACACATTGCTGTTATTCTGACCTGTAGATCTGCACACAGCAGACTATGAACATGAGTACTCCGATGACAAGGACATAGTCGCAGTAGGCGCGTGGGGCCCACGACACAAGCAGCTGGCCGTCCTCCTGCCACTGTCCATGGGAGAACAGTAGGCAGTGGTCACTGAACAAAACATTAAGGATTAAGATAATATTAGGTCATTTGATAATGCATGTTTACATGCTACTTGAATATTAGTAACAAAATTGTACAAAAGGTATCATATCTGTCATCAGTATTTTTATTCTCATTTTATAGAGGTAGGTTTGCTTTTTATAGATCTCATCTGAAAATAATGTATCTATATACATAATTAAATAATGTGCATCACATAGTAATAAAGCTCATGAGTTATAATAAAAATTAATAAATATTTACATGATATACATAACAGGATATATTTTACTAAACTCTTATCATGGTATAACCGCAGACTGTGGACATTTATTTCATGATTGTTTTGTCCTCCATTTGATTTATTAAATCACAAAATCTACTCCATTTCTCTTGTCCAATTATTATTGTCTTCTTCATTATGAGGTGTAGCATACATATACATGCTTATGAGGTGTAGCATCTGTTCATTCAGACTGGAGCCCCGACAGGCAGATAATGGAAAAAATATTTATATTGATTGATGATAGCGGTTGTGGGGGCCTAGTGGTTCAATGAACGGATTTGTATGCACAAGGTTGCAGGTTCGAACCCAGGCAAGTACCAGTGTGGCTTTTTCAAAGTTATATGTACTTTCTTAATTATTCTAAGACACTTCTGACAAATGGTGAAGGAAAACATCGTGAGGAAACCTGGATTCCAAAATTGGGATCTGAAATCGCCGATCCGCAGAGAGCAAGCGTGGTGATTAATGCTCGTGCCTTCTCTATATGGGAAGAGGCCTGTGCCCAGCAGTGGGACGTTTATAAGCTGGATTATTATTATTATATTAATGAATTAAACAAATATGTGGAGAAGTTGATGTACTTAAATACTATGCACAATCATTTGGAACTAATGTATGTAATAAATAACCATATGTCTGGGGATATCTTACTGGAATTCATTCAGGTGCATGCTCATCGGTACTATGATACATAGTGACAATATCAGCCCAACAAGATAGCCTGCAATTTGGCTCAATAGCAGTACGTTCGTTAACGCCATGCTGCAAATGTAACTGCAACTCAGGACAATTGTTTGAAAAAATGACTACGACGTATTTAGCTAAACACTGAACAATAACAAAAACGATAAATAAATTGCTGTCACAGTGTCACTTAAGTTCGAGTCCTTCACAGATGTCGGCAAATCGTCATAAACAGCACAGATAAACAGATAACATCTGACTTCTGACAAATAAATACTGACAATGTCACAGAATCCACAGGTAAATTATATTATTGATTTTTAGTTAAATTTTATTTTACGGTGTCTTCAAAAACAAATCTAATTAATTAATCAATTAAATAAAACGAGCTCTTAATTTCCAATTAATTTTATTTCAGCATTAACAAGCTTATTTATTTTAAGGGTTTGATTGATAAATTCCTTCAATGTGTGCGTCAGCGTGATCGTTTAAAAACCATATTTAAAACTCGTTTTACGCATAGCGAATTAATATTGCCTTCTAAATATTAATACTTTTACAGCTATTTATTTACAGAAAACGAAAATATGTTACAAATTATCAAGTTATTGCTAACAATGTAGATTATTTCCAAATCAAATAACTATGAAATACCTATCTAAATATTAATTTGTCTGACGATAAGAATCGAATAAGATAAAAATGTTAGCTGTCAGTGTCACAATAAACTGTCAAATTGCGACAGATCGGACGTTGGTGATGTGTTTCAATCAGAAGAATCAGAAATAAATCGTGTTAATTGTACAAGTTACTATGCCATTGCCCTCCCATTAAGCTAATATTAATATAACATAATGAATTTTAACGCTTCTAGAAATGGTAAGAGATTATTTTCATATAAACACCATAGTCACCTGTTACCGACATGAGCAAGCTGTATCCATGGATTTGCTTCAATAATATTTAATTTTATTCAAATAGACTCCTTTCTCGGTCATTCTATTATACTATATTTGCATGAATTATCATTACTTATCAAAATTGTTTGGTAGTCTGCACTTTAAAATGCAACTTTTACATGGTTGTGAATTGAGTATGTAGATAGCAAAAACAATGATTAGTTGTCAGTAATGCAAGATATGGCGTTCATCTACTGTCTTCATACTTACCATTTGATCAAAATGATTTAATTTGAGAGTTTTAATTTGTAACAATGTCTTTTAGTGGGTCAGGCTGGTGGTATACGGAAAGCTAAACGTGTGAGTGATGTGGCGGCCATGGGGGCACCGTCCCCGAGCCCGGCGTTCAGTCCCGCGCCGCCGCCCTACCACCCCGGGTACCCGCCGGCTGGGCCTCCGCCTTCCTACCATGAAGGGATCCAGTTAGACGCCTCCCAGGACTTTGTCACTCCCACACCCGCTGCAAGTAAGTTAACATGTAATTGATAAAATTATCTGCACTTCTGAGGGCTATACAATTAAACTGTAACAAATGTAATTGTTTTATCACATGGTATGTTTATCATCATTTGAATGTTATTGCCGTTCAAGATTACATCTACAATCTATGACTTTGTATATAAATGTTACATTTTTCAAAAATGACTTAGACATAACAGGTCATTAGGGTCACTTATTGATTAAATATGCTATGCTAAAAAAAAAAACATCCTAATAGCTTAAAATGATAATGTTTACTGTAAACAATGAGAATTTTTCTCAGTAAAACTGAATTATGCATATTATTACTTACTTATTGTAATTTATTTCCAGATTTTGGTTACATGGGAGGGTATCCTCAGTCTCCAATGATAAACACAGCTCAAATAGGTTCTATGTTACATCAGCCCATTGTACAGGTGACTAATAAATGCTTTCTAAGTATTTCAATTGTTTCCAATAATATGTTAGAGCCACAAACTATTCATGCTACCCATCTAAAATATGTATTCCGGTTTTCTTTAACCATATTTTGCTCAGCTCAGCTCAAATGAAATATACTTATAAGCTTGTATGTTTCTACCTCTATAGACTATGGCCATTATATAATTGTGTAATTAAAAACTGTTTTAAAACATGCTAAGATTGTAACGGGCTTGCTCTCGGAATACAAGAGCAGGTAGATCACGCGAAGTCACTGGCATGAGCTCAAGAGTATTTGGTCTTGGTTAGCTTGCAACTAGTCCGCTATCTCAGTGAGTTAAGTCATTACAGTTTGATATCATCCGTATACCGTAACTGAGTGGCGTGTGCAGGACATGGCCATGCAGTACGGCAACCAGCTGGCGGCGCAGGGGCGCGAGGTGGTGCAGCGCGAGATCAACAAGTACGTGCCCGTGTCGCGCCTGCGCTACTACTTCGCCGTCGACTCCCGCTACGTGCTGCGGAAGCTGCTGCTCATCCTCTTCCCCTACACACATAAGGTTTCCTTTTTATTGTTAGTTGTTGGGTATTTAGGCAGTTTTGATCACCAAACAAACAAATATTTGTGTAATTAAACATAAATTAGCGATTTCTTTAAATAAACTGTACCTTTTTGCTCTTTTGTCTTTACACTGTATCTAATAATAAATCGTTATTCAGCTATTCACAAACATAGTGATTCATATTCATATGTAAATGACAAAATAATGAGGAAGAACTTCTAACATAGTAATAAAAATTAAAAAGTTTTTATTTCTTATAGACCTCAAAAGGCGCTCAAGGAACCTTACATTGAAATAAAACTTACGTTAATGTTATGTTACAAATCTACTAAATCTAGGTGCTCAGTTTCAAAGTGTCTGTCCTGTGGAGAAGAGCCGGCAAGAAATCCTTTGGTTAGTTTTTCGTCAAAAACGCAATGTAAAGAGTGCAGGTACATGTTGTCGTATGTTTGTAGGAGTGGATGGTGAAGTACGACCAGGACTCGCCGGTGCAGCCGCGATACGACATCAACGCTCCCGACCTCTACATCCCGTCCATGGGCTACGTCACCTACGTGCTGCTGGCCGGCTTCATGCTCGGTGAGACGATACTAGTCACTGCCAAATTATGTTGTGGTGCACGGTTTGAAAATAAGTGATAAAAGTTGTTCCTGTCATATAAAATTAAGTAACCAAGTATTTCATAATTTGGATATTTAATATTTAAACAAGTATATAGACGGTTTACGTTATTTTGTTCTAATCAAATGAATTTCGCCAAAGTATAATAATTGATTATACGTCATGAAATTTTACCATTCTCCAGGTCTCCAGCAGCGCTTCTCACCAGAACAGATCGGCATCCAAGCCTCCTCAGCGCTGGCGTACATCATCTTCGAGATGATCATGTACCTGGTGACGCTGTACGTGACGAACACGAGCACGCACCTGCGCACGCTGGACCTGCTGGCCTACTCCGGCTACAAGTACACCGTCATGATCGCCAGCCTGCTCGCCGGCCTGCTGCTCGGCAAGACCGGCTACTACTGCAGTCTGCTTTACGCCAGCTGTGCCTTGTCTTACTTCCTGGTCAGTTTTATAACCTACTAAAAGCCATTCATCAAATAGTCTATGTTTTATCCCCTACTAATAAGGTAGATGACTAGGTATGAAAAGTCAAAATTTATTTAGTCCGCTATTTAGATAATCAAAATATAATAGACACGTATTTTTTCTTTTATCAAATCAATACAAAAATATGAAGTTAAACTGCTTTAAAGTTCAGGAGTGGGGGCTTGTGACGTCACGTTACAATTTGTGAGTGGACGTGACGTCACGCAAGAATTGTATTCGCTGTATCTTCATAATTCTTTGTTTATGCGACAAAACAAAAAAAACGTGTCTAAAATTTAATTTATTATCTAAAAGATGGACATAAAAATAAAAATTTGTCATCATCCCTATTGTTCAAACGATTCGGTATATAATTATTTGAAAGTGCATGTGCACCATGTGATAATTTATCATTGTTTTTTATTTACATTTGTGTGTGCTATGCTAGATACTCTTGCGAAGGTATCATAGACATTCGACGTGATTTTGGCCGAAATGGAGCCTTTAAACATAAGCTAGTGTTGTTTATATGTTGAAAAGTTCGGTCTTGATAAAAAAAAAAATATGTTGTATAAGGCTATTGTCCCCCCCCCAGGTGAAGACGCTCCGGCTGCAGCTGCTGTCGGGCGCTCCGGCGCCGGACGCGAGCCCGTACGGCGGCGGCGCGGCGGGCGGCGGCGGCACGAAGCGTCGCGTGTACTTCCTGCTGTTCGTGGCCGTCACGCAGCCGCTGCTGTCCTGCTGGCTCACCTACCACCTGGTGCCCGCCCCGCCGCCGCCACCGGCCCCGCTGCGATAGTACCCGCTATCCTGTAAATATCCAACAAACGTTCATTGCATTTTTTAATCGGTGGAAACGAAAATATTTTGAGATTTTGTAAGGGAGACTGATCTAGTAAAATTTAGATCGGCTATTGGTAACATCATCACACGTCCGGCTCCCGCCCGTCATGTGACCGAAACTAAACTAGATTAATTGGTTATGTTAACGCTCTGAGAGACAATACTGAGCATTTAATGCTAATTCCTTGCTTGTGCTTTCAATTTATTACTTAGTTACTTAAACAATACTTAATTCAAGTTATTACCTAATTTTATATTATATGTATCTGTCAAACTGCAATACGGTATCGTATTGCGTAAGAACAATTAATGTTAACCAACTCCTCTATTCCGACTGACATACTTATGATTCCCCGGGACCACAGCCCGGACTCGCTTCCTAACTGTCATCTAAACACAACATTCGCAAATATCTCATTATTAATTAAAATTAATTTAATGTTTGATCCTAAGTTATTAAATAAGATGTTTATGTAATCACGATCCTGTTATTTTTACGCTGTTGAATTTGTTACCGCTGTAAAATACGCATTTATATGACCATCTTTGACTTTCCAATACAGCCCAGTGCCGCCATCTGTTGACATCTAGTCTGGAATAAAATGTAAATATTATAACGTTTTGTAAAACATTAAAATTTTATTTTACATTTCCGAAGCTCGTTTATTTAGACAAATCACACTAATAAGACTTTGAATGGTATTAACAAGACTAATTGCTATACATTGAGACGTTAATTAATGTTTACATATAGTAAGAAATCTCATAAGTATTCATTACCGTCTCTGGGTGCGGCAGTGAATTATTTTGAATTTTCCACGCTGCATTGCATTTTATGTGTAAAATATAAAGGTTCCTAATAAATCAAAATAAGCAAACGACTAGAACAATTCACATACGATAATCGACCTTATGTTGGAAACACAGAGTTCAATTTAATTACCTCAGTTTTAATCTACATCCAATATGACGGAACTTCATATAATAAACAGTTATGTACAAGATAGTTAAAATGGAAACTCATTAATTATGTTCGGCCAACATCGTCCTTGTTCTGTAATCATCGACAACCTTTTCGGCCACACGGACTGCTTCGAGCGGTCGAAAAAACGAAAAGCAAGCAGGTCGCCACCTTCAACGTGTTTTTTTAGTATGATAGGGTCTATCTTATACACTATGTATAAACCTATGTACTTCCGACATGACTTAAAAATGATTTTTATAAAAATATTGGGATGTTGAATAAACTGCTTACTCCAAAAACTGCTAAAATAAAATACAAATTGAGTTACTGACAAATAATATGTTGTACCTTTAATGTTTCAATGTTAGCGTACTTTAAAAGCCATTTACGAAAGGATTTGTGTACATTGGTGGCTAACAACACTTAGATTATAATAAAAATCACTAAAAAGTAATAACCCAACTATGTTCATAACATATTCAACTTTATTTTAAAGGAAATATGTTTTAAAATCATTTGCATGTTAGCAGAAATAATTTAAACATCCCATATGTTAATTTTTCTGTATATTTCCTAGATATTGGTTTATGAAATGCTAAGATGTTATAATTGATATTGTTCATACATGCGTTAGTGACCCACTAGTGACGGTGACAGCTGTGGCGGGTGCAACGAGCGTGTATTTTGTACTATTCAATGCAATATTAAAGGCTAGTTTTATATTGATCTCTTGTTATTATTTACCCAAAATCAAAATTAACGTGGATCTAATTAGACTACTATGTAGTACTTTTTGAAAGTCAACGTATCACACAGCACACTGATTCGTCCACCCTTCACCGCTTCCTAAGTGCCAGAGCAGTGTAGCAGAAACGGCACAACAATCTCTCAACACGCTGTAATTATGATATAAGGAATAATTAGGGCCTGCGCCAAATACATAAATATACATGAAACTATTCTAAAAACGATCAATTAAAACATCCATCGTAACCACGTGAGTGCTCTATAAATGGTACAATCAACTGCTACTGACAGTTAAAGCTAACAGCTCTAGCCACCGCAGTTGTAGAATGAGGGCACGCTACACGTGTACCCTCCGCTATTGTTCACTCGTTAGCATACAAATAAACATTTATATTATTATGATTGGGAAACTAAGATCATTGAACTAAACGCTTCACCGATACTATTGCTAAGACATTACAAAGAGGTTCTCTCAATTAATTATTTCAGCCATCCCCAAGCCGAACAATATGTATTTTAAATTGAATTATGTAATGATTAAATAAACGATTTGGATGTTACTAGTATATCAGCTCAGCTGTAGTGACTGTGAGAGTTAGTGGCTTGTTGTACTCATTACTTAGTGCTCATTTTAAAGGCAAACGAATCCATTGGCATTAATATTATACAAGTGTGTATAAACTTTCACGTTAATACGCTGAACCAATTGATGAAACTACCTGTTGGGTTAGGTAAGACTTAATCTTGGATCCCAAGGGACATTTTTGCCGGTATAACCGACTCCCACGCGAAGTATTTTAAAAGTCACGGCAAGTAAGTTCACTCTTAAGACTCTAAAACTAACCAAAAATATGTCCCTTCGCCGGTAAGCCCAGCTCTGGGTTAGTACCAAATGGTAAAAATATGTAAAGTTTGCCAAAAAAATATTGCCTACTAAAATGTACTACCTACTTCCTATAGCGGGTTTTACACCATACTGAATCAGGGTCCCTTAAATTAATAAAGAAGGGTTATAAGAGAATCGAAAATGAAACCTAAGTTCAGGGTCCTGAGTTAGTGTTCCGTTATATCCGTACTAGGTACCTATTATGAACTGTACCATTACATAAAACTCACGTTTCTATCGAACCTCAACAGCCATAGCACGGAACAATTACTTACTACAAATTGTTTGGTTCGTAAAATTCCGCCAAATCGACACAAAATATGTCGGTATTCGTGAGTTAATTAAAACTTGGCTATCACGCACCTAGCCACTCAAATCTGGGCCGTGGGCGTAGCGTTGCGAAATCACCATGACTTCCCCCTAATGGTATTCTAATGTTTTATGGGGGCTTTCTACGAAACATTTTTGACATGCTTTATAGCTTAAAGTGTTTATGACTTAGTATTTTTGTTATTTGGCGTTGTAAGAGACGAGCTCTTGAGTGGACCAAGGTAAAGGTATCTTTTTTTCAGTCGCATCGAAATGACAATCTTAACGTGAAAAGAAAATGTTTTTTTTTTTTAAATAGCAACTAAAATAATAATAAGAGCGGCTCGTGGCTAAGTGTAAGCGTACGGTTTGACCAATCCAATAATACAGGTTAGATTAGGTTCGCCGCGGTTGGTCCGTGGATGGGTGACCATTTTCTAAACATGGAGGTCAGATAGGCAGTCGCTCCATGTAAAATACGGTATTTAGCTGAATCCGGTAAGACTGGTAGCCGACCCCAACATAGTTGAGAAAAGGCTCGGGAGATGATGAACTAAAATAATAATAATGAGTTATATAATTTATCACTGTTTATGTACAAACATGTTTTCCTTAAAATTGTAAGTACGGTCATTTGTTGTCTTACGACGTCGATCGATTTTCTGTTAATGGAGGCAATTTGTTAATGTACGATACTTTTGATGACAATTTGTTACTTGATTGTCTTGTTTTGCATTCATTTTCAACTTTCTCTTCTGAGGAATTTAATAATTATGTTCTATTCATGCGTACTATAATATCGTTAGGTGGTATCTACTAGCGATATCTCCTAATGATATTACCTACCTACTTACAACATTTTTCTGCTTTGAAGAGGTCAGCGGAAAATATAGTACATATAGTTACCCGTAGGTATAAACCTATACCTATATTATACCTACATCGGCTTTATGCCTCTGCCGACCTCTTTGGAAAACATAAGTTTGGATCCATGATACAGACTGACCCTTATTGTTGACTCCACAGTTGAGACGTAAACCGGCAACGAATTAATTATCATTATTAAAGCTATTCCAAAATTTCATAACATTCCAAACATTGATACAATACAACTAGTGCTTAGAGCTTAGCCAAAATTCAACAAAAAAGTAAAATTAGTTCAAGTTTTAGTTAATAGATGGCGTTAGGTGTGCCCGCATTGCGCTACCTAGGAGCTATGCGGCAAAAATGATATAAGAGTAGAGATTTTCAATTTAAAAAACTTAAGAGTAAATATGTAGTTACGTTCTTCTTTTGATATTTGTACAATTTCATTACAAGCTTGTTACTTTTGTTTTATAATCCTTTTCATCCGGTTTCCGACAAGTATTTATGGTCCTAAATTAAAAAAAAAAAAGGTTTTATAATTATAAGTAGGTTGACGTCAAACGTCTAAAAGTTTCTCATTCCTACATGACCTAAAATTTTATTCTCCGTCATGATCTGGTTGCAGGAGCGAGACAGAAACATTTACCTTGGTCCTTGACCTAGTTATGAGCTATTTTGCTAAGTCTATTAAAAGGCGCCGTATTCAATAAAACTTTTAAAAGTTACAAACTTTGATGAATAAATGTAAAGGATAATAATTCACCTTAAACTTTAAACTGTACTTTTGGAAGTCAACTAATATCGTATGTATAATAATATAAAGGTACATCGTTTCTTTTAAATAAATATATTATAGTGTCAATAGTTTACTGAGTTACATTACAAAGAGTTTACTATTTGTTTAGTTTATTTTAGATATCTTTACAAAAACGTAACGTTTAAGGATTTTTTTTTAAATATCGCGCACTTTTCCCTGATAGAGTACACTGAAGTTGACATCAAATTGTGATTGGGCACTCAACGACCTTGGCGCATTATGCCTTTGTAGTGTTGAACGCTGTTGATAAGCATACTATCGATATAGTGCGAAACACCAGAATGATGAAAGGTGGAAATGTAAGATTAGTGTTTTGTTAGACTTGTTGTAAATGAGTATATTTTTTCATTTATTAATTTAAGATCTTGTAAATTCACGTATAAAATTAAAATTATTGAGATTGTTTGTAAATCTTTACCTAATGATTTTTGAACTCATTACGGAATTTTGAAATGGCAAAAACAAGTAACTCTTTAAATAAAACTTGTTTTTCAGATTATGATTTCCTGTTGCGTTAATGTTGAGATATTAAAGGTATGAAGAACGCAGTGGCGTGCATAGCATATAGGCAAAAAGGCAGTGCCTACCTACAAAATCCCAACTAACTATCTTTAAATATAACAATTTATATAAGATAAATCAGTCAACACTCATCATACATAATCATTAAATTACAGATAATAAAACTTGTATGTGTATCCAAACATTTCAATAACAAACAAATCAATAATGACGTCACATATGTCACATTCAAATTCATTCAATACTCAACGACGAAGTAGGCTATTCAAAAACTGCCTAGTTTCCACTCACACATTCAAACAAAATCTCCTTATCCATATACGCACGCACACTTCAAAAACAGAAAATAATACACCGCCATCTTGAGTTTTTATTATACGACAAAAACGAAAACCTCTTTTTTGCAAAGCGTAATGCTCTGACATTTGACATTCGTTATTTTTTACACCTACAGTAAGCATGCTTACCTGCCAATAAACAAGATTCTTTCTTTCTCCCATTCATTCCACTCTCATATCCGTTTTGGAGCAAAAGTCTTTTGGGTCGTTCATCGAACTTGTCAATTCTTATTCCAGTTATTAGTGTATTTTAAATGAAACTTGCGTTTTAAAATACTAATAACTTGTAAATTAATTATCACAATATTATTTAGTTACTTATTGATGTTTATTATATTTAGTTTCAATTAACATTTTTATTGTTTTACTTCTGTGTTGCAACTTAGTCGTTTTTCGATATTTATTATCTGTGGCAGATTGTTTATTAAGTTTTTGATAGTTCGCGCGCGTGTTTTCGTCTTGTCTTTCGTACCTAACTAGTTTCTATTTATTGTGATTTTGTGAAGTGGCTGTAGTTTAAGAAACAGGAGCATTAATAAACCGCTATGTGTATAAATGTTAAGATTGTGGCGAAAATGAAATATTTTTGGATAGCATACGTGCGTAATTACAAACTTACAATACAAACCCATCAGATGGGGTTTGTTGACAAAACTTTAAAGGTAAGGCTCATTATAATATATTATTAACTCAAAATGTTAGAAACTATCGCCTGACTAGCGGTGTGCTGCTGGACGAACGATTCTTTTTGTGTTATTCGTCGTTTCTTGATTGTTAAATACGAAATTGTTGTGTGAATTGATGATACCTACGAGAACAACTACGACGAAAACATATTGTTGTTGTGGATGATGATATTAAGTGATTGTTTTTAGTTAAAATCTTAGTAAAAATGGGAGAAATTAAACATACAAGATAATAGTATATGTTGGCACATTCAATAATACGTCTGATTCTTTTTTTGTCCATGTAATACATAAGGTAGGTAAGAAAAATGTTGATCTCGAATGGTCATATTGACTATGGCTCAATATATTTACTATTATTTAGGTTCGGTTTCGAACCCTTATTAAGAACAATACACAAATAAAAGTCCTCAATCATAAGCTGACCGTTTGCTCGTCGCGAGTCCCGAGTCGCGGAGTCGGCTGCTGTTCGCAGTTAGCTTTACTAAGATTATTTTAGACAAACTTATACGACGTTCGGAGACGGCGTTATTTGCACCATCGACCTTTGCGAGAGTTTCGCGGAGGAGGCGCACTAACATATTGCAGTACCTAACTCATAACTGCAGGCGCGTGCAGCGCATTCGGTGCGCGTTCGTCAGACCTGAACGCACCTTGTGATCCACAAAAATAATGCTTGTTCCATTTTTTGGGAGTTCATTTGCGTATTTACGGTAAAGTTGCTCCATGTACGAGTGCCTACCATGGCCGAAAACCAATGCACGCCACTGGAAGAACGTGAAAGACGTTTGACGAGAGAAAGATTTTCATTTTGTAAATGGAAGCGAATGGAAAAATTCAATTTAGGAAATATAATTTATAGTTTTATTTATTTATTTAAGTTTTAATTTTAGTATAGTTGTAAGTGTTTGTTGTTATGTTAGATTTAAGTTATAAATTGTAAACTTTTATAGTTTCTAACTTTATATTCTAAAAATATTTTTTTATCGACAAATATGTTGTCCAACACCAGCGCAATCAGCTGGTTACTGTCAAAATACAGGGGAGCCAACTGAATGGCGTGACATTCGCTACTAGCTTCACTTTGGCCAGGCGCTACAAACAGCCGCAGTATCGACAAACGTTCACAAAACGTTTAGACGTAACAACCATAGTGTCACTTCTCTTCTTATTTCATTAACTACATCATTCAAAACTTCAATTTTCCTTCGTTTTTAGTTGTTTAAGTGTTAAGTGTTACCATTATTATGTTAAAATAATATATAGTGCCGCATAATCGTACATATTTTGAAGCAATTACGTAATGGGAATTATGCTAGACAAGTTTAAAGTTTTGCCCTGAAATTCAACATGGCCGCTGACACAGGGATGGATACTTGCCCCAGTCCGGAAATCACGGACTCGAGGAAACGACCGCTTGACGGCGACTCGGAGAATGGAGATGTTAAGAGATCACACTTTAGCTCGGGTGAGTAGCGCACTATTTACATGTACACTATACATAGTTATGTATGTCTTTACTTCATTGCGTACTTGGCAAGGCGGGCATAACATTGACACAGCGAACTTGTGGTCGATTCAGCCGCACGCAGCTGGACTCTAACTAGATTCTTATCAGTATACACTTTTGTTATCAGTGTGACCTATTTTTCAGTGATTGTGAGGTCACAATGTATCGAATTTTTAACTTAAAACAGTTTTGTTTGATAAAAATAATGTACTGTATAGTTAATGCTGCTTTATTGCTGTAATATAACAAGTATAATTCCGTTGATAAGTTGCAAGAATTATAGGCATAATAATTATCAGAGTAATTTCGCCGTACGTTGATAAGAAATGGGGGGACGGCTGGGCCGTCCGCCTCGCGTGTAGTTTGAATATATGCAATGTTAAAAGATAGTCGTTGTTTTTTAGTGCAAGACTTGGTGACCGCGTTGCCACTGGCCAACGGCCATGGCAATATTACGTCTCATTTCGGTGAGTCGACAGTCAACGCATATGTTCCCTCATCGGCTTTGTGGTTGTTGCGGCGCGCATGCCTCACGCGCGCACTCTCTCGCGCTCATCACCTCTGCTGATGTCCCCGTACACGCGCCACCTCATTCCAGCCCACGGCCCATCACCACCCGCCCCTGTACTCTAGACTTCATGATCATTCTCTTAAGAATCTTATTAGATACCATTAATACCAGCCAACTGACCTAATCTGTAGCCACTCTCACTAACCTTACAATAGACAGCCTTAAAGGCCACACCAATTTGTTTAGACCTCGAAAGTTTGGGTAGATCCTAGAGGCCATTATTACAGCTGTTTATTAGACAGAAGTATTATTGAGCAATGCAGGTCATTGCTAAATAAACTAAAACAGTTATTTAATTGAGTTCCATTAAGCTAAATATATAAATTGTTTAATAAAATATTGCTTTGTAATGTTTAAACATCATTATTTTAGATGTTTTATTCATGTAATAATGTAATTACATAATATTCTTGACCTCACCACTTTACATACAGTATCCCATTAGAATTTGCTCATGAATTTGTAATAATATGTGTAATTTGTGTAAAACATCAGCAGAGTGTGAGCGGGCAGCATTGGTGTTAGCGTTTATCGTTAATTCGTCCATCGTGCACAGTACATTGCCTCGTTGTTGTGAGCCATGTTGTACTTAGCCTCACACCAAACCATCCATGGCTTAGTCGTTGCATCGTTGGTGTGACCATCCACTTCAATGTACAGAACTTCTACCATTTATTATTTTGGTGTATTTCTTCACATATTCTTCTTCTTTGACAAAAGTGTTTATTATTTTGCTTTGATTTTTTTCACTTTAATGACAACTAACAATTGAAATAATTAAATTAACATTATTTATTTTGCATAATTGAAATCATTAAAAATTTAAATACATATTAAGTATAATAGATTGGCACTATTTCATCATCATTATAAAAACCTATTGGCATTTATGGTTAGTAATATATATATATGTTTTTTAATGAAATAGGCTTTAATTTGTTTAAGATTAGGCCTCATGACTTCATGTCTGATCTTGCCTTCAATAGCTTTGTTACATGTTTGGATTTTTTTTAAGTTGTGGTCTTTTTGTTCTATTGTATTAGCTATAACTTTAATAGGTACACAAAGAAAACAATAGCATAATGTTTGTTGCCCCTGGTTTCGTAATTACGGGGCACTAGACCTCATTTGAAAGTGGCCTCTGCAGCTGCATACCATGACTTGTAACTCACACTGGATAGTCTTTTAGGCGTATAACTGTGTTGTAAACGAATTTCTTCTAAGATTTTGGCTTTGGCGACCGTATCGATAACTTTCGATGGCCGATTCGTTTCGGCCTTCATAAAATAACATTAGATTTTTAAATGAAACCTTTTATAACAAGACGTACAAATGCTGACGTAATGCGTTTAGAACCTTAATACGTTTGTAACGTTTATTAAAAGCAATATATTTTGTAACTATGTGAAGGTCTTACTGCTGACACCAGATTGATGACAGGCAAGGTCATTACCGGTACTGACTGCACATTTTTCCAACGTTTGATTTTAAACTCGTTTCCACGGCGATAGAGTCTATTGTCTGTTGTATGAGGTTTGATTAGCCTGAAGGTTGGCGGCAGTAATTTGTCAAGTGTTGTCTCCTCGGTTACGTGGCAAATGTTTGCGCAGTGTAATGTGTTGATTTAGAACTAAACACTAGTTCTCAGTCGTCTCCGTTATATCCTTAACTCATATAATTTAAACGAGTAGTAGGTTCAATTCTTCATAAAATATGAAAAGCAATCGATGTTTTAAAGTACGAAAATAGACACCATTTATGTTATTAAACTATAAAATATCCGCAGCTCCAGCCCACACAAAAGCACTCGTAATTAGCACGCTTTTAATGTGCGGTAATGATACTTCATTAATTAATTTTATGAAACTAATGCGCTCGCCGCAGCGTACATAATTACCTCACTTCCCGTGGACGGTTCGTCGACAGTGCCGAGGTAACCACGACCAACAAATGTCAAGGGAATTAATTTTAACCTTTTTGGTTACTCAATAAATCATTGCACGTTTAGATACTGTCCTATTAGCACGTTAAAAAATACTATTTATATATGCACGACACTGTAAATAAATAAACATTCGAAGCTGACTTCAATATCATAATATTGAGATTTTAATATTTTGACGTTTTATAATATTTGCCTCAATGTTGATATATTTGTTGAATTTATTTTTTTATTTATGACGCATCCATCACGGCCTAATATTCACAAATAATATTAGTTCTTTTGAGATATGCTTTGTTGTGTTCCATTTTATCATTTTGTCGTTAATTTTTGCTATGTCCCAAAGGCAAGGCAGGTTTAAGTAACTTAAATCCCTCTAGAAGGAGTCCTTAAAGGACCGTCGCCTGCCGGAGCTGCGCTGAGAATGCTTAGCGATCCCGCGGCTCCAGCAAAGGCGAGAAGGGGACCGGGGTGTTTTTGGTCGGTGCAAGTCCGACATATCCCCACGTCGTGCCCTCGACGTGGGTCGAACTCATTAGATTTTCACCCCGCAAAAAAAAAAAAAAAAAAAAGGTTTAAGTAACTTCTAGTAATCGGATCCGGTCCCTTAGGAGCACCCACATCAAAATATTCCCTTTAACATATACATAAAAGGTATAAAAGTAGGACGTAATTTAATGAAAATGCTAATGAGTTGATTAAAAGTTTTGCTTCTGCGGCTTTCTAAGGTCCGGCAACCCTTTAGTTTTTCAATTAAATATAATTTAGGCAAGCACTATCAGTAACTTCACAGTTTGTTACACAATTTTAACTAAATAATAATAGGATATTGTTGTTTTGCGGGACCCTCAAATAATATAGCGTCATGTGTCGAAAACTTTCCAACAAAGTTAGTTTCGTTTTATCGTCATAGTTTTATTTACTCGTTTCTTGGTCAGAATGTTTCTGTTTGAGCACTGTCTGTAAAAAGAATATAAACTTAAAAGCCTGAATCGTTAAAACAATGTTATATATATGTTGAAAGCATTCCGAATACTGTGCCGTATCGCAAGATTTTAACCGCATTTTTCTATATGGCATCGGTGAACTTTCCTCTGATTTATATTATGAGAACCTAATAATTCCATCTTCGCTTCATCGGGTATATTTTGTCGGTATTTAGAGCTCCTTAAGGTGAATCGTTGGGCGGTAAAATAAATATTGAGTACGTACGTTTAACGCGTGATAAACACAGCAGCCCGTATCATAAGTTCCTAACTGCGTGTAAACAGGGCGGATGTAAAGAGGTATTGTGTCGGAATAAATATTTGTTCTGCTCGCAAATTATACGTTCGTCGCTCGAGCCGTTTGTGCGGGGACGAGAGCCGTGGGAGTCGGGCGAGCCGGCCTACCCTAGGCTTTGAGAAAGGGCCTCAGTTAATTGTTTATGTGGCCAAGTTTTAATATAGAGCATTGTTAATAGAATCTAAGAATAAAGCTTCAGTCCACGTCTTCGTCTTCTAATAGAATACTCGTTTAATAATATTTAATATATAGAGCCCTGTCGTTAGACCTAGATCTATAACTTTTTCAGAGGCCTGCTTCCAATGTCCGTACCATAGCTGACTCAACTTTTCTGTTTCCGAGTTTATAATAAACCCTATATATTTCATGAGCAGGGGCCAGCAGGGCCCAATGAAAACTCCGACCTGGATATTTCCATATTTTTATGGGATTTGATTTACCACCCATATAATGTTTTGTTGCAAAGATTTGTGGCCCGAGGGTTGAAAGCTTGTTCCGCCCTAGCCCACAACATGGCGTTTATACTATCTGTTACAAGAAACGACTGATGCATGTTTTTTATTATAATATTTTATTCTAGTCGTTTTTACAAACTCTTTTAGGAACTGTGGTACAGAATTTGCGACAAGCTACTAGAGTCAGAAAAAAAGTTTTGTATTTAAATCTTTATGTGATATTTTGGTTATTTCAAGCAATAATTAGATTTTTTCATTTGGGAAGTATATACAGTTCTAGATTTGATTAAACCAGATATATTTATAAATTGTAGATAAAAACTGTCTAAGGAAAATATTTTACTAAATAACGTAAGTTACAGTATTTATTTACACGTATTCACTTTCATTTGAAGTAGCTATTCATTAACAGTAGATCGGTAGTATCGGTATGGACGCAACACCCCCGAACAAAGGTTTGAGGGTGCCACTGTACTAGAGCAAAATCAATAATTTGGTAACCGCTTACGTTTCCGCCGGATTACCCGCTGTGGTTGGGACACTATTGTTACATATTTACTACATTCTCGTATTTAATATTATCTTCTATAAAAGCTTTATTCTACCCGAAGGTTCTCCAAGTATAACGGGTACTCTCAAAGGACACGCCCGGGTATTCCAAAAGGACCGCGCTGGGAGTAATAAAACGTTAGCAACAAAGGCGCTCTTTGTTTCTTATTTTCATTTAATTAACTTATGAAAGGTACTTGACTTTTATGCGTAGGTTTATGTTGAAATGTTTAGTTCTAATGAAATCTTTTTTGGATGAATAATAAACAGGTGATCTTTTTGACTGTAGGATGTAGATGTAAATATCTTTGTAATAGACTTGCTTTAATCAGAAGAAGTCTTATTTAATCGGTCAAATATTTAAGTAAATAATAGTGTTTGTAAAATACACTACCGTGAATTAAAAAATCAACGTTGAGTTTTAATTTTTGGCTTGGTAGAGCAATGCGGTAAAAATAGTCACAACATCAGACTCTGACCTAAAAAGCGTGATCATTGTTCCCGCTTTTGCAAGACCTCAATTCTAAGAAGCTTTTACCCGGCTTAAGATATAAGGAGGTACATCACACCACTGGATACGGCCATACGTCACTGACATTACCTAAATGATAACAGTTACATGATATTAAATCCAAACTATGATAATAGACCTCTTAGGTATATTATTATTATTTTACAATTTGTCGATACGCTCCCACTTAGTGATAACGCAATCTTATCGGCGAACGAGGACATCACTAGACTTGTAAATTGATAAATAATTAATTATAGCCCAGTTTGAAGTGCAACTATGTGCGATAAAAGAAATATTGGCAGGTTTTCAATTCTAAGATTCGCAAATCATTTGCAATTTTAACTATTAACTTTCTATTAATTTGTTTTCAATCACTATTTAGTCAATCTTAAAACCACTAAAATTTAAATGGTTTAGGGACACAGGACCATTGTCTTATGAGTATCAGGTTAGTGATTAAAACGGTCCTTGGCTACGCAAATGCTCGGAGCAAGGAGGTAGAGGCGGCGATCGATCACGATCGGCTGTTTAGCATTCTGAGCGGCTGTTGTGGTTAGTATTCATACCATTAATGCCGGGAATAGGTACAAGTTTGATACATTTACGTTTTGTACTCGGGGGGCTCGTGTTGTAAGAGAAATAATTGATTTTCCTTCCAATTTCTGTTTCGTTGTAGCTATAGATTTTTATGTTGAAGAGCTTTATAGAAATAGAATCAGCGGCCCTTATGTCCTTACTTCTTAGTTTTTAGTAGTAAGTTACCGGATAAAATCTTGAATAAATTAGGCTAGTGATTTTAATCCGTTGCCAGGTTACCTATTAGTTTATAATAAAACATAAAATATGGTGTAGAATCACAAGAATGAACATTATCTTTTCTGCCTTCATGTTATTAAGATCGTCCAGTTAACACAGCTATCTCAATTTTATTTTCATTCGAAGTATCTTCGATCCAATATAAATCTAGTTGTATTTATTCTAGTGGAAATACATTCAACAATTACATTCCGTAGTACAAACACACATCTAATAAAGCAATAATCGTTACGTACAGTTTGTTTATCATAACAAACGGTTTATCTCTACCCACAAAATCAATCTAAATTCGACTCACACACAATAGTATAGAACACAAATTTCTCCGTACAAAGTTATCATGTAGCGTTTTTCTTTTCATCAAGAGTAGTTATCAGTTGTAATCGATGCGCATTACCAATGGAATTGTCACAATAGCCATGCGCGTGCGCAATCGCCAACTGAATGACAATAAGCGACCATTTTGATTTGTTCCCATTAGCTGTTAGTGCTGATTTGATGCAATTGATATAGTCATACACATGTTCCGTCGTGATATGAATTACATGTGGCTATTGTTCGCATACTGCAAAATAATGATTTTAGTTTGAATGAACTTCGAGTGAGCTTACCACGTGGAGTGTAGGAAGTAACCAAACAAGTGGCTTAAGGATTCACGTTATTAGTTTTATGGTTACCTATAGGAGGTCGTATAAGTCTTGACCTTAAATGAGACAAACGTTATCAACATATACGGAAAATAAAGAGATTTCTACTCCTGTTCTGTAGAAAGTTCAATACCTTCCGAAAAGCACAAACACTTAGTAGCCATGCTTTTTATATTCATTTATCAGAAACAATAAAAAGCGACACAATATCCAACTGACAACACAAAAAGTGTAATAGAAAATCTGATTTCACGGCTTTTGTCAAGTCATCAGGCCTGTCACACCATTGGAATAGTTTCAGCGCGGCGTTCGGAAACAAAAAGTAACAAATTACCCCCCACGCGTTACGGTCGCGATTGTGACTCTCATTGACCTATTAATACATGCGATCCGAAATAAACCCGACAGCTGGCCGAGTTGGAGTGCTAAGTGATGATGACAGGTATCCGAGATAGACACGCCGATGACATGAGCTTACAGCGACAAAGGGAATTCGAAAAAAGGAAGAAACACTTAACAATTTTGTAGAATGTTTCGAGAAAATTTCAATCGGGAAAAGTATGACGGCTGTCCGTTCGGGTATTATTTGATTGTTCAGAGACTTTTTGACATAAAATTGTTAAGGTCGATAGATATATTTTTTGGAAGACTGGATTTAACTTTGGGAATTTAAATGAAAAAGTGTCATAGGATAGGGTCAACCTTGTTACGTAGGTGCCAAGCATTTTAGATTATATGTTATACAATGAATCTTAACATGAATGGAGGCCTCGGATCCGCCACGCTCTGCTTCACGATCAGTGGGTCCAATGTCACCGGCCGGTGCTCATGCAAGACCTGTGCGGTAACAATCCGGAGCGGCATTGACTAACAAACTTGATTCGCTTCACTACGGTTGCCATGTGCGCATGCTCTCCGCTCTACTCGGAATAAAATGGCTTGAATAATTTATGAAATTATTCGTAAATAGTTCTTCATTGTGTATAAAATTAGTGCTTATGCCTTTTATTGATAGGAGCCTGATTTTTTTCGGGAATTAGGTCTATGATTGTGCATGATATGCGTCTGTAAATACGCGCACAAAAACACCAAATGGTAATGTATGCTGATTCAGGATTAATGTATGTTTTTACGTAATTATTATACCTATTGGATAATTGTTATAAGAAGACATCTTAATCTGTTGAGACTGATAACATTTCGATACATCGCAACTGATTACTTTCATATTTTATATACAGACAAGAAGTTGTTCGATCTGATGACGATTGACGATTAGATACGGATTATCTAGCTCAGTTTTCATTATGTAGGATTTAATTTATTTATGACGATTCCCAATTCTTAAATGTATTTTTTTTTTCTGTTGAGGAGGGAGTTATACTGCAGGCTGTCCATTATATTTGTTTTAAATTGATGATACTGATCTAGTAATTATATGAGGTAAGCAGTAAGACGGTTGCTCCCCTGAACGATGACGTCATACTGCGAAAGTTTACGTAAGGGTTGCGGACGGGAGCTGGCTAAGCTTGCACAAACTGAGCTTTTGATCAAACTGACACTGAAATATCTTAGTTCACCGACATGAATATGGATATTATTCTAGATTTTTCTGTATTCGATGTTGCGTTTAATGCTAGCTCCACTTAAGAATAATTCTAATCTGGGATTAGACTATCAGAACTCACATTCCAGTATGCTATAAGCTTTAATAACAGTTATTTCTTATTGTTACTTATATTGTCCCCAGTTCCATATGAGAAAGTTTGGATCGACTTGATAAATCAACCCCTAACTGTCATGACGGGCTGTCGAAACTTCACGGCACTCGTAATCGTCGACATTTAGTATCGAGAACTTTTGTATCACGATACACAAGTACTTACGTAATTTCTTCTCCGTAATTACGTTTTTCCTTGTATGAGCAATATCACGGTCGACGAACAAAGTTTTCGTCAATGACCCTGCCTTTGACCGGCTTATTGCCGATTGACTTTGAATAATGAACTGTAAATAAAAGATTCTTGTATGGTTTGTTTAAAAATAGTTCTGTATCAGTCGGAATAATCGCATATCATAAACTTTTATTTTCTCTTCGGTGTGAGAAATATTGACATGAATACCAGTAGCAGTCTGAAGTTGTGTCGACATCGAGACAATAGTTCGGCGATAAAATGTCCAATGCTATAAAAACGCGGCTAACCGTTCAACTTATTTATTATAACGTTATTAATAGAATAACTAAACAATATACGTTTAATGAAAATAAAGAGTATTTTCCTTGTTATAATTTCTACAATATACAATCAAATTTTTGAGCTTGTCTAAAATCTAAGAATTCCGAAATTAATGTTGTAACGTGTTATCGTATAAGTAAATATGTGGAGTGTTGGTTCACCGTTTTGATAAAAATGGAGACTACCTATATTTGCTTTCGCTTATGTTAGGTAAGTCACATCCTTGGTGACTGACTAAAAATAAAACGCTAAATGCTAAGCAGACGTTAGCCGAATATCGCAAACATACATGACCCGAGAGCCAAGTAACCCATTTGATATACTTTATCTTATCTATTGCCACTCTAATTGCGCTTGTACCCGAAAATATGTGGCAAAGAACATTTATTTGGATACATTTTTAAACTATAAATGATAACCAAAGTCATAATGTTATTACATATTTTTGCTTTTATGTTGAACTAATGGACGACGAGAACTGATCAAAGGAAGAAGTTAATTAGAGTGGGGACATTTAACTTTACGGTTTACCTTGTATCAAATACATATTGATTATAAACGTTAAAGTATTCCAATAATAATATTTCACTAAAATCCAATTCTATCGTTAACGAATAGTTACAATGAGCTAGTCAGGAATATAGTCTATCAAACACAATAAGAAGTTATTAGGCCCATTTGGATGCGCAGGCGCAAGGCGCGCTAGGAACTTTCGTTTTTTGTACAAGTATACATACACGATTGCGCAACTATTACACTATGACTTAGAAGCCTACTTAATTTTTTGGAAGACTTTCACTGCTTTGCCGTTTGAAGTTTCTAATTGTAGAGTTAAACGAAGGCCTGGTTTTAAGGGCGAAGTGGAAATCGAAGCTTGGTTTAATAATAAGTTTATTTTGATCTTTTTGTTCTTGTTTGTACTTGAGATTTGTTGTTTTAAAATGGCCAAATAAATAGTTTTCTGTTGTTAAATTTTGAGAATTTGAGAGTTTTTAAATAGACCATAGCAAATCCCTAAAGTCTTCGTGCACATACCGATCGCGCAGATCAAACAGTTTTGCAATAAAGTGCTCGTAAGCTGCAGTGATAGGTATGGCTTACGGCTGCTTTGACTGAATACCGAGAGTTACGTACTAAATAAGTAAAATCTAGCTAGTCTTAAATTCCCACCACGGTCATAGAATGGCCTTGTGTATCAATAATTTAGCTGTAAGTGCGGCACACATTGATTGCACGCCATTGTGTCGCGTGCAAGCCGCCGACTGCACGCTTATGTTGTGAAATCCGTGAACGGTATCACGGAAAGTGCATTTAGTCTCCAGTGTCACGTAACTGCGCCGATACAGATCGGCTATGTGACTCAGATTCGGAACACAGATTTGGAAGAGGTGCTCCATGCGGACTCAAGACTAAGTTACGTCACAAAAATCGATGACGACAGCAGAATGCTAGCCCGCACTGGCAACCCTCCATGTTCGTCGCAGTTTTTACAGCCTAGTTCAGCTTTAGACGATATATCCGGAAAAGTTTCTCTGAATTCAACCTCATTTCTCACAATGTTGTTAGCAACATTTTGAAAGCAATTTTTAACAAAGTTTCTTTGTAGATATATTGTATCTTGCTCTTATTTTCAAAGTTAAAAAAACTTTGTAGTCAATGAGAGTTGTAATAATAAAAACGGCCATTCTCGCGTGATATACAGAGTTTATCTATTTTTACATACTCATGAGCGACCTCAATGCTCAATAATATTATTTGTGGACACAAACACAAATTCGTTTTACGCTACGATTAGAACAGGAATTAGGACGTGTATTACAATTTATTACGATTGAATTTAAATATCTTCCACTGCAGACGCAGACGAAGAATATTTGAGAGTTTGCGGCTAATGGCCATGTCGAATTCTAGCCGTGAAATATGACGGAATAAAAAGGTTGTAAACAAGTTAGTGCTTTTAAAGTGATGTAACAAGAGGCACGTCCAGGGCTCTCGTTGCTTTTGTGGTAACCGTGCACTGGCGTACCGAGGTTCAGCTTACTTTGTTAAATTTGTAAGATAAATGCTTGTGCTTTTGTGAAAATGTTGTTCGTACTGTACATTTTGTTAGAATGGGTAAGGAAAACCAGATTCACGTAAAAAAATTGCAATAATATAAAATGCAAAATATAGCGCGAATAGCAAAGCAGTGTTCAGTTTTGATGCTGCGTGGTGTATCTGTTAAATCGGAATCATAGCAAGCCTTTGTTATCCACTGGAGCGGACAGCCCGTGAATTGGCAACGTCACCAGATGGACATAACACTTGTTTTTGACTTGTTATTACGAAAACGCACGAATATTTGTTCCAGATTGCCAGGAAATAAAACGAAAAATAGAAATTCAAAGCTTTGAAAGGCTGCCTCAATATTTCAGTGTGTTGCGGCGCTAGATTTTGAAATCTGTTGTTGCCGTCTATATGTAACATCATATTCATGCTATACAGTAAATAAAGAACTCGCACAGAATGAAACCTAAAATAACAGTTGGGTTTGGGATGCCATTTATACAGAAAAATATAATGCATTTTCTAATAAGAATAGGTACACAATTAGGTATTTTGCGACAGATTCCAATAAAGCATATCAAAATAGATCATAATAAAACTTAAGATGGTGCTGAACACAAAGCTACGTCAATGCGGGATAATCGTGAGCTAAACCGTCCATATTCGAATGGCGACGAGAGAGCATTCGTGAAAAGCGTTGATGAAGCTAAAGAGGTTGTCGAGAGGCTCTGGAGTACGACTTTTTATCTGGCACAAGCGTCAAAAGGAAGCTCCCTCGCCAACGGATAAATGTACAAGCGTATCTCAATAAAAATACCCTGGATTTCTCCAACCGTACACTTTAATTGAATATATAATGACTAACATAAAAGAGAAATGAAATATACAAAATAAATTACCCACTTTTTATTATATTAACGGCGCAAAGTTGATGTTTTATTTTAAAAGTCTGGAGTCAAGAACGCAATAAACGACTAAAATCACGCGTTGACTCCCCGAGGCGAACGATTAAATTATATCTTAGGTGTTCTTTAATCTCTGTTTAACTAAGCTTGCTTGTTAGCTTTTAATTCAAACCTTGATAAATTAAAGCGTTGATTAAATTTATGGGCACTATGTTGATATTGTGTCGAACTTCCAAGTTCGGCGCCAGTCAAATCATAGACCAATTCGTTTGAGTGCTACCCCAATCAGAAGCGAGATCGGCTATTTGTACACGATATTTAGCTATGGGATGGGCGCAGACCTAAACGAGGTTAACGACCCGATATGACGCCATTTTTTAATCCCTGAATGATTAAGAAATTCGGGTGTCTTGCCGATGATAATGCATGTTTTTTATAAATTAGGGTAAAAGGTGTCGACAAGTCTGGTAAGTATTTCAGTATATTACTTGAAGGGCAAAAATCAGAAAACGATGATTTGAAAACTCGGATATCCTCAAATTAAAACAGATGATTGCTGCAACTGAATTCAGTTAAATATAGCCAAACAATCGCCATTAATCATGTAGTCACGTTCATTAATGCCTGCCAACATAACTCTATTACATTCAGTTTCTTGTTAACGCGACGAAGTCGTAAATTTTGCTGTCAATTCATATAAACACACGTATGTAAACAGGTTATTGTAAATTGTCCTGTCTTTACGACGTATTCACTTATGTATGGGAGCAATACAGTTTTGTGTGCAATCTTGTCCAATCATGTTTTACGATTCCAGTATTAATTGTTTGTCGTTCTACACCATTCGTATATTGTTGGACATTCTAACCCGTGTATACGTTATGAGCTGTATACTGTTCTTAATTTTAGCATATTTCTGTAATTTGTCACGGTGGCCGAACCCAGCAGTTTCTTAATCCATGACGGCAAGTTACTGATGTTATGCAAAACGACTGCCGTTTGACCTCCACAACCCTCCTGAGAAATGAGACTCGGCCGCCGCACCTGCTAACATTGTTTTAAAACAATGATGGCGAATATCTAAAGTATTTCGACAGTATTTTAACAATTTCGTAGCATCTTAAAAATACACTTTCCACGCTTCAGACCTGTCCACCGTTATTCAATCTACAAAAGGCTTATCAAAATTCTGTTTCTAAATTACAAACATATTTTATTCAATTTGGTTCTTTATCTAACCGGTGATGATTATGTAAAATGTAAACTAAAAAGAAATTGACTTTTTTCGGGCTTTTATTACAAAAGAAATAAAATGCGGAATAATTAAGAAATCCAAGAAGGCCTTTATTCTTCTTTAATAAAAGTTGCGCAGACTATTAGGTTGATCAATACATATTTGGTGTTTAGCCACCATAACACCACGAAGTTCTGTTTTACCGCATTGTGATCATTAATCTTAAATCAGGCCAGGACTCTAAACTATTGTAGTAATATTTTTGCTTATTTTTTTACATGTAATTTGTGTTGCAAAATTAAATCAAAAAGAGTTCGTAATTAGGTTGAATGATTTACAACTGGTGTTTCTTGTTATCAAGTAAGAAAATATTAAAACAATGATAACCTTGTGATGTTGTTAGTTACGTGACAGCAATACTATATAAATTAGAGAGTTCCTTACCCAATACATATTCCGCTTAAATTCATAGGAAAATGAATAGATTATAATTAATTAGAGGTGTCGAGGTAAAACCTTCACGGGTTTTCGTCACTGCGCCGTGGATATAATTAACCAGCGCTAAACATTTCTCACAAATGAAGGCTCCGCGGTAGCTCGATATTATTCAAAATACCTTTTCACTTGTTTGTAGTTAAAATACATTTAATTTGTATTCCACGCAAAATCTAGACAAGAACCGAACAACTTATGTGTATTTAATCAAAATACCTACAGAAAATTTGAAAATTTGTTTCAGGTTGTAGTAAAAGATTTGTTATTTTACTTCCAAAGCATCTTTCACATAATAAAAAGTTAATGATCGTAAAATGTCCTCAGTTCCATCTATCTCAACGAATCCGCAGCAGGCGCCGATAAATTTAATAAATGAGCCATAATGGTTTTCCAATTTAACATTTTCCAGTCTGCGTGGCTCCCGGGAGGGTCCGCGCCAGTTTTTCAAAGAACTTCCTTTATAAAGCACGTCTGGGTTATTGACAACTGTATCCGAGCCGGGACCTCTCCCTCTTGCGTCATTTCCGTTCGTATTCTACCTTCGGTATTTGCATTACTTCGGCTAGCATCCTGAATTTCGCTGGCCATTCCAAAACCGTGCCAAATAGCGGCTGTCCCAACGCAAAGAGGTTTGTTTAGACAACCCCGAAGTTTGGACATAATTCCTCATTGTTGTCCGCTTGCTGTATCATGTTCCTTAAATAGGAATATTTGGGTTTAGGTTAACCAAAGTATGCCGGTTATGCAACGTAGAGCCCCAAATATTTTCAATAGATCTTCTCCCTTTCTGACCTTAATATGTACACATTCTGATTGTTGTGCTAAATAGGTCGGATAAATTTCATGTATAATGCATGCTTGATGCGCTAACGGGCTGACGTCATGTCGTCATGGGCCTTTTTTAGATAGCCGTAGATAACCTCTCAGCCCCGCGGGACGGAGACTGGCGAGTGATCGGATCACGCGTGATTTATTAGAGCCATACGCGGCTATTTTGCTGAAAATGCGGTAAAAATAAACACCGCCATGATGCGGGTACGCTTTACACAAACTTTGTAAGGAAGATTAAAACGTTTGGGGAAGTTGCGCGGCCATGTTGATCCGGGAATTTATAAAGCGTTTCGCGTTCTATTCTTTGTTGCGGATTAAGTATTACGTCAAGGTATTAAGTCCTTAAAAGTTGGGTAATTTGATTAAAAAGTTACTTGCATATCCTTTAAAACGGTTTAATAAAAAAAGGCGCATTTACGTGCTAGGTAGAGAGAGGTATGATGAAGATGGGAGACAAAGTCCCATTAATCTCGGCAGCAAGCTCAGATCAAAGCACAAAGATGAAACGCCTGCAGCTTTGTGCAAGCCGAGTAATGGGGACACGACGAGAACCATATTTATATTACAGACACTCGAACTTACTCGGAACTTGGAAGTAATGTTACATGTGTTATGGTTTACTTTAAATCTCTGCTATTCATATTCAGACTTTTAAGATATAAAAGAGGTAACATAAGTACAAAATAAATATTATTTTCTTGTCTCAAAACATCATAAGCATCTTAATCAATTAATCTTGTTTGAAAACAAAAAATAAATGTTATAGTTTAACTTGAATCAGCTCGACAAAAGCTATGTGGCCTACATTGCCCGGCCTACAAGCCTAGCCTGGTGCATTACGCTTGGCTTTAACGACGCAAACCGCCATCGCGCCACCAGTGACACAATTTCACTGCAGCGTGAATATTACAGCGGCAGTTGACTGGCATTGACGTCAAACTATGATTGTTGCCATCGATTGCTCGTCAATGCCGCAGGTCGCAGCTAGAACAATGTAACATGACAGCAATAGGCTTCACTCACATGTGATTTAACGATTTTGATTGACGAAGAGACTATTACCATTACCGTATTGATGCAATTTCATCTTAAATTTAAAGTCGACAATAATGAATCGTATCAATTTTTCTATATCTTTATATTATTTAGTTTTCTATGAAGTTTCAATCACAGCAACGTAAATGCTACATTATACAAAATATATATATATATTTACAGATTCCGATTGCTCCCGACCTCGTTTAAACAATTTTGAGTAATTATTATGAAGATAAAATAGAATTGCAAATTACTAGTCAGTCTAGTTTTCATATAATATGCATCTGAGTATAACTACCTAGGTTATTATCTATTCTGGTCACTGGTCTCATAGCTTAGAGCTAAACAAATGAATGCACATTGCTTGGACTTACCAAGGACATGAAACTCATAGAGCAAAGGCGTCAAACTAATGAGAGAACAGCGATATTGCATTAAAAGAATTTATTTACCTATTATGATGCAGTAACGATAAGATAGGTATTATTTGGAACACCCACTGCACATTGATACAGTCCGTTAAACTAAAAGGTTTCGTAAGAGAACAGCTTAATATCACGGTCTATTAGTCGCGGTCATACTGCAGACCATTACTCGTCAGACGTGCTAGCTGAAGCTAAAACATTGATGCTATTCAATTTAGTACACGTAACATTGGTTTAAACTATCGGCAATATGTTCGTGTCTAGGAGCTAGCATCGCCAAACTTTTAAAAGCTATGCATTGCCAAATGCGGCGCTTGGCAACGTGTGCCGTAAGGTCACGACCCAGAACACGGCAGAGGTGCGGCGACGGTGCGGCAAACTCACCTATTTATGTTTATATTTATACGACAAGCGACACGAAACACTTTCTAAGGAAGATTGCTATTAAAAATAATTGATGCGAAAAAACGAGACTTCACCGCCTGTGAACACGAGCGGGCCATTAAAGAATAAGGTCCTTTGTCAAACGAACCTGACCCCCGATTTCAAGCTTATTATTTCTAAACATTTATTTTGTAAGACAAGCTCCTAAAGCTTTGCGTATTTAGTAAGACGATTTTAGAAATGAAGTTTGTCGAAATGCTCGTAAAATTAATGTAGGTTTGAAGTCACCAAATTCTCCGGGGTCAACCCGCCCTAGCTAGATTATCAACTTCCGAACCGGTCGGATTAGCCCCAGATCTCTATTGTCCATGTAGGGTAAAAGAATAGGCTTTTTTTGTCTACCATCCGTCCTCTGTTATCCAGATAATGACGAGATTGTACATAGAAATCTTACCCTCGGTAGAATTCTTTGCCATTGTCATATCTTTTCATTTTTGTCGAGAATGGGTGCAGGTTTTAAATGAAAATTTATTCCAAGCAACGTTTTAATTAAGAATATGATAAATGAAAGTGTGCCACTTGTTCGATAAACAACTTCACATAAACATTGAAAAAAAAAAAGTAATATAATCCAACGTGTTCTTATATAGATTAACATGAAATTTTGTACTGATATTTTAAAAAGAAACTTATTGGAATAGATACAACAACGTCGACAGAAGCGTATAATAAATTCATTACGGCGCCACTTACATACGTCATCCAAACTAATATTATAAATGCGAAAGTAACTCTGTCTGTCTGTCTGTCTGTCTTTCTGTCTGTCTGTCTGTCTTTGCTTCACGCCTAAACTACTGAACCGATTTGTGTGAAATTTGGTACAGACATAGTTTGGAACTTGAGAAAGGACATAGGATAGTTTTTATTACAAAAAAATAAAATAAAAAATAAAATTTATTCCGGACATACAGCGCCATCTATTGGTCAAGCGTCGGCATCAATTCAGTACTGAAAATTCATCGGAAAAATGTAAATAAATAGTAAAAAGGTATGAAAATATAATATAATACAACTTTTAGTACAAAGAAAATGCTCTAACGGAGTATAGATAATTCTATTAGTACTATTTTTCGATCGGCAATAACGGCTTTAATGCCCTAAGTGAGTATACATATCTTCAATTCAAACGCAGAGCTCATTATGTTGATTTTTGAAGAGTTCCCTAGAATATCTTCCACATTTCATTTTTGAAGAGATCCCGCGAGATCGGGAACTATGTGGGTAAAACCAAAAATCTGCCGGAAGTCACTATTCCACGCGAACGAAGTCGCGGGCAAAAGCTAGTGGAAATCTATAAATCAATGACAACCCTTTTTATATTGGGTACTTGCACCGATTGTAGAAAATATGATTTGCGATCGCTCGGGCTATAATCGCTTAAAAAATGATACTCTTTTAAAAAAATATACTTTCATTTTTCCATGTCTTTGCGGCGTATTTTCCTTCGTATTCTCTGCTTTAAGAGATATTGGATCGCAGAAACTGTATTATCTTTCCATCTAAGAATCTTGTCTTCGGTAACGTTATTTTATCGATACGGCTTTTCTTGGATTATTTAACACTTTTAACTTCTAATAGTATCTTATGCTTTTAATTTTTTTTCATACCTATTGCTTTATTTTATTTAACATAAATGGCGTTCAAATATGGATAAGAAGGCTCTTGAAAAATCGGGATGAAACAGTTATATTTTATGTACGAGTATTACCAACAAGAGCCAACCGCAGTTCGCGAGCGGGAAAAAAATATTCGAATTATTTTACCCAGTAATTTCTGTCGGAATCTTTCTAAACTGAATAAATAATATTTTTCCTTTACTGCAATAAGCTGTTTCTTCGTTATATTGAAAAACTAACAGAAAAAAAATACTCGTTCTGATGTATTGTCGCTCATATCTTGCGGCGGCTAGTTGTGGCAGGTGAACAGCCATGCTCCATTTGAAATGAGGTCAAATGAGACGCGCCGTCAGCCGGTGGGATGCCACTCAATTGAAACATATTGAATGTAGGTGGCACACTAGTTTCTTCATATCGTTATACACAACGGTGCCTCGTGATACACCTGATTCATGACTTATCAGAAGCCATTAGGTCCTTCAAGGTCTATAAGAAGATTGCTATTCGATTTAATCATTCGGCCGAAAACGTTAAAATGCATATTCTTTAAATAGGTTATCCAGTTGGGTTTTGTTATATTTATCTATTGTCCTTCTATGTGGTTTTGGTTTAGCACCCGAATATACGAGCGCGGCTTGTACGCAATTAATTAAGAAGCCGGAAACAAACAAGTGGAATTTGTCTTGTACTTTGTCCTTTCTTCAGCTTATTTTCTCTTGGTTTACACTTAGTGATTTGTATTGTTCTACTTCTGAAATATAAACACATTCCATATTCTGTCTAAAAGAAGCGTCTTAGGTTTTTTTCAGTCCTCGATTTCACAATCAGTCATTTCTGGTTTAAAACTCATTTTCAACAATGGGTTACATAGGTGTCATTATAATTCTTTCATCAATCATTAGTTTTCTTCTTGGTCGTTTTCTCCATTCGTGTTTAGATCTAGCATTAATGAGCGAATTAAAATGCATGAAAATAACTATAAAATATAAAATGCTATACTATATGCCTTCAAAATTCAATAAAAATCATTAAAAGCAACACATCTAACACTGGCACGACGAAAATCACGCACCGTGCCAAAATAAACTTGCGAAATTAATTCGTCACCAAAACGCTATTGTTGGTGCTAATTAATACAATAATAAATTATTTTTGATGTTGGCTATTAAATTATCATACACCGTCATTGCGACTGACATCAGCACAGGTCCTGCAGGTGTGGTTATATAATACATACATAATAATGCACATCACACTGACTCATGCGAGAGCTACCGGAACTGGTACTCCGAACTGGATTCCTGACGCTTTTGATCACCACGCAGATGTAATTTACATTCTCAATTGGGATTTCATGGTTTTGATTGAACTGCAATATCCACACAATCCCATGAAATCTCATTTGAATGTAGCCGAATGAAACTCAGCACTGTGTTTTGTTATTTAGATTTTATCTCCGTTTCATTTATTGGATTCCTTTTCAACGAAGCGAGTCAATTTATTCAACCCCTTTACGTTTCTAATCTGAAAAATATTTTCTTTAATTAGCTTTGAAAATTCATGTTATTTATATCGGGAGCAACTCTACGTTAATAAAACCAATTAGTATGATCTTTTATTTCACATAATATTTATATGGGTAGTCAATAAAGTTATAAAATTTATTAGAAACGAATACCCAGCCACGAATACCTTAACTTTGAACATATTTTCCAATTTATGTGGTAGTAATAGCCTTATTCTATGAATCTCTATTTCAAATCGTCGTAGCAATATTATTTCCTAAGCAAACATTTGCTTCCCTTGGGTACATTTTAATATAATTTTATGTTTTTCTTACAAATTCTTAATGAGCCTCCCTGATGTAATATATTTTTTAATATACAAATAGTTTGTATCAAATTAGATTTCTTTTGTTTCGCTTTTTGTTTATCATCGTAAAACAAAACACAGTGGTGGGTGTGTAATATTAATAGAGAGCTCGTCTCACCATGCTACTCTATGATCTGCAGCCGTGGAGCCGACATACCACTTCAAGGTGCTGGTGCCGTCCATGGTGGCCGGCGCCATCATC
The DNA here is from genome assembly GCA_905475315.1 of Autographa pulchrina. Classification (NCBI taxonomy): domain Eukaryota; kingdom Metazoa; phylum Arthropoda; class Insecta; order Lepidoptera; family Noctuidae; genus Autographa; species Autographa pulchrina. The sequence goes on from FR997782.1 coordinate 914,199, forward strand.
GGCAAGGGCGGCGAGACCATCGCGCAGCTGCAGAAGGACACCGGCGCCAGGGTCAAGATGTCCAAGTCGCATGACTTCTATCCTGGTGAGTCAAACCTTTTATTACAACTTATTATATTTAGGCTTCCAACTTTGAGACATGAATAATGTTGTGTAGATAAATAAGTTTACGAAAACAACACCAAACTGGCTCCGGTACCGGTGTTACTTACTCATCCTAACATCAAAATTCCATCTTCCTCAACTTTCCCATTAATTTCCATTTACAGCGATCCCTTTATCCTTATCTATGGTAAGCGGAATATACAAGGCAATTATTTCCACAACAGTTTTCAAACCCAAGCAATCAGGCTAACAAGGCTTGATAAAAATCTTGAGGTCCATTCAACTTACATCATTTTGGCTTCAAATCGTCTAGGCGTGTCAAGGCTGGCGTGCGATCACTTGCACAACGCGGATTCTATTGTAAGTTTGTGTAAAAGTGCTAATGTAAGAATTAACAGGCTCATAGACGTGGTAAAAGATAGACAAATAGTGTTTATGCAGTTTCTGTCTGATACAGACCGCACTGTCTGATTTATTTGCCATTTCTGCGATGGGAGCTTGAGAATGCTGCCAATATTTAGAAAAGATAAAGTGTTTAATGAGATTTTAATAGGTTGGTTGAATACAATATGGCACGTGATAAAACCTGTGTAATCAATACGAGTAGCTTTTAATGATCGGAAGAAAAAAAATGCTGTAAGGGTAAACACCATTTCTAACGTTGGAATTACTTTTCTAGATATTATTATATCTTCATCAATATGTATACACACTTACGTACATATGTTGTTCATTCTATTCCAAGTCGCGACACGTTTTTGATATTTAAATGATAATTAATTGTTATGCAAATGTAGATATTGTATAAAAATAATATTAGCAGGTTGGCAACACCCTGACGATTTTATTGCCATAGTTTATGTCTACGATAAAAAAGTTTGAATTCTCCTAATGTTTAATGGTTGAAACTGGTTGTGGTTAAAAAAAAAACGATAATGGATGAATATCAAGCTAAACTTTTTTGATTTGTGTGTTTTATACGCGAAGCATGTAATTTGGAATTCAACTCTGAATATTTTTTAAATAAAAAGTACTTTTTCCGTATTTATATCTTATGATTTGAATCTTTATTACGACTACTATAATAACTCGTTTAGATAGGTATTTAGAAACTAAAAGGTGGAAGACTAACTTATCATATGAGAATTTCATTAGACTCTTTAATTTAGTCATCGGAATACATAAATACATGCTGTGACTACAGCTAACCAAGCAGTCAAACAACTTTACCAGTTAAGCAGAATACAGATATTATGCGCAATACTAGTCGTACACAGTAGCGCTTCATTAGAATGTAGGTCACAGTGTCAGGTTCGATTTCCGAGCGGTGCCTCGCACACTCGTAACGATGCGCATAGCCAAGCAGCTCTGATTAGACATGTCGCCCTAGTACACGCTAATATTATCATTAATGTTGAATGGCTTGTGTATGCTTCAATACATTCTATTTATGCATAAAAAAGGACTTACTACATACTTTTGTGCCATTTCTCTCTGATTATAATGATATAGTGAGCTGTTCTGTTGAATTTGTTGAATTCAACAAATAGATCCTAGGGTAGTCTAGGATCTGTAAAAGAACATAGACTACTTTCTTTGCCGTTGGCAGCTTTCTGTATAGCAAAAGATTACTCTGAAGTAATACTTTTTGGACTTATGTGGATAGCTTATAAGGTCATGGGACCTTTTCCCGTTGATATGATATGATATGATGGGACAAAATAACTGTATCATCATCAGCTCCCTGCCTTGTTCTTATTTATATGGGGTCGGCTCAATGCGTATTCAGCTTCCATTTATCTCTAAAAAAATAGCTGTATATGAACTTTGTTGATTTTTTTTATTCATTTAACTTGTTGTCCTTCAGATATGTAGTATTCATTGTAAACTTATCCATCTCTACATCTCATTAACTCGCAGCTTCTACGTACCAGTTACATTACATTGCTCGTAACTTTAATGAGAAATTGTTGTATTTATTTTAAGTAAACACTAGATTTATAATTACAAGTTATGCCTTACGTGCGTGCTGGCCTACGTACTAGGTTCTACAAGCGTGTCAGATTACGTCACTTGTTACTATTTACGAACGATGGAGTCACATTTCATAAAATATTATGTGTTATGTGGCTGTTTATATATAATTGGTGGTCTTGATGAATATAGTAGTTAAAGCTTCATAAGCCGTGTTTGATAACATGCCCGAACCCGGATGGTGGCGGCCTTGATTGCATTTAGTGAGTCATGCGCACATTCGTAGGCGATACCTATTGTTTGATCAACTAGTTTTGGCTCAAAAGGTTTAGCTTTGTCCCCCTTACCTACATTTTATGACTGCATATTATGAACCACAACACATAAGCATTTATAGAGCTTTTCTATTTTCACGTAGGTTAATTTTTGCTCTTAATGACAAATTAAATGCGTTAAGCCATGTCGGCTATATTAAATTAACGGACAAAAAATGGTACCCGATTTGGGATGTTTATGTGACTTAGTCATGCCAATATGTTTATAGTAGATACATATTTTATTAAGCAATGAATAGGTTACCGGTTCATGGCCAGACTATAACAGATCTGCGATCACAAACCTATTTGCTCTCTCTTAATTGATGTACGAAGCGTTACCGAACATTGTTTATGCGTAATCACTCAGACTCTGAAACAACAGCGGCTCCAATTAGTACAAATAACGTCTAGCAATTAATAGTTTTGTGCGTGAATCGAGTTACTCGCCAATTGGGTCATCAAAATTAATGCCTAACTAGATTTGTGACTCGTAAAATTTATATCATGTGAAAATCAAATCACATTGTATGAAAACTATCAATGCATTGTAGTAAGATTTTTTATTGATCAAATAAGATGCAAACATCATTCATAGTAATATTGTGATTACGTTATTCCAAATATAACAATTTATTCGTTGCACGTATTCCATGTTATTTTGATCACTACAAATGAAGCCGCGACCGCATACTATTTAAACAAGATCAACAAAGTAGTCGAGCAAAAAATAACCATGACAGGCGCACGCGCATCGAATGACATTAATTATCCTGGCCGTGTCCTGTGCCAAATTGGTTGATGTAGTTTTGTCAACAATTTAGGTTAACTCTAATGGTTGGCTCATCTGGCAATAAACATCCAACTGTTATTACCTATGCGAGTTTTAACGGAGATTCACGCCGACTTGTTTACTGTTCCGGTCGATATGGTCGCTGTTATCTTAATGATCGTATTTAAATAACTGCAGATGTGAATGATGTAAGAAAATATTTTCCTCAGAAATTATAAGATACTTCATGGTTAAAATGATAGGGAAGTTATTGATTTGTCAATACAGTATTCCAAAAAACTAAACATTTAAACAAAAAAGTATAAACCATTTAAAGGGGACTTATTGTCAATCTGCAAAGTCATAGTTACACCGACACACATAAACCAAACAGATTTATCTCACCTAATTTACTTTGATGTTGAGAATTATGTCAATGTCGAGCGATGCGCGCGCGCAAGTTAGCCGGCCATAGTACGCGCTCGAGTGTCGATAGAATAAACAACCCGCTAACTGATGTTTTTAGATAGCGTATCATACTCATCTAAGAGACATCATTTATATATTTTATGTTACATTTAGAAGATGTCATAAAAAATACTAACTAGAAATAAACTTGTCATCGTTTTAAACGGTATGATGCAATAAGTTTGATGAACGCAACAAAAAAAATGTGGAAGATATGAGAAATGTCGAAAACATATTTTTTCATGCATATGCGTGACTGTTATGTGATGTGTTGTGATGTCGAGATGCTGAAAATAGCATGTCGGTGTCAAAAACAGGCAATGTTATGAAAACTAACAAGCTTCTTATACTTGTGCTCTATCGTTCCCTTTAAGGAAACTTATAAACATTTCTAATAGAGTGCCATATTTAGTGATGTTTGCTAGCCTTTAGAGAAGGATCAGCCATTTATAATGTATTCTTTGAGAACTCAGTGCTTCGCGGTGAACGATCGCAGGATTTCTGGGCTGCTAGTATGTTGACGTTAAGAACGCTCGTGTAGAGTAATTTTAAATATTAAGATTTGTAGCTATAACTTTGGGACGATAGTCTGTGCTATTTATATTCCTTCCTTGCACAAATCGAAATACATGTTTTTCTTTTCGAAAACTCATACAAATCAAGCAAAAATATTACTTTTTCTTCATGAGTAACTAAATTAGTGTTCTTGATAAACGAACAAATAACGCAATTAACCATATACCTCAACCCTCAACTATCTCACGTACAAAATACATAAAAACGATGAGCTCGTGACGGTAAGGCTATCTCTATCAGTGAGCGTGCCACGATGTCATGTCATGTCCATAGCTCGAGCGATTTGTCGTCCGTAAGGCACCCACGAGACTTGTCGAGACGGAGTAATCCTCGTGTGGGGTGCGTCAAGTCTTGATGTGGTATTACTGCCACGGCTCTTCCCCCATGGCATCTGACAAACAAACGCATTGCTCACGCGGGTTTAGAAGCTGGGCGCCAAGGAATGCGAACACTTACCAACGGAGATAAGTTTCAGCTTGTCTTTTAGAGCGATCCTACGATTGTTGCGTTACGTTACGACTGCCTTTAAACGGTTTACTGGTTATATTAATATCGAGATTCGAGATTGAATCAGGTTGTAATGCTGCGGAAACCAAAATGTTAGTGTACTGCACAATCATGTCGTCACATACCAACTTCTAATCATCCTTGGAACATTACAAAACAGAGCAAAAACTCGACGACAGACCTTCACACGTTGACACACCTTTTCCTTTCCCAACACGTTAATAACTGTAAAATAAATTTATAATTACCACGACCTGACCTTGACCAAAGTGAAGCGTGTGTAATCTGCTGAGCTTAGGAAAAAAGTTTGCACGATTTTATTAGGCTAGGTGCACGAGGGCGGGATGGCGTGACCAGCCTATGGTTTATTCGTCGTGTAGCTCGACTTTATTTACGTTGTAGTCGGAGGGGAGTTTTTCCACGTGCATAATGTATGTGTTTACCCTTTGACAATCTGTACGGGTCGCGTGTTCCTTGGCTTAGGGTGAGCTAACCCTCCGAGCTCCGGTGCGCTGAGCGCCGATTAACGGATTATGACACGTGAATATGTGACATAATTCGTAATTGGTTTTATTATATTTTGATTGCTTGTTTGCTATTTTTAGCTGGTCACTTTACCAGGACTAAATGCTGTGGACGACATTTAATTAAACAAACAGAAACACAGTTTTTTTAAATAATATTTTGTATTACATAGATAGTCCTTAGGCTCTCATGATGTTCTGAACTTAGTATTAATAAAGATTTTGGCTTATATTATGACACCCTAGACTTAGTCATGAGTCATCTGTCTACATTATAGATACCTATTCCATTAGCAAAACTTCTATCAAATGCTATATATAATTGTGAGCCTTTGTAGGTAGGAATTAAATGGCGATCTCTTCCAAGTTAGCTTTTTCTTTTTGTTGACGAGAACTGTAGTTTAGAGACTGTGGAAAGTGAATTTAATACCATTGAAGTTGAGCTTTGTTGAGCCCCTAAATACTCGCAGTCGTGAAATAATAAACTTTTCAAAGTATATAAAATTCTTTAGCTTTTTGTTTCAGTTTGGCTTTTAACAAAGCTGAATATTTTCACGTAACATTTGCATGTAAAGTAATTCATATAATTCACGTAAGCCGGGGTCAAAGGTGAAATGTCTGAAGCATTCCTGTTAGTTGGATTGTTTCTGACATTTTGTTTGTTACCCTGCTCAACGGGCACTGCTTTTATTTCTTACATTGTTATTTTTATGAAGTTATTTACGCTTTGCATTTTTGTGGCGTTGACGGGGCGGGGGAATTAGATATTGTTTACTGATATTGTTTTTCTAATGAGGGTCAAGTAAATAAATGCGACTAACTAGCAAGTAATTATTGTTGGTAATTTACTGTTGTTCATTTTGTTTACAGTTTTCCAATAGTTAAGTATTTTTTCTTTGGTAATAAACAATCTGAAAACAATGGTAGAACATAAGTTCTTAAGTACCACTGCAGACGAAACACTGAAAAATTAATTAGTCACTTCTAAATAACAAAATGAGTTACTTACTTGTAAATAAGAATTATACATCCTTGAACGTCATTAGGCTGATATTACATCCTAATACAACTGCTATCCTTCCCTAGATGCGAGATAACATGTTCGTAACGAGTGTATTAGAAGTCCCCAAAGATTGATCAGCGGCCGTAATCTTTAAATCCCCAGTCGACCTTGCAACTAGTTGAGAGTGACGTTACGTAGTTCCGTTATGGCCGGCGAACATGTTGCTATACTTGCTGGTTTACTGAGAGGGAAATTGACAAGACAGGAAATAGATCAAACACGTTTGTTCTATATTATCTACGTACGAGTCTAAAGAAACTTGACTACATTACAAAATAAACCCATTGATCATTGACTTAGGACTTCTTTTTCCGATTTTTACAAATAATCGGAAAAGGACGAAAATACTTACTCCTATTAACGGGACAGAAAGTCGCAAAGAGTAATTACAGAAACTGCATTTAAGCTACGCGCAGTTATGTTTGTTATAATGTCTCCGTCAAAACCTTGAGATCCTATAGTAGCTATAAAAATGCCAGGCTAATGATAATGTATAAAAGCCTTAAGCCGCCTATCGATCAAAAATGTAAATGTTGCCACAAGATTTGACATTTAAAATGTTCTCGGATCTATGAGTAACCACTCATATGGTATGATTACTCAACAACCTTCTCCACTTTATGTGCTTGAATATAGAGGTGATAATCGCTTGTGTTTTAGTTATGGGTACAAAGAACGTACAGTTTGTATAAAAGATAGGTTTTTGTGTATTTCCATCGAAATGTATTCGCATATCGATTTGGTTGCGTCATGGCGTCTAGTTGTCACTGGCGGCCAGTCCTTGAAGGTATTGTCTTATGTTGCATATACATCGGATAGGTATAGTTTGTTTATTATTAGATACAATACCTTACACAAAACAGTATGTGCAATGCGAATTACAATAAGTTTTTAAAGCAATACATTCAAAATAGGGTAGATGACTAGGTATGAAAAGTCAAAATTTATTTAGTCCGCCATTTAGATAATCAAAATATAATAGACACATATTTTTTCTTTTCTCAAATAAATTACAAAATACGAAGATAAACCGCTGTAAGTTCAGGAGTGGGGGCTTGTGACGTGTCACGGCTAGGTACAATTTGTACTCAAACGTGACGTCACGCAAGAATTGTACTCGCTGTATCTTCGTAATTCTTTGTTTACGGGAGTAAACAAAAAATACGTGTCTAATATTTTTTTCTTATCTAAAAGATGGACATAAAAATTAGTCATCATCCCTATTGTAGTGTTTTAAATTTTTGTGGAGACTGATTGGGTATTTTATTTTGACTCAACTTTTGTGACACTGGAAAAGCGTTATACAAATTGACGAATTAATTTAATGTCTACAATGTTGACACGTCGAATATAGCTAAAATAACGTTGCTAGTTTTATGTTTGTTGCTAAAAGCTTTATATTAACAGCTACTGAAATCGGTATAACATAGAGGTTATGCTAATTAATCTTGCTGAGTTTACCTTTACCGAGAAACCAATATACTTTGTAGAATACCAATATACCAGTAATTTAATTACAATAAAACCTGTAAAACATTAGTTTTACCGCCTTTCCTTATCTTATCTTTCTACTCAAATTAAAACTTACACATACAAATGACAATTTAATTAACCTTATACACTCAATGGGAGGGAAAGCAATCAAATAATAATTAGTGGATCATTTGGTTCCAATATTCGGTAGAGTGCACAACGTACCCTGACATCATTAAAACAAACCATTCGGGCGTAAGAACCGGCCAGGTTGATTGATACCAATTAAACAATATTGCAGAAAAACGTTCATAAAAGTGCATTCACTCTTATTTACCGCCATGTCTGTCTTTAGCTATAACTTGATGGTAAAGGATAATTCCTGCATAGTTATTGTTAAATAAGGATTTATTATAGATCTATTGAGTTTATAAATCACACCTCAAAGAAAAATACAAATTGTGCCGACTCCTACTAAAATTATTACTATTGTAGAAAATTATTGACAAAAGCTTTTTAGTTTCCTATTGCTTTCTGCTCTACATAAACCAATAATTACAGATGTTAGTTAAAGAAAAATGCATTTCCATAGTTCATTTATTTATTTAGTCACCGACCATTTTTACATTATATTTGATATAGCACAATCATTTCATGGTTGAATAGTTAATAGACCCTATAAAGAATTGTTAGAATTTTAAATGGTCGTACTATTGATTGGTGCACTGCTAAAGCAAAGTTGCACGCCCCTTGACATAGTAACGCCAGCACACAGCCGCGGCATGGCGGTGACCCAATAGCATCGCCACTTGAAACTCGCTATTTAGTCGATAGCCCTCGGAAAATATCGGCTATCAAATCAGATGTGTGGTTTAGGAATATTTGAACACACAGAATATTAGAAATTCTCTGTTTAAACTTAAGATCAAAATACGCTATTACCAAAAGAGGACATGATCTGAGACATTCTTAGAAAGCAGAACTTAATATTCATAGTCATTGCATTAAATTCCCAAGTGACGGTCAGTCCTCGTGTCCGTACTTAAACTCTAGGGTTATAGGAAGGTCTTCGCAGAGCTACCCCGAATCACCGCATTACTACATCGATTCGTACAAGTGTTTCCCTTCGTATTTAACTGTGCTCCAAAGTGCGCCATTACGGCCTCTAGGGATTCAGTCATTATACGAAGACACCGGATTAAGGGATTCTAGTTATCTTTATCTTGTTCTCGGAGTTTTTGTTCCGAACAAATTAAAGTTTCGGTAAATGTCGAGGGATTGAATTGTAATTACGAGGCATTTAAATGAAAGATTAGTTAGAAAACTTATTCATTTCTGGAAATCATAATATTACGGAAGCTTCATTAATATCGACAATCATTATGATGTATTATACCGACGGGAATTGAAGCGTATTTCTTTTTGCTTGGTCACTTAGTTCTGCGCACAAACAAAATAAAAAATATAAAGCAAATATGCCTTTTGGATTTTGTACACCACACGGTTTTCAAAGCTCAATCTCCCGTCGCGACAGGCAGTAAATCTTGTTGGGCCAATCAATAAGGTTCATACCGATGACCGGTGCAGGTTCGATCGCGATGCTTATCTGGATGCGAATCGTGAGAACGATGAGGAAAACATGGCAGGTACGCGAGTGTAGCATGCAAGCTGCCAGCCCTGACGTCACACCTCATGCACTGATATAAGTCTATATAAAACATTACTATAGAATTTACAGGGTTGCGAAAATAAATAATAAAATCTTAATTTTTTACTACTGCCTGAGTCGCTTATAGTGCCTAAGTAATATGACAAAGACACAGCAGTGTATAATTTGCAACATAAGTAATTGTTTCTCGATACACATTGTCGTATGATGGCACTTAGCTGGAAAACGACCGATGTGGTCGTTTTCCATCGTTTTCAACAACATAGCTAGTTTAAACTAGGAAAATTATACATCCTACGCTATAATGTTAGCTAAAGGTCTATTTCAATATTGCAAACTAAACAGTTTTATACGAGAATCACATCCCTGCAAAACCCGAACTCAAAAGGGACACGTTTATAGTTATTTGATCTATAAATACATCCGTTAAGGGTCCCTTAGCTGGGCAAAGTTTCTCTTTTTTCACTTATTGTCTTTGCCAGATTTCTTCAGTCAATATAAACACACCTATTACTTATGTAGACAAAACTTGGCTACGGTTCAAAAAAGTTTGGCTCAACCGGAAACAATATATGCTCTCACAACATACCAGGGACACTTGCTTAATGAAGATATATTACGACACATTTCAGTGCACAAATCTAATATGCAATGTCCATTCTAAACTGCAATGTTCCAATCGAGATTCAAGGTGGATATCACTAAAGATGCTGATGTCACCGCTGTTCAAATATAAGTGAATACTTAACTTGAGAGGTAAAGCACAGTCGTCAGCACACTACACATTTATCTATAAGATATACACTTACATATCGAATAGTATCGAACTATATCACGGTCCTTAATCATGAGCTCGTTGACAATTATTTTGTAACCATGCAACTAGACTTCTAACAGTAGACTTCTTACATTTTTAAAGTGTCTTCTTAGATTTTATTTCATACTAGCTGTGCCTGCAACTTCGTTCGCGTGGATGACGAAGCTTATCAATGAGTCTTTAACCATTAAGGCTGCACACGCGACGGAAGCTTAAAAAATTAAGTAACTTCTCGCGTTTTCCCAACATTTCCCTTCACTGCTCTGCTCCTATTGATTGTAGCGTGATGAAAAGTATACTATAACCTGCCCAGGAGTATGAAGAATAATTGTACCAAGTTTCGTTAAATCCGTCGAGTAGTTCTTGTTTCTATAAGGAACATACAGACAGACAAAAAAAAATTACTGATAGCCTTTTTGGCATCAGTATCGATCACTAATCACCCCCTGATAGTTATTTTGAAAATATATTTAATGTACAGAATTGACCTTTCTACAGATTTATTATAAGTATAGATTCCCTGAGGACGGTTATAACTTGTCCGTGTCCGGAAAAAAATATATTGTCGCTCAACCCTTTTCGTGAAAAGCACTGACATATAAGTACATAACCCTCGTACGGTCGGTTTATTTATAACATACCAATAATAACTGGCTTAAACGCAATACAAAGACGTAACGCTACAAAAAATCACAACAAGAAACGGTACATCGTTTAAGTTGCGTAATAACAAGTAGGTACATTTCGCACTTATCCATGCAATTATCATCGTGTATTAGATGGCCAGGTTTTTCCATTACTCCACTAATGACATAAAACCTGCTTGGAAACAATAAAGGTTAATTGTTAATTAATGTTGCATCTTGAACTGTACTCTATGTTAGTACTATTGTTCTTACCTGTCGTAAAACTGGATGCTTTATACTTACAAACCTAGGTCTTAGTGTCTACTCTTTTGAATTACTGTAGGTTTAATGTCAAGCTAGTTAAACTTTATGATAAGTACAACATATACATAAATATTTTCTTAAATAAATAAATCAAACTGTTTAAAATATTGAATTTCAGCTAATAAAACAAACAAAATAAACTTCTACCAAATACCTTAATTGTTAGTCGTATCGTAGTATCCTAAAAAGGCCCCATAGTACATAAAAGTTGAATTATTAAAACTATGTTTAATAAAATACAACGAATGCAAGAACAATAGAGTTTTATTTGATAGCTGCTGCTCATGCTAACGGAAAAAAAAAGGACACCAATACAGACCTGTTATTATTTGTGGTGTGAGACTTACGAGAACCTCTGCTTTATATTAATAGGTAGCCGTGGCCGTGTTTACCTACGGCCTCCTTGCAACTATGACGCCCATCTTCAACGTAAGAACGAAGTTAATAGACTTTATTCTTTCCAAGAGTCCAAGAGAATTGGTTTCGTTAAGCTTTTATTCTATTAGCATTTAGTTGGGAGTGTCTATGTTACAAATGTATCAAAGGAATGTAGAGTCCCTTATTAAACCTCTCCAATGAGGTCGAGTTATTAACTTCCGCCCTTTCTAATTCTAGTATTAGGAGGATTTAGTTTGTCCGTAATATAAGACTCACTTTTTTGAATACCTAACAAGATAGAGCAAGCCGGTCCGACTCTAGCAAGGCCACTGCCGCTTCTATTGACGTAAACATGCGACTTGACACAAATATTTATTACACAAACTCACCACACGAGTCTCACATTATAACTTGAACATAATAATACAAATTGAAATATTTAAAACTATTTATTTACCGAACAACCTTGCCCGACCTCGAGCAAAAAAATCAAAAAAACTCGACACATATTCGCTCATCATTCGTCGAGGAACTTGTCAGTCGCACGTCGAAGATATGGAGCTGGTATTTGGCTTAGCACCCGAGGCCTTGACCCAAAAATAACAAAACATACGTCTTGACACCGTGACATCGAGTAGAATACTTTGTTCTACTCTACGAGCTATTGTTCGGATCACTTTCGGTTTTAGTAACCGCGTGTGGGCCTGCTACAGTCCGTACTTACGTAGCGCTGTGACGTGCTCTGTGACGACACTGCCACACATTACTGTCAAACTATCCAAAATACCGCGAATACCTTTTTTTCGATGACTTGTAGTTACACAGCTTTTCTGGTCGTTTCGGAATAGCAGCTCTATGTGGCCTCAGTTTTTATGCTTACATAGAGTCTAGTTTTGATATTTACTAAGTGTCTCTAAAGAGCTGTGCAAGTGCGTACATGTTGTATTTGCATCGTTTAAGTCTCAATCTCGAAATAAACGTAAATTAACGCTGTTGTACGGATGTATTTTATTATGTCATTTATGAAAAAGTGTGAATTAATTGTGCAAATAAAAAGGGAAAACATCTTTCAAGGCTGTTCTTATATTAACTAAGCAACAGCATGTTAGATATTCATTAAGAATAATTAATTAAAATATTCAAAGTTAATTAATGTTTCATGTATTCTGACACATATAAGAGATTTGTTATAAGTACAAATAAGTTTCATTTTGTTTACCTTTAATAGCAGTAATAAAAACGTTATCTTAATGACATTTCGAGTACTAAATCCATGTACCTAAATTGTACGATAACATTAGCACACACCGTTTACAGATGTGATGTAGTCGTATACAGAACCTTGCTCTCATTTTTGTTAGCGCATAAATGTGGGATCGCATCACATTTATTGAGTTATTCTATTATTTCCAATCGCGCGCCATTTACCGGATAGCTGTGGTTTTTCTAAACAGGTTTATTATACGATATAGTGGAGTCTATTGGTAGTACTGTCTTCTAACAAACCACGTGCTGCCATCTATCTGTTTTTCAATACATAACAGTTTTTTAATAAGTGAAGAAGGAACCAAGGAAATGTTATATATTCATAACCGGTCTTTTAAAAAATAATTGTAATAACAGAAATTCATAAGCAATATTCATGTTCAAACGACGACAGTTTGACATTGCTCGCGGTAACTATTAAAATAAAAAGACCGTTCTGAATAGGTGACCTACATAGTGGGGACGTTAATGATTTATAACAAACAAGAGTACTTAATATTCTAGTGTTTCATAACTGGCAGTGTAAACACGCGGAATATCTTCGCGCGAAGTACTACAATAACTCAATAGCATGTATAATTGGATAATAGTGATAATCTTTCTTTACGACTGCGGCCTTGCGGGCAACCCGGCCGAGAACGAGAGCGCCGCGCGCGCCCGCCCAGCACACAAACACACGACGACACAACTCGGCCGGACAGCACCAAACAAATGTTCGAGCCGAATGCGGCGACAGATTTCAATACAGCTCACATTTGTGCCAACGCATGAACAACCTACCTATTTCTAACTAGGTACTGTTTTTTGGCCCACTGTTCTCAATTATCATAGCATTGGACTAATACCAAGCTGCACTATCTTTGTTGAGCGATTATATACTCTAAACTTTTATGCGCAGGATTTAGAATAGTTTGCATTAGTTTCCAATGTTTCAAGGTCAAGGGAGTTACTCAATAAGACCGGTTGTGTATGACACTGTATCTGTTTGTTGCATAATTTCCCGCGGTTTGCGTTCTCGCCAAAGATGCCTCGACACACTCACTTTATATTTCTTCCATCTTTTCAATAATATGTATTTATTCAAGACAGGTTTGAGTTTGCGTCAAACGCGAGTTATAATTATGTTCAACATTATGCGATGTGGTTAGCATAATGTACGGCGCCGGTATTTACTGTTTATTTGTTAGAAAAAGCGAGCTGTAATGTAACACGGTAGGTAATAGGAATCGTCGCTGCCTCATGGTGACAACCTTGAAACTAAACAATTATTATTGTATAGCGTCAGGCAGTAACACTGCACTTTATATTGCTATCGATTGAAAATCTAAATGCTTAGGTTCAAAAGCGTAGCCTTCGGCCGCCAATCACGGAGGCTTCAACAGAAGTGGGGCACGCAACGTTCAAAACCTTGTTTACGTTTTAAGATGCCTTAAAAGTGTATAAACCGGCGCGATAGAGTCCTCTGCCAGTCATTTCTATTACTTCTTTATCTTGGCACGACCTAGAACAATAAACTCCTCGTCTCACGAGGTACATCCTCTGATATCTAGTAACTGCTTGACCTCACTGGGCTCTCGTTTAGGAGACGCACTACCAATTTAAAGGCACCCATGTCTACCCACTCGCAACTTCTATTACATAGAATGAGATGACCCGAAAATAAACTAAAAAGATAGGTACTATTATAAAAAAAATTAAAGTATTTTAAAGAAGTATAATCAGTTTATGTAATTTTTGAAACTATACTTTTGCAAAATATTGGGTCACAAAATGTTCAGGGAATTTAAACTTGTTTTCAGAAACAACCCAAATTAAGATTTATGTTTCGATTTCAACAAACAACTGACATTAGGGACGTCAGGATTTCATATTAAAAAACTTTATAAACAAACAAAAACAGTTCCTTTCTGGATAACATAACGTTTCTGAAACATTTTGTATTTATTCAAGACCCCAGAGAGATAGTCAAAGTTCGGGTTTACGTTAGTTATTCAACCCATACAATATTCTTGACCTGACTAATTTCAAATATTTTCGACATAGCCATAATTCCTTTTGTACAGAAGAGCTCATTACCAAACTATGTTTATGACAACAAGGAAACGAAATATTCGTATAACGATAAGAATTATTCTAAAAACGTGAACATTATGGCTTCATCAAGGCGTTTGGAACAGGAAAATATTTTCTTAAATAAATAAATCAAACTGTTTAAAATATTGAATTTCAGCTAATAAAACAAACAAAATAAACTTCTACCAAATACCTTAATTGTTAGTCGTATCGTAGTATCCTAAAAAGGCCCCATAGTACATAAAAGTTGAATTATTAAAACTATGTTTAATAAAATACAACGAATGCAAGAACAATAGAGTTTTATTTGATAGCTGCTGCTCATGCTAACGGAAAAAAAAAAAGGACGTTACGATAAATAGTCAGCGCGCTGCAACAATACAGACCTGTTATTATTTGTGATGTAGGAAGACTTACGAGAACCTCTGCTTTATATTAATAGGTAGCCGTGGCCGTGTTTACCTACGGCCTCCTTGCAACTATGACGCCCATCTTCAACGTAAGAACGAAGTTAATAGACTTTATTCTTTCCAAGAGTCCAAGAGAATTGGTTTCGTTAAGCTTTTATTCTATTAGCATTTAGTTGGAGTGTCTATGTTACAAATGTATCAAAGGAATGTAGAGTCCCTTATTAAACCTCTCCAATGAGGTCGAGTTATTAACTTCCGCCCTTTCTAATTCTAGTATTAGGAGGATTTAGTTTGTCCGTAATATAAGACTCACTTTTTTGAATACCTAACAAGATAGAGCAAGCCGGTCCGACTCTAGCAAGGCCACTGCCGCTTCTATTGACGTAAACATGCGACTTGACACAAATATTTATTACACAAACTCACCACACGAGTCTCACATTATAACTTGAACATAATAATACAAATTGAAATATTTAAAACTATTTATTTACCGAACAACCTTGCCCGACCTCGAGCAAAAAAAGCAAAAAAACTCGACACATATTCGCTCATCATTCGTCGAGGAACTTGTCAGTCGCACGTCGAAGATATGGAGCTGGTATTTGGCTTAGCACCCGAGGCCTTGACCCAAAAATAACAAAACATACGTCTTGACACCGTGACATCGAGTAGAATACTTTGTTCTACTCTACGAGCTATTGTTCGGATCACTTTCGGTTTTAGTAACCGCGTGTGGGCCTGCTACAGTCCGTACTTACGTAGCGCTGTGACGTGCTTTGTGACGACACTGCCACACATTACTGTCAAACTATCCAAAATACCGCGAATACCTTTTTTTGATGACTTGTAGTTACACAGCTTTTCTGGTCGTTTCGGAATAGCAGCTCTATGTGGCCTCAGTTTTTATGCTGACATAGAGTCTAGTTTTGATATTTACTAAAGTGTCTCTAAAGAGCTGTGCAAGCGCGTGCATGTTGTATTTGCATCGTTTAAGTCTCAATCTTAAAATAAACGTACATTAACGCTGTTATACGGATGTATTTTATTATGTCATTTAAGAAAAACGTGTGAATTAATGGTGCAAATAAAAAGGGAAAACATCTTTCAAGGCTGTTCTTATATTAACTAAGCAACAGCATGTTAGATATTCATTAAGAATAATTAATTAAAATATTCAAAGTTAATTAATGTTTAATGTATTCTGACACATATAAGAGATTTGTTATAAGTACAAATAAGTTTCATTTTGTTTACCTTTAATAGCAGTAATAAAAACGTTATCTTAATGACATTTCGAGTACTAAATCCATGTAAATTGTGCGATAACATTAGCACACACCGTTTACAGATGTGATGTAGTCGTATACAGAACCTTGCTCTCATTTTTGTTAGCGCATAAATGTGGGATCGCATCACATTTATTAAGTTATTCTATTCTTTCCAATCGCGCGCCATTTACCGGATAGCTGTGGTTTTTCTAAACAGGTTTATTATACGATATTGTGGAGTCTATTGGTATTACTGTCTTCTAACGAACCACGTGCTGCCATCTATCGGTTTTTCAATACATAACAATTTTTTAATAAGTGAAGAAGGAACCAAGGGAATGTTATATGTTCATAACCGGTACATTGTAATAACTGAAATTCATTAGCAAAATTCATGTTAAAACGACGACATCTTGACATTGCTCGCGGTAACTATTAAAATAAAAAGACCGTTCTGAATAGGTGACCTACATAGTGGGGACGTTAATGATTTATAACAAACAAGAGTACTTAATATTCTAGTGTTTCATAACTGGCAGTGTAAACACGCGGAATATCTTCGCGCGAAGTACTACAATAACTCAATAGCATGTATAATTGGATAATAGTGATAATCTTTCTTTACGACTGCGGCCTTGCGGGCAACCCGGCCGAGAACGAGAGCGCCGCGCGCGCCCGCTCTGCACACAAACACACGACGACACAACTCGGCCGGACAGCACCAAACAAATGTTCGAGCCGAATGCGGCGACAGATTTCAATACAGCTCACATTTGTGCCAACGCATGAACAACCTACCTATTTCTAACTAGGTACTGTTTTTTGGCCCACTGTTCTCAATTATCATAGCATTGGACTAATACCAAGCTGCACTATCTTTGTTGAGCGATTATATACTCTAAACTTTTATGCGCAGGATTTAGAATAGTTTGCATTAGTTTCCAATGTTTCAAGGTCAAGGGAGTTACTCAATAAGACCGGTTGTGTATGACACTGTATCTGTTTGTTGCATAATTTCCCGCGGTTTTCGTTCTCGCCAAAGATGACTCGACACACTCACTTTATATTTCTTCCATCTTTTCAATAATATGTATTTATTCAAGACAGGTTTGAGTTTGCGTCAAACGCGAGTTATATGTTCAACATTATGCGATGTGGTTAGCATAATGTACGGCGCCGGTATTTACTGTTTATTTGTTAGAAAAAGCGAGCTGTAATGTAACACGGTAGGTAAATAGGAATCGTCGCTACCTCATGGTGACAACCTTGAAACTAAACAATTATTATTGTATAGCGTCAGACAGTAACACTGCACTTTATATTGCTATCGATTGAAAATCTAAAAGCTTAGGTTCAAAAGCATAGCCTTCGGCCGCCAATGACGGAGGCTTCAACAGAAGTGGGACACGCAACGTTCAAAACCTTGTTTATGTTTTAAGATGCCTTAAAAGTGTATAAACCGGCGCGATAGAGTCCTCTGCCAGTCATTTCTATTACTTCTTTATCTTGGCACGACCTAGAACAATAAACTCCTCGTCTGACGAGGTACATCCTCTGATATCTAGTAACTGCTTGACCTCACTGGGCTCCCGTTTAGGAGACGCACTACCAATTTAAAGGCACCCATGTCTACCCACTCGCAACTTCTATTACATAGAATGAGATGACCCGAAAATAAACTAAAAAGATACTATTATAAAAAAATTTAAAGTATTTTAAAGAAGTATAATCAGTTTATGTAATTTTCGAAACTATAATAATCCAGCCCATAAACGTCCCACTGCTGGGCACAGGCCTCTTCCCATATAGAGAAGGCACGAGCATTGATCACCACGCTTGCTCTCTGCGGGTTGGTGATTTCAGATCCCAATTTTGGAATCCAGGTTTCCTCACGATGTTTTCCTTCACCGTTTGTCAGAAGTGTCTTAGAATGATTAAGAAAGTACATATAACTTTGAAAAAGCCACATTAGTACTTGCCTGGGTTCGAACCTGCAACCTTGTGCATACAAATCCGTTCATTGAACCGCTAGACCACCACGACATTTTCGAAACTATACTTTTGCAAAATATTGGTAACAAAATGTTCAGGGAATTTAAACTTGTTTTCAGAAACAACCCAAATTAAGATTTATGTTTCGATTTCAACAAACAACTGACATTAGGGACGTCAGGATTTAATATTAAAAAACTTTATAAACAAACAAAAACAGTTCCTTTCTGGATAACATAACGTTTCTGAAACATTTTGTATTTATTCAAGACTCCAGAGAGATAGTCAAAGTACGGGTTTTCGTTAGTTATTCAACCCGTACAATATTCTTGACCTGACTAATTTCAAATATTTTCGACATAGCCATAATTCCTTTTGTACAGAAGAGCTTATTACCAAACTATGTTTATGACAACAAGGAAACGAAATATTCGTATAACGATAAGAATTATTCTAAAAACGTGAACATTATGGCTTCATCAAGGCGTTTGGAACAGGAAAATATAAATATTAATCACGCTTTATATTGGAACTCAGATGCTATCAAGGTAATTAACTAATTCCACTAACATTTTGGAAATAATATCTTAATAACAGAACATTTATTATTATAATTCGATTGAATATTAATATGTATGCATATGCATTCTTTGTTTGGTATTTGGAGATGACAATAATAGCATTATTGTATAAGCGCTTCTCATTCATCGCAAAGCTGATGAGTACCGTGACGTCCATTTACAAACTGGTCCAACTTTAGGATTAGAGTACCTATATAATTTTTACGCAAGACATTTTCGACGATAAAATACATTAAAAACCTACAAAAATCCCTGAATTTATTACTACCCCCAATCATTAACTATGAGCTAGCATCCATAACAGAACATTTCATTTGTGTTTAGTAAAAAGTAGATAAAATCGCGTGAAGCGGTGCTACAGCTTTGGTTCCATATTAAGAAATGCTAAGGAGGTCAAGCTCTGTCCTCTTAGAAATTCATTTAATCGATAATATCGTGGTATGTGATCGAAAAATGTATGAAAATTCAGAGTTTTAAACCCTGGATAAAATGACGTGCAGCGGTGCTACAGCTTTGGTGCCATAGTAAGAAATGCTTAGGAGGACAAGTTCTATCAGAATATCATTTTTTTTTTGTTGGCCGGCACTTTCGAATTTGGACCAAAAATGTATAGAGAGTGGATGATGTCCTTTAAACATAAAAAATAATTTTAATACGTTTTGGATTTTCTGACTTTATCTATAACATGAAATCCGATTATTTGCCAGGAATATTCCCAGAATATACCAACTAATGTAACTTGATTCTCATCTATTCTGATAACAATTGCGTCTTGTATTACAAATTTACATGTTAGAAGCCAACATATCTCGGACTACTAGGCTAACAAGCTAGTTAGCTAGCACACATGCTGTCAGCCGTATTTCAAACCTAAAGCATTGATGTTTGCTGCCCCGAGGCTAATACAACACGGAAATTGGTCAATCCCTGCCAATGACGTATTTCCGCAAGTTGCGATCCTGTTGCTGCGCTTGGCAGGACTATTACCTGCCCTTTGTACTGTACAGTTTCGTCCAATAAGCAATTAATACCATCTAATGCCCAGTAACTTTTGTAGCTTATGGGTCCTATTCGTTTGTTTCATCGAAAATTGCTAGAAGGTGTTTCAATAGAAAAAAAGGATGTTCCAGATCACTCTCCGGTCGTGCCAGATTGTCGTCTCATGGGGATGTATGAGAAGGAATGGATATTGAACCCGTGTTTACGCATACGGTCCAACAATTTAATAGCTTCTGTGTGAAAGTCGATTAGCAGGCACTTACTACTTTAGATTAAAATATAACTTATAATTCATAACTGCGAAGTTTACATTCGCTTATCTAATATTCTCTGTCGGCACAGTTAACGGTTGAATAAAACGAAACAAGTCACGCATCAAACATTGGTATTGTAAACACGTTGCAATAGAAACAGAGTTTACCCGGCAGGTGTAGCGTAAGCGTTGCATCAGCGAGGAACAAATTAGCTCATCACCCATAATAATTGAGAAACACGATGTAATGTAACTGCATTGTAGCTGATACAGGTTCTACTATTTGGTTGAATTCTCGTCAAACCACACGTACAACTGGCAATTAGATAAAGCACCATTTAGTATGAAAACACGAAGGAATGCTCTACTATACCAGTCTTTCTATTTCTGTTTAATAAGGGCAAGTTCAGTAGTATAGACTAATATCTTGATGAATACAATACAGAAATAGTACAATGATTTGTCGTGTTTTGTTTGGGAAACACTAGGACAGCTGCCTTTTACGTCATGGAATAAACAGTGCCAATAGCTGGCGTAGTCGACTGTATACGTCGCATAATGTTTCAAAGAATATGTATTTCAAAATGTATGTCACATCATCGTGTACTTTTATTCACAATAAAATAAAAGTAATCTCATGAATCAAATCACGAATGGTAAATCATTCAGAAACACAATGCCATAATAAAAGTATATAACAGCTATTATGTTAAAACATGTAAAAATATACAGCTGTCGAAGGTTGCCAGACATATCGAATATCTATAATATGTAGAGTAGATGAGTATAAAATCAAAACTCTATTCAGATTCATACGTGATCGCTAAACATTAGAAACTCCATTAATCTTCCGTCAAACTTAGCAAATTGAAGTATTGATAAAATCACAATATACGTTTGGCATAAATAACGCGTGTCGGAGGTCTATTATTCATTTGGGCAACAATGCTGGCCCGGCGCGCCGGCCACACGATCAATATCGCTGAAACACCGGCTGCCACCGCGCCGTACCCCATAACCCTCCAGCGCTGATAACCGACCTCTAAACCTTGATTAGGTTTAACTTCCACAAAAGGGATTTGATAAATTGGAATCTGAACTGTAATTGTGCCATTTGGGGCCCCCTGCAGCTATGCTTTAATGATACGTATTTGAGCTCACATTTTGCCATTCCGGTTCCCCAAAATACAAATAAAAATGGATTTAAACGGTATAAGGCAAATGGTACGTAACAAAAACAAAAGCTCTGGATCTAGTAATAAATCCGTTAATTTCATTTAACTTTTGGAGATAGTTATAGAGATACAGTTCAATTGGAATTTATAGAGGAAAATATGTTGAAAGTATTTCGACAGAGAATAATATTAATTGCTTACATCAATTTGAAACCAATAAATTAAATTAAATGAACATTCCTCTCAATTAATGTCAACCCTTCCACTTTGCAAATGAAGTGCACCAGTAGTTAATGGGCTCACTTATTTACGTGAGCGATACCCCATATCACGATAGTCTGCCAGATTCCGGCCGGTTGAACGCTATTCGTCATTTTTGGAACTATTAATAAAATAGAGGCAAGTGCTCTATTTCTGGATGCATCATACATGTTTCAGAAATGTTCGCTTCATGGCTGTACTTGTAATATCTATGAGAATTCAATGGGTGATATTCCTACCAATTAAGGTTTATTAGAATTACATTATAAACCTGTCATCGGACTCGTTTTGTTAAGATCGTATAATTAGGGCTTCCATTAGCATAATTTCGTCTGTATAGTTTTATTTAAGACTAGCTGTGCCTGCGACTTCGTTCGCGTGGATGACGACACTTATCAATGAGTTTTTAACCGCAAAATTAAGTTTATTTTTTATATTTTTCCGGGATAAAAACCATCCATCCAACCATCCAGTGTGGTGCCCAGGATAATAAAGAATAATTATACCAAGTTTCATCGTAATCGAACCGGTAGTTTTTGCGTGATACCTGAACAAACAGACAGACAAAATTTTTTTTTTCACACTTTTGGGTTCGGTGTCGGTCTAGTAACACACCCTGCCATTTATTTTTTTGATATTTTCAATGTACAGAATTTTCACTTCTACAGATTTATTATAAGTATAGATCTAAAAACAACATAATTCAATCGGAGCACCTAAAGATTGATGTAATTGAAAGCTTTTCATTTCAAATATAGTTTCCAGCTTTCGGTCGGTATAAATAAATGAACAATTTGCATCGAAATCATCGACGTAACTTGATTTATTTCAGCGCGCTTTACTTTTTATGAGGATGAATACAAATACACCAGTTACCGTTTATTCAATATTTTCATTTTAAATCTGACGAAATCCTTGTATTTGAGGTGGCGCTCAAATTTCATGTAATTTGGGAAGTTACTGAGTTAGGTAATCTCAGCTTTTCCTCGAAGTACAGGGAAATTTTATGTTCAGATTAAATAACAGTAATTATGGAAGCTTATCTTTTTAATTAAGTGACGGACTTATCTCCGCATCGGGAACGATTTCGGATGTAGGACACGAGATTTGTCGTCGGTTTTTCCCTTGTTTGTGTTCATCATAATTACGCTGTCTTATTATTCGTATTTATTCATAGATAAGTTTTTATACAAACCTAAATATATTTTTTCTAGCGGTCGACATAAATCTATATGTAGTTACACTTCTAAAGCTATTTCTCCTCTTTCCTTCCTTTTCAAGTACCTTGAGTTTCCTTTGACCAATTCATTCTTAGTTCAAAATTATAGTTACAAGTAGGTATATTCTTTTACAATGGATCAATAATAACCTGGTGCGTCCCTCTTGCCCGCAGGTACAACGGAGCGAGCTTGCCTGATCACGGGGTCCGTGGAAGGCATCATGGTGGTGCTGGACTTCATCATGGACAAGATCAAGGAGAAGCCGGAGCTCGTGAAACCCTTCCCCGAGGGAGTGGACACCAAAATGCCGCAGGATAGGGATAAACAGGTATGTCGTACGCTTTTACCTTTCAGTTTCCGCCGGTGGACGACTTTGGGACAGGTATACAAAAAACGATTTGTAACGCCATGGTAGAGTTGGAAAAAACTATGTCCGA
This sequence comes from Autographa pulchrina, assembly GCA_905475315.1. Classification (NCBI taxonomy): domain Eukaryota; kingdom Metazoa; phylum Arthropoda; class Insecta; order Lepidoptera; family Noctuidae; genus Autographa; species Autographa pulchrina. The sequence goes on from FR997782.1 coordinate 937,727, forward strand.
AAACCACGTTTATTTAAAGCAGAAACCACTAAAGCCAATATCTAGTATTCTGAATAGTTATGAAATACGCATAATTCCAGTTATCAGTCTGCTCTAACTCCTCTACCCTTTATCCTAGCACTATAGTTGATTACACGAAATACCATTTGCAATGAACCGTTTTAGTGTGATTAGGCAACCCATGCATATTCAGTCAGTAGGAAATCGGTATTGCACTTTACTGGCTACTAAAACGAACTACTTTGTTGACGATAAACTTAACGGCAGGAAACATTGACACAACACATTAAGGGTCACTTTGGGTGCTGTAATGTGCGGATGTGACCTTTTTGCTCATCATAAATAAAAGTTTCCAGTGTCTCATAAATATATACGTACCATTTGTTTGTAATGACTAGTCATTTGTCCTTGATGCAGAGCAAAAAGTATGTTATCAGTCCTATTACCCTATATCATCGCATTACGGACATACAGACGCAACGCCACGCGCCAGAGTGCGGCATAAATTGTAAGCAACGGTACGAAACTCAGACAGATGGTCGCCATTTAGATCCAACCCTTAAATAAATGTTACATTACCTATTCTTATGTAACTTTCTATTGTTTGCAACGACTTAGGATTGTTAGTTCACAGTTAGATTTGTTTGCTTGGGAATTGTTCTATCGAGTTAAGATTTGGGTGCGTATTTCATTTATTGAAAAGTTTGTTTCTGTTACGGCGGTGCTTGAACCCGTGTCCCGCGCTTGCGTACTTGTGTAGGGGCGACGCCGTACCCATAAATTCACGTATCACGCTAATGATTTGTAAAATTTTCACCAGTAAACAATTTCGCCGATTAGAACTCTTCTATTGCTTCACCCTGGACTTTTTTTATTTTTATTTTGAGACTACTCGTCAGCTTACAATAAACATGCATTAATGTTCGAATACAAAATGCTTTGCCCGTTCTGTATTTTTTAAAAAGACCGCGAGTTTATCAATTCTGTCACACAACTGGTACACCCAGATACCCTAAAAAGGGTATTAAGACCATTTCGCTATGAACCCTTAAAAACGTAAGAACCGCAACAAAATGTCACAATTAAGCACTTATACCCGGTTCGAGGGTGGAGCGGGTGACCCCCTTGAACACTGGCTGCGCGCCGCTGGCTGTGCCAAAAGTGTTATATTTACATATTTGTTCAGCCTCTTCGCCTTACATTGTTTGTACCTACTATGAAACGCCAGTATGTATGTCAGGGTAGGCAGAGCGAGCCAGATATTTTAGTTTATGTCTTTGTGCAAATATATATTTTGTTCTCTGTTCTGCTGCTGTTCAGTTTTCTCATTAACTTCTGCATTAATTAGAACGAAAAGGCACCCACTGCCGTTTGCTTTATATGGAATAGTGTTTGCTAGACGGTATATCAAAAGTTCTTGAATATCATATCAAGCTTGTCTAGTTCGGAGATTAGAATGTCATTATTTTTGTGGGGGAAAATGTTCAAATTTTTATATTCTTGATATCAGTTGATTCCACAGAGAAACTTATGAGTACAATTATACGTGCCATTTGACGTTTGATGCGGACGGGCGGGGGTTGCGCGCGCACCGGACTAATGTTAATTTGACCAATAGCTCGCTTGTTTGCTAAGCATATCAGGTTTATGGCTGTACACGTGTACACAACTACACCGTACAGAACACCGGCAATACAGGTGAATGAGAATAAAGAAAATGTAAAGATAGAACCAGAAAACAGTCAACTGATAGTTTACTCGTTAATTTAAGTAATATTTTTGATGATAACTTTGGGAGGTGTGAGTCCTAAGTAAATATTTAAAAGGCAAGGAACTTTTACTACTATGTTTTTGGTTTAGGCTCGACTAGTGTCGGATTTCACTTTAGCCATAAAGTCACAATTTCGTCACGCGACTATTTCGTAAACAGAACTCACACAAAACTATTTACGTATCCTGACAACGGTTACTACCCATATACATAAAAGGAATGATAGTTTGTCTACATTTCATTGGACTACTTCTAAGTATTTTCAATGAAGCCTTCGTTCAAATATCTAATACAAATGTCTGGAGGTGCCCCATGTGGCGTACAATCGTGAGCCTGAAGCCACCGGCATCCGGAACCTCGTAACAATTCCGACAATAGCCACTCGCTGCAGGGATCAAAGCAAGCAAACGGAACAGCTATCTAGCCTCACCTCACTCACAACTCCTCTATAGCTTTGTTCAGCTTGCTACACTTCTAAGCAATAAAATATTCTTAGATATTATGCTCTCGACTAAACGTACAACTTTATCTTTCCTAGTAATCTTGGATATTTTCATTAGATATATTGAGATTTTAAACTCCTTTTCTCCATCTTTGACAATTTATAATAAATTTTCTTTTCTTTATGGGCCAAGTGTCTGAAATAAAAAGATTTTATTTTATTTTTATTTTTTCACATTTTCATGGTTCCTTCATTGAAATATTTGAGTTATACTATCTAAAGAGCCTTTTTAGAGACGTGACTATTCATTTAGCACCATTGAAAACCATACATAATTTTCATAACTAATCGTGACAATGAGACGTTTTGTGAACGTATAACATTATTTTACACGCGGCTAATAAAAATATACCTATCTGTGTCTAGTTACATTACAAATATTGAATCATCTTTTTTTAAAGTAACTAACTATAAAGCTTTGAATATGAACTTCAGAATATTCTGTGTAGTTCATTGTTGACGACCACAACTTCACGGAACAGTTCATACAAGACTTTCAACATGGCCTGCCAAGATTCTAAATGACGTGAAACATTGAGAAATTAACTAAAATATAATTGGAAACGCATAAATATAATACAGGCTGTTTATTTAAAAAACCAAAGCTGTATTTTAATACGGTTTCAATCTGGCCAAATAGTAAAGTTCGGTCGACAACAATATTCAATTACATACTAATGTGTTAGTAGACCGCGACAAATAAACTGAAGTGTGTTAAATATTTGTATGCCTAGTCAACCTTACCGCTTAGAAATAATAAATATGATATTACTGTTAGAGAACTATTTATAAAAATAAAAGTACTGGTTAGCTAAAGTATCTTGCATCCAGGAGAAAAGGTACTGTCTCAGCAGGCAGTAATTAGTTTTCTCATTCACACCATCTTCTTTGTATAAAAGAAAAACCCCATTCGCCTAGAATAACTTGATGGTATTAAATAATAATAGACACGTTATGAAACCGTTTAACAAATTCCCCGTGTTGCCTTTGTTTCTGTGTAATGGTGTGAACGAATTTAAACGGTATCAGTGGCGGCATATTAAATTAGCGGCGGTCGAGGGCGCCACGTGTTACCGGCACGTGCTCCACATACAGATCACAGACGATCGATAAATCATAATTAATGTGAAAAATTACTTGATATGTTACACGTTCATTGATAGCTACAACCTTCACCGAGTTTCTGCAGAATTTGTAAAGTAGCGCAAATGATTAGAGGAAGTTGTTTGATGTTGGTGTTAAAGTTTGATTGCTAGTTTTATCATATGGCGGAAACATTGATTTGTTGCATACGATCTTATGTAATTTTTGTTGAACGACGCTAACGTCTAATTAAAAAAAATTTACTAAACATTCATAAAAGTAAAAATAATATTAACTATTTTAAACCCTTCCTAATACCTACTATGCGTGCTTATTTAATTGATAGTTAAACATGTAACTAACATTATCAACATCATGAACGCTACAGTGCAATGTGCGGCCTTATCTTGGTGCACCAACGCTGCAACGTAGCATTAGATAAAACTAACAATAATCGCCTTTCACACCACACTGTATCGTCATCCTTTCTCTATGATTGATGGGTACCAAATTATGCCGAGTAACGACTGCCATCTGACCCGACCGTAATGTATGACTATCAGGGTATGAGATGACGATAAGCTCGCCATTGGATAGTTATCTTATGGATTAAATAAATAGCCCAGAATGGGAATTTAAATGCCTTAAAAAGTCCTAGATACATTAAAAAAAACCTGCTTAATCTACTAACGTTTCGACGAGAGCAAATTCGTGCTTTAATAAAAATATGTTTGCGTTATTAAAAAGTGACATTGTAATCAGTAAACGTGACCATTATTCGCTATTATACCACACAACGGCGTAAACTGATTACGGTGTGTAATTTGAGGTGAAAACATTATCCTCTGTGTACAGCAGGCCGGCAAAATGAAAATCAAATTGTGATTGTAAGCAGAAACCGTTCAGCGTTGATATCAGTTGGATTAACATAGAAATGGCCGCCCGCTGTTAACTGTTAGCTTTGTATTCATAGATTATATCGCTTTCTTTGCCTAAAGGGCACGTTTGTGGGTTTAGGTGATTATAATTACACCTCTCCACACTATTAATAGTGGCACTTCAACTACTGTTTATGTTTTACTCTTCTCACTTGCCATTAAAAAATATTGTGCAGTTATCAAAGTTATGTGCCTTAAAATTATTCTCTTAATGAGGTTACGTCTAGACGTCTAGCTTTTCGTTATGATTCCATTTTCTCTGATCCCCAGTGACGTTCATGAAAGGTATTCCTTGTAATGAGAGACCGACTTCAGTTCGTATCGTTTAAGCAAGAATACATTTAAACTAAACTAATTTTGTTCTGGCATGTTATCTAAGTTTTGGTATAATTTCTCTGTTCATCTACTCTTACTTATTTAAGAAATACGACTCTGTATACATCTGTTCATAGTAGGTATCCGAAATATACGTTAGACAAATACGAATGAACACAAATTCGTTCCACTTTTCCAATTGCTTGCGTATACACAAAAAAGTAAAGAAAATTGATTCGATACGGCTTCAGGGTAAAAGGAACCCTTTATCAAATGAAATCAAGCAACAAAAGTAAACCAAACTATTCCCAGTAGTTACGTGTATCGAACATGTTACATGCACGCTTGCTTCCCGATGGGGTAATCATGGTTGCATGCTAAACCACGTTTACAAACCAAAGGTTATCTATGGCATGTCTACCGGTGCAGCAAACATTAACTTAGTCGACCTCTAATTCCAATACGATGTTGTTTTTTTACTATCAATGCACACGATTCACACCTTTGGTAAGATATTTAAATTCTTCGCCTGAAATTGGGAATTTTTGAAATAAAAGACCAGCTGATTTCATGGATAGGAAAATTTCGACCCATATAGAAAAAAAATAACCGATTATGCTCATTTTCCACCTTACTCTACATCTGGGTGTTAACAGTTGACAAGAAGATCCAAAAGCGCGTCCGTCTGCATATTAATGTGGTTCCTAGTAAATTACTCTCAAGTTTAAAGTTTACTTTTTGATCTTGTTCTGTACACGGTCGCTTAGGGATATACAGCAGAACATTCTCGCCACCAGCATTATATTTTATTTCATTTTAGAGGAGGTTTGTTTTGGAGAAATCCACATTTCAAAATATACATATTTCTTGGAAGTTATCTTCTATTTCTCGAAAAGCTTGTATACATTGTTGTATATGTTTCTAATAAAGTCTTGTGTAGGTTATTAATAAAGTATTCGTTCCTAATTAATAAAAGAAATCCAAACATATTCTTACGCAAGGTAAACCACGCACAACACTCAATTAGTAGTGTAATATTAATATTCGACCCTACAATACGACAGCGCTATTACATACTCATTTAGAATAGTTTCGTTGGAAAGAGGTCACAGTAAATAACGTTATTTTTCCGGCTATGCTATGGTTCGGGAACTATTGTCGCGTTGCGGACGAAATCCATCGATCTTCCCTGACGTGTTGATTACGTGGCTTTTGGGGGTGAATGTAATCGTGTCCAACTTCTGCTTCATCGCTGTTAGGTACTTGAAAAGCACTTCTGGAGAAAGGACTTATCTTGGAAATGATGACCCTATTTCTTACAATAGCTTTATGTAGTTTCTGCAAAGCTTAATAAGTTTAAGTTAACTTTTACTTCCTATTTATCATCATCATTTTCTGTCCCCTTCTTGAGCTGCATTGCGCTTCAGTACAAATAAGGGGACTTAACTTGATCAGAAAAATATTACCTCCGAGCTGTTGAATTTAAAATTCCTAACCAAAATCATTAAAATGTTATTACGACAGTCGGAATGTACGTTAGAAAATTAAGTCTGAATTATGGAGTAAGGTGTATGCGGTCGTGGTTCCATACAATATGCATATGTATGTATGAGCTTCCGTTCTGTTGGGAGACTTAAATAAATCACGGGAACGTTGCTAGGGACATGTACAAATGGATTGTATGTTCTCTTCAATGTGATTTCATGTAAACTTGATTATTTGTGACTCTGTATTGTTTGTGTTTACTCGCTCGGTTCGTGCGATACGTAAGTGCTTGCTGTATCTGGCCGTCGAGACTCTTGGAAACATGTACACTTGTAGAGAAATTCAGACGTTTTTATTTGCGGTGACAGTGCACGAGATTTTTGGGGGCTTATTTGATAGTTTTATTTTATTTAACTTTACTGTTCACATACTGTCTACGGGTATAGATACCAACTTATAACGATGATCAAAGTTAATTTTATATTATGTACTTTATGCATTTACTGGAAAGTTAATATTAGTTAAGTAATCATTGCTGAAATATAAAATCCTGATCTTCGTATGGGCAAAGCAGGCAGTAACTGTTCTTTTGTCTAGTATTATTAATAAATAACTATACTTGCTCTGCAATACAATGTAACTGCATCAAGTACTTGCAGTAAATGGACGTCGCAAGGTCAAACGCGGACGAATCACGTTCCGTCTATCGGCGAACGTAATTCATTAGTTGGCGCGATAAACACCTCAGTGTCATTTGTACTAATCAATGTTGTTTCAACATCCAGTAGTTAGCGATAAGCCGGAGCTGGACTATCTTCGCTAGCTGTCACTGTCCGTCAACACTCGTTTGATCCATCCGATTTCCACAAGTGGAAACATCTCAATAGAGATTTAGGCTTCTCTGAATTCGGGCTTACTTCAACGGTTTCATTAGTCACATTCAAGGAGATGGTATCTACAATCTTAAAGGCAAACACTGGCATTGTGCGCTGATACTGTAATCCCCGAAGAGACAGGCCTGCTTCAGTGTACGCTCGTCTGAAAGCGATTGTAAGCGGCATAAGCCCACCTTACATTCAGGGTTGTCAAGTCGGGTTTCAACGGAATAGTAGATAAAACGTCCGTGTGGTGACGGACCTAAAGAATACAAAGGTCACCACCCCATCTCATCCCGTGGGTGTCGTAGAAGGCGACTAAGGGAAAATTGAGCAGAGCCGAAAACCACTGCTTAGAGAAGGAAAACTCGAGACCAAACCCTATGCCAACCCGTCTGGCCAGCGTGGCATTAGTAGGCCAAAACCTCTGTATGAGCCCACACCACACAAAACGGCCCCCAGTTCCCGGTAGTCCCGCTATTCCCGGCCAAGGTAGCGGTCGCGGTAACGGCGGGACAGGGGGTGCTAGGAATCTCCGGGCTACGGGAGGCTACCACTACCTCAAAAAACTGACCCTGGCGACGTATAACGGACGAAGTCTACGGCTGGACCAACACCTCACCGAACTCGAGGTAGAATTGGGTCGCATAAACTGGCACATTTTGGGGTTATCTGAAGTCCGAAGACAGGGGGAGGACACGATAACCCTTGAGTCAGGTGACCTGTTCTACTACCGAGAAGGTGATAGGCCCTCCCAGGGCGGTGTCGGTTTCTTGGTCAACAAGTGTCTCACAAGCAGCGTTGTGGAAATCAGTAGTGTGTCGACAAGGGTAGCGTACCTCTTATTGAAAATCACCGACAGGAAGTTCCTGAAGGTGGTGCAGGTATATGCGCCGACCTCGACATACTCTGATGAGATAGCCGAAACCATGTACGAAGACATAGCGAAGGCACTACATGGTACCAGGAAGGCTCACTACAACGTTGTTATGGGAGACTTTAATGCCAAGGTGGGAGTACAAGAATGCGGCGAAACGAAAATCGGTCCTAACGGCGTGGGGCGCCGAAATCACAGAGGCCAAATGTTGGTCAACTTTTTAGAGTCCCAGGGGCTCTTCTTAATGAATTCCTTCTTTAAGAAGAAGCCCCACAGAAAGTGGACATGGCGAAGCCCCGATAATGTGACGAGGAACGAGATAGATTTCATCATCACGGACAAACGGCATATATTTAGAGACGTCTCGGTGATCAATAGGTTTAATACCGGTAGCGATCATAGACTCGTCCGAGGCTCTCTAAATATCAACCTTAAGGCTGAAAGAGTTAGGATGATGAGACCTACTCTCCGACCCACGCTGCCCCAAATAGCTTTAGGTTCCGATAAGTTCCAGTTGGAACTCCAAAATCGTTTCGCACTGCTGGAAACCACGGACAATGTTGACGAAAAAACCGACACAGTGGTCAAAACGCTACAGAATGTGTCTCGAAGGTTGTTCCCCGGAAAACGCGGTAATAGGGAGTCCAAGCTCTCACCCGAGACTCTCGAACTTATGAAGGAAAGACGAGAAACGCCGGACGCCCAGATGTCTTCGTCAGATAGGCGGTCCTTAAACCTGAAAATCAGGAAACTGACGCGACGTGACCTCCGACGCTGCAGCACTCGTAATATCGAGGCTGCGATTGAGCGAAATAGAGGCACCAAAGTCTTCGCTCAGCAATTAGGTAGACCCCATCTGGCGAAACTGAGGACCGGGGATGGCAGGACCGTCACCTCTAAGTTCGAGATTCTCGAGGAAATTGAGAGTTTTTATAGACACCTATATGCATCACGGGTGACTAAACCATCGAGACAAGGCGAAGATGACCACAGAGCCCCACTCACGCGCCATTACACCGAGGACATCCCGGATGTCGACCCGGGCGAGGTTGAGGCAGCTCTCAGACAACTAAAGAACAACAAGGCGCCGGGTGATGACGGAATTACAACCGAGCTCCTTAAGGCCGGTGGGACCACAGTCCTGAAAGAGCTAGCGAGTCTCTTTAATTCCGTCATTCATCAAGGCTTAACACCACAAGCGTGGAGCGGGAGTGCGGTGGTTCTGTTCTTCAAGAAAGGCGACAAAACCTTGCTGAAGAATTACAGACCTATCTCACTCCTGAGCCACATTTACAAGTTGTTCTCGAGAGTAGTCACTAACCGCCTCGCTAGAAGACTCGACGAGTTCCAGCCACCAGAACAAGCCGGGTTTCGAAAAGGCTTTAGCACCGTAGACCACATCCATACTGTTCGGCAGATTGTGCAGAAAACCGAAGAGTACAATCAGCCGCTGTGTTTGGCCTTTGTGGACTACGAGAAAGCCTTCGACTCCATCGAAACTTGGGCGGTTCTGGATGCTCTGCAACGATGTCGTATTGACTGGCGATACATCGAGGCGCTGAGATGCTTATATGACACCGCCACAATGACTGTCCAGCTCCATGACCATAAGACCAATCCGATCGAGCTGCGTCGGGGGGTGAGACAGGGGGATGTTATATCCCCAAAGCTGTTCACCAATGCGCTCGAGGATGTCTTCAAGACTCTGGACTGGACTGGACGGGGTATAAATGTGAACGGTGAGCACATCTCGCACCTTAGATTTGCCGATGACATCGTCATAGTGGCAGAGTCGCTGGACCAACTAAGCGAGATGCTGCATGGCCTGAATGGAGCTTCACGACGGGTCGGTCTTGGCATGAACTTGGATAAAACCAAGATCATGTTCAATGAACATGTCATGCCGAGACCGATATATGTCGAAGGATCGATGCTCGAAGTTGTTCAAGAGTATATCTACCTAGGGCAGGTCATCAAGCTTGGTAGAAACAACTTCGAGCGGGAAGTCGATCGGAGAATTCAGTTAGGCTGGGCAGCGTTTAGCAAACTACGTCGAGTCTTCTCTTCGCCTATACCGCAATGCCTGAAGACGAAAGTTTACAACCAGTGCGTCCTACCTGTTATGACTTACGGTGCCGAAACGTGGACATTAACGGTTGGACTAGTCCACAAATTTAAAGTCGCGCAGCGGGCTATGGAGCGAGCTATGCTCGGAGTCTCTTTGAAGGATAAAATTCGTAATGAGGTCATCCGACAAAGAACCAAGGTAACCGACATAGCTCGTAAAATTAGCTCGCTGAAGTGGCAATGGGCTGGCCATGTCTGTCGAAGGACCGATAGCCGTTGGAGCAGACGAGTCCTAGAATGGAGACCGCGACTCGGCAAGCGTAAGGTAGGACGCCCCCCCGCCAGGTGGACTGACGACCTGAAAAAGGTCGCTGGAGGGGACTGGATGCGGAGGGCGGAGGACCGGGTGTTGTGGCGCAAATTGGGAGAGGCCTATGTCCAGCAGTGGACTATGATTGGCTAAATGATGATGATGAGTAGATAAAGGGTTTTCGTGAACTATGTGTAGGTTTGGATATTATTGAATGTAATATTTTAACAAATTTGAATATATTTACTTCTTTTTAGACCAAGAATTTTGTTACCTTGTGACCGGATGTTTATTTTTAATGTTTGTTGTAGCGTATGATAAATAATACATGCTCACTAAAATCCTAAATCCAATTAGCGCTATTTCCACGTCAATAAAAGTGTAAGCCGTCTGAAACGTCTGTCGCTGACGAGGCGTATCGTTAGTGCACGATTAGCAATCAGCTTGGCTTATGTAATGGCAGCATTATTTTATTAGCAGCAGTTATCTTCGCGCCTGATTACCATGAGCGGAACGCCGATACCGCCGAGTGTGACCGCCACGTGCCGCGCCGTAGGGTCGAAGATCAATAGCGTGTGCCTCACAGGTGCTGTGTGCTGTGGCATACGGATTAAAATATATGTTTAAGGTATTGTCGAACGCAGCAAAGGGCTTTTTAGGTGAATGAGAGTTAAGTACTTTAAAATTACATCGTATAAAAAGCCGCATACATATTCCATTCTAACGTTATTTTGTCAAAAGGGCTGTTTATTTTTTAAGGTAATTTGAAGAAACAATGTGAATGTGTACGATCACGTCAAGGAACGCATTTTCTTAATCCTATTAAATAATGTTAAAAAAGATGGTTATTAAAATGATTTTTCCATTAAACTCAGTATTATAATTAAAGCTTACAAAGCTGTCTGAACTCAATTCTCTTTACATAATAGCTGGCGGGTATTGTGCAGGTCTCATGAAACAGATCAGTGTTAATTAGTGCAGCTAGTACGCTATAGCTCTGTTATACTAGATCTAACTCCTACTGGAGGTACTATCATCACTCATTGGCTCCTGTTTCAAGGATATTAATTATCATCCACCGCCTTTGTAGCCCGAAGACAATTTATCCAAGGATCGTGTAACCATACCCCGTGGTACGTTAACTAATGGTAGTACCAACAACCTATACATACAAGATATATTTTATGTTTGATTACTATTAATAGATACTATTAATTATAAGGATAGCGAACTGTATCTAAAATGCTCAGGCAAATTGTAGCTGAATATGGTGTCGACGCGTGTGGAGGGTTAAGTATGTTTGGTCGGGCATTATCATAAGCACCCACGTTTTGTGATTTCACAACGTAATGTATTTACCTGTAAGCTGGAGAGGGCTGCAGTAGGCACGTAATCTACAGAGTTTAGATCAAACAATATGAATATATAGATGCTTTTAAAAAATCTCTTGAGTAAGATTTTTTTTTATTTCCTAAATGTGCTTAGTATGCTTACTGTTTGAGCAATGACCTTAGTGATGTTCTAATATAATTCGAAAATATCGCAAAGTGAATGAGAGTACTTTTGTAACGTCAAACCAATGTTTAGGCAATCGATCAACATTCAAACTTTATGAATAATTCATATTCATCATCAAGCATCCTATTACATAATTCAAAATTGCCAAAAGTACTTGTGGTAGCTGGTAGCGAGGCGAACCTTTCACAATTATGGATACTCGACGGCATCACTTGTTTACGCAATTTCATTTAACATAAAATCATCTTTACTTTTTATAGAGCTTCTATTTACCCTTTGTTTTACCGTATTTTACCATTTTGAGAACATAAAACCCGTGCTACGCTGAACTTAAAGGTCTACATAAAATAAAATTGAAGCGCGAAGTAATGTGGAGTCGGTTTTATTTTACGTCGCAATCAGGTCGGTCGGTAACATAATTGGATTTTTCTGTTAGAAAAAGCTAGATTACACCGGCGTCGATTTCTTACACTGATAGTAATACATACCCTTTTACCTTTATTTTATGCATTAATTTATAAATAACATTGAATTTATACTACTGTGTTAAGTAAAACAATAAAGTACGCAGATGGTTTATTGCTTCAAACGTTGTGTAGCTGTTACGTTCTTCATAACGTTTACTTATGAACTAGTGTACCTACATGGTACACTAGTTCTTTTAACACGACTACTGTTGGAAAAAACATGATATATGATAGCGATCTTTTAGTAATGTTGAGGGCGGATCGAGACTATTAATTATGTTATTGTGAAGAAAATTACAAAAAATAGGTATGCTTCGTCTCTGCCCAGCACTTCAGGAAATTAGTATAGCATGGCTTTAATACGTTACTTAATACATATTATATGTGTATAAAAATTGGCGAGTCACCAAGTTGGTAACGGGGCTAATGGCAGCTTATGTAACGTGAGCCAATACGGGGGAAATCTTCCATCCATTTCATCCCTCAAAAAAACATAATCTATCTCGTTTTCACTTCACGTCCATTACCGAGTCCATGGTGTATTTGCAGGTGAAGATCCTGGTGCCGAACTCGACGGCGGGCATGATCATCGGGAAGGGTGGCAACTACATCAAGCAGATCAAGGAGCAGAGCGGCAGCTACGTGCAGATCTCGCAGAAGGCCAAGGAGCTGTCCCTGCAGGAGCGGTGCATCACTGTTGTTGGTAAGTCGCATTACAGATCACCACGACTAACCCTCGTCTACAGCTACAAGGCATCGCTATCATTGGATCAACTTCATGTCTACCGTCATCTCTCTTCTTCTTCTTCGTGAGGGCATGATCTGAACTGGCCTTGACCATATTTTAATAGGCAAGCGTTTCTGGATGTATTCAATAGGAAATGGTAAAATATAAAAATTTGGGATAGGAACTATACAAAAAACCTAATAAAGTTAAATTAATAGAATTGTTGTCCGAATTTCTCGGAACTTTGTTTCAACAAACACTTCTATCGTTATATTTATCTTATAAATCATATTGGCTATCTCCTAATTTTACTGGGATTTCTATACTTGGTTTTCAGTGGTGTATCACTGTGTAATCGGGGTATGCCGCCTTGTTACAGTATTTGTTAACAAGAACGCCATCTGCGTAGTTAACAACCCATCACAACCAATATCGTAGATACTAATCTGTAACAATTAATTAAAATATTGTTCGAAGTTAACAAGGAACCCGTTTATTAATTTTACACTGTTATAACAAGAGAAGAGCACCTTAAATTGATAAAATTAAGTGGAGCACTCCGACGTGCAAATAGGTTCTTAATTAATTGAAGACTGGCGGGAATCTTTGACGGCGAGCCTCGTTAGATAAGCAGCTACTTACACCTGTTCATTTGAATTTTACCACAATTTGGTAGCCTTATCATTCGCTGATTAGTATTCAGGCACCTTTAGGTAGCTAATGTAGAGCGAATTGATTACAAAACGATGCCAAACGATTTAAAAAAAAAAAAATCTTCGTGTATTGTTTGTTATTTTGTACCTACTAGTAAAACTTGCACTATTGTGCTGGTAATGTAATGTAAATGAAATTAAACAGCCCGATAGTTAAGGTAATACAGTTTAGTAATAAACCTTAAAATATGTGTCATTAGGGTCAGATGTTCCGGTGCGGTAATGGTTTAGCTATAGACTAAAGCCCATACATATGAGCTAGAATCATAAACAGGACTACAGTCCAGAGGCTACCGCTGATCCCACCTGGGAATATCGAGATGATATCCACATCTAACATTTAAGTTGACCTAACCCCTTTAAATAAGTGAGCAGCACGTAAGCTTCACCTTATCCGATCGTATCTAGTATTCATCATTCCGCCGTTCACATGAATGCGATAGAACCGCGTCTCAATGTCCGGTTACGTTCCGTTGTAGTCCGTAACGGATGGCCACTAGGGCTCGCCGATAAATCCTAAGTCCAACTAGATACACTTTTAGTTTCGTAGACAATTGATCGTAATCTTTTGCTTATAAATTACCTCATTTAGTTCCTCGGGTTTCTTTTATGTAAGGCTTTATTTTGAAGCATTTTCCTACAAATGACGTAATAACTTAACAAAAGTTTCAATAACAAAGAACGACCCACGAGGGTCGAAGTTTAATTTTTAAGTATTACGGAATTGTTCTGTTTTTAGATATTGTTTATAAGGTTTTGTGACAAATTTCGACGGAAATATTGTTGGGTACAATTTAATAATAAGTACAGGGCAGTGAAACCGAAATATATTTTAGTATTTTCCTTTATACGTACTGATTGTATATACTGCTTTCTTTTTGTAATAACGTTGCGGTAATCCGCACATGTGTAGCGGTTGCCGGCTCTTGGCAATAGCTCGCAGTGTCGCGTAATGGCCTGTAATGTATTGACGCCGTCGATCACCACCGATGTCGTTACAGCTGCACCACTTAGCTCTGCGCTAAGCACTAAGCTGTTACTGCACATTATAGAACGATGTATGATGAATAGAAATGTATCAGACTGCGTGAGTAAACAAAAGTATTTTAAAAAATCCTCTACACTGGCTTGATGGATTGTCGGTATTTCCATTTGTCATTCTATCAATCTCAATCACACTTTTAGGCAAAGCGCGGAACAAAAATAGTTATTCAGTAATAGATATTGATAGACATCTATTTTGCTAAAAGTACTTTAGGTGCTAGTGCGAGGTCTCTTAAGAACCTATTGTATGCAGTGTTCATAATATTTCCTGTTAACTACTAAAACATTACTATAGTACACAGTGGTAGTATGACAGATGTAACAATATCACTTATTATAAGCATTTTGTGACGAATCACTTTAAATTGTTTTGTCAATTGAAGCACACACGCACCTATTGCTGCGTGCGTGCCGCTCGCCTGTCACAGTCCAAAGATCGGGCTGCGTAAAGAATTAGCATTCGTTTATTATTATTTAACAAGTTTTACTAGACTATTATTACAGAATGTTGCCTTAACTGTACGCTGATGGTAGATGTTATGATAATGGCTTAAATACGGAATAGACTCACATGCGCGAGGTCACGAGCTCAATGTTAGCCGGTTTTTATGCCCTCAAGATCTCTCTAGTAACTTAATAAAGATCAAAAATAAAACTGAATATTTCCCACATTTGGTTCCTTGGGTGACGAGCTGAACGTCAGATTATCTGATATTGGATTTGCGATATCCATCCCGCTTCGGCTGCGGATGGCGGGAAATTGTAGCGGATTGGTAACTGCGTGGGGTAAACCGTTACCCACCGCGGCATCCGGGATTTATATTGCACGAGACGCAACCTTACCCGGCTATCGTAACCGTATTGCTGTTCATGATATCTTCCAATATTCTCTCTGCCGTTTTGGAATGCTTCGATTGATTTGAACTGCATTTCATTACTTAGTGCTCTTGGCGTTTCACATGAATATAGAGATGGTATCTCTATAACATTGTTTGGTGCTGAATATTGGTTTCCAATTATAACAAAAGCGAGCTTTTCTTACAAGCTCGCTAGCATTTAGGATAACCCAATGTCTTGTTTCACTGAAATATTTTATTTTAACAGAAACATAAATAAAGACAACGGTTCTCATGTAAACAACAATAAGTACAGCAATAATCTTCTTCTATAAGTGGTAAATCTACTGCTAGTACTATTACGCATAGGAAGTTAATATTAACTATGATTACGGTACGGTTTAGCGAGGTATAATAATGAGGCAGTGTTAAAGGTCGACACGTCACTGAGACAATGACTAACGACTTTTTTTCCAAGCTAATGAATAAGATTTACTTATTTTAACAGTTCTAAGCATAGGCTAAAAAAAAACATTCCTACGTAAAGTTGTGATTACCATTAAGGGCTGATTTTTTCAACGCCAGATAATTTTATCAGAGGAATAATTTAGAATTTTCGACAGGTCTTCAATACAAAATCTGTCAAACACGAATTTTATCTCTCGAATAAAAATTATCTGGCGTTGGAGAAATCGGCCCTTAATAAAATAAAATTATCAATTTGATATAAGTAGGTTTATGAAAATGTTCCTGGTTTTTGCAGGATGCGAATAAAATAGACCACGTTGATAAGTACCATTTTTATTAAACCATTTTGTGTGTGTCATAAACATTTGAGAAAGTTTACAGAGTAACGAAACATTGCCAAATCATCACCAAACACACAATTGATTAACGATATCGATAACATTAATATAATACGCGATCAACGTAATGAATATTACTTCAGCGTATTATTAACTGCCTTGAGACAAATGAAGACAATGCATGAAATAGTGCAGAACTGTAGCACGCTGCTGGCCTACTGCCTGGCTTGCGACACGCGTATACAGCTACAATACTAACACCTGTTTTGATATATGTTCTAGTATAATTATCTTGATTAATGGGGTATAAGCTATTACATATTATTCTTGGATGTATATTTAATAATAAATATAAATTAAAACTCGAAGTAATGAAGTTCCTTGCCGATTTATTGTGTAGTCTTACCTGAAGCTGCTTATTCGTCAAACAATGAATACTGAAATATAAACAGCGTGATATGGTGAGGAATGCGCATTTAGTTAGTCTTGTTTATTGCATTAAAAACTAGCAAATTTAATTATTGATTTATTTATTGGTAAAAGATTTTTCTATTATAAGAAATAGAATGCTACTGGCAAGAGTCAGACGCCCAGCAGAGGGTTATACAAATCTAAAATCTTACAATACTCCTTCGTATTTGCTTGATATAACAACAACAACAGTAAGTAACAATATTCGCTATACCAATGTTGCAGGCGACAAGGAGAACAACAAGAAGGCGTGCCTCATGATCCTGCAGAAGGTGGTGGACGACCCGCAGTCGGGCTCGTGCCCCAACGTGTCGTACGCGGACGTGGCGGGGCCCGTGGCCAACTACAACCCCACCGGCTCGCCCTACGCCGTGCCCACCGCCGAGGTGAAAGAGGTGACCAAGAGTACACGCTCGACTACCAGACGCTTGCGGACGAATGCATCGGGAACACACCACCTTATATATAACATAGTCTTCTGTAAACATGTTCTGTAGTCCATTCAAAGTTCTTTCCCTATATTTTCTCGGTTGAAATTCTCATGAACTTATTTTCCATTTAACATCATCGGAAATCTATTTCCTTACCGGATACCAGTCGGGAACACGTTTGCAATCGACTGCAATGGCATTTTTCTTTTTTTATACTTTCCGGCCTATGGTTCGTTAAATTACATTGGGATCCGTACTTCTAGGATTTTCTTACGAAGTTACCTTGCTATCAATAGATTGGGTGAAGAAGACGATGTCATCAATCTATGTCTATAAACGTCGCTTATTTTCTGAGCAAGAACTACCTATACATCAGCCACTTTAAAGAAATAATGAACGTGCTTTGGGATTATGAACCTTAATTCAATGACTAACAGTTCAGTTTCCATCACATTCAAATTACTTTTAGGCCCTTTTCGGTAATATTTGTCATTTTAAAATGAACTTAAACACATGTTGTCAAAGTTAATAATTGCGTAATTAGTAATAACGTTTAATTCTCTTTCCATATTGGCTTTAGTATAGTTCTTTATTATCCAAGAAACTTGAATGGACTATAACGGTGTTAGAGCATAATTATAAGTTAATAAATAGCTTGTCCCCCGATGCGTTCTCTCCCGTGTATGTGTGAGGCACCAGTGAGCGTGTGCTGGAGGTCGCGGCAACCCCGCGCCACGCACAACACTCATCATGACTATGTGTTGTTTGTTCAAGATCATAGTAACACAACATTTCATCGAATTGTTGACCAGAAAATTAAGTTCAAAGCTATTTTTTAACACAAAATTCAAAATTTAATACCTAATTGCTTCATGAAAAACATGTTGTCTGTCTTCAACAGATTGAAATAAAAATATGTTGGCAACTAGCAAGTCCATATTATAATGTACAAGAAATGTTGAACAAATAACGACGGTACTCAAGTAGATAGAGCGGTGTAGTCGTGCTAGCACAGAGCGCGGCACACTGCCACACTAACAGTAACCGCTTACACTATGTGTACACTAGTACTGGTACACTCAACTAACCACAAATTAACTTGGAGGCTTTACTTTAACTTTATCTATTAATCCTTCAGATTTTATGAATTCAGTGTGATATTAAATATATATCTACTTCTAACACAACGCGTTGCTGTTATTCGTAACAATTTCTTGTTGCGGGTAACCGCAGCGTGTAATGGTGTTGGTTTTTTTTAATGTACATACATTTTACACTAACATTGATGTCTATTTATAGTCATGATTTATTGGAATTTTAATCATGTTAAGTTTTACATGTCCAAAAGTTCCCCTGTTGTGTTGTGTGGTCGTGCCGGCCCGCCCCGCCCCCTGTGATGCGGGTGGGGGAGGCGGGCGCGTGCTGACGTGGCGGATGTTCGCGTAGCTGGAGCAGGGTGTGGGCGCTGTGTTCCAGAACCACGCGATGGGCGGCGGCGTGGGCGGCGTGGGTGGCGTGGGCGGCGTGCTCGTCAACGGCAACGCGGGGCTGGCGGCGCTGTCGCTGTCGCTGTCGCTGGCGCCTCCCGGCTCGCAGCCGCCCGCGCCCATCACGCAGCACACGCTCGACCACATCAAGGTACCCACACTGCATACTAACACATATGCTATTTTATGTTATTCATTCTTGAACTATGTGTGTGTAAACAAAGCGTAAAATTATGTATTTTCCAAAACTTCTTATTTGTACCATGACAAACTGTTATTGTATACCATGACAAAAATATTATTAAATAATAAACTTCAAAATGGATGTGTACTTTACAAGCTTCAATTAACAGTAGTGGGGATACGTTTAAGTTTGCTGTTGTATCTTAAATTTGACTGCTTAAATGTAATTTCTTATAGAAAAATAATTTGATAGTACATAACTTCCTAAGTAAGCATTTCAGTTGTGTTCTTGAAAAGAAGTAAGTTATTCTTGCGACGTGCTGTATGCACGTGTATAGTCTATTTAAATTGTTATCTATTGAAACAAATATTAACCATATTTTCGTGTTAATAAAGTTCATTTTCGTTTGTCTAATACTGTTAAAAGAAATGAGCAAAATATTGGAGTTGTATTGCAAACAGATTAGTGTGTGGTAAGCATTACGGTAGTGTATGTTGGTGTGTGATGTCAGGTGGCGCTGCGGCAGGCGGGGCACGGCGAGGCGGCGCTGTCGGAGCTGGGCGCGGCGCTGGCGCTGCTGGTGAAGCACGGCGTGCTCGGGCTCGCGCTGCCGCAGCCGCTGCCCGCGCCGCCGCTCTCCGCCGCCTACTTCCCGCTGCCGCCGCAGGACCCGCCCGCCGTCTTCGGCCCCATCGGACAGCTGCCGCTCGGTAACTACACCCCACACACCACACACAACCCACACACCACACACACGACACTCTCAGATACTATGAAAAATACTCTCATCAAATAATACACTTTATTTCTGCTCAAATCATCTGATATGCAATCTGAATGTCATAAAATATCTTACAACTACCAATTTGACTACACGACGTTATTATATTGTGTATTCTTGATAAAACCAGTAATTTAATTATCATTATGACGCAACCATTTGAAATAGACCTTGAACTTAACTGCATAATTAAGCAACATTATGTACCCATTAATGTTACTTCTTACTGGATTTATCAATTATTGTTCTGTGAAGAATTATGCCCTCAACCTTTATATCAATGTCATGTTTAACGCTCGTTTCTAAACGTCAGAAATAGGTGGAGCCACTTTAGATCCATCTCTTTCTTACTACCCAAACAGCTTTACAGTCTCTGCTTCAGCTACTCTTCAAAGCATCAATATTCTTTACAGAATGAAAATGGTGTCAATTTCAAATATTCTTTTGTAAATATAGAAATATATTGAAAGCTTTTTTGTAAAATACATTAATTAGTTTATAATTTTCCATATATTTCTATCTGTTGTGACATATAACGTGTACGAACCGTCAACCGAGCTGTTCGCCAACCGCCCGGCCCGCGCCGGCGGTCTGCCGGCACTGACCACACCCACTGCTTCCAAATTCTAAATTTCACTATGCTTGTCATCTGTCTTGGTTTCTGATTGGCTGTCGTGATAATACAATAACTTTCAATTATGCTTCTGTTCTCACCACGCCGTGTTTTATTTCAAATGAGAAATTTAAAGAAGTACATAGATATAATAAAAAAGCATAGATCAGATGAATAGTAGTTTGATCTGGCGCGATAGTGGTCGCTGGGTGAGCCCGCCTGCATGCTCCGCGAGTGTCGCCAGCTCGACCCTCGCTCGGCTGGATCTAATACACAGACGTTTTTCAGGTCTGGATGTGAATACAGATTGCACAGTACAACGACTCGTGTGGGGATATAAGTGTTAACTAAATGACTTATCGATCGGGCATCTTGTTACTTGGGCGTGATATATAAACTGTTTAAAGACTTGAAACGAAACACGGTTTAATAACCAAAGAAAGACTTTGTCTCTATGTATAGTATACTTTATCGTTAATTGCATGCATAGATGTTGTTTTATGGTGTTTCAAGTGTTGTATTGCTGAACGAAATAACACAATTGGCTTATAGAAAACATTATTTTTTGTTTACAATATTTTGAAGTTTTTTCCAAATTTCTTACCATCGCTTTATCATACCATTCTGTCGGCAATACATAACATGACCTTGTGTTTTGGACGGACGTATTCTATTCAAGGTAAAACTAATGCTAAAATCTAAAATTCTATGTTTTTATTGAATGTGACAACATTTTAAAGACATTTTAGACTGGCGACACTGATGTATTTATGTACGACTCACTCAAAATTGTTCACTTGTTGTGATTGTTTATTAGTGGTTCTATATAAATACAAATTGTAGCAGTTTATATGATATATTAATAGGTAACATTTAGATATAGTCCGAGCCATACCACAAATAATAGGAAGAACAACTTTAGTATAAATGCTGTCAACTAGAGGTTAATAAAATACATGCTGTTATGTATTTGAACATGTTATATCTCAGGTTATTATATACAGAATGATCTTTTGAACGAGGAAACTATGTTTTTAAACATTCGTGGCGCACGACAAAAATTCGTTTTAATTATTTGGTAATATCATATTTCTATCTAAATATCTACTTACATATTAGTTCGCAATCTTTTTTACTACACCTGCTTAGCCTGGAATACATTTAACGAGAAAAAAAAAAAAACAAAAAATCTCTTTTACCTCTCGTCTGTCGCAATAAATAAGACAATAATTCAATTGTGTCTCGCGTAGATCTGCGCTTCCGACATACAACGGGTTAAAGTATCATTTTTTACTGCTATATCCCAGAAATTTAAATAATGCTAAATCTCAGAAGTTCAGCCTCAGTCAGAATAGATCTTTATTTGCTTAGAATGTAGGTACATAGGTCAGTCAATCGTCAGTTTTCCTCAGATGTGATATAGTCTGATGTAGCAATAAATACGTGTGATCCTCGTTTAATTGATCTAACTGTATATAACATATTGTAAATTTAGAGTTAAAAACAATAAATTTTATTACTGGTAACACTATCGGCAATAAAATAAAAATGGCATTAAAGTTAAGTTTTTTCTACGAAACACCAAAAAGTAATGTTACGTTTTATGTAAAGTTGTTCTTTTGTATTGTATCACGTTTTCCTTCTAAGTCGCAACACAGCGCTGCCGTAGCGGCTAACGTATCTGTTCATACAGCCACAGGACCGCACTACGCTGGTGCTAGTTCACCTTAGTTGCTGTCACAACACTATAGTACTTTATGCCAGTTCTACACGTAGATACATTTACATCATATAATATTTCAGCGTGTTCATTTAAAACAAATATCTAGTTTCGGTAAATTCAATTTCAAAATTATGGGAAATTTCCCCTATCATCGGGGCAATGCATAGTATTTAAAATATTTTCTATATTAAATTTCAACTGCAATTATGGAAAATGTTAAAACCGAAATCTAGCAGGGTCAACATCATATAATGAGAGGGTTTTAAGGAATGAACCAAAAAAACGTCCAGAAAATAGGTGCAATATTTTTCTTTTGTTATCAAATCTTTTTAAGTTGTCTTTGGGGCAAAATAATATAAGGGGCTCGTAGGAAAGTGACGCACGCTGAAATATTGGGAGTAGAGGCATCCGCTATCGGTAGTGGCGGCGGTGGGTGGGTGTGTGCGGGGCGCGGGGCGCGGGGCGTGTAGCGTAGCGTGTAGCGGCGCGTGTAGCGGCGCGTATAGCGGGTGACGGCCGCAGGCGGCGCGCGCGGCGGCTCGCTCGAGCGGTTCGCGGAGGTTGCATTCGAGGCGCTTCGCCCCCCAGCCGTGGCGCCCATCTCGCTGTCGGCCGGCGGCGTGCCCGGCTTCCCCTCCGCCTCGCTGCTGCCGCTGTCCAAGAGCCCCACGCCCGCCGACGCCGGCGCCAAGGACTCCAAGAACGTCGAGATCGCCGAGGTCATCGTCGGCGCCATCCTAGGTCAGTACTCAGTACAGTCAGTACGCTCTACTCAGCCTCGATACCTACCTACATATTTTGACTCATTTTTTATCTTCCCATCTTACACCAGTTTTAAAGGCAAAATTGTCACTTCTGATTTTATTTGTTGATATAATGATGTTTGGTGTGTGTCCAGGGCCGGGCGGTCGCAGCCTGGTGGAGATCCAGCAGATGTCGGGCGCCAACATCCAGATCTCGAAGAAGGGCACGTTCGCGCCGGGCACGCGCAACCGCATCGTGACGATCACGGGCACGGGCACGGCCATCAGCAACGCGCAGTACCTCATCGAGCAGAAGATCCAGGAGGAGGAGCTCAAGCGCACGCGCCACAACGCCATCTCCGGCCTCATGCAGTAACACCCTCTGTGTTAGCGTAGTATCTAGTTCTAGTCAAACACTGTTGGATCACACCACCCGCTACACCGGCGCGAGTTACCTGACTCTAGTTAAGAAGTTTTGTTTTGTTTTATCAGACGGAGGATATAATTTATGCAGCTCTCGACACGTGTCGCGCCCCTCCCCTTGCGCTGGCCGGTGCGTGACACGTGTCGACACATAGTTACCTATTTACAATAATACAAGTTGATGTATATTGATTTTATTCATGTGACATAGACGCGTTGACGGCGGCAGCGGCCGGCCGCGGCTCGCGTGTCGCGGCCGGCCTGCTCGCGCCACTCTATATTTTATTTACGTTTCTTATCGTGATGACAAGTAATTATTTTGTTCTGCCTAGCAGACGGTTATTGTTGTTTAAGATATAATAATGAAAATATTGTGATATCTCCTATCACGGAAATTCCTATTCCATACACATATTATTTTTGTATATTATTCACCACGACATACATTTTTTTATTTACAAAGTTGATTTCATTGTAAATGTTACCATTGATAAGTTATTTTTTCTTTTAGTTTATTAGGATTAGTGTGGTTAATTGATAAATCTATTCACGCGGCGACGTCTGCGAATGTCGCCGGTAGCCTTTGTAACGGAAATGTTAGGAGGTAGACCCTCTATGTTGTTTTAGTTATGACGAGCACCAGCCGCGAGCCCCCGGCTTCATGCCCAACGATGATCACTAGAAGTGTTCTCACAACTCCGAGTTGTCGCGTACTCCTCGTAGCGTGAATGTCCGTCGGCCGCGCGCCGGTGCACAAGTACAACATGTATGCAATAACGTGTGCCGCTCACGTCTCCCTTGTTTCGCGATATCTTCGATCTGGCTACCAGAGCTTTTCATTCCTGATTTCTCTCGGTAAAGATCTTTATTTTTTATACATTTATTAACGAACGAAAATATCTAATTGTTTTTAAATATTATTTTTTATTAGGAGTGTTACATCTTCGTTAATTTGTTGTCGGTCTAAATTTGTCTTACGATATAAGTACAATTTTAATAATAATAAATTCATGTCCAGCCTAGTTGAGAAATATTAAAAAAAAATATTTTAAACTTTTTAAAGCAGATTATATATCGAGATGACAATATAAATGATTCTTATTTACATTTACTATATGATTGAATATTTTATTTTTTGCGCCGTCGTTTAGCCAATACGTTATTTTAGTGTCTGTTAGTCGCCGCGCGTCGACGACTTTTAGTCGTACGACTTGTCGCATCCGCGCGTTCCGCGAAGCAATAAGTATATTCCCCCGGAGAGCGATGCGTGTGACGTGCCTACAAGTGGTCGACGTGCGGCGCGCGTAGAGTTACATAATATTATAAACTGTGATTGTTTTCGTCGACATTGTCAAGGTACTACGTGTCAGTCTCCACTTAGTGTAGAAGCCGTTCGGTACTTCGCCGGAGGGTAGTTTTAAGTTGTGTTTGTTTACCTCAGAAGTGCCATCGATCTAGAAACAGGATTAGTGAGGTTCGCCTCTTGACATCTTCTGTGTTCGTAACACGCGGCCTGCGCTGTTGTGTTTGCTTGGGGATGTCCGTGGCCGCGAGCGTCTCGGGAATTTGACAATAAAATGTTAAAGCTGTTCCAGAGAACTCCCACCACTGACACTTTACAAACAAAAATAACAAGCAACCCGCCGTAGACAATTTTTCCGTACATCTCCGGGCCCACGTTGGGCGCCAATGCGTTAAACGGTTAATGTAATTGCAGATAAGACACTAACTAATGGGTGATAACTTTCTACGAAGGCGGTGAATACTATCAGATGTGAATAAAAGTATGAAGTACAAAAGAAAACGTAATCATAATAAAATATAATAATTTGAAATCGGCTTAAAGATGAAAGTAAGTACGATAGTGTGTAAGAAATCGGAATTGAGAGACAATTTCTCAGCTAATTCATTCACAATTACGCGATTATAAATAAATAAAAACTATAATATTAATATTTTTAACTAATTAATTAAATATATTAGGAAAGTGAGCACGCTCGATACGCCATAACCTTGTACTTCCGTAAAAATTGTGAAAAATAATAGTGGTTAAACGTTGTTGTAAGTTTCTCCCAACCGAGGCGCTGTCGCTTGTGTCGCGTCGTCGCGTACGGAGGTCACCTGAGCATAGCAATACTACTGTCCCCGTGTGACACGGCCGCGTGCCGCTCGGCACGGTTCGGCCGCGCTCGGCCCCGCTCGGCTCGTGCGCGACCGCACGGCACAGCTCGCGCGCGCCGACTGTCCAACGACATCTCGATGAAATGAGTTGTGGGTATTGTTAACTGATCTATTACATATATACGTGTGTTATGTAGTTAACATTGCGCAGTGTAGTGCGGCATTACAGTAGCTAGTTAATATATATTCAATCTTTAAAGTGTATAGGTAACGCTGTTGGATACATTTCCGGTGTTTTTCGATTTTTTCTCATCTTAACTATGTATAATGGGGGTAGGTACAGATATCGTCTTGTGTCAATTAATAAATGTCTGTTTGTGCGTTCGCGGTGGCTAAGTATTGGAATAAGAAGAGAACTGCCTGGTTACTTCGAAGTGTGAGGAAATGTACACGTTTCAGATAATGCATAATATAAACGATTTATATAAGGCATGGAGAATGTAATGAACTGATTTTAATGTAATGTATTTGTATCGGTCGCGTCTAGGATTGTTATGTCTGTGGGAATAACTAGTAGTGCAAGCTTAGCGCTAGTGATCGCGAACACACAGACGAGAGGTCGTGTCGGCCGAAGCCTGAACGCGTATCGCCTGTCACGTCGATTTAACAAGCTCAATTTTATCGGAACTAAATCTTGATTAGTCAGTACGTATAAGTCAAATGCGTCAATTAAATGAAATTTATAATTTCCAAAAAACGATATCAAACTATAGACTCGGCATTGTTGAACTCGGGCGAGCTCTGGGGGTAGACATAGGTTCCATCTCGTTTCTTCACTCTATCTCTCTCTTTCTAAGTTATCGCGTGTATTGTTGATCGGGGCGGTGTCCGCGAGTGTCGGGGAACACATTCCGGCTAGAGTTAAGTGTTCTCGGCAGGGGGCGGTGGCGTGCGACTGTAGACACGCCGACCTCTTGTCGACCTAAGTAATATGTCGTTATTTCACTTCAGGTTATTGTTGTTTTCTCGTTGACTTAATAGTAGAATGGTTCTTGTATACCTCGCTGGCTGTACAAACGCGTATATCTCGACACATCGCGACCGCCGCGTCGAGTTTATGATAGTTAATTATCAATTGAATTCTAGTTAGTTTTAATGATCTTAATAAAGCATTATAATGGGTAAATAGATAATTTTTAAAATTACTGGAAAATGTTAATGTTGTTATACTGAAGTTGTTACAATATTTGAGAGTATATTAACGGAATACAAAATAATAATTTTAGTGCGGTAATAATAATCTGGATATTAGTTAGTCGCGTGGAAGGATAATAAGTAGTGCACCTGGTCCCCCGCACCCGAGGTAGTGCATGCGTCGCCTCCGCACCCGCGCACGCCCCCGCGCCCGCGCACGCCTCCGCGCCCGTAGTGCATGCTAGCCGCGGTCCCCGCCCGCCGCATCCCCCGCACTTGACGATCATATTATATGCTGTTACGATTAAGGATTTCAATGTTGTAGGATAAGGTAGCTAGTTGTCATTCTTCATTCTACGGATTTAATGGTGAGGTTAATGTTGGCACGTAGAGCCGGCTCGGGCGGCCACGGTGCCGCGTATCTCATCCTCCCATTTAATTTTAATAGCTAAATGTTGTTGAATTTGTTGATAGAGTGGTTTATTGTAATAGGTAGTTTAGTGGGTATACACGCGAAGTTGGCAGCCGTTGGGTGCGCTAGGCTAGAGTAAGGTTCGATACTGTGTTTAGGAAAATGGCTGTGCGTTCAAGTCGAACTCAACATTAAGACATCACCATAACGCTTGTTTCTGATGGGCGCGAATCGCACACGACTCCCGCCGCTCGGCACCAGCGGCTCTGCGCGCTCCACTCACTATGTGTATATAATTGCATAACATTTTTCATTTACGTTATTCTCCTTGCTCATTGTCATCAATTTATTAAAGACTGAGGAATCAACTCGCGCATATTGACATCGTCACGAACGCGTCCCAAACGGTAGGGATTAATTGTAATATATAATTGTTTATTAATCATTAAAATTTAAATTTCGCTCGGTTTCATGTGGGCTCGTCCTCTCGGATGCAGTCATGTAGTCGTGTGCGATTCCCGCGGTACACTCGCGGTGTTCACCGATCCCGTCTGGTCAGTCAGTAGGCGCCGCCGCCGCGTGTGTACGGACCGCGGCCGCCGCGGCGTGCCCGCCGCCCCGCCCCGCTCGGCGCTCGGCTCGGCCCAGCTGCCGAGCGCGAGCTGTTCGCGGCGCGCGTGCTCGCGAGCGGTCGCGCCGCGAACCGGCTCTCGAGCGCCGATCAGTCGTTGTCTCATCAACCTTTACACATGTTGAGATTGATATGTTATACTAATTCTATTGAATTATAACTTGTTGCGTATTATAAGTATGTATAGAGCGAGCTCCGGCTCGGTACGTTATGTGTAAATGTCATACGTTGATAACATTTGTTGCTGTACAGTTCAGTGATGGAATTTTTATTTTTTATTATTAATATTTTTGTTAACTTGGTTTACGATAAACGGGTCTGCAATGTTATGTAACGAGAATATAATTTTTAATTAAGTTTGAATTAAAAAAAGCAATGTTGAATAATAAATATGTTTTGAATTTAAAATTCACTATATTTTAGTCAATGTTTATTATTGTTTAGTTAGCTGTACTGTCAGATTGATTTTCTAATGAAGTGTTATTTTGCAATGTTGTAAATGATAAGAGGTAAAAATGGAAGGTTACAATGTCTTAGTGTTTAAAAGCTCGAAACCAATTGAAAGGTACCTTGAACATTGTCTATATTATATTAACATTAATAAATGCAAAAATTTAACTTGTGCTTTTTATTTCTTTACCTTTCTTGTAGTCGACTAAATACCTAAGAGTTAACAGCTTTTTAGCAAAACTGCGCGTAGTTAAGCGCGACAGCTAGCGTACTTAGGTATTAAAATGATAGAGTATATCCTTTGTTGCTGGTCTGGTCCCTTTCACTACGCGTCAGACCTCGACGCGTAGCGGCATTCCAAAATACTTAGCAACATTCTATAAATAAATTTAGTTTGTTACATACAGGCACAAATACATAAGTCATCTTTTTAGAACATTTTGAAATGACGAATATTATGAGAATCGAGATACACTGCTTATCTACATGTACTGTCTGTGCTTAGAATATCATTAAATAAAAAAACCTGACTTATTATTTTAAGTAGATAAGGTATAATACTAGTATTCTTGAAACATTTTAAGAAAATGGGTAAAAGTAAAACAAGTTATATATATATATATTGGTTATTTATTTATCAAAAATGTCATTTGATTACATAACATAAGAGATTACGCAAAATGAGATATCGTACAAAAATACGAAGAATTGGACGGAATTTCGTGTTTCAGATCACATAATTAAGTAAAAAAAAACATTAAAAACTAAATATACATAAGTACATTACATACCTAAGTAAAATAAATATTTATTACAATAATATAATGCTTTCATAAAATTAACATTTATACTGCTGATGTAATTAAAGCTTAAATAAAATCAAAGTTAACTGTGAACTGACTGAAGTCCAGTAAAATACCAAATCACTTACATCTATAATTCCTACAGCCAATACCTACCTACCTACCTACATAATTATTTATATAAATATTTCATATTATTGCAATTTAGCTCGTTTGGAATATAAATACAAAGTAACAGTAAGTCACAGGGAACAACGGCAGAGCACTGATGCATCGCGCCAGTCTACGTAGGTAGGTACGATTTACTCCTAGTTGAAGAGGTATGAAGGCTTCGTGCACTGGGTGGCAATTAAAAGATAAAATGCCCGATCTTGTCAAACTATTTTAACACACGTGTAATACTATAATATCAATATCATGAGATCTCTGCTCTCTACACCAGTTTAATATCTCAAATGTCAGCTGCATTCTTAATTATAAATTAGTTAAGCCTAATCCTACGTACATGAATATAAAACCGTTCGAAAATTGAGTAAAATGATTGTTTACAATTGCACAATATCTTGATTCTAACTCGACATAGTTCATCTGTTAATGATTATATCTTTACAAGCAGTACGCTTGTAAAAATATAATTCGTAAAAAATCTAAACTACAACGCTACTAGTTTCGATATGCTCACCAAATTATTTATAAGAAAGTATATCTAATCATTAAGGCACGCGAAACTATAGAAAACGTGAAAATAATAATATTGGAGGCCAACATCACAATATGCGCGACGTCTTTTAGTTAAAGTATAAATTAAATAGTCGTTTAAATAAATAAGACATACATACCTACCTAGTAACATTTTAAATATGTAATCGTTTATAATGTTTGCAAGATTATGCTTTCGATTAATTTTGAAGTTATTCTTAAATTACTAATAACTCGAAGAATATACTTCGGTATACATATATAATTTTCCTCAACTCCTCCAATCTAGATCTTCAGAAGCAGGTTGCAGAAGTAGTTTGCCTAACGCAAAGGAAAAGTTTAAGTATAGATTTTTTCTGATGTTAATATTTGTATCAGTTTTATTTATAAGAAAAGGTAACTTGTTGAAAAAATAATCCGCCACATACAGGAGGGTTGACTAATGCTATTATATGGTATCTATTTACTGTTAAAGAACTTTTGTTAAAATAGAAACGACCTCAGTATGAAGATGGATAGTTCGCGGTAGTTAGTGAACCATGCGTGATCATTTGTTCCGCGTCACCACTACAGACATAAATAAAAAAGAAACAATATAAACATCATCTATCCTATATCCATCTATCATCTATCATGTATCCTCATCTTCCCTATTGGAAAAATATTGCAACTCTCGTATTTTTTAATATTGCCGCCACCTACGCAGTCGCACTTAACATCCGAGTATCAAATATAGCTCTTTGGATCCTAATTATTAAACTATGTTTTGGTTAGTTGCCTAAATACTATGACACGACTTCGTACTGTGATACGTGAGGTTCGTAATTGAATCCGTTGTAGTGGGTGAAGCTGAGACTCCTGCAGCCGGCAGCTTCGGCGAAAGGCTTCAACTCTTGGATGAGGCCGGCGAAAGTAGGTCGCTCATCGGGGTCCACCTGCCAACACTGCAGGCACAGCTGAAAGAGCTCGTCACCCACGTAGGAGGGCTGCGACGGCCGCATGCCGCGCAGCACCCTAGCAGCAACGTCTTTGTTGGCACTATGGAAATACGGAGTCGCGCCGATCGTCAGAGCCTCCCACATGAGGACGCCAAACGACCAAATGTCAGCTTTGGGGTTGTATCGTGTCTGTCGCAGCATCTCGTGCGAGGTCCAGCGCGTGTAGTCCGGGGTCTCGTGCAGGGGCCTCATGTGAGACAAACCGAAACCCGACACTTTCGCGATACCGTTTTCACTGAGAGCTATGTTCCGGCAGCTTAGGCGCTTGTGTAATATCTTCTTGCTATGCAAGTACTCCATGCCACGGGCGACATCCACTAGGTACTGCAGCAGCCTGTTTTCGGGAACGAGACAAAACTTGTTATTTTGGAGGTCTCTCTGTCTGCTTTGAAGCAACAGTTCTTTTAAACACAGTTTATTATCTTCTAATACAACAAACAATGTGGTGTTTGTTTCACAGAATCCTATGAGAGAGACAACATGTTCGTTTTCACTGGATTTGATGAGCAAGTCTAATTCCTGCAGCATTTGTTTCTTGTCAGCTCTCTCTAGTTCCCGGTCAGCCACAACCTGCACTAGACCTGGAGTCTGAGCTCCGTGCTGCTGTACCTTCCCTCTAGTGAACTTTCCATAGCTTCCAACTCCTACTATACAAGAAATATCAATATCTATCAGATTCCTAGGTATGTTCCAAAGTTTTCTTTTTAAATTACTGTAATAATCAACACGTTCATCTTCTTCTTGGATAAAACCTGAGTTTTCAATTTCCATGCAAGGCTCACTCAGACTGAGTGGCATGGACTGGGAACCTCGCTGTTCCCTAGCCAGTTGTATTTTCTTTTTCAGTATGATAAGTAAGCCTACACCAATGAGAAGTAGTACAACACTTATAGCTATGGCTGCTCCTAATGCTATCACCATTGGGGAAGTCTCTTCAGGTTCATTTATATTTAATATTATTTTCTTTGTAGATTCTGCATATCTTACTCTTTTAACATGATTTTTCTCACTGACTACACCTAGTGAAACATCTATGTCATTGGTCAAAGGAAGTGGGGCATTGTAGAATCCATTGTAGGTGCTCCTGTCTCCTATGATGAAGTCATGTTGGATATCATCAGGGTCCAACTCTGCAGTAATGTAATAGGGTAGCCCCTGATCACTGGCATAGCTGTAGTTGCCAAGGTTATCAACAATATACCCCTGCTGATACAACTCTATGGAGACCACAATTCGGTACATAGACACAGGTCCATTGACATTCCTTGCCTCAGGAATATGCACTACCATCCGGTCTCCCCTCCTCTCTCTAATCTCTATATCAGGGGGACTGGGATCTGGGGTTCCAATAATAGTTTCAATCATAGTAGTTATATTAGGTCCTTCAAAAATATCATTAACTGCAACCACACCAATCTGATATTTAGATCCAGGCTGTAAGTTTAACAGCTCAGTGTTAAATGTCTTATTTGAAACTCTCCATTCAAGATCTGTCAGTGAGATGTCAGCATAAGTATCAAGAACTATAGCTCTTATGGTATAAGCAGTAATGTTTGTGTAAGCATCGGGGGCGGTCCAGCGCACTCTGACTGTTGTTTCAGTGATGTTAGTTATGTTGATGGAGGATGGGGGACCTGGGGACAGCACCTCTGTGTCGTACACACTGGCAGCGTTGTCACCGCCACACTTTTGGCTGTCGTTCTTAGGGCAGGTTGTATTACAAGAATCTGACGTCAACTGGATCGTACCCGGCACATTGCCACAGAAACACGTCGACTCGTTACCTATTATAGCATATTTGTAATATACCTGCTCGCACGCCGACAGGCAAACGTCCACCGATTGTCCAGAGTGAGTGTTCAACACATTTTCAAGCTTCAGCTTGTAGCAGCCAATATAGTCGCCGCGGTCGCCGCTGCACCCCCACCAGCACAACGACAATAACACAAGTATATGACACTGTCTCTCCATTGTGATACTGGGCGTAATTGACTCATTCAAGCACTCCTGAAATTTGTAACGCCTGGTACACCAAAACTTTCTTTCTATTTCCGATTTTAGTATTTCAAATTTACACCTGCTGTGTTTTTATAGAATATGACGTAAACCATCGTGCATTACATGAACTTATTCATTGAATAAATTTACAAAATCGTACATAATGTACCGCGCGTTGCCTATGTTCGTTATTATTTTGACAAGCAGCAACCGGTGTTGCTCCTGTACATAGTAACTGTAATTATTTAGTTTACTAATAAACTAAATAAGTTTTATGTAGGCATTTAACAATTTTATTCCTTGACTAAAACCAAATAGTTAGACTTCCAGTAATATTATTTATTAGTACAGATATTTTTGTCGTAAGAAACTGTTTTAGGTATTTCTACAAACCGGATAGTCTCTGCGGGCGGAAAGAGAACCGCCGCGTCATGGGATTAGGAGCGCTGCTGTGCTTAATTACCAATGATACTGTAAAATATGGATATTTATAATATTATGTTATTTATAATATTATTATTGTTATTTATAATATTATGTTAGAAAGTAATATTTTCAGATGTCGTCAAAATTATTAAATGGAATTATTTTGTTGTTTTTTGAATAAACATCTAATACATCCTACAGTATTAAAAAAAAATCTCTTTTAAATTATATTGTATAGTCTGTCGATCTGCGTAATCTGTGGTGG
The DNA here is from genome assembly GCA_905475315.1 of Autographa pulchrina. Lineage (NCBI taxonomy): Eukaryota > Metazoa > Arthropoda > Insecta > Lepidoptera > Noctuidae > Autographa > Autographa pulchrina. The sequence goes on from FR997782.1 coordinate 970,914, forward strand.
TTCTAATTTTTATACTCAACTCATCAACTTGTCATGTTTAAAATTTTGTAAACGTTAAACGGCCACTAGCGGAAATTAATTAATGTAAACACAGCGTATAAACACAAATATTACTTCTCTATATTGTATGAAATATGTCTACGAGATCCGGAAAACGTAAGTATAATAGAAGACTGACATAATTTAGATAATTTGCTCACATCGGCCGTCATAATAACAAGTTTATGTTTGATTTCCAGGGATACACAGTGCTTTTCAGGAAGACGCACCTCCGTCAGACCTAGAGCCTGCTCCAAAGACCGAAAGAAAGACTCGGAACAAGCGAGTGAAGGAGAAATTAGATGAACTCGACGAGTCAGTAGCCAGGAACAAGAAGCGCAGCAACTATGTTAGTTATCCCGGAGACGACGCACCGGATGATGCGACCAGACAGGAGGACGACTCCAAGCAGAGCCGGGGCTTACGTAAAAATGCGCTCAAAGAACAAAATCCTGCAGTAAACATTGACGTGCTAGAAACGAAGACTAAAGCTAGAAGTCTTATTAGAAAGTCGACGCGCGGCAAGAAGGTGACGGATGCAGAAGACAATGAGAATGTAGAAAATGTTCCAACAGAAGTCTCTGAAGTGCCTAAGTCTAAGAAGAGTAAAAAGAATAAAAAAGCTGTAGCTGTCACAGATGACCCAGCTCCTACAGAGGAAGCATCGGCACCTCTTGTTCCCAAGAAAAATAAAAAGAAAAGAAAGAAAGGGAAAAAGACAAGCTCTATTATTGTTGAGGATATTGAACATAACAGTTCTAAACAAACATTAAATAAAAGTGTCATGTCCATTGACTCGTTCCACAGTGCTGCGGGCAGCCCGGACCACAAACATGACAAAAAGAACATAAACCTAGGTATTGAGGAAAGTGAAGAAACGGTGAAACATCCAGCTAAATCTAATAAGAAAGCTGTTAACAATATTTCCTTATCAAAAGAGTCAATGGAGGAAAATAATAAAAACACCACTACAAAATCTAAGAGGAGAAAGTCTAGTGTTAAAGACACAACCATTGAAAATAATATCTCTTTGACGAAAGATAATTTAAAAAATAATGTTGAAAATATTTTGAATTTCTCAAATTTGTTTGATGGGAACATTATACAGACCCGATCAAGTACAAGAAATGCAAGTAATGTCTCTATGACCGCTGATGACTTTCCAAAAGACGGACAAACTAACTTAAGTGCTTCTAAAGTAAGCTCACAAGTGAAGAGAAGAAGATCAAGTATAAAAGATGTTAACAATGTCTTACAATATCAAAATACCTCAATCAGTGTGGAGGAAACTAATGCTGATCCATGTGACAAAGTATTAAAGGAAAATTCCTTTATCAAAGATGTTACTCTGGATAAAAGTAATACACTAATGTCAAAAGAGAAGGAAAGAGATTTAGATTTAAATGTTTCTAATAAGAAAACTAGAAATTCTTTGATAAGAGAAAACACATTTGATAAAAGTAATATATCTATTATTAAAGAGATTGAAGATGAAGATGCAAGTTTAAATGATTCTAAGGTTTCCAACAAAAGTAAAAAAAGAAAGAGATCTTTTGCCAAAGATACTACATTTGACAAAAATAGTTCTTCCATGACTAATGGGGAAGTCGAGAAAGATGCAGTAATTGATTTAAATGTCTCAAACCAACTGCCATCTTTAAGAAGATCTATAAATTTAAAAGATACTACATTTGACAAACTAGAAAAGGTTACTAACACCACATTTGAAAAGGAAACCAAAACTCTTAATATTGAGAATTCAGTCAAAAGAGATACAACATTTGATAGAAGCAATAGTAAACATTTGGATACCACTTATGAAAAAGATATACAATTAGATGCCATGAACACATCGTCCACTAAAAGAAAGGAAAAGAAATCCAGTGTGAATACAACTTATGATAAAAGTGACAAGGTCACAGACAGAACATATGAAAAAGATAGCTCCACTTCCTTTGAAGCCTTCAAAACAGGTGCTTTGACGAGAAAATCAAGTATCAGAGATGCTACTTTTGACAAAAGTAACATATCAATTTCTAGTTTAACAAAAGAGGACTTTGAAAAAGACAACAACATCATATCAAGTTCAGCAATGAAAATGAAAGGCACTAGACGCAGTACATTTGATAAAAGCGACACCATCACAGAGACTGTCAATACTACTTATGAGAAAGTATCAAATTCTGAAACAGAACCTAAAAGGAAGTCATTCAGGTTATCCCAACTGTCTGCAGATGTTCAGAATAAACTGAACACAACATTTGAGAAAGAAAACACTCAAGAGACTAAAGTCAGTTTGGTAGCTAAGTCTTCACTGCTGAGTTCTGACAACAGTGTGTCAGACAAGTCAGATGTGTCCCGCATCAGCATCACAAGTGATGATACCACTGGAGACATGGACAACATAGTCAACACTACTCCAGTTTTAATTGAAAGCAGTATGGATGAGTCTCACATCTCCAAAACGGAAAGTCCAAAGCCCCAGACTCCACTGAAACGTGAAGGGACCTTCACCAAGGAGTGTCCAGAGGTGCCCGCTGAGTCTGGAACTCCGACTAAAGAATCTGTAACAACCCCTGCAGCTGGCTGCACTCCATACCATGTCAATAAAAGTTCCCAGAAAAAGCGGATCCTCAACGTCACCAGGTCCTTGGAGAAGGCGAGGAACTCAACAGATGCGGCTCCTAGGCTTACCAGGGTGATGTTCTGTAGTCCTGTAGATAATCCCGTGATGGCAGCCCAGGAGAGGAAGAAGGTTATCAAGTCTAATCTCAAAGGGTCCAACAAGAGCTTCGTTTTTGACGATAGTGGTAAGCAACATTCACTTTTGATAATTTTGGTATTTATAAGGGATCTCAAACGCGCGCCGAACACGCAGCTAGCTAACTGTTCACACTCGCGAGCTGCGTGCGTGCATTTCAAGTTCCTACTGCTACCCTAACCTACTATTATGAGTACCAATAAGATATTTATCTTCCAGCTTCAGTGTCCCGGCCGGGGCGCAAGCGGTCGTACACGCAGAACGACGCGGAGGACGCGCGGGTGAAGCGCTCCCGCCTCGCCGACGACCTGCAGCAGTCCGTGGACAGGCTCTCCCGGCCGCGCACCGCCAGCGCTACAGGTACAACCCTTGTTAAGATAGCAGGTGTAGAGAAAGTCCCTTCATTTGAGGTTCTCAGTAACATTTTGTCTATGCAGTATGGGGTATTGATAAAAAATAAAAGGCGCTCTTTACTACCCTTTACATAGATCTCTCAAAATAATCCTTTATACTTTATTTTATAATTATATTATGACAGTGACAACTATAATTTGAATATTTAATAAAAACCTGTAAAATATCCAATACTGGATAATATTAACGCTGATGAAGAAAAAAAGCTTTATCACACAATTGCAGTTCTTTACTGCAGGTATGATGAGGAATAAGAATGGTTTCTATTTACTTAAAAAAATTAAGTAAACACTATTTTGATAAGTAATGTTATATCTACATTTCATTATGTCAAGATCTCAGTTATGTGCATATATTATTATCAGAGGTCAGCCCTCAGATGACTGATGTTAAATTGAGCTACACAAACAATTACTCACTGACTGTGGACATACAATGTTGATACGTGTGCCCCTATCATTCGCGCTACTCATTGATAACAACACCAATCACTTAAAGATTGTTGATTTATTTACTGTTTGAAGTATTCTTACATGTACCAGCACTGTATAGATAATGCACTAAATTGCAAATACATGATGGAAATATGTATTTCATATCACTTACTGCCTACTGCCACTAGGCCTTCTGGCCTGGCTACAAGCATGTAATAGGCACTAGGTATTTAATGCTATGCTACCCGTACGAAGCCGCGAAGAGCCTAGATCACTTATAATATTAGTAGGATCAAACATTTAATAAAATTTCACTAAACACAAACTGTTTCACGCGGGTCAACCCACATAACCAGTTCCTGTAAATTCTTTTGGTAACTTTCTATAGTTTTCTACTATTTATGATGGAGACGAACCCCAAAATCGGTCAACCCGTTCTCGAGTTATATGTGTAAAAAAACCCCGACTTTGTATTATACATATCTAGTCAGGGATAACTATGTCAATACCCTTCCAGCAAAACTGTCCGTCCCTACGACGCCCTCAAAGAAGTTGCCAACACCTTCGAAGCAGCGGTCTGAGACGAAGTCGCGCACAAAGCTGCCGAACTTCGCGGCGCTGCACCAGAAGCAGTTCGACAAGATGGAGTCGCTGAACGAGTGCCAGGAGCGCCGCGCCAAGCGAGCCAAGCAGCTGCTCACGCCCACCGCGCCGCCCGGACTGCTGGACAGGATCAGCCCTAAGAGTACGTTCATTATATTATTATTTACTTTACTAGATCGATGTCTCGTTTCACGTTAATAATAAAATCAGCAGGCAATTGTCCCGCTGAGCAAGGGCTTCGTTTTGTATTGAGTAGTAACAAGTGTTCAATGCGTTCATCGTCAAGCTTGTTGCAGATTGGCGATTGTAGATTCCATTTTTGGGAACGAGGTGTTCTTACGATTATTTTTCATCAATTGCTTTTCATGTATTACGCAATTTTATTACAGAAATGATATAAAGGACTTTTCTAATGTTCAGCTCTCGGGCTGAGGTAACAATATGGAAACACTTTTTTCATTAATTAGCTATGACTCTTTTATCTACGTAGTTGCAAAAAGCTGATTTGCTATTTTTCTTAAAAATATCAATATTATTTATCCGAAACATAATACGTACCTACTTATGTTTGGAAAAACCAGCAATTTAGGAAGTTAATCTAAGAAATTATAGCTATCTGAGCTTTTCAATTTATTTATCAAACTTTGATTTATTTATTTATTATTATTATTTGTATTACAAATCCGGTTTGTAAAAACTAAGCCTACGCAAGAAATAAAAAGAATTATAAACTAAATGAAACTAAGAACTAAAACAAGGCATCAAAAAATTCATCCACATCGCTGTCGACTGGGAGTGTGCCCAAAAGGCTGGCAGCATTGCCACGTTGTATGGCAATGCTTATTCGCTGACCTAGATAGAAGCCAGCCTTTGGGTCACGCGAAGTGTCAACCAGAAGTTTGGATAAATCTTTAAAAAATCTGTGTGCACTCGGGCCCCACGGACCAAGGGTCTCAACCCCAAACGGCTCGAATATATAACTTCCAACTAGGTTGGTATATTTCCGCCGCTTGAGGTTCTCAGCAGCCGTAGCAGCAGCGCCAGCACAGCACGACGTACTAGGAAGATGGGATGGCGCAAGAGTATCGACGCAAGTAGCGTCCCACACTAAAGGCCTACCCACCTTCCACGGGAACAAAGACATGCCGTCCGGTCTCTTGCCGTCGTCGCGTGCCAGGCCATTAGGTTCGAGTACAGCCGGAACGCCGACGGCGACAAGAGCTCGTCGAATAATGTCATTTATATTCGCATGCCGCGCCATGCGGCCCGCGCTACGGCTACATGATAGGCCGTGGTGTCCGAGGCTGTTGACAACTTCGCCACAGTGACAGCGATGCGGGGTACAACTCGAAGCCCCTAGGCGTAGAGCAGCAGCGAGGCGGAAAGTAGTGTCGTCGAACAAGGTGCCTATGTTCGACGAAGGCAATGCTTGAAGCCAAAGGCCTGACTCCCACTCTCCCACAGCCAGTAAGCGCGCACGCTCAGCAGTAGTATTGGAAGAAGAGATTAGATTTTCCTTAACTACTCTGCAGAGCGGCTCGTCCCACTGTCTCTGGGAAGATGGGTGGACAGGAGTATTTGAATTCGGGCAGGCAATTTTCCAGGCATCCACAGCCTCGGTGAAGCACGGCACCTCAAAATTAATCAGTGTGGAACTAAGAATATTCCTGATTAATTTATCAGTGCCGTGGACCGAGGATATGAAAGCAGGTAAACTGATACTTGTAATTTTGCGGACGCCGAGCCCGCCCATACGGATGGGAAGAGTGGCCTGAGCCCAAGCTCGGTCGTCCATGGCCACATTTAAAATTGAAGTGAGTGTATGTTTTATAATTTGGTCCATTTTTTCCAAAAGTTGAGGATGCTTCCATAAATGTGAAGCACGAAGGAAATAAATTAATTTAGGACCAAAACAGCAAAACCGAATTAGGGTAATGGCCGAATGCATATTAATTTGGTGCAGTCTATCCGAAACATCATTGAAATTTTGAATTTTTTCGTCTATAAAAGTGGGAAAGGCATCGTCGAAGATTGGAGACCCAAGGAGACGGAGAGAGCTTTTTTCAGTAATTTTTATCTCAGGGGCTATTGTGATAAATTTTGAAAGAGTCAGTTGTCTGTCAGTCACGTTATTTAGGAAAAGTTCACATTTCGAAAAGTTGAGCTGAAGACCAATAGAATTTAATTTATTTTTTAAAAATATAAGATCATTTACAACTGTATCCACATCGCCTCCGAGGGTCCCATCATCGAGATACCACACGTTGAATTTTGAAAATTATTAATTATTAATATTTATTACTTATCAAGTATTATTATTACATCCGTTTATATTCGGAAAATTCCAAGTAATGTACTTAGAGTAACATGCGAAAAGTTTGGTTACATTATGAAGTTATGGCTACAATTGTAATATTTTTTGTAGCTAGAAAAGGCCCTCAGTACCTAAGCAAAATAATAATAATGAACTTGTATCCAAGTACAGCAACCTGATTTGATCCCGTGGGTGTAAGCCATAAAAATGTAAATTTTTATTCTAGCACATTGAACTCTTATTTAAGTTTAATGGCACTTTAAAAATTACTAATAATAAAGGTAATCGTAAAGTTTTATCGGTTGCTAATCTGTACGTCACGCTGATGCCCGCGTTTAGGGCTCCCAATTAGAAGGCGGTATCTTATCACGACATGTGTCCACACAGGTGACTGCTATCTATGTCTCGTTATTGCTTTACCTGATTGCGAATGGAAAACTCTATCAACAATATGTTTTTCCTCGTCGTAATATTCGATCTTTTTCCTATTTGCTGTTCAGTGTCGTTCTATTTTATAGAGAGCTTATTCAAAGTAGGTACACATTTTTAGTTGCAATGCTACGCTATGACCATTAGATCGCTTTAGTATGGCTGGCCCAACCGGGGAAGTACCAGAACTTCTACGCTACTTACTATACTAACGACAATGTTAGTTAGTAGCTTCGTTTGAGCTGACCAAGCAAGGCTGGCATTGCATCCCAAAGACCTCTAGTCTCCTCCCCTCTTTGTTACCATCACTTGAAACGCTTGCCAGTCTTGGCCAATGAGGCGTACTAAGCCCACTAGATGACTAGACTATGCTTCATATATAAATACACGGGACCTTAGAGCTGGCGACACCTAAAAAATCGGTATGTGCCACTCGATCACGACGGAGGATTGCGGAACTACGAAGTTTTATGTAATAGTAGTGTATGAAAATATGAATTACAGGTCTTCACAAGGTGACCATAGCAAGATATTCCGATATCCATCTGAGTACAATGCGTTTTCTGCGCACACAGTCGTTTCCGAACACATCAAATTATAATATACATCCTGCGTGGGAGGATTCTCACGTTCGTTTTATCCAAAAATGCCGACGAAACAATATTTTTTATCTGTTATAATTCTCATGAGGTAAATATATTACCTACTTCTTCCAAACTTTTATAATAATAGTTACAGATTAGTATGCTTTCATTCCGCTCAACTAAAACGCTTTACATGTTTCTCAAAGATAGTAAAGCCGGGGTCTAGATCTTAAAAAGTTAAGTATACAATGTTTGCTAAAAGCTTTGTTGGAAAACTAGTTACTGAGAACACCTTAAACACTTAACCAATTCCATCTAAAACAAAATTCTAACACTATAACCGTATTGCAATTTCATGTTATAATCTACATAAAAGGTTGAGTTTAATATACTTTTTCGATTTTTAATTTCAAGTCCGAATCGGCGATATTTCCATATTACTCGATGACCTACCTCCATTTGTTTATAACGACCTGTTTCCTAAATTGATACAGCCTCGCGCAATATTAAGAGTGTCACATTCTCTACAGTGTGGATTGCAACATGTGGGATATATTCTTACTGTAACTATGTAAAAGTATCATTAGACGGTAACACGATGCCAACCATTTTTGGAAGACAGGTAAAAGTAGGTTGATGACACGAGGAACGGATGAGATCAGAATGTATTCTAGGTACTACAGAGTCGTAAAAACGTGTCGAAGATATTATACACATGTTCGTACATATTATATAGATGTAAGGTTCATCTGTTTCCAGGTGAATAGAGCACGAGTCTCATATACCTGTGCTTCTCGCATACTATTCTCGCTTCATTAAATCCCACCTTTTATAGACTACGCTTGACATTTAATTTCTCTATAAAGCATATTTATACAAAATAAAACATACAAAAATCCTCTTTTCAGATAACACAGACTCACCAAAACCGAAAGACACACAGAAACCTAAAGATAAAAATGACACGCCCACTAAAAAGCTCCCGACATTAGAATCATTGCGGCCAGGGTTCACAAGGTTCGGCTTCAAACTGAACCTCGACGTGAACCCGTTCAGTATACCGAGCAAGACGGAGAAGAATCCTAAACCGGTGGAGAACCTGACCAACGGGGTGGTTGCCCAGCCTGCGGTGCAGCCGTCACTCGCCGGGGCCACGTCACTGCGGCGGGAGGTCGCCAAGCTCGCCGTCATGAGGGAAAAGTCCTTCACCGGGAAACGAAACGTCAACAGAAATGTAAACAGAACTATCATCAAAGGCGTCAGAACAAACAGAAGGTTCGAGCTACAAATGAAAATGAGGAACATAGATTAGTTAGCATACATACAGCTGTTCTAGAGCTGTCGTTATTTAGTTAGCCTGTAGCGGCAATAACTAGTTGTAAGATTTTTGAGACGTCTTGTTACCAAATCCAGTTGTGTTTGATATCAACTTAATGAATTCTTGTGTTAGTTCTTGATGTCCCAGTTTTAAATAAGCTGTTATGTTTAATATGTACAGCTCTGCTTGTTGTATCTTATAAGAGTTTATTCACTTGCATACACACTGCAATAGACCTAATGTCCTGGGTGAGTAATATCGCATTGCATTTGAAATAACTTTTTTGAAATCGTGATGATAAAATTACTAGCGAGTTTCTGGGAGCTTGACTTACTGAGGCCAAAAATACCATTAATTTTATGACGTATCATTAGAACCAAAGTTTTAATAACGTTCTTAATCATAAGTCAGTGGTCTTAGTAGAAATTACATCACAATGACATGCAGTACCTACAAACTAACCTACAATGCTGTATACCTACTCCTCGCCCAGGACACAACTGAAAGTATTAACGTTCCTCGTGACCTGAAGAAATCGTAGTTGTTAAAAGACAGTTATTTACTAACATTGTTTATTTGCTGATAGTGCCATCGTAATCATGTACCGATAGTGTTCTATACTTATCTCTAACATTAAAATATTCCATTTTATAACCTAGTTTTATTTACAACTAAACGTGTCAACTATTCGCCCGTTTTATCTGCCTTCCCTTGCTAGCGTGATGTTAAATACCAATAGCATTTAACTTTCCTCAAGTAAGTCTTTGAAAGGAAAAATACATTTCCAAATACAACACGTGAGTTTTATTATGATAGTACGCACTGATATATAGCTACATAGTACGATTGCAGTCTAAGCGACGCGATCAGATAAAGATTAGACGGATGAATCATAGCCTTACCTTTGCGGATCGATGTTTCATCATTCGTCAAATTTTGAACATCGCCGAAGATAAGTGACAGTTATGTAGGTATATGCGCCTGCCGTATCTATGTGTTACATTTAAATAGTAAATAAATCTAACTACAATAATAAATCTAGGATGAATCTCTAAAACACTAATAACCTTTAAGACTTACTTACCTCTAAGAATAAACCTCTTTCGTCTACCACATAATGAGTTTCTTTGTCTGATCTCAAACATTCTCACACGTTCAATAAACGTGGGAGGATGCCTAATGGCAGCTTATATTCGTGACTCTATGAATGACCTAGAGCTAGAATGTATGTAAAATATTTCAAACGTATAAAACTGTAGGAGTAATACACCAGCAGCTGAAGTGCCGGTTATTGGCAATGCTAATCATGAGCTATAGCAAATTATGTTTCGTGTTTCTGTCGCCAGAGTGCGCTGTTAGGGCCGAAGGGTTGCATCATGCGTTTAAACAGTTGACTTGAATTATGGTTATGATTAGATTCACACTAAGTTACAGACCAGAATAAAATAGATAAGATATACGCCGGTCAAAGCATTGAATGATGTAAAGCCGTTGACAACATTTGAAATAAATAACGAATAAAAGTTGAATGAAATCGGCACTCTAGAGAGCGCGAAGCTTCATCTATCATTTTTATCTGATCTGTGCATTAAACTTAAAGGATTTACAAAAACAAAATGTGACTACAATCAGATTTATTTAATGTTCTCAACATAGAAGCACAGCATGGTGGGTACGACGCCCGTAGCGCCTGATCACCACATCACTACAAAGTGTCCTCATCACTGTGACATCGCGGCATCTTTATATATATAAACATCTTTGATTATATAATGTCTAGATGGAGCGTCGCCCTACAATCATAAAAAAAAAAACGAGGCAACAATTTCAATTTCAAGTGTGTGTTACCAGCTATTACAAATTCTCCCATAAATCACATTAAATAAAGACTAATTTATAATAATAAAAAAAAAATAGTTTTATGTACTTATGTGGTATTATTCAGTTTAAGTGTATTTTTATTAAGTAGTTACTTTTTTAAATAATTAAAAAAAAAACTAGATTTGTGTGTTTGAATGGAGTATTAAATCAACTAAGTTAATACAATATTTTGAGCAGTTAGGATTTTGAAATTTGAAATGAAAGATCACATCTCGTTAATTAGGAATGAGTTTTAATTACAGGCGATCGTTCGAAGTACATCAACGAAATTTTATAAACGTAATGATAAACCAAAAAATTTACCCAAAAAAATGGGAGAATAAGAAACAGAAACTGGCAACACTGATAAAATATGGCGCAATTTGGTAATCATAAAAAAAAACTAAAATAAATATGAAGTTTCTTGGTGTCTTGTCTACAGTGATAGGTGATGTGTTTGGTATTTTTTAGCCTTCCTTTATAATTCCGGCACACTTTAAAAGCACATACTGTCATCTTATCGCTGTTATGTGGTTATTCCTTAGAGCGCGTAAAACGTAGTGACACGAAAGCGGCACGATCTGTACTGGTTGGCGGGAATTGCGGGAAATTACATAACAACCAAATTTGGTTGTAATTTTTTGACGGGTCTGCGCGCACTTGACAGTCCATCTAGACATTATATAATCAAAGATAAACATTTATATACAGCTATTACGTAGACAGACTAACATCTAAATATGAGATGAACATTAACAAAATATTACAGTAATCTATTGTAAGATTTAAATTAAACTAGATAGGTACAAGATCACAACATCTAGATCATGAAAAATTTACCTAATTTAAGTATCTACGTCTAGCTATTGATGATATAGCTTGAAAAATTCTTATATTAAGTAGATACCATAGAATAGAGGTACACATTGATGATAAATGTAACAAACAGCTGTACAGACAAAGACATTATACATTCTGCCAGATGTCTGTCTACGTAATAACTAATATATTTTATAGGATTACCCCTGTGCACATAATACAATCTCACTTATATGAAATCAAACATTTCGATAAAACACTTGTACTGTTACTATTAAATATAATTTTAATACTTTGGTAGGTAAAATAAATATCTCACTCTGGTGAAAATGCTTCGCCTCCATTGTACAGACTACAGACTTGTATAAAATATGTTTTCTATCGTTGTTGTACCATTGCTGTGGGTTGCTACAAGCCATGTTTCTCAAAGGTGGCAGGTTATTGAAAAGGAAACATAAAAGCTTAAGGTTTTACCTACTTTAGTCGGCACGTAGCAAAAGACTAGTAGCTAAATCCTGAGTATGCAGAGGGTTCAAATTTCACCTCCCAAAGACGATCAAGAAAAAATTATTTTTTATCTCCAAAACTTATTATTCATAATGACTTATTTGTTTAAGTAATTAAGTTACAGCGAACATACCTTTGGGAGAAACTTATGTTCATGTGTGTCTTGACAGTTGTCAGTGGTAATAAACAATGCATCGGGCATTGTTCAAACAAAATTGAAAGCACTTACCTAGGCACTTCATTGGATCGTATAAAGTTATAAAAGGGAATGGCATTACTCTGATAGTGCCAAAGTTAATTTTAAATACGAAGATACGTCACTGACGTCACACTACACGCTTAACAGTTTCAGAATGTAGCGCTTGTGGAGTGACGCAAGTTTAAGAGTAATTTTCCTAAAGTAACAGAGATATAAGTAACGATCCAATTTTGAGGATACTTTTATTTGTGTAGGTACGGGAAAAATCAGCTTCGGTTTTATGATCGTAATAAAGGCTTACAATTCAGGTTTTCTAGAGTTGAGTGACTCCGGATATTGTGACTTAACAACATGCCTTCTACTGGGTGGCGCAAAAGTAAAGACCCTATTTGGTTCAGCTATAACATTTTTTCTAAATTAGAAAACTAGATTTAGATTTTTTTAAATGTATATTTGTGCCATTAAATTTCGTACCATTAGGATTTAAAGATGATGTCTTTTAAATGGTGACCTCCAGAGTTGATACACATTTGAGCCCTATTTATGACATTTTGCATAACTTGCCGTAACACTTCCTGCGATATGTTCGTTATTTCTTGACGAATGTTTTCTTTTAGAGCTGCCAGAGTCTGTGGCTTGTTCACATACACCCGAGATTTCAAAAAACCCCAAAGAAAGAAGTCTGGACTGGTCAGATCGGGTGATCTTGCAGGCCAAGGCAAATCGCCAAAACGAGAGATAACTCGGCCTGGAAAAGCGTCCCTCACTAAGTCCATAGTGTCGCGCGCTGTGTGTGCCGTAGCGCCGTCTTGTTGAAACCAGATGTGCTCCAGCCCCAATTCGTCCAAACTGGGTATCAAAAACTCACGTAACATGGTTCTGTAGCGTTCTCCAGTGACAGTAATCGCATTGCCTCCAGCGTCTTCGAAAAAATAGGGTCCGATCACTCTGTCAACACAGATGCCACACCATACAGTAACTTTTAGTGGGTGTAGAGGTGTTTCTTGAATAATGCGCGGATTATCAGTGCCCCCGAACCGAGTATTCTGCTTATTGACATGCCCTGAGAGATGGAAATGCGCTTCGTCACTCATAACCAATTTTGAAGGAAAATCATCCTCTTCAAGGTTGAGGTTTATGACGCGCTGGCAGTAATCTAGACGAGCTCGGTGGTCAGCAGGCAGCAGCTGATGAGTCATTTGAGTTTTATACGGGAACATCTTTAAGTCTTTCACCAAAATACGCTGCAGGGTCCGTCTGGAAATGCCCAATTGCGTGGCACGTCGCCTCGTTGATGTTTCTGGACACTCTTCCACATCTTCGCGCACAGCATCGATATTTTCAGCTGAACGGCCTGTTCTTGGTCTCCCAGACTTAGGTCTATCCAATGTTGAGCCAGTTGCTTCAAGGCGTGTGGCAAAGCGTCGAATTGTGCGACCAATCGGTGCCGGACGGTGGGGAAATCGTCGACGAAATTCACGTTGTGTTCTTATCACTGATGAATTATTCCGTAAGAACATTGACACAATTATTCCACGTTCTTGGGGAGTAAAACGGTCCATGTTTATTTTCAGTGTATTTTACATTTGTTCACTACACAATTTTCAACAACAGAATGACAGAAAATGTCATATAAAAAAAAAAAAAGTATTTTCTTTAGTGCCAGTACTTTTGCGCCACCCAGTATTAGTTTAATTGTTGTACAATAAGAAAGCAAAATTAAAACAAAAAATATTTTTCAATAGCTTTAAATGCACAGACTACCAAGTGCTTACATCAGCTAAAACCCGTTATTTTTGAACAATTTCGGTGGGTCAACACCAACAGTCTTGCGTGATGCTAATTTCCTTGTTAAAAGGTACTTAAATTATAACTTAACCATGAACTTTACTGCATTAAGTTGTTGCTAACGTGTAGAGACGTTGCCAAGTTCAATACTTTTCAAATTAGCGAGCTCCGTTACATTCAAGGGTAGGTTTAAACAATTGAAAATTCCGATTGCCAAGCCAATACAGAGTTAACGGTAGTAGGTACATACAGAATTACCAACAAAATCATTTGTTTGAAGTTAATGATAAACTTGCGCAATGTATTCTTGTTATCAGGGATGTTATGGATATATAATTTCGGATCCGGATACGGATATGGATATTGGTAAAATATAATATCGGTTTCGGTTACGGTTATGGATATTAAATTATTTCGGATTATCCGATAGTTTCGGTTACGGATATAAATTTTTTAAGGAACTGTAAGTACGAATAGCTGTGCAAGTGTGCACCTCGCGCTGTGACGTCATTAGGTAGCGAGAGAGATGTCGCATTCCAGCGGAGTGCACAGTTAATTCGTACGAGTGTAGTATTTAATTCGACGACCTCCGTGGTCGAGTGGCGTACGCACCGGTTTTCAAGGTGTCGCCAGCTCTGAGGTCCCGGGTTCGATCCCCGGACGGGTCAATGTAGAAACCAACTTTTCTACATTGTCCCGGGTCTGGGTGTTTGTGGTACCTTCGTTGTTTCTGAATTCCATAACACAAGTGCTTTAGCTACTTACTTTGGGTTCAGGGCAATGTATGTGATGTTGTCCGCATTTATTTATTTATTTAATTAGACTCCGCCCTATCCGAAACTATCCGAAACTTTTATTTCGGATTCGGTTACGGTTACGGATATTTTTTTATTTCGGATATCCGATAGTTTCGGTTACGGATATGGATATCCATAACAACACTGCTTGTTATTTTATTAGGAATATAAAATGAATGAATATCTAAACAAATTAAATTCAGCAGAATATAACCGACCGCGACCTAAGAAGAATAATTTCGTTTATTCGCAACCCTTTACAAAAACATACGTAGGAGGTATAACTTAATGCCCAAAGGTTAAAGTTTCTTCAATCTTTATCTCTTACCCCGAGGAAAGAATATATTTTTATACCTGGCTTAAGAAACTAGGTATAAAAATGTTGCCCTATTAAAATAGCGAGACATTTAATGCAGATAACATTAAAGATAAAAGATGTTAAGGTACGTCAGCAATCTCAGTGAACGTTATCTATCGATACCTATAGAGATGTCTTATTAATTGGACTTTGTGGAGTCAAGTGGCATCTCGTCAGGTCGTCTCGAGGGCTCACTTCTCAGAAGGTCTCATAATATTATAAGACTCTTACAAGTTATTTTTAAATTATTTTAATTTGTTGCGAAAAATATTCGTATATTCTTTTGTAAGATGCCAACACAGGTAGATCACGGGAATTTCGAATATAATTTAGGTTAGAGGCTTCTAGTTTTCAGCTCTTATTCTGCAGGAAACAAAAATCCTTTATCAAAATTATACCTACACATTAATAAAAAGTTCGGTTATAAAACGGGCAAATAAACCAAAAATATTCAAGGCCAGACATTTAACGTAACATCTAAAAGGCATAACTTTCTCGTTTGCAAGCGCTAAGTGGGCAAAGGAAAGTACCTTATTATGACGCATTGTTATTTGTTAAAATGATATTGTCATTAACATGCTATTAGAATTTATTGATAGGTAGCTAGTACAATACATGCCATAATGATTATAACAAACAAGAAGTAAATGAGCCATATATATAATATACCTACTTATAAAAATGTCTGCGTGTTTGAAAAATAGGTCATCTGACACTTTAAAGCACTTTTCAGAGGCCATTGAAACCTTAAGGTTTGAAGTTTGAATAGGTTTTGTCCCTAAAGGTATTTTATCTTTATGTGTCTTGTGATCATCGACATCTAATGATCAAATTAAATATACGTAGGTACCTACTTATAGTAATATAGACACACGGCTATTTTGCAACATTCTAATACGAATGTCAATTAGCGGTTAACATCGCCATCATAAATATCTTTTATGGTTGAATAACTTACATTACGGCATTAGGGCTTACTGATAAGGTAGATAAAGGCAATATAAAAATAAAGTTATTAACAATCTGCAGCTGTAACATTAAACACGTTTTAATATTTACTTACACGTGATTTTATGTGTAGGTACTGATCTACCGATATTTATAGGCTCTTATCACATTATTAGGGGCAATTGGGAAATATCTACACCTACATATTGTTAGAATAAAAAAAAAATACAAGAATACCTAAGTAATAAGTTTTTGCCCAAGAACAGCGTCAAAAAAGCTTCCACAAGAATAAGACCAATCCGTCTAATATTCTTGGCCCATTACTTGTACCTACGTATTCTCGTTAATCTCGGCAAACGTTCATAATTCCGAGTCTCGCATCGAGAGGAATAATTTATGTTTTGTTCCCTCGTAAAGGAAAATATGCAAAGACACGTTATAGAAAAATACGCGCACGTCACGAGATGACGTCAACTAAATATTCTCTCGGTGACAAACTCGTGCAGTCACCAATGTCACGTAAAAGGTTATAATATAAACTATATTATTATATTGTATAGGTCTCCGAGGTATAGTAAGTCTAGTATTGGTAAGAGGTGAACAACCGCCAGAAAGCATCGAATCTCCAGTTTAAGCAAGGATTAAATTATAGGCTTTCCGTAAAGCTTTCAATTTTCCGAGTAATATTTTAGACCCATTAAATGTACAAAATTGGGCGTAAAGTTCTGCTGAATTATTTAAAAGCCTGTTGCCACTTTACCGGTAAAGCCTGAGTTGTGATTCACCTATATTCTGGTAGGCCTACTAAGCTTAAGTAAATGTGACAGTGAAGTCAGTCAAATGTTGAATATCACATGGGGACCTATGTTAATTGAAATTCGTGTAACGATTTGTCTTCCACTTGACAAATTAAATTCCTACAAGTTATATTATCGAACTGTGCTTTTTCGTATCTTTTAAAACGTCCTGAAATCGTACAGAAAACAGAGAAAACTTTCGAAACATACCCCCTTATTACAAAAGATGGTCTAAGAAAAACCGAGGTTTTAGAATAGTCCCGTCTCTTTTTGTTATATGACATAAGAAAGTGATGGGTATATTTTAAACCTGGGTTTACCTTAGTCTTGGTTTAAACCATCTTTTGTAATAAGGCCCATTAAGTTTAACTATTGTCAACCCACAGTAATGGTCAATGGTCATCAGTTGCCCATTTTTGTGCCTCAATGGAGTTAATTGACCATATCGTACAGTCTGCCATTATGATATTGAAATAGCTACATAAAGATAGTAATACTTTCTATTATTTATAGGTAATTACACTAGTTTTTCTACGGTTTGGCATTTTAAACAAACAGGCACATCTACCAATATTCCCTTTAAAAACAGACGATGAAGTATATACAAGTAAAACCTCGCAATAGAATCAGATTTCTGAAAAAATCCAAGAGGTTAAAAATAATCTATTATCACACGACTTATATCAAACAGTTTCGTTCTTTATCGAATAAATTATAACGAATACCAAACAGCTGTAATAACTTAGAAAAACATTGAAAACTTTGAACCCGGAATATAAAGTATCTGGACCATAACGCCGGTATTCTTCGTGCAGTTGTCGAGAATATCATGCTCAGTTCAGGGTTGCGGGTATTCATGGTCACATCGCGTTCCTTAGGTCGCAGAGAGCTTGCAGTGGTTGCGCCGCGTCTCGAGTTCACTTGCCGACGTGATTCGCGTGGCTTGACGCTTTAGATGGTATCGAGGCACGCCATTTTGTTCCTTTTATTTATATTTAGGACTCAGGCGTTGTTGGATGGCTCGTATCATGAAATATGTTAAACATTTTATCTCGTAAGCTGGCATGGTAACTTTTTGTATCCCAGTCCATATTTAAAAAAAAAAGACGTTAATAATCTTCAATCAAATAATATTTAAATTTTTATTACATCATTATCCAATTAGTTGGTGAAAGATGAAATAATTCTTTTTTAGAATCGTGTGTGTTATGAAAATGTCGTCAGAGAAAAACATTTGTAGCTGATACAATTTCGGCTTTATCAAAGCTTTTTATCGAAGGTCGGTTTTCATAGATATGTGCAGCATAATATCCAATAACAAAATAAGTTTAGATCAAAATAGAGCTTTTGAGTAAGCGACTTTAACTTTGGCTTACCATATCAAATTGAAAATCTAGATTAAACAATGCAGCTAGAACAACAATAGTGTGAACTAAGGATATACTGATTTATAGTGTAGTTTACACAGTTAATAATAGTATTTGATACGTACGCAGTCCTGATACCCTAGGTCGCCAGGCGCATCAGGTGGGCTTGTTAGGATTAATCTAGAATTTCCAATCTTCATTGCCTACGCAGTCGTCAGTCGCTTGATCCAAACCCCAACTACTATATACATTTATATAATATTAAAAAATAATTCTACATATTTTATCTCACTATGTTACAGTTCAATATAAATTAATTTTCGCTCAGGCACCTAATTAGCTATAATAGGATCTTAACTTCGTTAGAGCACAAGTTGAAATGTGGTTGAAATGTGGTGTTCACTCATTTGTGACATACGGCTGTCAAACTGTCATTATGGCGTATCGTCACTTGACATATAGCAATGACATATAGTCTTATTCATGTCAAACTTATGTCAAAGTATAGGTACCTAAAATGTAAAATTCCGTTATTTTATCAGTACACTCACAAATAAGTACGCACCTTTTGTTAAACACTCCCACTTCCTCGTTTTTTTTAACACAAATAAAATGTGAATGTTCTCAACACTTATCCTAGAGGAAACAAAGTTATCTTACATTTTTATTTACACCATACAATACGTACACAATTTACATCATCTTTGTTTATGTGTAAGCTCCTTTTGCATTGGGGATTACACAAGCACTTATTTGAGCACATTATCGAGGCTACAAAATATAATGGCGAAGGAATTTTGCCAGAAATGCAAGACAATTTATTACATAACATCGATAAAATTAAATATGCACATTTCACTATGTATATCCGATGATTAGTCATTAAAAAATAATTTGTCATTACCTTGTAGTCGAACATTAAGTAGAACATTAACTTATACATTAAGATATTTATTAATCTCTCTTTAAGGAGTTACACAAGTAGCACATATTATAACACAAAGGTTTATAATGTCATCGATAGAGAAAACCCCCGAGTGTTGATCGTAGCTTTAAAAATAAATATCGTGCCACACATTATTATTTTCACATCAGTTTCATATCCCTACTCATCGGCCCCAATATAAATACATAGTGATTACTTCACACCTAGTTATTTATATAGAATCTATGATGATAATCGTAAAAAAGCTAGAATACATAATCATCTTAGACATTTTAAATTATATTAGGATAACATTGGATTTTAAAACCATTGCTAGAAGAATTACTTTAAAAAATAATTTTCAACACAGCCTCACGAATGAATCTTGATGATAAACTTTTATTAATGAGGTCAATGGACGAAAATAAACAAAATCAGTAAAATAGCATAACATTAAAGACAAAAATAAAGATAGGATAGAGCTTGCATCACACAAAGACATCAATTAATGATCGGAGATTTACATTTTTACAATAAAATAACAAAGCGGCGCGGTTTCAGAAATTATACCTTGCTTTATGGAAATTAGGTTACATTTAGAACAACATTTACAGATTTTTCCAGTATAATTTGCATAATATTATAATGTTGGTACTCACACCTATATTTAAAAATGGCGCTTGATGTTTATAGAACCTTCAAATTATACATAGGGCCAGTTTTGTGGTAGGTTATAGAACTATAACGGTATTCAACATAAAATTAGTAAACAAGACGATAATTCTATATTGATTTGAGAATTATGAGGACCTTTATAACAGACGTGGGTATATAAATAGATTGCCACACCCTACGGTCTGTAATATGTACGATATCTTTAATAATTATTCCTTACTATAGGAATTTAAACCCTTTATCCTTGTTTAAGTATAATGGATTTTCTGGTTTCCCATTGCTGTTAATTTATTATTGATGATTTAAAGCCTGATTGTAGCAGTTGCAGTCACGGGTAGACTTTAGAAGCCATGTTTCCATGAAGATATCCATGTCATTAAAGATATAATAGGTCAGATTTAAAAAACCTTTATAGCAAAACAAGCAGTGAAAACTCTAGACCATGTAACGAATTTGTAGAAATCCAGTTAATAAATCCCTGGCCCACAATTGTATTAATTTCTCTGTTTATACTCCATGGCTGGCATAAAGATTTGATCCCTAAAGGCATTGCAGCAGCATTGCTTGCACGCGAATTCATAATTTTTACGCCGTTTTTACTGAGCGAGTGGTCTAGACATTCCGGATTCGCTTCTCAACCGGTTTTAATTCGTTGTTTGACTTGGGCTTTCAATGAGAAGCGATGAGCTTATGACTTTGGTCTGTTATTGCGTTTTGGTCGGATTACGGTACAAAAAAAATCGAGCTGTATTGATAGAAATTAGACGTATAAAAAACATCCTGTGAGAATAAACAAGTTTTGCTATTTATATCAAAAGGATAATTTTCAATATATTCGTCTCTTTTTTATACAAATAATATTTTTAAATTGTGTCACGAATCGTGGACCTGGTACATTTCTAGTTCATCCGAGCTTCCAATTCAGTTATTTACATTTCAATGTACACAGACAATATGCACTAGATTAGGTAACCAACACCCAATTTACTGCTTCAATGCAGCATTATAACGTTGCCACCCACACGGGCACATTTACAAATGTCATGAAAAGCATATCGTCACATTGTTGTGACCTCAGCGTTCCCTGGCGCTTTAACCAATTAGCCTGTGACGTCATAAGGACAGATAAGTCTCGACCTCAAACAAAACCTCAGGACACTATGGATTGATGACATCAGGCCTCACATAAATAGGTCATATAGCTTATAAAATCTGAGTCTGGCTCGTGCAGTTTTAAGTTCAAGGACGAAGGAATGCTATTATTAAGTATAACCAGTTCTTTTATTATGTATTATAGAGTATAATGGAGAGCAAGATAAATTACTTTTTATTTAAAAGAATATATTTTTCATTTTAATGACACTCTCTTACTCATTTTCAGGTCAACGCCCTGTTAAATTCGCTTGTTAACGCATAACAATAAACAAGTCATTTGATAACTGGAATACAAATTGCATCCTTTTCATGTTTGAGTGGATCAAGGATCCAAGACAGAAACACTAGGGGAAGACTGAAGGAGAGAGTGGTAATCATGGTCCTCACAGTTTTGGCGGTTGTCATATGAATTAATGACAAGTTGGTATTGCAAAGTTGGTAGAACTGAAAACTGTAACGGAAATTAGTAAGAATGTAGGTACTTCTTGTAATTTCAACAACTGATAAAATTGTAAGTAAGTACCTAATTATCTACATTGTTATCAGTAACGCTTAGTAATTTGTTAACAGTAAAGTTGTAAATATCGCCAGAATTTATAAACTTGTAGTTGTCGATACCAACAGTGTACTGAATTTAATCTTATTGAAGATAATCTAACAATGGTAGGTAGAAACTTGCAGCTTGTAATTCATTGTTACGTTTGTGACTAATGCGGCGGTTCTTTGCAGTTTATTGAAAATTCGTCATGGCGTCCATTTGACGCGGTACGACTGTTTCAAGACTGAAAAAGTAATTTAAGTAGCTAGAACATTACAAATGCATAATTATGATTACGACTGAACTGATACGATGGATACAGATGTCCTTACGTAATTGTGGAGTTCAACGACTTTCAATTAACGCTGTCGCTGGTTAAGTCTAGAATTTAAACGAGTGTCAAGTTAAACTGGCAAATGATGGTTCAATAATAACTAGAGAAACTATAACATATATGGATAGGTTACGTATCCAATTAGTTCGGCCTAAATTTATTTGCACGTGCACCTATTTCAACAAATCATCGCTCGCATAAATTTATTACTTACACCGAGCCAGGACATCCGGTAAAAAGTTTGTTTATTTACATAATGGCTGCTGCAGTAACAACGCGAAAACGTTTAAAATTTTACAGATTTTCTCAACATGTTCGTTTATTTACGAGCACGGTAGAGGCAAAGTGATTTTGTGAACGCTGTTCGACGTATTTAAAAGTTTTATGGGCTTAATTCCTTTGCCTTTTTTCAAGCCTGAATATAAAAGTATTTCTTTTTTATCATCTCTATTGGCTGTCAAAGAGGTTTTACAATTTCGTAAGTAAAAGCCTCCAGAGGGCTCATTAAATAGGTACGTTTAGTACTGCCAACTTCATCTCAGATGCATTTATTAATTAATAAAAGAAGTTAGGCACCAGCGAAAGCAAGAGCTAATTCATGGCACAATGGAACGACTCTCTCGCTAGAGCACCCAGTTTGAAATCTTGGATTCGATAACGTTATTATATTTTCTAATGGTCACTTATTCGTGGTATGAATAAGGTAAGTAATATTAATGTTTATGGACTTACAATCAAGAATTTAATTCCCAAATAACAGCATAAAGACCAAAACTATTCACACAAGAGGCGTGCCCTGGAGCAGAACAGTTATTTATTATTATGTTCTCTTATTAGAAAACTGCTAAACTTTACTTATTCGTATGTCAGTCAGCGAATTATAAATGATTTATTTGCGTTCCGCGTCGCGAGTATAATTCACGGCCAAGCTGACAGGTGGCGCTAGTCGCCCCCATTCCCATGGTAACATTCAACGAGGATACAAATTACTAAATTAGTTGATCATATGGCTTATAACCGTTTAGATTATAAGCCATATGATCAACCGCCGTTTAGATAGTAGCCTTGAAGACAAAAAATGCTATGAAGTCAATATAATAATATATTATATTTTTATCTTCAACGTTGATGGGAAATTAGATCGTGAAGAACACTTTTTTGAAAAAAAACAAGACGAAATCTTCTGTAAATATTACAGTGACTATGTAATTAATGATTTATTCAGTCATCCATTATGACAAAAATACCAATATTATTTGTAGGGATTTCTTTTTCCCTAAACACAGACATAGGCAGCAACATCTGCGAATTATACTTTCGGGCTACCTAAATCATTTATGTAATAGGGTAGTTAAACACATAAGGTTTGGGAGCCGTTTTATTGCAGTAACACGAATATTCCTGAACTAGTTAAATGTTTAGTAAAAGCTTCAGTTTATATTGCACGGCGCGTGCACCATGCCTGTCAAACTGTTCAATGCCTTTCTGTTTACTCGTAGAATATAGCACAGCTTTCAATGCCTTTCTGTTTACTCGTAGAATATAGGTTAACTATTAGTGTTGGCGCGAGAAAATGGCGGCGAATAACTATAAAAACTGGCACAATGTTATTGTATACATTTATTTGTTTCTCACGTCGGTATTGTCTATGTGCGGCTTAGTTAGTTTGTAGCACTTCATTCCGACTTCTATTAAATCAGAATTACAGAAAATTTGTCTGTAAAATGTGATGACTTTCATTTAAAATAGGGAGGGTATTCACTCAAACGAACACAAACAAACGAGAACGAGGAAAAATTATTTTGAAATTTAAAATTTTGTATTATATTAATAATTTTACTATTACCTATAGTTATTCGCAGGATATGAGCACATGTATTTTATTTAAAGTACATTATGTATAATTTGTTCATGTAGTTATTTTATATTTCGTCAGACCTTCCGGTGTAATTTTATCATGAAATCAAATAATATTCATTCATCAATATTTGTAATGTGGGTAGCAAAGCCATTTAAATATGAAGTAATAATACGTGCCTATTGTTATTGCCAACGTAGGGGAAAAAATATAAACATGCTAACGACATACCTAACAGCTTTGTATAACGAATAACTGAAAAAATTACAACCGAGGGAAACTTCAGAAAAACAATGGTTAGTATTAAAAACCGACGGGATGATAATATTATAATCTCAAGGGCATAAGAAAATAATCTGACAGCCGTGAGAGCACGAGGGAAAGAATTCCGTACCTAACGCAAACGTTATTTCACTTTGAAGTTTTCTTAGCCATAATGTTGCTTCGCGATAAAACTGGCAAGAAAAACTTTACAGTAAATTCCTGTTACCTAGAAGGTTTACAGTCAATATTATTATAGGGTCATGCAAAAGTTTCTGTTTAACACTTACACGGTAGGGTCGGCTTCCAGTCTCATCAGGCTCAGTGTTTATCACGGCTGCCTATTGACCTCCATTTACTGGGTCCGCTAGTAAGACTGGATGTCAGAAATATAGGGACCTAACTAATAAACACTGTCAAAGGTCAATGTGTGACAGGCCGGAACAACGCGAAAAGCCGCTGCATCGATTTAACATTTAAAATATTTACAGCAAATGCATCATCAACATGAGTAACCTGAATACTGGCAAGTTGGCATCCTAACCTCACAATCCACCTTATTAGGTATGATTTATGATAAGCAAATAAATAGGCGTGAACAGACTCCTGATTAAACAGATGTCCTTAACCTATAAGCATACTGCTTTGGTGCTAACGAAGTGATTGATGTACGAAAACATCATTTAAAGCGGGAAATGATCAGTGGTTTTAACAGGAGACATCGGCTCAAACTAGATTCTTATTGAAACCAGGGTATGTAGCTAAGTGTTTACAGTCTCTGTGCTTGATGTAACTCTTTATAAGGAAATATAAAGGTTATGTTCATGTTACGAGCGCATTATACTGCTATTATTATTCATAGACAACTCAAATATTCGTGGTTTCGTTATCCATGTGTTTCCCTATGCCGAGGCTTATTCGTGTCGCGTGATGCAATTTATGATGGTCGTAGCCTCGTACCCATAGATAAGAGTTGGTGCCATCGCTACAAGTTTCTTTTTTCATGGTACGAAGTGGTAGGAAACACCAGTATATTTTTGTCAAGTACGTTACTGGCATGTTTACGAGTTTCTTAGCTGGTTAAGGACAAACTATTAACAGACAAAAACATTTGCTAACTTGGCAGTTAAGTTGCATTGTGTCCGACAAGCGGATCTTAATTAGTCGTTTTAATGACGTATTTATGTAACATTACACATTGTTCTGTAAATTATTTAGCTAAGTACCTGTTTTGTTTTTTGAGCAAAGCAGTAACGTCTCGACCGTGGTGACCCTGATCTAGTCGGTTGCAAATTTGCAATGCCAAGTTCATAAAAAGTAGGCTAGTATGTATGGAGGTTGAATAAGAATTCTGTAGTCAACTGAGCTTCCATGTTTAGTCACCACTTTACATAACAGACTAAACTTTAAAATGTAAAATACTCGTTTTTGTTGATTTGCTAAACTTAAGTAAATATTTTCAATCGATCATATAAATTAGGGTTTTGCTAAAAGACTTCTTAAGCTAAGAACATCTTTTAATTTTAAAATCCTAATGACCTTGTGGTTCCGTTACTACTTTAAGCCCCATTGCAAGGTCAAAAGAACAATTATTCTTGTAACGAAAACATGAAGCTCTTTAATTAAAATTTTCTAAAGTTCCTTAGCGCTGAGTAGCTTAGGACTAACATTGTGAAGACTAATTTGTGGCGACTTAGAAACGTTAATATCTACGTTATTAAAACTTCAATGCAATGAATAACGAACTTCTGAATATGTTGCAATAACAAATTAAACAGCAACCGCTCTTTATTTCCTTATTGTTTTGTTGTAATTAAATCGTAAATGCTCGCCACAATTCTCTGCAAACTTAAACAAAATAACAGACTGATAAAGGTGAAATTACTCATCGCATACGGAATGTATGCAACAGATAAGACGTCGTGTGCGAAGGTATAGGGCCTATTTATAAGTGCCTTATAAATCTTACTATATTATGTACCTTCTTACACAATAAACAAATATTAAAGAAAAAGACAATATTATTGTCTATGGCTAAACTGGCTGTTATTTGAATTTTCCATCATGGCGTTCGAACATACAGCATTCAAATTAATTTTATATTCAAATAAATATGTATTACCCTTTGTTTTACCAGTTATTACAAAGGTAATAAGTAAGATACTGCGTTTTTTATTTAATTGGTAATATTTCCAAGACCATTATATTTTATTTTTTGATAAAACATAAATAACGCGACATCAATAAAATTGACATTTAAAGCAGTTGTTTTTTTTCTATTTTTGTGTATTTATTTTCTATTGTTTTTACACTCAAACGAAGACTACAAGAAATATATAAAAGGTGGACTCTACATTTGGAATGAGAAATCCTTTGAAAGCGGGAAAATATTTCAATCATAATATGTGACTTATGAAGCTTAGATTCCTTCGCTGGAATAAATATGAAGGTCTTAAGTAAACGGAGTAGAATAAGACATGATTAAAACCCTGACTTTCGTAGGTATTAAGGAAAGACTGTTATAAATAAGGTCTGAATGGAGTCGGTCGCTGTCTGAATACTAAAAACACGTCCTTTATGTCTCACAAGCCTGACTCAGATGGTAAACGGTTTTTCTGTAAGTCACCTTTCCTAATAAAAGTTCTATTGACTTAGGTACTTGACATAAAACATTTAAATTACGTGCGTTAAATTGCGTAGATGAGAATGAAAATGAAAGTCCCCGTCATCTCCTTTAGGTAGTACCTTTTCTGGACATTGTATCGACAATTTAGAAAGACATTAAATAGAACATTCAGTTTAAATAAATAAAATCGACAAAGTTCCAACTGTCTTGGCATCGTTTGATTTTTACAAAAGCAGGCAAACGTATTGATACAAATCTCGATAGCATTGTTGTTCCAGTTTCTTTGCAAATGGATTCAATTCGTCCCAGCCTGTCCCAGCACTCCCAGCCTCACACAATACGTAACCAGACGTCATACATTTTCGCTAAGTATTTCCAAAGAGTAAGGTTATAAAAGATGTCAAACTTTGTTAATAGTAAATGTCGACTCACTTCGTCTATTTCTTTCTTGGCATTGAATTTTCTTTTTCTCACTCACATGAATTGCGATATTTATAGATATTTAGACAATTCTGCAACTGTCTTTGCCTTAAATAAGAACGAGAAACAAAGAGTACCTATAATAGATTTTATCGGACAATGACCTACACAACCAAGCACTATGTATTTATGATGATGATGATGATGATGAAATACCTAGTAGGTACCTACTGCCTACGACCCGTTTGCCTTTTTACCAATTAATTGTATCTAGAAAATTAATTACCGTGCACAAATAAATGTAGCTGAGTAAAAATTTCTATTCAAGTTGAATAATGGCAGAACAAAGCCAGAGAAAGACAAATAAAGAGAAAAGCCACAAGGTCAGCTCAGACTTGCTACCTTGACATTTGAACAATAACCATTGCATATCGGAACTAAAGCTTTTTTCGCAAAAAGTTTCGAGCCAGCAATGAATAGAAAGAACTTTGGCCTCAGTTTCTACTACGGACCTAGCACTGAATTATTGATCTAGCAAACTAATGGAATCAATATTATGACGTGTAATTACAACCTACCTTAAGTAAACAGTCGGCCAAACATAAACTGTTATCAAGTGATTAACGTTCGTGACTTCGTACCGGTAGTGAAACGTGACAAGTGACGCAATCACCGAAATTTAGTTTAAACAGTAATAAAAGATAATATGGATAAAATATATGTAGTTACGTTTCATGTACGACAATATTGTTAAATAAAAATATCTATAGCTAGATTTTGTTACATTTTCAGACGTATTATCGAAATCGCTTTTATCTAGATTAATTTTGGGAAGGTTCCTTTTTATGTACGGGGCGACAACAAATTTTGTACCTATTACCTACTGGGTGAATACATTACGAAGTTTATTTTGTAATTTGTTTTACTTATTAGTAATCTTAATCTCAGTTCACGACAGCGTTTACTTTTTAATAAGTATCTCTTGTAAAGCAAGGGCAACTGCAGCGAAATCATTTAAGCAAATATGTAGCATGTGAGGAGCGCTGACAACTAAACGCTATAAGGAAATATAATTATATTTCCGTGAATCTTTAGTTTCAACTGGTATTAGGATGCATAACCTTGAAACTTGGCTGCACTGTTATTAGGCAACCTTTCACTCGCAATGACAAACTTTATGAACATTAAACACATCAATGATTTAAATACAGGGGCCCGATGCCGCTTATTTAAGTCAGTGAGTGGCGGGTTAATAAACGTTCCAGTGTACTTGTTATTGTGCCTAATTTTCGTATTCTAATAATTTTAGTGTAATGACAAATGTACACCTACTTGCCTCTGTTGTCATTGTAGGATTGCAAGTGACTGTTCTTATCTGAATACGAAAATAAGGCACAATAACAAACTGGAACGATTTTTAACCCGCCACTCACTGATTTAAAATAGCTGCATCGGGCCCCTGGTTGTCCAAATAGTGCAGTTTCTAGTGAACACTAGAAAAGCGTTCATAAATATTATCTACCTTTATAGGCACGTAATTGGGTTTTCGTTTAAATACAAATTATACTAATAAATTATTTTTACATTAACGCTATAACGTCATTAAAATTGCTTCAAATGAACTGACTAATGTTTTAACAGACTTCCAAACAAAAGTAGGTTCGTATCATGTATTTTTTTACAGTAAGTATGTATTTGAATAGTCTACAATAGGAAGTGTTTAACCAAATATTATAATTACTTTAGTAATCTTATCCGCAACGTCTACAGGAAACTTGTATCAATTGTTGTTTAGGAAAATGCTTATTAATTTATATTATAATTATCTTTGGAGAGCAGCTATTGTTTTTTGTCCCCTTAAACAATGTAACTAACAGGATGTTAATATGGGAACCTTCATAGGATCTACCTAATTATAGATGCTTTAGTCGTAATTCCGTAAAAAAACCCTTTTATTTCCATAACTGACTAATGATTACTTTTGCGTAATCGATCTGTAACTGTCATGGCGTCACGTCGTGACGTATGCAGCGCAGTTCGCACCATTGTAACAGCACACTGAACGAAGATAGCTATTCAATACATTCAGGTCAGGGCAGAGACAAGCCGGCGACAGTGATATTAACAAAGAACTTAGGTAAAAGGTTCTGCAAAAAGGTTTATTAAATAAACGGGCGCTAGACTATGAAAACGAATTCTGTTACCTCTCTTGTTTTAGCACTAAAGATACTCTTTATTTTGGGTTCTAATTACGGCTACTACTACGCATAGATAAAACCTATACATATCCATGTAGGGCTGTAGGGGCTATGTGACTTAAAGTATGATAAGTTAGGTATGATAAGTTGGTTTCGGATCAAAACTGACTAATCCAAAGTACGAAAAAACAACCATAAGCAACTGTCAGAAGGATTAGAAGAGATCATGAATTTGGAATTCCTGTTTAAAACAAATTAAAATGTTACAGGACATTTATAATCAAAGTGTTACACGCATACGGGACTCTAAAGAGGAGATACTATCTACTTATACGAAATACGTACATGATATTTTTTATAAATTGAACCCAGATGAAGGTAATAAGATATACAGCCTATTTACTTTCTCAGCCAGATGGTTCCTAACAGGCAATCTTAAAATACCAAAGCAATTTTCGTTAGAGCTACCTAAACAAACACCCGTCTCTCCCAATTGTTTGATTAATAATTGATATGTAACTTTTCTTTCAGTGGCTTTTAATATACAACGATTGCTTAGATGGATGGATATACGATAATATTGTGGGTACCTACATACTTATAATACTTATGTATCATACAGTATCATAATATTATTAAAGGTAAATCCATTTGAAAAACTTAAAAATAGTACTCAACTTTACTGTAGTTCAACTGTAGTTGTTATGTCGTAATTTTACTGTATTGGTCGATAGACAAAACGAGATGACGCAAAACTAATTACCAAGTTATGTTGACAGACTATCTAGAAGGCAACATGCCAGAAAAATACCCACTGAAAAGTTGCCTGCAGTAATTTCGAAAATTAAGCAATATGGTATATTATTTGATTATATAATGTCGGTATATTGTATTTTGCATTTTTCGTATTTATAATGTCTATAAAAGCTAGATTGATTATTTGTTATTTCTTTTTGTTTCTTAAACAATTATGTGACGTCCACTTAACAATTTAAAATCAGATAAAAACAGAGCATATCTAAATTGTTTTGAACTGTGGCTAATAAATGAAACTTTGTTTCGGTATAAAATGCTTATACCTTTTTCAATAGGCAATTTTAGACGAAGTAGGTAAATTTATATTCGTACCAATTCTCTTTTATCTATGACACAGGCACATAAGCACTTATCAGATAAAAATATTTTACGATAAATAGCCCAATGAACTCATACCAGTCTGAATCATAAGTTCAACGGATTACAGCAACAAATGAATTGTTTTTTCTATAAAATGGATACTAACTGTGTAAATTTTGATTGCAAATATTTAATTATTGAAAGTTCCTCTACAGACGGATAAATTCAATTCTCAAGGCGCGTGGCGGTGGATTACCAATTCATTAAAGGATCACAGCTTATTTACATTGGTTGAACTTTTGAACCCACGCTCTATCGATATCTCTGTTCTCGCAGTCGTTGATAACTAAACAAAAATAAATCCAAAGCCTCCGTTTAACAAATAAAAAACTCTAAAACCATAGATATCTACTATTTTGATTAATTGATATACCTACGCTGCCTATGCATGTAACATATTGTCTTATTTGGTAGAAGTCTATCTACTCGTTCGAGATAGGCAACAATTAAAAATGTTAGCAAACTAGCGCGATAATAAAAAGATTATTATTACTAGGTAGATGTTATCGTGACTTGTATCAATAGTTTTTACTTTCAATGTCGTTGAAGCAGTCAAAACTTCCGTAAAGTCGAATTATTCCAGTTTCTAGTAGCGTATTAGTCACCAGCTGATAGCTTATCGTTCTCGCGTATCGTGTCGTGTGTTTAAAAATCAATAATTGATGTATTTGCTTTACTAAGTGAAAAAAGTGCACCTGCTTACCTGAAAGGTGTTTTAATAACGATATCAGATTTTGTTATTTCGCTGTTTTTTATGTCTTCAAACATTTTTTTTAACTCTATATACTATTACATTATAGTATATAGAGTTAAAAAAAATGTTTGTGTTTTTTACTAAATTATTCTAGTACCTATGTCGAACAATGAAAGGTGGCTTTAATATTAAAATTCATAATAAATCATGATTTTATAAAAAGTAGTAGTTTCGTATATATTTGTAAGGGTGAAATGAGCGTGCAAAAATAATCGTGTTTAAGCAAACCAAATCAGCATGCAATGGTCCGATGTGTAATGTAGATAGCAGAGAACGGATGAAACTGGCTCAGGAACTGCTACAGCGTGATGAAGAGCGGGAAGAAATCAGCAGAAGATGACAGAAGCTGAAAGAGAGAATGTCCTAACTTCTCGAGTCCACTGTAACTGGCTTCCCCCATACCAACTCAATATGCGCATAGGTATCATATCTAGTTTTATTTCGTTAGTAATGTTTAAGGTACCCTAGCCTGTATAGCCTACAGCATTGTCTTATGTTAGCTATCGAAAAGTGTGCAAGGGAATTTGCAAACCAATTACCTACGGTCTTGGCAGACATCTGTCTGTCTCGATCCTTGCACAAACCAAGCTTAAGTTCATTAAATAAGTCAATCTGTTCAGAACCAAAATAGAAGAATCTGTTCTGTCGTACTACCTATCTAACCCTACTCCGAGGGAACATGTTTCCACCAACTAAGCACGTGTACAAAAATCCCTTTTTTATCAGTTCTTGTTGGAATTGCGTTTAAAATTTCAGTACGACTAACAAAGTACCAAATTGATATCATTCAAGGGTATTAAGCAACTAGATTCTAGAGATAAAGTCCTTACAGTTAACATAATATCTACAAGTAAATACGTAGGTATGGTTTAGTAATGGTTTGGTAGGCTCGTTATGTTATCATCACACATGTGCCACAATGATTACACCCTCGGGTATAAAATATTGTATAATGCAGGTGAACCGTGAAGTTTACAATCATAATTATTATGCTCACGTGTTTCAGTCATTAACCCTTTAACCGCTGTATAATCTTGCAAAAAAATGTGCCCCTAGCGCTAATCACGTATTTTCAAGGTCAACTATAGTGTTGTGCACCATTCACAATTTTTTTATTTTTTTTACTAGATTTTAAGAGTAAAATTACACGTTTTACGAAAATCGAATGTTTTTTTATAAGTCATTAACCTTATAATTAAAATTACCCGAATAAAAAAAGCTATAAGCATTGATAGAGTATAGTTCATAATTCTACTAAATACGTCTTTCGGAATCCCTATTGTTGCATTTATACAACCTCGGCGCTAACATTAGAGATAAACAATAGCGTAGATAGTGCGGAAAGTGAAATTATTTCCGGTTATCGATGTTATTCATCGAATATGAATACGTGCAGATTGTTTATGATAAAGGGTAATAGAAAGTAAAGTTTTCTTGTTTAAAAAAAACATTATGGTCAATGACTGGGCATTTAATTGCCACTGCTTTAACGAACATTGTTGTGCTAGTCTCCAAAATGGGTGAGTGTGTTAATTTTCTCTATATATTAAAAAATATCAATTTTATTTGCTTTATGCCAACTAAATATAGATACAATGTTGTGTTTAACGTCGACATTTTGCGATTCAAACACGGCCACAAGACCCAATGAAATAAAATAAGTACCCACTATTTCATTAATAATTCTTAACAAATAAAACAGATGTACCCTCACTATTATCATTATGAGTTCGCTTATGACGTCACAAGCGGTTGCATATGTACAACTCCGGCGCTGGACTTCTTTGATAACGTTAAAGTACTAGGGTTGTTACTAAAATACAATTTAGTAAAAATCGTCTATCTAATTGTAATATGAATCTACCTTAAATCATGTTCAGTTTTAGATATTATAGTTAGAAATAGGTTCAAACAGCAACAAGCATTGAATTACTTTTTAATTCTGAATGCCTAACCTATTTGTATATTATTTGAGTAAACTAAAGTTTGCATTAAGAGTAATAAATAAACTTATGTGCTACATCACTACTGTTGTATTTATACAACTCTGGCGGTACAGGTTAAGGTCAAACCTGCATTTTGCGATGGGTTTTATGCATTTTTTTCACCGTTAATTTGGTGCTTTGCATAAGTGATTTTAGGGAAAAGGAAAGAAATTCCTTGAATGGCAACGGTGGTCTTTATTTTTATTATGAAACTGCTCCTACGTAAATAAAAATACGTTTAAAAATAACTTTGGAGACTTAAGTTGCAAATTTACAACTGCGGTGCTAGGGGCTCAGAAATGATAAGTTGCTTATATACAACTGCGGCGGGTAATGGGTTAAACTTTGTTAGTTATAATTACTTGGTCTAGACCGACGTTCAAATAATTTAATTCATCGCTGTCCTTGTACACTGTTTTTATCGATAAGTAACCTTACTCAATCGATTTGCTGTTTAACTGATGGTTAGGAGTAGCCGAGTAAAAAACAATGTGAATAATATAACTGCAGCTAATTCATTTTAACAGTTTCGTTATAAGACAAACATTACACATGAACATAATAATGAACATTATTAAGCTACAAGGTATATATTCTCCGTTTACTGTGGTACATTGTCAGTTAAGAGTTTAGAAAATTCAAGAAGTAACTCCAATGGGTATACCGCGACTCTAAATCCGTTAA
This sequence comes from Autographa pulchrina, assembly GCA_905475315.1. Lineage (NCBI taxonomy): Eukaryota > Metazoa > Arthropoda > Insecta > Lepidoptera > Noctuidae > Autographa > Autographa pulchrina. The sequence continues at coordinate 1,004,839 of FR997782.1, forward strand.
GGTCGCTAGCCATGCATCAGGTCTGTCAATTTCTACCAATCACCGGCCAATAGCTGGTTTCTCATTGGTGAAGAATAACAGATACACCTGACGCGAGACTAGCAATATTAGCCTATTTTTTAACGCGATCGATCCCTTTTGAGTCTGTATGAATAGTGATAAATGTTTTGACAGGTGGGTTAGACGGCTACACAAATACTTGTCCCTCTACAACTTAGTTATTAATTAGTTACAACACCCAGACGCCTGTGGCACGGTAATATTATATTATAATATTACCGTGCCTGTGGGATCTAATTACCGTTGTTGTTTCGAACTTTGGAAGTAGAACTGCTAGTTAATTTAGCTGTCTAGTTCAGTAGGCATAAAGGGCATAAAACCGGGACATATATTTGGCAACTCGTCTATTTCTACATTTTGCGCGATACTAAGTTGACTTCTTGAGAGTATTTTAAGGTCTCTATACTGATGCGCAAAAGAATTTATAAATAATCGCAAGAACACAGGCATACTGTATATTCTACATTTGTAGTATGTGAATTCCCGACCTATTGAAAACAACACATACAATAGTGATTCATTCTGCATGCATCGGTGCAACAAAACCTGCTTAGAAAGATAAAACAATAGAGTGCGCGCGCGCCGCTGAATTCAATCGGTCACGTTTAGAGGGACTGATACAGGAAACAAAGCATTATGCCCAATGATTATTATCGTTAAGTATTTCATCCAATCGTGCGCCGTTTGAGATGTCGAAAATATTATTAATATTTGTTATTGAAAGATGTCATTAAAACATGTTAGTTTACTGAAGTTTTGTAATAATATTTGCAAGTTCAATCAAATAGGCTTACAATGATGTAAACATGTTAAACGACTGAGTAATCGCGTTATTTATAATGTTTAGTAATAAAACCTTAGAGGCTTCATAACAGAATGACGTAGACTACTTAATAAGATGCCAAAAGATTTCGCGGTTTTAATAACTGTCAAAAGCAACAAACATTACTGTCGTTGGTCGAGTAAGCTTTAAAACATAAGTTATTCAAGCTGACATGCTTTAAATATTTACAGCGCAAAATTAATTAAACGTATGCACTTCACTTCCAAATAAAGTAAAATGCAAATAAATGAATTGAACAAAGAGTAATATGAAGGCCGCCATGTTGGCTGGTGCAATTACGTAATAATTGGTGCGCACGGTGTGGGAGGCTCTTTGGCAGGCTGCGGAGAAACAATGTTGGCAAGATGCGTTCTACCTGACTAAGCATTTATTTGAAATTTTCTGTTAGGATTGGTAATTTAGAAAATGAGGGTACCTATTATACTTTTTGGTATTCCTATATCAACGTAGCAAGTTCTATTTTTTAAGGTGGTATTTTATTACTCTTGTTTACGGAGATTTTACAGATATTACCTAAATATTTTTGAAGTATTAGTAGTAAGTTAAACGCAAATAAGAAATGATATTCTAGGGCTCGACTTAACATTAAGTTTACAACGGAGTCTTTTAATATGTTTCTAAAAATCAAAGATCCAAATAATAATATAAGCTAACAATTTAAAAACCCAATTTCCATTTTTATTTGCCGAGTCAGGTTTCGTGGCAATATAAGTGATGAATCACTTAGCGATTATTACGAATAGCGGTAATAACGACTAATATTACTGTAATTAGGTCATACTTTGTCCTCCTAAACGACTTCCTAAAGTATTTGGCTTCGTAAGACAAGTTTGAAAAATACCCTCGTTTTATTTAATAAAAAAAATTATTACATTTTTAATGAATCAACTTCATGTGATATTTTTTTTAAACCCTATTGTTTGTATTTCTTAGACATGGTTCTAGCTAACTTTATAAAATCCAGACAGCCAGTTTGTTCTTTAATAAAACTGTCTCAGCCGAGAATTGTGCGAGCTTCGGGTGGCAATGACACTGCACCGGGGGAACCTACGTCACGGAAAATAACGTCTTTTTATCTTAAGATAAATCCTGCTGTGAGGAAAATTGTAACTTGTAATACCATAGACTACTTTAATTAAATGGTACGTCGTTGACAAGAACTCGTGTCTCATATCAAACATCAAAATGCAAATAATTCAACAAAAACATTTATTACAAATAACAGGACAAAACATTTGAAACATTTCAAGTGTGACGAAACCATAATAAAGCGGAATTCTTGCGATTAGGTCCAAATCACGCCAATTATGTACAAAAACATTTAAATAACATTGTCTAAATAGTCCAATTCTTACAATTTCAAGACCTTAATTAGGGAAAATGTAGTGTCAACGATGCTTATAAACCGAGCCCATTACCAATGTAATGTGAACCAGCGGAGCGAGTCCTTAATTACTATTTAAATACTGTCGGTTCCGCGGCGTGACGTCATAATATCAGTCAATTACGCTCGCTACTATGATTGAAAGAAAGAAATGGTTGCATATGTTCGATGAGAATACTGAAATCATAACACTGTAGGTACTGCGTCCCTTGGCCGTAAAAGGCTCAAATATGTTTTGAGATACGAATATAAGCTCTCTTATCTTGGTTTCCAACTAGTTGACGTTATCTGAGATTTCTTTGCCTCAAGCGGGCAAACGAACCAGACCCTCGCATGTCCCCAAATTCCCTTTAGGAAGTCCGAATGACAGATGCCTGGCTTAAACATAACTTTTGCGGTGTATAACCAATATTTTATTGACTCTTCAAACTCCGACTATGATAGCTGCTCAAGAAACTTTTATCTATTCTTTATAGCCGTTTCGATACGTTCAGTTTTCGAATAAAAGAAAGGCTAGTAACAAAATCAATCATATTTTTTGTTACTTTCGCGAGCTGAATATTGAATTCACAGAATATGGTATTAACAGCTGTCCCCGAGTTCCAAACTATTCAGAAATATTGTACATGTGCGCAATAACGTATTGTGCCACCGTATCCCGTAGGTGTGATAATAGGATACACCACAGTATATGGTGAAACAGAATGCCATCCGCTGGCAAAGCGTTGGCCGAGCGAGGTAATATCCCATGCATCGGGTCGCGGCGTCTAGGCAATAGGAAATCCATATTCAATGGCACATGTTTATGGAATATCTCACATACTGGAATATAATATAAATAGCTGTAACAGGAAAACTGGGTATGTGTTTAGAGTTTAAGATCAAAATAAACATTGATTGATGTAACATATTTAGCTCAAAACGAATTATTGAATTATTTTGATGACAATCTAATTCTGATTAGTCATCGTTTTATTATCTAATCTGTTCATGAACTGGCAAACAACGCTATGAAAACATAGTCGGAGGCAGTAAGATTAGAATCAAGTCCAATTGGGGAACAACCGCTTTCGTCTACAGATAGTTTGATAACTAACAAGTTGTTAATGTGAATTGAATTGAGTTTCCAATCAAGGTGTTTCGGTATGTAACCAAGTTGTAACAGAATAGGTACAGCTCCCAAAGGCTTTGTCCTAGCGGTGGCACGAAGCGACGCGTAATAACAATGTGTCTCAAAAGGGACATATACAGGCTCGGTTTCATGGTTACGCAAGTTTAAGTGTAGAAAAATATCAGATGTATTGGCATTATTGAGAAAGAGAAAGGTTAAAGTGATTCAAACCTGGAATCATTAAGTTATATAAACCTACTTTGTACATATTTTTGTTATTTATAACCTACATCGGTTAGGTCTTTATTTAATAGAAAATGCGGCACCAACATTAATAATTCTCAGATCAAAATGGAACTTCTATCTAACTTAAATAAGAAAATAACTAGTTTCAGAGTTTTAGTATTAGTTACAACTCCATTTATAATATCCTACAAAGTGAAAAAGATACTTAAACATCTCTGGCAATTTTACAAATTAATCGATGGTTACGTCAAAAAATTACGTCTGAAAAGTATTGTCATAACTTATGTTATGCAGATGTTATATTGATCTAGAGACTCGTAAAATATGGTACGCGTCCTAATCCAAGGGTCTTAAAATGTATCTTAGACCTAACAGTATTATTTATTCTACAGTAACCTCTATTTCTGATTAATAGTTAATATAAACCCTTTGTGTAAGTGATCTTAAAGTAGGCTGGCTTTACATTAACCAATTACTTTGGAAGATAATTGAGTGCCAACTGGGCAAGGCAGCTGGAAGACGCCCACATACATATTTCAATTTAAACATTACCAATATATATTTTACCTTAAATTCAACAAGGTATCTATTATGTATAAGTAAATCTTTGTTTGTATTTACATAAATTATTTACTCTCAGAAATATGGACAGGAGACATCTATAATGTTATCTTAATCTAAACATTATCAATTAAGTTCTCATCAATCACACAAGTTGACCTTAATATGTGAGATATTATTATTTTGAGGCGAGTTATGACAACATTGATATCCCGCCGCGATGGATTGTTATGACTACTAGGTTTGACTCATAGCTACACTCAATGCGCCACTTGACGTGACCGCTTATTGTGTGATGCTCAGCTCGAAACATGAAACACACACTTTAAAACAACGATTTCATTGATTTTATTCAGACAAATATGTACACACCCCAGCGGCGACTCCAAACCATATAAAAATATAATACAAAGCTTAAAACTCACGACGATTAAGCTGTATCAACGCGGGAATGTATCGGTGTTGTCGGCGTAACGTTAGGGATCACGGTCACTCACTCGAGCTAGAGTTAGCTTTGGTACCTCGTAAATGCACGGGACGCTGTCGCTGAGCACAGCACTGACAGTCAAACGCTGGCCGCGCGGCCGGCCTTCACCGCTAGCTAGAGCGCGGCGGACTCGGGCGCCATGAGCGGCGACAGCGGGCCTGCCACGCGCCGCCCGCGCTCCAGCTCGAAGCGCAGGTCGGGCGGCGTGCGCCGGCTGGCCGCGCCGTCCTCGGGCAGGAAAGCCGCCACCAGCAGCGCACAGATCACCAGCAGCGCGCCCAGCACGAACGGCGGGCCCGGCACCATGCGCTCGTACTTCTCCTCGTTGGGCTTCCCCGCCGCCGCGTGCTCCTCGTTCAAGTCCACGTGGAACAAGTAGAATATCACTCCGAACATGGCCGGGCCCAGACCGTTGCACAGTCCACGCACCCCTGTCACCATGCCCTGCACCACTCCTTGTCTGTCAGCTCGGCTGTTCACCGACACATATGCACTGATGGCTGGGTATGTGACCGACCCTAGTGCAGCCAGCACTCCAGCAGCCCACATCATCCATGTACGGCTACCGAAGCCATACCACATGAGCTGCAGCATCTCAAACAATAGTCCCACCATAATTGTATGCTTAGCTCCAAGAACCCTCATTAAGAATCCGAGAACAACTTGCACACCAATACTAAGCACACCTACAATTGCAATAAATATTGCCACTTGGACCACTCCGAAGCCCATCACTAACTTCAAGTACACAAATATGCAAGAGTACTGTCCAGCCTCAGGTAAGTATGAGAGGAACACTGCCACACACAACATTAGCACTGTACGTTCCGCACCAACTTTTCTCAATGCTGCAAAGGGGTCAGCTTGCTCCCAGCTTATAGCGGGACCCCAGCCGCTTGGCCTCACTTTCTCGGGCAGGCTCTCAGGCACAGCCACCATGATAAAGAACACGTCAAGGATGGCGACCGCGGTAGCAGCAGCGACCACTAGAGCCTCACCATACAAGTCCATGAGATAGGCGCCTAGCGCTGGCGAGATCACCATGCTGGCGGCGAAGGTGGCCGACACCAGGCCGTAGGCGCGCGAGCGCTCGGCCTCCGTAGTGACGTCGGCCACGTACGCGAACACGATCGAGAACGTCACTGCAAACACTCCACTGATGCTGATCATCGCGAAGAACCACCACGTGTTGATCGTCATGAGCGGGATCGGCGCGCAGGTAAAGAACACCGTCACCAGCAGGAAAAATTTGCGTCCCCACACGTCGGAGAGCGCGCCGATCAGTGGCGCAGACAGGAACGACAGGATGCCCTTGATACCCATTATTAAACCGTTCATCAAAAACGTATGATCCGGGAACGTAGCGTTCAGCACCGAGATGATCGGCATCGTGAGCAGACCCCACGCGAAAAACTCCAGGAATATCACCACCAGAGCGTGGAACACGGAGGGCTCGCCGATGCCAGACATTGTCATAATCCCGTCTTTCATAACAGTTTTTCTATTCCGTATCACCATTTCTACTTCAGTTTTTGTGGTTTTCGTGGGCGTCATTTAAGATTTATATCGTTTATTTTCCTACAGAACTACTTATATTAGAGACATTATGGAAACCTAAGCACTACATGGAGGAAAACTAGATAAAAACGAGCAAGTAGTAGCAACGTCAAAAATCCACTGGAAAATTGAAAAACAATTCGATATTTGTGTTGCCACATTACTATTTAAAACACAACACTTTGCCATAGCGAGCAATAAGGATATTTTTTTCAGGTTATCATGTACAATAAACTTAAAACATAATAATACACACATTTTTTTTAATTATTTTAATAGCTGTGATATTCACAAGCTGTATGTATAATAGAACAAAACATTTAAAACTTCCAAACCAAAAGAAAAAAATAACCAAATACCATTGTGAATACTAAAATAGCAACACCTTAAATCCACAGACAAAATCAAGGAGTACAAATAAACAAAAAGACGAAATGTAGAAAAAGAATGATAAATATGAATTGATAATATTGAAAATTATCGAACACGCTGTTTACAAATTTTAAAACATAATGAAAAAATATTGTCAATTTAATTTTATACTTAGGTGAAAATCTTATGTCCGACAAATCAATACTTTTTTATTAAAAATTTTGACAGTGACACAGTGTTTTTTTTATCTAACCAGTTGTCAAAATTGAAAGGAAAAGGAGGCGTCGACTGGATTCCACAAATTCCATCTTCTCATTTCATATTATAAAAATGGTAAATATTACTATCGATGTAATTAATGTATTACCAAGTTTTCCTCATAATTCCGTTTATTGTAATATGTATTTCTTATAGATTCGCTTTATACTAATCCAAAACCGTGCGGGCAAAACTAGATTGGCTAAATGGTATATGAACTTTGATGATGATGAAAAACAGAAGCTTATTGAAGAGGTCCACGCTGTTGTAACCGTAAGGGATGCTAAACATACCAACTTTGTGGAGGTAAGTGATGTAATCTTGCTATAGTTCAAATATAACGTGTAACAATTTTTCTTCATAGAAGTTCATACCTATTCTGGTGTACTTACAGTTCAGAAACTTCAAGATTGTATACAGAAGGTACGCTGGCCTGTACTTCTGCATATGCGTGGATGTGAATGACAATAACCTGTGTTATTTGGAAGCTATACACAATTTTGTTGAAGTACTAAATGAGTATTTCCACAATGTGTGTGAACTAGACCTTGTCTTCAACTTCTATAAGGTAAATATTGGTGTAAACTAGTCAAGATAATATGTCACGACATACATTTTGCCTTCTGCAACTAGAATATACCCTTAAATTTTGCGAAAATACTGATGGACATATAAAAGATGCACAGTGACCGACACTCCCGCAGCACTTAGTCTGTTGGCCATGGCGTGACTCTGTAAATACAAACATATGTATACTTACACCCTAATTTATTAAATCAAATAAGAAGGTATTGCTTTAGATCCATTATAATTTGAAAGAATTTCCAAAACCTGTATAACAATTAAATACTAAAAGTTAAAAGAGATATTAAACTGAAATTATATAATGTTCTAGGTGTACACAGTGGTTGATGAGATGTTCCTAGCTGGTGAAATACGAGAGACGTCGCAGACTAAAGTCCTGAAGCAGCTACTCATGCTCAACTCCTTAGAATAATGTGTTTATATTGTAGCTATAGACAGGGCCAGGTGATAGTAGATAACTGAAGAAGAATAACTTATTTATACTGCCTGAGAAATATTACATAATCAGAATAAGCCTCGGCAGGCTGAGGCAACCTGTACAACCTCTATTGAAGTCAAATTAGCCTAAAGTTACTTTGAATCTGTAACTAAATAGGCTAAGTGAAAATTCTATCTGTGTAATACACTTTTTTCTTCAGGAATTAATAACTATTGTGCTACTATTAAATGTATAACAATCTATGGCAATCTAAAGAGTAAAAATGTAATCTGGCCATCCTGGCTCTGTCCAATGCTTTAAAGTAAGTTGTATGTAATATATTTATTATAGTACAGTAATAGATTACTGCTATACAAACATTATCTTATTCTACTATAGACAATTAAGATCTGAAAGAGTGTATAACTGCAAATAATACAATTATATAATTATGTAATGTTAACATTGTTATAAACTAAGTTTGTATAGATAATACTCATTCATTCCATCTTAGAAAAATGTACGAGGATAGGGTATTTTAATTGATGAGAAAAAATCTACAAATATACAATTGAAGTAGCTTCAGCAAAAAGCAGTCATCAAATGATAGTTTGTTTCATAAAAAAATATATTACAAATTTTTTATTAATTTCAAAGTAGTTTTTTTACTTTATAATAAAAAAAGAGTATCATACCCTATGGGAATGTTATGAGCTACAATACATATATTATTGATATTCTACCATGAAGCAAATCACCTAGTATTTATTTAGGGGAATGAATTCTGCAATGTAATAATTAATTTCTGTAGAAATTAAACTAATGTTGAAATAAAACTACTTTTACGGATTTTATCGCGGTTTGTATTTTGATTTTAGTTCCCGACGTTTCGACACCTTTGCAGGTATCATGGTCACGGGCAGACATATAATATCCGTAAAAGTAGTTTTATTTCAATGTCTAACATTCGCGTAAACCTCAGAACTCAATGTGTAAACTAATGTTTATAAATGTCAAGTGATGAGAATGAAAGTGTGGCGTGATCATAGCTTTGTGAACATATTATTGTGGATAAAATATCTGTATGTAATCGTCGAAAAGCAGTATTTAAGTACGTTAATAAGACAACAAGGTTTTTTGCAATTAAACTTATCCACTCGCTTCACATGTGGTTTATCAGTAAATTATCACAAATAATAATAAGGGACATCTAAATATTGTCCAAAACAGTTGTATTAAGTATAATAATAATTATTGGTGCCGTTAAATTACCCATGTGTGGTCACTACACGACACTGGCAGAAATAGCTGTGACCGCGAGGTTGCAGAAGATTGGCAAAAATTAAAAAAAAAGGGACAAGCTACTAGCTTGCGATTGGCGGAAATTGACAGATAGACCACATGCGAGACAAGCGAACCCAGCGGATTTTTAAATCGCGGAGATCCTAATTATTTACTTTTATATTTCTTTTCATTGACCTACCAAATATAAGTAACAAGTAAACCGATTTACAAAGAAATGTAAATTAAATAAGAAAAACCTAAATAACTTGTCTTATGCTCATTATAAATGATTGTCTTGTTAAAATCACGTATCTACGTAAGGTACCTTCATGAGATCATAATGTACATAAAACTGTAATTATAAGCATTGTTTATTGGTGTATATTAGAGTAAATAAAATTATTGCTTATTTAGGAAATGGCTTATTATTTTGTATTGCAAATTATGAATTTACACTTCACAGCTATGGAAAAATAAAGAGCAGTTAATATCAAAGTGTAACCAGTGCAGGCTAAATCAGTGAGAGGGGTTGCCAGTACTAGCTATAAAATAAATAAATATTGTCAAGAAAACATGATTTATTTATAAAACGTATAAATTTACAAAAAACTACACATAATATAAAAGACGACCAATTAATTATCTTTACCTAATTACAAAGCTAATATTATACATAGAAATACAGTGCAATGTTTTCATGGAATTCTCTTTCTTCTTACTTTTGCGCGAAAAGGTATTCAAATAAATGTTAAATACCGGAATCTTTAAAATCTTATAAATTGAAGGTACACATCCAATATCAACTTGAACGTTTTCTTATGAGAATAGATATTAGGCAGGGCCGCGGGGCGATAATTAGTGTTCAAAATATAATAATTAACTAATTATTGTACACTAGGCAAAAAAAATATATTTATCCTTCACGAGTGAAAGATTCTTTATATTTTCATAATAATAATCTCTTACACATGACGCAAGGGCAATATGTACCCGGCCTTCAGTCTTCACGCAATGGTAATATGGGGTGGGTAGGTAACATACATAATTTTCCAAATTTAAATAAGTAAATATCACAGTTAATTGAATATACACAGAAAAACGACCTGTCTTACAGAACATAACATTCTTACAGTTAACAGAGATACGTGCGAGGTAAATTGATCCTTATTGCGAGGGAACAAGGTGTCTACTCCCACTCCCAGTCGTGTAGCATCGGCGCGAACATCCACTCGTCGGGGTGGCCCACGTGCGACACGTGAGGGCCCATGTCGAACTTACTCCATCTAGAGAAATATAAATGTATTAAAATGGGGGCTACCGTTAGAAATTTTGCCGCCAAAGGCGCTAGTCGATCGCAATGTCTAAAACATAAAATTCTATAGTTTTTTTTGGCTTTGACAGCGACGCGCCAGTGGCGCCAACTAGTGAAAAATAAGGCCAGTGTTTAATATTTAACGTGTAGTCAGCCGCCGACTGTGAGCGAGCGATACTCAGTTTATTGTATTTCTATACATACCTACCTACTTTTCGTTTAAACATAACCGACTACGTTATTACGCTATGCGTAGTATATACCATCTAGTTTCATGTTTACCATGGAGATCATGGTTAAGGCTGCTCGGGTGTCGACTATACGTTTGGTTTGATCACAGCCTAATGTTAGTGACGCAGCGCAGTGCAAGATTAGGCCCTATAAATGTAATGATTGTGTAGTACTCACGCGAAGGGCGGTATCCCCCTGGAGATGTTGTGCGTGGGGCTGGAGATGGAGAGGAACCGGTAGCTGCGCCAGAGGTACGCGCTCGTGATCTTGGCGTCCGTCGCGCCGTGGCTGCGGTGCCCCAGCGCGCGGAACGGGTACGTGCCTGACACAACACACAGATTTATGGTAAATAGTCAAGTGATCAAAGGAGTCTAGTTCGGTCTCTTGGCATTTTGAGAGGGATAAGGCTGGATTGTTGGGATAGGGCTGTGTGTAAGGGGTCATAAAAATAGTTCACCATAGTTCAATCCAGAGGGATATGTAAGGGTAGAGAAGACATTGCCCTGCGGTGGGACAGAAATAAAATAATGATCAGATGGTGATGAAACTTCGGTGGAGTAGGATGGACGGTTACCCTCGGCGCCTGATGGCACGAGTTACCAGAAGCCCAGAAGTGAAAAACAAAAATGCTGCTCAATCGCCTCTATCTTGTTCGAAGGCTAAGGCACTATCTTCCATAGTAAGGTTGATAATATACGTCTGGTCTCACCGTTGGCCAGGTTGAGGTCGTTCCGGGCGGCGATGGCGTTGCAGGCGCTGTAGGGCGGCTTGCACTGCTTGCAGCTGCTGCTGGTGAGGCCTGCCTTATAGGATGGGTGTGACCTCACCGTTGGCCAGGTTGAGGTCATCCCGGGCGGCGATGGCGTTGCAGGCGCTGTAGGGCGGCTTGCACTGCTCGCAGCTGCTGCTGGTGAGGCCTGCCTTATAGGATGTGTGTGACCTCACCGTTGGCCAGGTTGAGGTCGTTCCGGGCGGCGATGGCGTTGCAGGCGCTGTAGGGCGGCTTGCACTGCTTGCAGCTGCTGCTGGTGAGGCCTGCCTTATAGGATGGGTGTGACCTCACCGTTGGCCAGGTTGAGGTCATCCCGGGCGGCGATGGCGTTGCAGGCGCTGTAGGGCGGCTTGCACTGCTTGCAGCTGCTGCTGGTGAGGTCTGCCTTATAGGATGTGTGTGACCTCACCGTTGGCCAGGTTGAGGTCGTTCCGGGCGGCGATGGCCTTGCAGGCGCTGTAGGGCGGCTTGCACTGCTTGCAGCTGCTGCTGGTGAGGTCTGCCTTATAGGATGTGTGTGACCTCACCGTTGGCCAGGTTGAGGTCGTTCCGGGCGGCGATGGCGTTGCAGGCGCTGTAGGGCGGCTTGCACTGCTCGCAGCTGCTGCTGGTGAGGCCTGCCTTATAGGATGTGTGTGACCTCACCGTTGGCCAGGTTGAGGTCGTTCCGAGCGGCGATGGCGTTGCAGGCGCTGTAGGGCGGCTTGCTCTGCTCGCAGCTGCTGCTGGTGAGGCCTGCCTTATAGGATGTGTGTGACCTCACCGTTGGCCAGGTTGAGGTCGTTCCGGGCGGCGATGGCGTTGCAGGCGCTGTAGGGCGGCTTGCACTGCTCGCAGCGCGCCAGCGGGTCGTGCTTGAAGTCGTTGTAGCGCATCGTGTTGTACATGTCGCGCAGGTTAAAGATACTCGCCTGGACACCAACATTACATTATACTAGCGTTCGCCCGCGGTTTCGACCACGTGGATGTTAGTAATCGTTGCACAAATAGCCTATTTCCTGAATTTTCCTGGAGTTTAAAAACCTCATTCTGAATTCGATAAAAAGCGATTACATGGTCAAGTCCCAAAAACATAGCCACAGAGTGAGTGAGTTTTGCATTCATGATCTTGATATAGGTATTAGGTATACCATCTGGACATCGAACCCTCACCACGTCAAACAGGTTGGTATAATACCTGTTTCTCGAGAATGATCTTGGCGCGCGGGTTGGTGCGGTACCCGAACCAGTCGCCGTAGGTGGCGACGCGCACGTTGCCGCCGCTGAGGTTGAACACGCGCGGGAAGTACGGGATGTTGTACGACGGGAAGTACGACGTGCGCTTCAGCTCCTCCGTGCTGTGGGGAAACATGGATGTAAGTAACTGGGCAATAGTGGGCATGGTGGACGAGTTTTACAAAAGGGAGACACACAAAACAATTGCAGATTATGTTGGTAGGTGAAGAATGAAGATTTACGCTCGCACACACTCGGCTTGCAGTCTCACCGGATTCATCTGATCCAAGGTCACTAATCACTAGACCACCAGGCCTGTGAGAATAATATGTAGTGTACTAACAGGTCGGCGGACTCCGTGTATCCGGGCAGCTGCTCCACCACCCACAGCAGCCCCGCCTTCACCAGCCCCGGGTAGCGCCCGCGCCGCGGCTTGAACTTCTTATAGTCCACTATGAACCTACACACAATCACATACCTTCAGCATAGGTGTCAAGAACAAACCTCCTAAAAGCCCTTTATTAAAGCAAATGTATGGAAGGGACAAGTTTAAGTCACGTGACTTATCGAAATGTAATATCATTTCTATAAATTTGAGCGATTTCTGTAATCGTTTCAGAAATGTTACTTGTCTACCGAGGCCTACGCCGAAATACATGAGTCACTATGTCTAAGTGTTATTCGGTCATAAAATTTATTGACCCATTTAATACAGAATTAAGATGTAAGTACCTACGCTGTTTGTCAATTAAAAAGTTTCCGAAGAAAGCCTGTTAACAATAAATCAAACTGCAAAATAAGTTGTAATTAAGACTACACAAAAACATGTGTATTAAACTGTCCCTCGAGTATTCTAAATCTTCCTCAAATTGGCCTACAATTTAAACAAACTTATAATAATACAGTAGATCCATATTACGTACCACTGATTGTTATAGGTGCCACTATTGTGTTTCCTAAAGATCTCGACCCACTCGCGGCCCGTCCGCGCCATGCGGTTCGCGACCATCGCACGCGCGTACTCCAGTATCTAAACAACAGTATAGAACAGGTACATAAGGCTTATAGGTATATCGTCACATCTCTACTGAAAAATACTTGGGTATCTGCGGAGGTTAAGCAAAATCCTGGTGTAAAACTTAGTAGATTTCTGTCTGGTCGTAAAATACTGCCGTTTTATTGAAATATGTGAATTAGTGAGTAGAAATTACGACTTAGTACACACAAGAACAAATATTTCTTTTTTTATGCGACGAGCCCGTTATCACAACTCCTGTAAGCCTGGATACCGCCGAAATTCTTAAGCTTAATGTGTCCTAAAGGAACGATTGACTGTCCTGCAACCTGCAACTATTCATTCCAATAAAACAAAGTAAAATAAACCTTATTATTACAATGATAAAGTCTAACCTGTCCGACAGGCTTGACCAGTTCGAAGAGCGTGCGGTTGCTGTTGCCGATGGTGGTCTCGCCCGCCACCAGCCCCGTCGATATGATGTAGAAGTCATCTGTGGACTGACAACACACTGTGCAATACATGCCATGGAACTTAGCATGTGACTGCGGTCATGCGGGCATGGTCGGTTTAGTTCCCAGGGTGAAAGTTATTTTATGAGGACAACAGGGCGTAAAAATGCAATTCGCGGCTTTGCATGAATCTAATTTTTGAAAAAACTGGTTTACAACACAGCCAAATCAAAAATAGCCCTTATTTCGTAGTCAGTAAGACTCAAATTAATTACACAAAAACCGGCGAAGGGGCAATTCTTTTTTGTTCGGGTACTCATGCAATGGTGCGAACTGTAATGTCGTATAGTGTATGAAATATCTACCGTGCAGATAGCTAGACTAATGATACGAGGATACAAGCCACCGTGTCCGAAATTTGGTCAGGAGGGCATTATCTTAATATAAAACAAAGTCGGGTAAGTCTCACCATTTATAAATCAAGAATAAATGAACCGCTTTTCATGATCTTTGCATTGCATGAACAAGCGAAATAACCATAAAATCTTAGAAGTCGAGAGGGGAAACCGTGGAACCGCTGTGGGTTGGTCAATATGAATGTAAGTCAGTAGTGAACCTGTACGAAGGCGGGGTAGGAGGTGAGCGACATCTTGTGTCCGGGGATACGCTCCTTGTTGGCGGGGCTCATGTGCAGGTTCATCACGTACATCTTCTGCAGCCGCAGCATGGACTGGTAGCTGCGAGACGGTGGGGAAGTGATAAAACATTTTGTCATGAGCAGGATCATTTGTTCTGTCTGGGTGAAATGTATCTATAATATGTGTGTATTTAGAAATATATAAATCACAGTTGTCTTGTAACAATACCGACTCTCTCTAGTTTGGGATCAAGACCGCGTGTGAGTTGTCCCAGTATAAAAAAAACTGTTGTTTGACGTTAAAGAGTCTGCCTGGTTAAGTAAAGAAATACTGGTAGGTGATGGTTGTTTAAAAAAAACCTACTTATATCAATATTTTTTTAAATTTTGAATAATTGCTTTTGTAGGTATCCTCGTTAAAAAGTGGTAGGATCCTATTTTATTTCGTTACCCCTAGTAACCTAACAGTAGGTAACATAAGAGGGTATTTCAGGCACATTTCCTTTACATAAACAATATGGGAGACCTGTTCCAGGTAGCCTGCGCGGTGTACAGGTTGGTGAGGTCTGGCAGCAGCTTGACAAGGCCGGTGCAGTGATCCCCGAACAGCAAGCCGTCCGGCGACGTCTTCGGCATCGACAGCGCGAACGCCAGCTCGTCCAGGTCGCCCAGCATGTTGATCCAACTGGGTCACCAAGATAGAAAGCTCTTCATTGATGAGTACTATTTTTTCATGTTTAAGAGTCAGATTCGCTTACATCGTTCCACCGTTGAGTTTAGACTTTAGCTAATAGGCTAAATATTCGTGCCATGACAATTTTCGTCAAACACTTTCATTTAGCTTGTAGTATGGTCATGTGGGTCAAGTGTGCGCAGCGTCTAAGTGTGCGCATTCAAAATATCTCGAAAAATATTTAAAGCTAAGGAACGGCAACCCCCCTCTCCAGTACCCCTCGGGACCTCCTGCAAAGCGCTCGAATCACAGCGGCTGCTCGCGCGCCGTTTTGATTTGACAGGTAAATGAAGTTTTTTGCTAAAATATTTACGATATTTCGTCACATTTGACGCGTAATCTTTTGTAGTCATGTAAACTTTTTGAAAATATGCTATTTGCTATCGAGTGCAACATAATATCTAGTTTGTTATTTGCCAGTCTTTAAATTGTTATGATAACGCAATAATCAACGACATTCATACAATTCTGTTTCTATGGTTTGGGTTAAGTGTGCCATTCAACGTGGCAATGCTGCCAGCCTTCTGGGCACGTTTCCCGCCATTGACAAGGATGACGATGAGTATTTTGACGCGTGTTAGTTTTGTTTATCTATATAAGATTTAATTTTAGTCTTTGTTTGTTCTTGTATTAGATTTAAGTATTGAATTGTAAATAAAGAATAGAAACGACTTCGAAACTAATTTCATGTCATTCCTTTTTGTTGTATTTGTAACCTTAAAGTACTCACATGATGTCCCGCGTGGTGAGCCACTGGTAGGGGTCCTTGGTGGCCGCATTGTACCCCACGGCTAGACCTTCGATCTGGATGAAGTACAGCTTCATCTGAAATAAGATTATCACAGGAAGCATGAGATGGTGACGAAACTTTCAATCAGTCCTGTTAGATGCTAAGGTTTTTACGACCCTATCCTTGGGTACGCTAATTTATTTATTTAATTATCTTACTTATCTCACTTTAGAACTGCGTTTTGGCCTTCCCTTTCCCCCTTTTTCTCTATTCTTTTAAATTTCTTACTAACTCTCAATTTTTTCAAGCACCTAACAAGTAAATACCCCTCAATGATTTTAAGCTAAGCAATCAACATATTTACGATATCGTAAGTACTCCTTCTACTTACAATCTACCACTCTATACATAGACAAGAAATAACAAGCGTACCTGATGCCAGTAGGCGTCGTACCCGTACATGTCAACCATGGAGGTCACGTACTCCTCGTTCTGGTCCACGAACTCCTCGATAAGCCCGCACACGTCCGTCTTGTTGTAGCAGTAGCTGAAGCCACGATAATTTAATCAAAAAACAGTGTCGTAAAAAGTAGGAAAATATACGGTATAATATTTTATCATATGAAGGGGAAAAAATAGTTATCTACCCCATTGTTGCCGGCATAATATGAAGTATTTTCAATATAATTTAGCCTATCGCACGTTTAACTTATTCCTTACTTGGTACTACTCCTTGGGTATAGGCCTCTTAAAACATAAACAGCGATACAGCATGAAATTTACGCGCATTTTTTCATCATCTACTATCGTCATAAAACAAAAAACACTTTGTGCAATTTGGAATCCATCCAGGAGATTTATAAGTGTTCCAAATTTTCCAGTATTGCCATTTAGTACACTGGTCCTCATTGCACCCCAAAGTAAGTATTGGTAGGTCTCATACCCCTTGAGCATGTTCTGCCAGTGCATCCAGACCAGGTCCCTGGTGAGGTAGCCCTCCAGGTAGCCGGCCGCATACGCCTGGTTCTCGTCCGAACAGTCCTCCGACGTGTGGATCTCCAGGAAAGCCCAGCTTCACAAACATTTTTCACAACAATAGGTTAAATTTATTTTAAACTAAATACCTAGCAAAACATAAAAAGGCATTAGTCAAGTCTTAAAAGCAGTAAATGTAGTTTTCCCATGGAAACCACAGAAAGTACATTAAATAAAAATAAATAAAAAGTAGTGAAAGAAATGCATGGTAGATGGTTATTTGCCATGCAGGAATCGAACCCAAAATCTCAGGAACATACTCCACAATACGCCATTGGAAATACCTATAGGTAAGACAGCCAATATTTCGACAAGAAATCATATTAATAAGCTTAGCTGTGCTTTAATGCTAACTAAAGACCTGAAGTAACATATAATAAAAGCAGCAAAGCTTGAAGTCCAAACCAAAGTAAGCAACGTACCCAGTGGTGTTGATCTCGTTGCTGTAGGTAGCGCGCGCGACGTGCACGTCCGGGATGTCGGCGAAGTAGTCCGTCAGCTTCACCGTCACATTGTTGTCGTTCCACAACACGTACCCGTACTTAGACTCGCACATCAAAAACCCGTTAAATACAAATAATATAACACACAACTTTGCGTCCATCGCTCGTTAATAAGTAGCGATCTAAGCTATATACACCGGCGTCGTCCGCTCGCGTCCGACGTGCTTCCAGCTATAATTAACATTTATCAAGTGTATTGCGGGTTATCGTTTGGAAATAAGGACATTTTTTACAAAATCAACTTTTTGAAATTGACGGCGCGTCGATATTTTGACGTTTGTCATCGTTGATTGGTGATGTGTTGCCGTATCATTATCTTACAGTTAAAATTCCAATCACCAATTCTGACTAATATACAAATCTCGAATAGACAATTTACTCCTGAAAAACGTTCAGTGTTACATTATATAAAAATCGATCTAAAGAAAAGTATTTCTCACATATGGCAATACTGAAGTCCACCTCTGTCCACAAGGTCCACCTTACCAGTTTATAAAAAAAATACAAAATATACTCCATGGAGCATACCTAAGTATGGAACCTGCATTGCACAAAAAAATAAAGTTCGAATACATTTAAAATCCAACGTCTTTTACTAATTACAAAAAAAAAACGCAAAATAAACGGTAAAATATCTCTGTTTATTATCACAATGAATTTGTCGTATCCCCCCCTGTCCGCTTGCAGTCCCTGGCCCGAGGCCGGCGTGGTGGCCGAGTGCTCAGGTGGCTGTGAGCTTCATGCCGAGCTCGCCGCACTTGTAGCCGACCTCGCGCATGAGGTAGGGCGTGCGCTCGTGCGCGGGCGCGGCCAGCCACTCGCTCGTGTTCACGGCCACGGCCATGTAGCCCAGCTTGTCCAGGATGTCCAGCACCAGGCGGAACGTGCCGCGCAGCCGGTTGCTGTTCATCGAGAAGCAGCCCGGCTGGAAGTTCAGCACGCACACGCTGGGGAACACAGACATACCATGAGATACTAGATTTCTTCACCTAGGCATACAAAGCATAAAAAGAATCAATGCAAAAAGATGAAGTGGAAATATCGTCAGAGAAAGGTGTCTAATACGCAGTGCATACTTGCCCATTCCTATATAATATTAGATATGGCTTAATTATGGCAATTAAGAAAGTTGAGATTTTATAAAATGATTGCTGCCTGTATTTACTTTTCAAACAGTAGACTACCAAACAAGATAATAAGTGATTTTGATATGAGTTGTTAAAAGCATATGAAATGAGGTACTTACACTATACTGTCTGATGGAATATTTAAGTATTCAATAGGCACCCTTAAGTCACCTGTAGCGACCTGTAACTTGACTGGATAACCTCCTTTCAGACATAACATACAATCTGGAAACAAAGGTATAACCATTACATACATAGAATTAATAATAAATTAGTACTATGTACAAAAGGTTTACTACGCAAAATAATAGCGACTCTAACAGCAAAGAATCAAGGTCCAATTTAGCTTGCATAAATGCTTATTGCCTAAACAAGAAAATAAGGTAGATTTTCGCTCACCAGCAACAAACCCGTTGGGTAGCACGACGTTCCTGGCGACGAACTCGGGCCCGCCCAAACCCTCGGCCAGGTGGTCCTCCAGCAGGTCCGTTTTCTTGTGGATGGGGTACACGGACTTGGCCTTCTCGTGCAGATCGATCGGCAGCGAGTAACGCTCGCTGTGGAACGCCTTCACCGCCTCGTACAGCGTCAGCAGCTGCAGGTAGTCCAACGGACTGTTCTCCTTCTCAGAGAAGTTGTCCACGTTTTCTTGCGAGAATACTCTCTCGAGTATCTTGTCCTCGTAGTAGCCGAGTGAGGCTAGCTCCAGGCAGATCTTCGTCCAGGGTAGCGTGGTGTTCTTGCCCTCGAAGACGGGGTTCTGTCTCATCTGGCGGCGCAGCTCGTCCCACTGGTCGCGCTCGGGGGCGAAGTTGTTATTGGAGAGGCAGTTGATGAAGCCGAACAAGATGTTGGTGCGGGCGTTGGCCAGCGTGCCCGGGTTCGACGCCGCAGACTTGCACAGGTAGTCTATGAGCCCTAGGTGTGTGTGTGACTGGAAAATAAAGATAAAATATTAGGTTAGACGAATTTAAATATTCCTTAATGTCGTCACTTCCCACTAGAAATATTAAAAGTTAGATTACATACGATTCTTGACATAATTCTTGCCACCAGCAACCCTTTATCGAAGTTGACTTCATTAACGACGACGTAGTTAGAGATGGCGTCCATGAGCTGCTCGTGATAGTACTCCGGGTGCTTCTCCAGGATCCTGCCCTTGATCCTGGCGGCCGTCATCAGCACCTCCTCGTACGACAGCTGGTCTATCCGGTGCGTCAGGATGTCGTAACAGATGTGCAGCAGCTGCACCCTGGTGGGGAACCTCTCCTCAGTGCAGTTCACCTGGCACAAGGACCATATGATGGACTTGGCGATCTGTGCGTCGATGGCCTGGTCGTGCAGCATCAAGCCTGTGACCACGTCGTTTATGTACCGGTCCGGGAGGTCGTGTGTGCAGGAGTACGCCAGCATGTCCTTCAGCAGTGGCAGGTCCTGGTTGTCGATCTCACAAGGCAGATGTATTTGGAAAGCTAGAGGCAATGCTAGTTTGAAGGCATCGATTAAATGGTTCTTGGTATCGAACTTGGAGAGTAGGAAGTCTAAGAACATAATCTGGCGGACGCTGATAAGGTTGATGTGGCACTTGATGAGCTGCAGCATGGTCTGCACGATCATGGAGTCGACGGGGACCTTCAGGTACGACAGCACCTTGGTGGCCTCGATGGCCTCGTTCACGTCGAGGGCTCGTGCGTGCTTCTTGAAGTTCTGACAGAGAACCCCGAATGTTGGGTTCTTCAGTAGCTTTTCAGGGTCTTGGTCCAGACTGAAAGGTAAGTTACATAATTAGAATTCTATCGATTTCACTATACTGCGTTCGCAATTTAATCTCGAACATGTTCATTTGTTTTCCACTTTTTCAACAGAATGACTACTCTGTTCAAAAACCGGCTAAGTGCGAGTCGGACTCGCGCACGGAGGGTTCCTTACAAACCTGTAGGTATCTATTTCTTTTGATTGCGTTGACATAAAAGTTTGATTTTGTTACAGCTTAAAGGTATTATAGACCTGAGAATTTGATATGAATTTCAATTCAATACCTCTACGCGTTCATGAGAAAAGTAGTAGTAACTTTAAAATTTTCAAAATTATTTTTTATTTTGTGAAAACTAAAAATTTAGGGTTTTCGCAATTTTTCCTTTATTTGTACCATAAGACGTTACTTCGTACCAAATTTTAAGATCTGGGGGCACGGCAGTGCCCCAGCCAAGTCTCGAGCAAAACGGGCACGGCCGTACCATTCTTTTCTCGAAGCGTTTCGCGGCTATTTCACCCCCCCTGTATCATCGATACGGATAAAGCTAGGGGTTTAGGTTTTCGATGACATAGAGTAAGTATTAAAACAAGTTCAGCCTCAAAATTACATGACATTTGAACCAATAGTTTACGAGTTATGAGCGATCAAAGTTACACCATTTTGTCACTCACTGACTCACTCACTGACCGATCATCAAAAATCTAAGGTACTTCTAGCAAACTTAGAACCTTCAAATTTGGCACCAAGATAGGTTTTTAGCTACATGTAAAGGGAAAATTATAAAAACGGTATGGTTATATACCATAGTAAATAATATGAAACAAATTTATATTTGCGGTTTTACAAGAACATGGTATATGAATTTTGACTGCATTGTTAACTTTGTTCTTTGTTATGTACAAAAAGCAAATATTTTTATAGCAATTTTGTTTATTTATAAAAAGAAAAGAAAGAGACCTACAAAAAATAAATGAGATCCCACCAAAAACATTCAATGTAAAAAAAAGCCAAGTCTCTCTATGCAATTCTTCCATCGTAAAAAGTTTTGAGATCGCATAGGAGCCAAGTCCTGTTCAACTTAATTTGTAACAATAAATCAATATTTTGTGACTATATCAATAGTTTTGTTTACATTACATTAATAGTGACTTGGCCATGAGCACAATAAGATACAAATATAAAACGGCATATTTGGAGGAGTTGAAAGTAAATAATATCAGGACACCTTAACCGATAGTCGGTATCATCCAAGATCAGTGAACTGCACATGCACTATGGCGCATGTTTAGTCCATGGTGATCTCAAATTCCAATCAGTTACAAAATCATGTCCATATGTAATATATCAATTCAACGGTATTTGCACGTAATTACAAGGAGCAAACGACCTTTAACTTGTGCTCATGGCCAAGTCACTGTTATTGTAATGTAAACAAAACTATTGATATAGTCACAAAATATTGATTTATTGTTACAAATTAAGTTGAACAGGACTTGGCTCCTATGCGATCTCAAAACTTTTAACGATGGAAGAATTGCATAGAGAGACTTGGCTTTTTTTTACATTGAATGTTTTTGGTGGGATTCTAAGTTTACGGGAAGTACCCTGTAGGTTTTGACTCCCGTGCGAATTTCGAAAATTTGCGACATAAACGGCTGTATCTTTTGATTGCTTTGGCTTAGAAGTTTGATTTTTTCACAGCTCCAAGGGACAGTAGACTTGAGTATTAGATATAAATTTCAGTTTGATACCTCCACGCGTTCCTGAGAAAAACAGTCTTGACAGACGGACGGACGGACGGACGGACGGAAGGACAACGAAGTGATCCTATAAGGGTTCCGTTCTTTCCTTTTGAGTTACGGAACCCTAAAAATGAACTTTATTTACACGTTGGTTTCTTAGGTTTACGCGAATGTTAGACATTAAAATAAAACTACTTTTTACGGATTTTTTTGCGGTTTATATTTAGATTTTAGGTCCCGACGTTTCGACACCTTTGCAGGTGGGCAGACTGCCCGTGACCATGATACCTGCAAAAATCCGTAAAAAGTAGTTTTATTTTATTTACACGGAAATAAAATGTGTTTCTTTAAGTGGGAATAACATAAATTGGCTCTAGAACTTAAATAGAATATAGAAGGTTCATTGTTTAGATCTTCATCCTCTGCTTCTGCACAATGACCGCCCCCAAGAGTACACATGGTTACCTATCTACCAATTTTTTCATTTCTTTTTTTCAGTGTTGTAATTTTGTTTTCTGTATAACTTACTTGCCAGCCTTCTGCAGCTCGAAGAGGCATCGCAGCGCCTGCAGCATGTGCTTGTGGTTCATGACGGCCATGTGCGACTGCACGGCGGCGAGGATCTCCGCTGCACTCGGAGCTGACTTCAGGCGCGTCATGACCGCGTCCGGGGACCGCTGCCGGGTCACCTCCGATACCACTGGAACATTTTACCTTACATCAGGCATTACTATTTTATTAATATTTTTTTTTAATTTAAAATCTGATAAAATATTTTAAAATTAAGAATAAGTATCAATTATAAAAATGTGCCTTCTCTATATGGGAAGAGGCCTGTGCCCAGCAGTGGGACGTTTATAGGCTGGATTATTATTATTATTATTATCAATTATAAAAAAAAAGGTATGACATCCATGACAGTTTTATTTTTTATGATTAATTTTGCGACACCTGCATGCCTACTATTATACTTTTAATTATGTACAAAAGAAAACAGTATTTAAAATTATGTGTAATCAATTTATAAATTTATTTAAACTTCAGTGTAAAAAAAATTATAAAATAAAATCGATTCAGCATGCATGTGAACGTGACCTACCATCTTTAAAAGATAACTTAACCTTTTAACTTTTAAACATGGTAGACATAAGAGAACCTACCTAAATGGCACCTTAACGCTAAGGACCACAGTAATAAGTCAAATACTTAAAATAAATCTTAATATTTAAAGTAGAACTTAATAGGTAGGTACCTTGACGTTCTTCCCTGGTTTTCAGGACATGCATGGCTGGTAATAGCAAGAAAGAAACATTTAGAAATCTTAAGAATAAACAAGAATTTGGAAACATCAAATTAAATAAATGGCATATTAATTACTGGTGCATAGTTTTAAATAATTATAATATAAAATCAAGGCACAAATAATATGAAATAATCATTACAACTGGATGTGAGGCTCCTGGATCGCATGGTTTTGCTCAGAGTGTTGCCTCTAAGGACATTCCGCCATACGCTTTTCAATAAAAGCGTCATGATCTCTGAAACAGGATTAAAATATTTATAAACATTAAGACATAGTTCTAGGTTATATTCCGGCTCGTACTTATAATTTAAATAACTTACACCTTCCCCTACCTCGTCCTCATTTTTACTAATTAGTTAGCATACTTACTAATTTTATAAAACAAAAATCGTTTAATATAGTTCAACTCACCTTCTAAATAGGCAATGTTTACTATAAACTTAGTTTATCGTAAACTATACTACTCAAAAACACACGAATTAGCGGTCCAATCGAATCGAGAATAATGGTACCCTTATCTTAAATAATATAATAAAATTTGATACTCAGCAGGCATAAATAAAAATTAAAAAGACATCATCAATTTGAAAAATTCGCGTGAATGACAGCTGTTTCTGACACTTTAACAAATGACAAATGAAATTGAAAGATTTTTGTTTTCTTTTTATTTAAACAGGTCCTTATCCTTAAGGTAAATATTCGATTTTTATATCCGTTACCTTACGAAATTCATTCAAAGTAAATGTTTGTTATGTTATCCACCCAATTATTCTTCATAATTTGAAAGTTTTCATCGATTTTTCTATAAAATATCTTTTCTGAACACAGTTGTTTACGTCAAATGCAACAAAACAATTTGTGACATATTCAGTCAGACACTTTGACCGACTGACAAGATTTCAAGGGTCTGTAAACCCTCGAAAAATCGATCTTCAATATAAGTGAAATCCATAACTATAGACATCAGTGCGTATTAATCAGTGAAATACATAGTTAACTGCTTAAAAATGCAAAAAGAAACGTTTATTACTTCACGAAAGGACCGACAAATACGGAAAAGGGTGATAACTCCGGGAGACTATAATGTTGTTCCATATGAGGATGCTCGCTGCAAGATCACCTTATCTGATGTTAAGTGTACTAATGGGATCGGATGTTGCGAGATTGAGCCCCTGAGTCGCATTTTCAGCCGATCATTCGACGGAAATGTCTTGATTGGTGACTGCGATACTTTTATTGACAGAGATTTCGAGCTGATTCTGCAGCAAATGTGTTGTGGGGAGGTGTGTGAAGCTACGATGGTGTATAAAGACGAGCATGGCACGCTTATGAAGGAGATATCGTGTAAGGTGGAGCTGCGGGAGGTGACGGAGGAGCAGCTAATCAGTGACTGGAGTTGGGAGAGGCTGTATGAGGCTGCTGTACACCACAAGGTAACACATTCAGACTTCATGGTCAAATTCTAGTCCCTTAACGTCTGTTTAACATTTAGTAACAAATCAACTCTTAATTCATCAACTAAAACATGTTTTACTAGTGATACATACCTACATGCTACATATGGTGTTATGTTGAACCAAACATTATTCACTGGAATTTAACTGAGCTTTCTTTCAAGAATTTATCTTGAAAGTAAAATTATTTAGAGTTACATTTATTGTAATAATTGTCAAAATACTTTTTTAAATTAAATTTTGACATTTTACTGACAGCCTGGTTGGTTGGATGTTAGAGAAAAGTATGCATATTGTTATTTTCTTTTTAGGAGCGCGGTGTTGAACTCTTTAAGCAGGGTAGGGCGGTGGATGCATTCCGGAGGTTCAACAAGGCACTGAAGATGCTGATAGCCACAGAACCCCTGGACCCAGCGGTGGTCAGCGAGGAAGTTGTCAAGGATATGGTGGATCTGAAGGTGAGGTATAGTCAGACTTCTTATTTCAGGCGTACAATAAAATTACATTTTTCTAATATATTCTAATAGGAAACTTCCTGTGGTTTACTTATTTATGTACAGGGTGTTTTATTTTATAAATTATGATTTGAAAAAGGGACTAAGTTGCAGAAAATTTAATAATTTAAGGACTTATAAATCCTTGCATCAGAACCATTTGATTTGTAAATAACCGATTTTTAAGGAATTCCATAAAAACTCATTTTCAAAATGCATTTTTTTGTAGGTAAAACTGTACAACAACTTAGCTCACTGCCAGCTGCAGTTCAATGAGTATGATGCAACCCTAAAGCTGTGCAACAAAGCCCTCAAGTTCGACCCGGAGAATGCTAAGGCTCTGTATAGGAGATCAGCCGCACATTCCGGCCTGAAAATGTATGAAGAAGCATGGACTGACATACAGAATGCTCTACGTCTGGACCCAACTGACAAGGCTTCACAACGTAAGGCAACCTCACTGAAACCGAGAATCGAAAAGATCAATAAGGATTACAGCAGTGTGATTAAGAAAATGTTTAGTTAATAAACTAACTGATTTCTGAGGTTTACGCCAATGTTACTTGGAATAAAACTATATAGAATGGATTCTATCATATACATTTGACTATAATCCCTCTATAGGAATGTTGGGAATTTTAATACTTATTAGATGTTGATCGGGGTAGCTAAAATAATATATATAACTGAATATTATTTCATTCAATATGACAATGTACCTATATATATAATTAATAAATTAAAAAGTCAACATTTTAATTGTGATAGAATTCATTGAAAACAGTTTTATTTCAATAAGTAACCAATCATTTTTGATGTATCTAAATGTTAGTCCCCATTTATGTGGCTCTATCATTGTAAGGTGTGCCCTTTGTATCTCTTCTGGGAAGACTGTGATGTTATGACTATGTAGTGTGTATTTTGGACCCCGTGGCCCATACTCAACATATCTCGAAGGTTATGGAATGCTCAATATGGATATTAAGATGAAAAACAGGGATTTGCAGATAAATAATATCAGGGAAAACATCTCAGGCATGTGGTACTTTTCTTTTTGACCCATTTTACACAAGTTTCCTTGGGTCATGAATAGTAAAGTTTGGTGCTATGAGGTAGCCAGGGTATCCAAAATAATTTTGAGAGTCAGTTGATACAGACGGCAACGAAAGTCTCTGCACAGTTACACAGTAATGTTGAACTATGACGGTAAAGCGTTTGTTGCCGACCGTACGCGTAATAAATTGCGAAGTATACTCATTAGTGAAAGAGCTGTCCTTGTGCTAAATGAATTTATGTATCATCCGGGCTTTGACCTAAATTTTAACACCATTGCGTACTGCAGCGCGAAGGACTTTTCCCAAACAAATATACAACGAGCAATGATCACGTTTACGGTACCTATGGTCACTTAATTAGCGATTTATTGATCAGTCCTTATTTCTTCTTGATGTCTTCATCCTTTCCTGTAAGTAGTCTCTTGTTGAATAAAAGCACGCGGTTCATTATTCTTGAAAACCGGTAGCAGTGTATCGTCATCGACGAAAGTTACGAATTTTAGCACTTTAATATTGAATACGATAATTATAATGAAGATTAAAAGAATAGATAAATATTATCCCCTTTTTACTCTACAGTAGGCACTTTATGGGCGGAGTATCCAGGAGAATCTGAAAAGAGCTACAATTTTTTTAAGCAGGATGCATTTATACATGAACAGTGAGTGAGACAGAGTCGGCGATATAGTGTAATTTTATTTTTCAGGCACCTAAAAGATAACTCTCTTATTACATTCATGTATGTTATATTAACACTACAAAATGCTATTATTTTTTACCCAATTGTGGCAAAGACAAAAAAGGAAGGGTGTCTTTTTAAAATAAAATGTAAAATATGTATATTGTGTTGTTTTAGAGCGACGTTTGGTAACGATTTTTGTCGGTGACTATACTTGTCTTGTTTACCCACAACTGTGTGCTTACGAAGGTCTGCTGACGTCCAGACAATGATAATGTCTTCGTGTTTATAACCGTGACAATGTTACTAGATAAAATTATATAGATCTTCTAAAAAGAGATTGAATCTTATGGTATATATATATATGTACCTACATATACCCCACTATGTACTATATCTATGTCTAATCTATGTCGAAAACTAAACCTATTTTTGAAAAAATATTTCTTGTAGCACAAAATAAAGAATGCATTTATTTATGTATGTATGTAAGTCTTTAAACGTGAAATCATTCTGTCGTGTTTTCAAATATCTTTTTGTTAAGATCTATTTAGATAAGTGTATAGATTTGTAAATATTGGATTAAAATATATTCCTTATCTTTGAGAACTTGGTTTTATTTGAGACCGCTATATAAGTAATAATCTTCTGATCCGTTATTTAAACGTCTAAAAAATTAAATTATCTTGTTAAATCGGCTTGCATATGCAACCTAACATGATAAGCTGATCAATAAAAGTAAAACATTAAAGGCTAGACTCCACCAAAGCAGAGATGAGCAGAGCATTCGTTATTCAAGCCCGATTACACAGCGGAGTTACAGTAACGAAAAACTTCTCCGCTTTGCTCTGCTCGTCTCCGCTTTGGTGAAGTCCGGGCTTTATACTTCTAAGTTACTGTAGAAGAATGAATTAAACACGTATATATAAAACAATACGTTTGTACGTAACACAACCTTAACAAGCCAGTGAGTCAGCGTCAGTCGTGTAGAACGGCTGCGGATTCCCTTGCGCCTTGTTTAGCGCGCAATCATATCGCTTGTTTGACAACAAACGCTTGTTTTGTTTTGCTGCGTAAATGACAAAACAATACGTATTCTAATCCTAGTCTAAGAATCCTAAACAACAGGGTAAAATTGCTGTCTTGGCAATCTTTTCAACGTCAGCAGAGTATCATGTATAATACTTATAAATGTATACTATTTATTGGGAGAGCGAAATACTGAATCATTTCCCTAGTAACTATCTATGTCTATAAGTTTTTATGTTTAAACTATAACTATCTCTTGCCGCGGTTATTCCTCGTTATTGACAGTTATCATGGTAAAAGTAGCCTTTGTCCTTTCCTAAGATCCAAGCTAACCCCACACTAAATTTTATCAAAATCTGTTCAGCGGTTTAGATGTGAAAGCGTATCAGAAAGAAAGTTAGAGTTGCTTTTAATAAAGAATATTTTCTCTGCAAAACTTTCACAGGTACGTAAGTAAGTAGATATAAATCCATTGATGTGTCTGCTTTTTAAAGTCATGAGTGAATTATCTAACTAATTAAGTGCCAAACAATGATATTTAAAGATCGTGAGAAATGAATAAAATAAACGTTAATAATTTAGATCCTACCTCTTCTAACACGTACCTAATGTGCAAAATATGATTGAGCAACAATGTGGCAAAGATAGTTAAAATATCTTTCCTTTATGTACATAGATTAATAAATATTGGGAACACCTATAAACATATGACGTCACAACAGTTTATTATTAACTAAGTTATGACGCAGCGAGCCCTTGTTTTATCAAAATAGTCTTTTCTTATTTCAAAAAATACGTATCTAAACCTACTACCGAGAGATTAGATATAGTTTTTTTTTTATATTCCTCACTCCGCCATCATCCCTCTGCTAAACTTATGAAAAATAAAGTTCGAGCTGTCTGGGGTAAGTACCCACTTTAAAGTTTGTTCAAATACAAAGTTCCGGTCGGGTTATTTACCTTGAGAGAAAATGTAAACAAACCAACTGAGAACCAACAACAAACAGAAGGTAGGTAAATCTGTCTGGATGGCAACACACTACGTAGCTATATCTACATTTGTACTGCACGTAAGTCGTACTAACTACGCGACACCTGAAAAATCGGCCCATTAAAGTTCTTCAAATAGTTCAGAGCCAGCCAACAGCGTCTAAACTCAGTACCAAACAAGACACGCCCTTGACACAGCGTGTAGATCAAATCTTGTGGACGTATGACATCACTACGCTAATGGAGATCTCTGACATCATATACTACGCTGTAAATAAGCAACAGAAGTCTCGTAGGACAAAATCAGATGCAGATAAACATACGTAAGTAGAAACATTATTTAAGTATCTAAAATGGAGGTACTTAAGTTTAGATTTTGTGTACGGCTATCAAAGGTATACTTAGACAACAATTCTAAGAAGGGTAGTATTTATTTATGTTACCCCAACTTGCCTAAATAAGTGGGTTGGCACACAACTTCAATGTTTAAATTATCTGTGTAATAGCGGGTGAAATGTACGAGCATTTTATCAAGTTTACTCCATTTGAACACTGAACCTTCGGTGGCCGTCTATTGCGCGTCCTACCGCGCGCCGACCGCCGCCGCCGCGCGCCGTCATCGTCTGGCAGTCGACTGCTAACCGCTGTGAAACGCGGACAACACATTACCACTAGTTTTCTATTACAATAATACTTCCGCGAGACAAATGACTAGTGAGTATACAATAATTGTTAGTTCCTTTCAGTTATTTCGTTGTGAATCAAAAGTGGAAAGTGTTACGGTGTGAAAACATGTTTATTATTGTGTATTATGTCATGTGTTCGTATATAAGTTTACGTAAACAGTGGTCAAGTTGATTGGAACATTGTTGTTTCTACAGGTATTTTATTACTCACGCCACATGTAACCGTGGGTCGGCAGAGTTGGTAGTGTTGTTATGTGCGCATAATATGCGTTGTAAGGTAGACTGGAAGTTTGTTTATCCTTAACATACTCTTAAAATAGAACTCGAATTACCGCATTTAGAATGCTAATTAAGTATTCCTGTTTTGGCGATATGATTTGTTGTTAGAAATTAATGCAATATTAACTTGTGCATACAATTTGTAAGGATATAGGCTAATTTTGACTTGGTGATGTCATCACGGACGTTATATCCTGTATAAAGAAGTGTATCTTGACAAACTAAACTACGAGCACAAGTGTCCTTTATAGTTCAATTAAAAACGATTGAGATCCATTTGATATCGACCACGTATTCCTCAATAAAGCTGCCTCCAATGGCGAAATGGTTAAATGGTTCGGCTTCACGCAAAAGGTCACAGGTTCAATGCACAGAACATTGTATTTAGTGTATTTACTATGTTTGCGTCATACATGATTCATCGTTGTAACTTTAACCAAATCTGGAAACTTCTTTTAATATGATTTTTATGTTGATATACGTATCGAAACGAGAAAAAGTCTTAATAAAATACCGACGTATGAGTATGATGGCGATTATTGGAAATTGCTTAAGACAATTGATAGCTTTTTTACTATCGATGAAACTATCTTGTCTGTCTTGTAAGGATTGGAGCGACGATCATAAAAATATGATGAGCAATAGACGTTTGTATCTACTTAGGCTATAAGTATCTTGTCATCTTACGATTAATACGCATTATGTATAGGTACATAGGCCGGAAACTGTAGATACGATGTTGCAATGCAGGAAAAAACGAATCAGTATTATTCTCCACATAATAATAATTCATTCGAATTGAGCACATAGCAACAAAATACGAAAGTATCCATTATTTTTCAAGTACAAAATGTTGTCAATTTGAACTTTAGATTGTTTATTCTTTAGGTTCCTATTTATCATAAATTAAGTAAACATATCTCTACCTTTGTATTTAAAGTGTTTAACAATACAATAAGGTAGGTAACCAGTAACCTACCTACCTACTAATATTTAGTTATTGCGTCGTGAAATGATGATTATTTAAACTTTGATTGCGTTGCGTGTCTGTTCTTCTATATTTATTGGTCCAGGGTTTCCAAGCAGTCGTATTCAGTCTCTCGTTAGAATGCTAGACAAAGAACTATCTGCGTTTGGTGTAGGTCATGCACCCCGACCTCCGCACAATCTATTCTGAAATGTCCATACGGCAACACTTTGTTATTTTGTTATTCTATAAAATACGTAATCAGTTTGTTTTTCGACCTTGACCAGCTGTTTTAGTCGCAAAATTTACTCAATGGTTTTCTTGCTTTTGATTGTGATTGCCGAACGTTTTAAGAATGACCGTTTTCATGTTTAACGAACACCATGAATATAACAATGGCCGCGTCCAAAAAAAGGCGGGCTTCTCTAATAACGCCTTGTAGGAGAGTAGTTTATTTACAAATTTACAATAGTTCCTCTGTATCTTTGAAAAGGGACCTATATATTATTTTGGCATTATTTCGGTAAGTAGCTACACACACGTCTTGTGCAAAAAACATTACTTATAACTAAGTTGCCAGTCATATACATTTTTTTTTGCAACAGACGGAAAAAATCGTGTGAATTTCAGAAATGATAAGCAAAAGTGTAGGAAAGCTAGCATTCCCTGCGATCAACCTTGGTAGGTAGCTTATAGAGCAATCGATTGGAACATAACGTGACTTGTACATAATTAACGCAGTCTCGATGCTTTTGCGGAGGTAATACATACGCGAAACACGGCTAATATAATATGTTTCTACGCACCTAACGCTTCTGGAACAAAGAGTTATAAGGGCCAACAGTTGTTTAGTTCTTATAGAAAGAGAGTATTTTTCAGTTTATTTCAAGCTCAGATTTACGATGTCACTTCTGTAAAAACCCAAAAGGTGCTGCCAACTTAGACCCTACACGTGTATACCCATCTATATACCTAGCATATTAACCTATTTACTGATTAATACCTTGATTGAAATTCTAACACAGAATTTTTATAAAAATAGCATATAGATCTACATTTCTTGTAGGTCATTGAACTTCACGCGTGACGTCACGCGACATTATTATCGACACGATGTATCAATTCGCGTAAATACTGTGTCTAGACATTCACATGACAACAATAGTAATTATCGTAGTCCCCAAACAGGCAGGCGCTAAAACATACGGTCTATACTTCCATTAAAAAGGGAAATATATGTTCAAGAAAAATATTTAATGTTACCGAAGTACCTACCAAATAAGATTGGCAAAAGATATCGGGAACTTTATTAAAAACATGTCATGCCAGATAAGGGACGTTCATTTCGCATCGATAAACTGATTCTAATCGATCCATTACGTTTCTGAAACTGTAGTTACAAGAACACTTTCATAATATTTAACTTTTATTAGTACATGTATTCACTTTCATTGTTTTAGCTTTTAAGAGTATGGTTAACATAACAAGTTTATAAAACATCTGTAACTAGTAAGAAAACACTAGTTGAAATACATATTTTTCTTAGACTGGCATTGATACCTGACTGACAGAAGGAGGGTTATGTGTTTCACATATCTATTAGGAATAATTCTCCTTTTTTATTCTTCTTGAATATATACTTATGTACAGAGAAATTTAAAAACTACATAATAGTCATAATTCGAGGAAGCTTGCATCCTTATTTTCTTCTACCTTATTGCCTAGGTTATGCAACCTCCTGAGGAGACCAAAATTACAATATTTGGTACCTATCTGAAGTTACCAACTTGCAAGCGAACGCGAGTTGGTAACCCATTTAAATTGTCAAGGCTCTAGGCCATTGTCCCTTGCAGGACAAATTAAGACCGGTATAGGTACTACTACTTTATTTAGTTTAAATCCTACCGGTTTCTGACGGTTTTTTGTTTTATTGGGTAAGTTTGACGGTCCTTGACGATCTTTGACGGGCCTGTTGGTCTAGTGGTTAGTGACCCTGACTGCTGTACCGGAGGTCGTGGGTTCGATTCCCACCCAGGACAAATGTTTGTGTGATGAGCACGATCATTTGTTCTGGTTGTCTGTGTGTAATTATCTATAATATGTATGTATTTAGAAATATATAAGTATGTTTATCAGTTGTCTGGTTACCATAACACAAGCTCTGCTTAGCTTGGGATCAGATAACCGTATGTGAGTTGTCCCGGAATATTATCTTATTATCTAAGTACTAGGTATCTATTAAAATAAAAATAGGTATTTATAAAAGTTGTAAAGTAGTTGTATCTACAGTAAGCAGGGCCCCATTCCCCAACGGTATTCAATTAACGCATTGCACGTTCTAATTGCTTCAGCTCGATGCTACATAATCATACGTTCGAGGTTAATTTCACGTAAATAATAATTACTAAAGTTCCGGTAGACCGTTTCTTTACATGATACTTACAGCTTACACTGCGTAGTACATTGAACGAATATTGTTAGCAATAAGTGTAGGTAACTTTTTTAATGTAAACTGTCTTGCTGCAAGACATTTTCAAGTTCTTCCACTGGGCTCCCAGTATTTTTTAACCAATTTCCAAAAGTGAGGAGGGGTATGAATGACTGCACGCTTCTTTTTTATATGTTCTCGATATTAGTCACTATGACTGATTTCCAGAAAAAAAGTGCAAAGTACGAACCAAACTCTGAAACAAGATACAAATGAGAAAATCGTCTAGAAATGTTTATTTGTATTGACATTGTAGTAAAAACATCCATAAATACCTAAAAAAAATATATCATCAATATCTTACATCTAGTCGCCAACAGCATATTCTCCGAAAGGAACCGAGTTGTTATTATTACACACATTTCGCCGACAGAGCGATCCAATTCCCAGCCATTACGTTTAGAGTCCTTGAATAAAGTGCATTCCTTGTGAAGACTTGCTCTGAATAGAGATAAGCCGGAATTGTTTCAGAGTTACTTCATGTGACACCGTCACAGTTCTTAACTTCTGTAAGGTAACATTAAAAACAATATAATAGAGGTTTATTCCAAGTAAATGAAGCGTTACCATTCAATTCCATTCAGTATACTTTGTGGCTTTACGTGAACAGTTCGACCAAGACTAGCACGTGCCCTTTTAGATAGAAATATAAGATCAGTTATCGCGGCAAAAAGTGGCTATGTCCTTTCTTAAGATCTTAGCTTACCCCAACAGCAAAAGCATCGCGAAATTAGAATCGCATTTAAACTTTGAGGAAGTGGTTTATATTTTATTGAGACAAGCCCGCCACTCATGCCTGTCATTGAAAGTACTGCAAGCCATGGACACGTTTGGCTGTCGTGGAAACAGCTACGAAATTAACCAGACGTAAATAGGATCTTGCTTGTCTACAAATAGTTTAAAAAAATATTTCACGTGTTCTAGTAAAAGCGGAAAGCTTATCATCGGGGCATGGGGTGCAGGTGGTGACGCCGAGCGAGGACCATCGGTTCCTGCTCGACGAGGAGTCGCTGCAGCAGCTGCTGCTGCGCGCCGACGTCCGCGACCGGCCCGTGGTGCTGGTCTCCGTCGCCGGCGCCTACCGGAAGGGCAAGTCCTTTCTGCTCGACTTCTTCTTGCGGTATTTAGATGAAACGGTGAGTCTAAATTGTACGAAGCGTTTTACCCATATAGTTGATTATTTTGATCTTACAACCTGTATCTAGAAATACTCGTTTGACTTCTTTATATGTTTAAATTCTTATCCAGGGTAATATTTAAGTATGTCAGCAGTTTTGTGAGACGAAGCGTAAAAGCTTTTCCCTTGAGAGTTATCCAGTGATCTTGTGAATATACCAGTTCTTAAAAGAGTCTTCACGCCCATTCTTTACTAGATTTTCTGTCTAATTTCAGTATAACAATGGAAAAGGTGACGGCGAGTGGCTCGGGGCTCCGGACGAGTCGCTGAAAGGGTTCTCATGGCGCGGCGGCTCAGACAGACACACCACCGGCATACACCTCTGGTCACAGCCCTTCAAGGCCAGCCTGCCTAATGGGGAAAAGGTATGCCAAGACATCCACCAGCAATAATAAAACTCTAGAGAAGAAAAGAGTCTCTTCATTAAAGTTTTCATGTAGTCCATGTACATGTATGATGTACATGTCCATTTCATGTAGTACCAGTAAATTATGAGCCGTACTACCAACTTTTCATTCAAAGAAGGTAAAGTCACGTTAAAGTACACGTAGCTAGGGTACTACTTAATTGTAAAAAAATATTAATAAAAATATGTGCGATGTGGTGAAAGGATCGAACCTACTGAATGATGTCAGGGTGCAGAATGTGACCTTTAATACCACAAACAAATTAAATAAATTAAGCAATAACACACGTGATTGTACCGAATACCTAGTTGACTATTGTTTTTTGTTTCGAATGACGTGTATATGCTCAAGTAGGTAGTTGTGTAACGAGGGTTGTGAACGTCTCCAGGTGGTGGTGCTGCTGATGGACACGCAGGGCACTTTCGACAGCAATTCCACGGTCAAGGACAACGCCACAGTGTTCGCGCTGTCCACCATGCTCTCCTCCGTGCAGATATACAACCTCTCGCAGAACATAGAGGAGGATGACCTCCAGCACTTACAGGTAATAACCGTTACACTTATATGTAGAGTGTAGACACTATTGATTTCATTAGAAAATGTGACAGTAGCTACTTACTTATTTTTATTAATATACATGCCTTATAAAAAAAAATTTAAGCTTAATTTTTTTTATTATTTTTTACATTAATGGAATCAGATATCGATACCTTACTACACCTTAACGGATCGGACAGGGTTTTCTTAACAGGCTGAATTATTTAGTTATTTTGTACATTGTAAATATATTTCCAATTTCAGTTGTTCATGGAGTACGGCCGCGTCGCGAAGGACGAGATCGGCGGCAAGCCGTTCCAGACGCTGCAGTTCCTGGTGAGGGACTGGTCCTTCGCTTACGACCACCCCTACGGACCGGTCGGGGGCCAGCAGCTGCTCGACAAGCGACTACAGGTACATTGCATTTATTTACAGGACAAAACTTCGGCACAATATTTTTTTGGTATCCAGAGTCTTCAAAGTAATAGCTGACAAGTATGCTAAAGTAAGCGGGAGTTGATAAACAAAATAATGTACCTTTTCCGTGACCGACCGTAAGCTATTAAGATTTTGAGGAACTTCGAACCTTTTTTAAAAAAATCGAAGCGACATTCTTGGTGAACCTGTTTCAGATGACAAGAAGTAAAAAAAACTTTAAACTAATCTACATGATCCGGATGTTGTTTCCAGGTCCGCGAGCACCAGCATGAGGAGCTGCAGCGCGTGCGGCAGGACATCGCGCGCTGCTTCGAGGAGGTCGCCTGCTTCCTCATGCCGCACCCCGGCCTCAAGGTCTCCACCGATCCCGATTTCACTGGGAAACTATCTGGTAAAAGGGATTTTTAAACCTAAATATTAAAGAAAAAAGAAAACTTTTAGTTAAAAGT
Source organism: Autographa pulchrina (assembly GCA_905475315.1). Lineage (NCBI taxonomy): Eukaryota > Metazoa > Arthropoda > Insecta > Lepidoptera > Noctuidae > Autographa > Autographa pulchrina. The sequence goes on from FR997782.1 coordinate 1,041,698, forward strand.
ACCTCTGTATGTACTCACGCGTATTTTCGGGAATCCTATTGCGAGTCAAGGTCGCTGTTACTGCGTCAGCTCATGATAATGAGCTTTTTAGTCTGCCTGTCCTCCCTAAGCATAAAATATACTAAACAAAATACTTATCTTTGTAGATATAATGTTGTCTAAAGTCATGTAAATGTATTTGTTGGCAGATATCGACCCAGAGTTCAAGCGATGCTTGAAGCAGCTGGTGCCGCTGCTGCTGGCGCCGGAGAACCTGGTCACGAAGAAGATCGGCGGCCAGACCGTAAAGGCCAGAGACCTGCTCAACTACTTCAAGAGCTACGTCGAGGTCTTCAACAGCGAAGAGCTACCGAACCCCATGACTATACTACAGGTAAATTTAGTTTTAATTGCTATTTCCTACCTATCTTAAAGCCATTTGTATAACCACCCATACATATATGTATAGGTAAGCTATGTCTGGCGAAGTCATGTTCGGAACGGCTTTAACGTATTTTACACGGAGAGACTGCCTGACTAAACATTGTTTTTAGGCCACCGCCGAAGCCAACAACACATCAGCGTCGTCGGAGGCGCGCAACGTGTACGAGACGCTGATGGACGAGGCGTGCGGCGGCACGCGGCCCTACCTGCAGCAGCAGGCGCTGGAGCAGGAGCACCGCAAGGCCCTCAACAAGGCCCTGCACGCCTTCGAATCCAAGAAGAAGATGGGCGGCGAGGACATGGCCGCCAGGTTCAGAGACCTGCTCGTTAAGGTACGGAAATACATGGCTCAAAATTACTTCATCCTTTCTTCCTTCTACATGATCGCTGGTGGTACTTGGATAAAGGACCTCGTAAAAAGATTAAATGTAACTTTTAATTAATACGATTAAAAAAGAATCTCATAAAGAAGATTATCGGCATTTTACAGGCTTAGATATTACATATTTTACAAGCTTGTTACATAAAGTAACGTGGAAAGACCTGTGTTCAGGTCCTGGACCGCAGACCGCTCAGTTGATTGTCATATTACAACGTATCTCATACACAAGCTTTCCTCTTTAATCAATCTTGTCCTTTTCCAGGATCTAGAGGAGTTATACGAGCAACTAGCAGCGCACAACGAAGCCAAGAACGTGTACCGCATGTTCAGCACGCCGGCGGTGTTCCTGGCGCTGCTGATCCTGGGCTACTTGTTGAGCGTGCTGGGGAACACCTTCGGCGTGCAGACACTGGTGGCTGCTGGACAGGCTGTGACCATCGGATCCGCTGTGCTGCTCGGCGTTTGGGGATACACTAGGTAAATTTTTTGGCTAAGAATCAGTGAGTAATAACATTTATGAGTATTAACTGATATGTTTGGAAACTACTGGGTGCACCGAATTTGAACTGTTTTTTTTTTTTTTTTTTTTTTTTTTATAGCCTATACTGTCCCACTGCTGGGCAAAGGCCTCCCCCAAGTCCTTCCATTGGTCCTTGTCTCGCGCCACCTCGAACCAGTTCTTATGGTAAATGTCCAGGTCGTCTCGCCACCTTCTCCTGGGACGGCCTCGGCGGCGCCGTCCGTCTGCTGGCTTCCACTGTGTAGAAGCCTTGGCCCAGCGGTCGCCGTGCATGCGGCTGACGTGACCCGCCCAATCCCATTTTAGCCTGGCAGCCTTTTTGCCTACGTCCGTTATACCTGTTCTGGAACGCAGCGTGGTGTTCCGGATTCGGTCTTGTCTCTTAACACCAAGAATGCTGCGTTCCATAGCTCTTTGGCAAACTCCAAGGCGGAACTTTTGTGAATCGGTTAGTGACCAGGTCTGTGCACCGTAGGTTAGGATGGGTAGGATGCACATGTCGATGAGTTTTCGCTTCAGGGAGATCGGTAGCTCACCCTTCATTAGCGTTTTCATGGACCAGTAGCTTTTCCAGGCGTTTTCGATGCGACGATCTATTTCCTTTGCTTGCCTGTTTTCGAAAGATACTAACTGGCCCAAATAGATGTACTCATCGACATACGCTATCTCTTGCCCATCTACCTCGACCCTACGCTTTGTGCTGTTCGTCATTAATTGCGTTTTAGACCGAACTGTTTAAAGTTACTTTATTAGAATATACCATCAACTCGAAAAAATAAAAGAACTGATAATATATGTTTAGTCGAAGTCTTATTTCGACTTCCTAGTGTGGATCTGCGTTATTAATAATAATGTTTTGATTTACAGAATGACCGGTAACTTGAGAGAGGTCGGCATACAACTCGACGATATAGCAAACAAGATTCGAGCCTTTGTAAGTACCTTTTCGATTCTATGTATTGTGTTGAAGCTCACAAATAAGTATTCTAACACGGATAGAATGTCTGTACCTGTATAAATGGTTAAATCTTTTAGAACCTGTCTGACTTACTAACTAGGTAAAAAGCTAGTTATCAGTAATCAGAAAATATAATTGCCCACAAGAATGGCACATAAAAAAAAAAACAAAATGTTTTGCAGGTGACGAGTACAGCGGAGCCTGCGATCAAGGAGTCATAACATCGACATGGCGGCCGCAGAAGGAACGCTTATGTTACATACAAGTGTCATTGAACCGTACTTAGTCTAGTTAGTGTAGTCAAGCCCTATAAAGATAAACATAGCCAGCAGTGCTATTCTCCAAACACTGCTAATCTCAAAATTATGTCAAAACTCATACAATTTGTGATATTTCGACAGTAAATGTCTAGATCTTACGACCTTTTGCATGTACCATGTTTCAGCGAATAGGCTCAGATATTTTTGCCCCTCTGGACAAGTGAACATTTTTACAAAAGTTAACGATTATCGAATTATTGCCATACATTTAAGCTATTTCAATCATCGTTAATGCTTGTAGTAATGACGAGTCTAAAGGGTCTGGATATACACCCAGTCAAAACCCCTATGAAGCTCAGTGTAAATAGTGACTAAAGTTATAAGTGAAACTAGTATTAAAATTGACACACGGTTAAATATACCAATATCTACCTTCAGTAAAAACAAAGAGTCACATTGAACGTGTTTTTAAACATCCATATATATTTTATCTTCTTGCAGTGCACAAAATATAATACCCTCGAATTCCATTTATTACATGCCTACCTATTAAACACTTATTTTTGCTTTGCTTGAAAATCTTGAGTGAAAGAAAGAGACGAAGGAAGGAAGGAAGGATGTGCCAAAATTGTATAGCGTGATACACATATGTATTAAAATATAGGGTGTTATTGATGGCTTACATTAATATTGTAAAAGATTCTCAATAAAATTGTTATATATCGTCGTATTATTGACGCGTTAAAAGTTTCAGTGATCTAGAGGTTAGAATCTAAATCTGTTATTGTGACCTACATCATTTGGACAGTATTTAAGGGTGCGTCCACATCTGACGAACGAGCATTACAGTAACAGCTCGCGAGCATGCCGCGAATGCACTAGTGTCAATAGCGCCGTCCGCCTGACGTGCGCGCGCCGCTTGCGAGCGGCTCGCGAGCATTACAGTAAAGCTCCGTACTCACATTCGGTATTACTCGATAGTTTTACTCCAAAACGAGTAAATATTAACGTGTTGACCGCAAAACTCACAGCTCGAAGGCTCGCATCGAGCCGGCTCGATGGAATTATCCTAACCTTACCAATCTTTAACCCAGTACCTGCTTTTATGTTTCTTCTTTTCATTTTCTTTTATTCTTTTATAATTACGAACTGCGAGACTTGCTAAATGTAGCCACCGTCTCCTTTGTTGAACAGACATGTTGTGGCTCGAACGGTTCGGTGAATAACCGAACGGTGTGCGTCACTCGATAGATTAATGCTGAATGTGTGGACGAAAGCCCATGCCATAGTTTTTACTCGACATGATAGCTCGATCGAGCAAAACCGTATGTGAGTACGGAGCATAACAGCTCGCGAGCTGTTACTGTAATGCTCGTTCGTCAGATGTGGACGCACCCTAACGAGACATCGTTTATTTACTGATGCACAATTATTATTATGCATCTGCACTTAAAACAAACGACCATTAAAGCCTACTTACCTATTTATTGTGTGTGAGAACGTTAATAGATGTCGCTAGTTTAGCATAAGAATTTTAATCGCTTTGTTTCATAAATCTGTGGGACCTTGTAATTATATATATTATACAACAATATTTGTCATACTCTAGTGCATAGAGAAAAGTAAATAAGCTCTAGTGTTAAGTCTCTCGTGAAGTAAGGACAATATGAGGTTTAGTTAAAGAGCCAAACCTCGCTAAACAGTTGCGATAGTTTTGTAATATGTGTGTATGTAATGTATACTAAAATGTTGATTGTATATAAGACGCTGTCGTAATGAGCGTGGATTTGTGATTTTTATATTTTTAAGTAAAGTACTAATTTTATACTGTTCGTTATGTTTTATTTATCGATCTTAAGCTACTACTAATTCACTGTTAAATAGTTCAAAGATTTTTTCTCAGTAATATGATACGAATGAAGTGATGTTAACTTTAAATCTTATAATTTGTCGGTAACGTCGTTCTAACTAATAAAGATCAAGAAGAACGCTCTTTCAAAGTGCAAACTACTTGATGGCATTTTTTTTATTTTTCCGGGATGATAAATAGAAACAAAAGCAAATTTTTCGTCAACTTTATTGTATTAAAACAAGTATTTACATGAAACTCCTCTCTCGCGGTCGACAACATAATATAATTGATCACAACCGCCACTGGTACGCAGAACACATACCACACACAAGGTTATCAACAAAATAAACTATCAACTTCTCAACGAATTATTTATTATCCCATGCCAAATAAACAGAAACAATATTCATTTTCAATGAATTTCGATTGGCACATGCTATAATTATTTATTTATAAAAATTTCACGATATGTTACTATTTTCCCTATAAAACGTTTATTTACATTTGTTATAAACGACTAAAGGCGGTGATTCTCTTGCTCACAAACTAAACTTAAAGAGTATTGTTATTTTTACTAATATACAGCAAAGAAAATGGACAACGATAGATAACAGCTAATTTATACGTATACGTTTTTTTAATGGTATTAAAATTTCCATGCAAGGTTAGTTCAACCCTAATTTCAAAGCTCTAAATTCCGTCTGTCCTTTTCTTATTTGTAAGAGAAAGAGATGCCAATAGACTAAATAAAGTTTAGTTTGTAATGAAGAGAGTCAGCGCCAGAGTAGTGTCGGTAAGTTAGCAATGTATTGGCCGGAGAAAGGTGTACAGAAGGTATCAGTGAGATTCAAGATACTATGGAGGTTGGCAAGAGAGCGACAGACTATTTATATGGTAGAATTAGATTTGTTATTGCTAACTTACTCCTCACACTATTTACTATACAGTGGTGTAGTGCACACTGACATTGTCTTATGAAGCATTTATATATCTATCGAGTTTGCAGTACAATGCGTTTTGCTAACAACGTGTCTGTCGACCCACGTATTTAACGATCAATGTACTTGATGACAAGGAGGTAAAAACGGGAGGGCATGCTTTGAAGGATAATAAATACGGTGAAATAAAATAGGTACAGACAGACAGTGTACACTTCCCAATTAATATTAAAACCATGAGGGATCCCTAATTTTGAGCATAATAGACTAAAATTTTGAACACACGAAGACTTAGTCAAGAAAATAAAAATGCACAAAAAAAAAAACAATAATTCGATTTCCATCCACATTTGACACGAACATGATTTATCATACATCAATTCAGTATTCCAGTTTCGTAAAAAAAATATAAATTTTCCATGACAGGACATTAAGTACATGATTTTTATTTATAGTGCAAGGCAACAAGTGTTAGGATATCGTTCGAGACTAAGATGTGAGTAAACTAAACCAGTTTGTGCATGATGTACATCGTAACTATATTACAAGATATTATTACTTCGATATTTACTAATAAATTTGTTATTTTACCTTATTGCTTTATTTAACCTAAACCATCTTTGTAAATAGTAAAAACCATAAGAATTTGTATCACATAGAGTTTAGCACGGCAAGCAGAGCCGGGGCTGTTGATCACCGTGTTAAATCGAGACGTGACTTGGACCTTTGACATAGAATAAATGCAAAATTATCATATTTTGCTTATTTCACATATATTCACGGGTAATTCGTAGTTTATCACATACTTATGTAACAATCCTGGTCGCGGCACTCGCGGCTATCCATCATTACTTACAAATGTTTTATTCCCGTGACGATCGTAAGAGCACCGCTCTCGAGGACGTCTTCCCTCCACAGATAAAACATATTAAAATCAACATTTTACAGAACATACAATGCTCTTAAAATTAAACAATTTAATGTATTAAAGATAACAATGGTAGTCAAACATAAGAATTCAATGTTCATGATTTCAGATAATTCCTTCAAATATGGTACACAAGTATATGTACGAAATAATGCCGAGAAAATTGCATTAACATTTGAGAATATTGGCATCGAGACTAGATCGAGACATGAAACGTTCTGAAGTACCACATATTACTAACCAAGTACCACTTACACAAAAATTATAAAATAGTCATTATTTGAAATCATGAAAACATAACTACATCGAGAAACAACAAAATATTGAATCTTCGAGACAGGATGAAATAAGATAATTATATTACATACATAACTACTTGTGATCTCGGAACACCAAACCTCAACCGCGCGTCGCAGAGAGCGGGGCATTAGCAACATTTTGATTTTGTGTAAAAAACGCATATCAACCGCTGTGGTTGGTTGTTAGTTCAACCAATCACATAGTTGCCAGAGCCCAAATTAAATACATCATCTTTTCAAAAACAGTGAGTCTTGCTCAGTGCCTGCTCTAAGCCTCGTCGACGCGCGGTTCAGGTCAAAACCGGCTTCTTAAGATACGCCTAGCAATAACAACTAGTGAACGAAAGAGAGCATGTATATAAAAATAAATTATCTTTACCGTGAGTCCCAAAATATACTATTTCATCCTTCTTGTTACAATTATTTATACAATTCAACCGTTCCACTGGATTTTGAAGAGTGAAATTGCATTGTTTAAACAGCAATATGGCTCTAGCACCAGGTACCATAAGTTTGTTATTTGTTTGCAACCGCTTAGAGCAATAAGGTATATTTTCCGTTGGAACTTTAACCTTAAGAGTCACTTGAGACGGGGTTCCAAAGTTACCAAAGAATAAATATTTTTTTACGTATATTGAGTGTTTATTTTTTTAGGAATTCATTGCCTTGATTTTATATCACATTGCCGAACAATGATCAAGTGCCTATTGACTTATATTTTAATTTGGCACTAAACGCATTCTGTAGAACACGTATTGGTACTAAAAGTGCTCTTATACCAATTCTCTTCAAAAGCCAGTGCAACGTTATAGTCAGTCAGTTGTTGCCGCGTACGGCCTTCGACCAACGTAACTTAGCGCCCTTATACCATATCAGCAGGTCACGTAAATGTCCTAATGGCTAAAACCGAAGAATGCTTTATTACTAGAACACACACATCATTCGTAGTCGCAACATTGACCGCAGTCCGACTGCTCGCGTTCAACAGATGTTTATTTCATAGCTATTATTATTTGTAAAATAATGCGATTTAAAAATAAAACTCTTTTAAATTGGGAAAGAATCAAGAATTTTGCACAAAGGAATTTGAATTGTATTGATATAAGCTGCGTTAAAGTTAGAAGAAACTTAGCTGACCAAATATTGGCGAGTCAAGACTCTTCTAATTGACTATTTACATAATATATCCGTCTAGAAAGTATAATAAGTTAGACCTGTTTCCCCAGACCAGAGGTTAAAAATGTTGAAAATTCTTGATTCCCTTCAAAAGTTCCCTTTATAAATCTCACACACGACGTACTAAAATTTGTCTAGTGTTAGCAAATAGATTGCACATCTTACAATGTCCTCTGTTGAGCACGTCGGGGCTCAGTATACTGTTATTGTGAGTAGTACAGCTGTTGGTATTCACAGTGGATTTGCTGGAGTGTGGTGAGGCCCGGTCGCCAGCACTCGTGCTGTGTGGACGTAGCGTGTGCAGCGTGCGTAGCGTGTATCACAAGAGCTTGTGCTTGCCGTTGGCGGCGGGCGGCGAGGGCCCCAGCGCGCGCTCGGCCGCCGCCGCCGCCGCGTGCTCCATGCCCTTCTCGATGCACGTCTGGTACATCGGCTTCATTAGCTGCAACACACACATGCTTCCTATAACACTACAATTCGATATTGGATTATTAATAGATATTTTAATAATAACTCACATTCTCCCACAACACGTTTGCAACATCATCTATTGTGACTCCAATTTCGCGCATCTCTCCGCTATATCTGTAATATGAAATTTAAACATTAGCAAACACTCTAATTAGGCTCTTCTTAGGGTGCGTCCACATCTGACGAACCAACATTACACGAGCAGCTCGCGAGCTGTTCGCTCGCGAGCATGCCGCGAGCGGCGCGCGCTCGTCTGTCAGATGACGTAATTGACATGAGTGCGTTCGCGGCATGTTCGCGAGCGGCTCGCGAACGGCTCGCGAGCATTCCACGAGCGGTTCGCGAGCTGCTCGTGTAGTGCTCGTTCGTCAGATGTGGACGCACCCTTAGACTACACGATTTGAAGACCGAAGTAATCGCGCGTCAGCTTGTGTGGTACCTAGATAATTAGTTTGACATGCCGCGGCCGTCCTCTATAATTTAGGTACGGGAACGTCTAGAATGCGCAGCACGCGTCCTTGTCAATGCCTCTTTGGCGCAACTCATGCAACGCTCGCACAGGGCTCAGCGCACGAGCAATGCACGAACAGGACGCGAGTGGCTCCAGCGCCGTTCGCGGATTATTTGCTAGCCGTTTGCAAACGGCGCGAAGCTTGCATGCGTACTGTTTGCGAGCTGCGTATTCGGTGCGCGGTCGCCAGATCTGGATGCACTCTTAGGCCCCTTACAAAACGTCATTCACAGATGTAAGTTTGGCCTTAATGTTTTACCAGACTAACACAAGGTTTCACAGTGTAGTATACCTGATGTATGCCCAGAGCACGAGCGTGAGCAACGCGAGCCCCATGGCGAGGTTGCAGAGGTTGGCGATAGGGTAGAGTGCGAGCAGGCCGCAGACGCCGGACAGCACGTAGAACACGAGCGCCAGCGCGCAGAACACGGACGGCGTGCGAGCCGCCTTGAAGATGTTCTTGCTCTCGTTCTGCGCGCGGAACTGCTGGAACTGCTCGTCCAGGTCCTGCCAGAGACACAACCTTCATGTAAAAGTCAGTAGTTATACGCGGGTGACCCTGTGGCCAGCGACTCGCGCATATCTGCGGCGAGACAACTTCGCTAAGGCGCGTCAGAACATCAAGTCGACATCGTCAGCTAGGCGTAGTCAACTAATCTAATTCCCCTTATTTTTCACAGCACGCAATTCATGGTGTGCATTAAAATAACTAATTAATGAAAAATAACTTCGGTAATACTTATAATAATTGTTTAAACTGACAAACATACCCATATAAAGACCCTCAAGTTATTTAAAACAGAGTGTAATGGTGGTGAATTAAATACATGCTCACTAGATTTTATCGCGACCATTAACGACGAATTCCTGGATGGACCCCGGTCAAAGGGGAGGGAAAAGCGCTTCGGTGGTCTTTTCCCAGTGGGAAGAAAGTCAATGAGTATTTCCCGAGGTAAGTGAAGCTAAGTGTGTTGTGTAGTGTACCTGCAGCAGCTGCGTGTAGTAGGCCTGGCTGAACTCGTCGCCGCCCATCTTGCGCTTGGCGTGGAAGGTGTGCAGAGCCTTGGCCCGCACGCGCTCGTGCTCGGCCTCCAGCAGCTGTGTCTGCAGGTACGGCTTGGCCCCGCCGCACACCTCCTCCATCAGCTTCGTGTACAGCTCCTTCGACTCCGCCACCGCCGTCAGGTTGTTGGCCTCCGCCGTCGCCTAAAACACAAACATTTAGGAGTCACTTGTGAAAAATAACAACGTTACAGGCCGTACCGTTGGCGGCCGCACCGGTTCCGGCCTAACATGTATGGCGCTACGTAATCCTCGCCCGCTTGGATCTCGATTGCCTGTTCAGTTGTAGCATACCCTTCAGCAGTAGGTATATTAAGCCTGGTTATATGACAATATACTCAGTCGTTCATATCCACCTCAGTGTTTCATTGGAGATACTCTAAGGCTCCTAAACTAACATTATGAACAACAACTTAAGTTCTACAACTTTCTACAAAAATAAAACAACAAAAACAGCTAAACACTTTGAATAAATTAACTCTTCTTTATCGATATTTTGTATAAACCTACTCATCTACTACTTACATTTTTTATTACAGTTAAAAACATTTAGTATTGTTACAGTTTAAAAACAAAATTTTCATTTCAACAATTCTAACCTAATAACACGATTATCCTTGACAGAATTAATGGATACAAATCCAATACATTGCTTTGCAATCACTATTAACTACCGTAGTTTTAGTGTACTCACCACTAGCATACTCTTAGGCTCAGGCAGCTCGTTGCCCTTGTATATGTTCATGTAGGACTTGAAGTACTGCACGAGGTCCTTGGCCCGCACCTTCTGCCCGTTGATGAGCTTCGGCACCAGATTCTGCGGCGACAGCAGCATCGGCACCAGCTGCTGCAGAGAACACTTGAACTCCATCTCGATGTCTGGAAGGGATATTGAAGATTAGCGTTTTGGAATAGAGGGGTTTTCCTGACATTACATATGGATGTTGACAGAGAGATTAAGAATCCTATAATTAATTAAGTAGATACATACCTTATCGTCAAAACTCTAATTAAGATTAAAGATTTTCCAATAGTTTATAATAGTTTATATTCTTAGGGGTCAACTACTCAGTTTTTGTTAAATAACTGTTAAATGAAATATATCCCGTATAGATACTTGTCATGGTACAATTGATAAAAAACGCGGTATCGCGAAAGTAGTTCCTGTAAGACACATTTTATTGTGATTTTCTAGTTTTTTTTTCGTAATTTTGTTAATCGGGTTTTGTTTTTTTGTTAAACCTTATTAATCAAACATCATGTAAACCGGTCTACCCGTTCTATATATAAATTATGTAATCAAGCGTACTTTCTTTTTTATTTAGAACACCAACTGTGTACATGTTAGTGAGGTGATGTCGGTCCGTACCTTTGACTCGTCCATCGAACTCCTGGCTGGTGGCGACGCGGATGCCGGGGTGCGGCATGAGGAAGCACGCGATCTCCGAGAAGCAGGACGTGATGTGCTTGCGCAGGGACTGCAGCTCCGGGTGCTGGTTCGCTGACACCTGCGACACCGGCCACTCACTTACACTTGCTCGTTTATAGAACAAGCAATACATATACCATCATGACGAGAGTACTAGGTACTGCTAATTACTATGGTCCCTATATGTTATGTTGGCTGCTTGGCCATTAACTTAATTTTTTTACGTTTACATTTCTTAAAAATATTGTAGGTATACTATGAGATATGGAGTAAGCTATAGTGATTTATGCGACTTATTATTATTACGAGCCATTAGTGTCCCACTGCAGGGCAAGACTCCCTTCCATTTAACCATGTCCAAGGCCAACAGGGTCCAGTTCCGCTCAAAGGTGTCTTCGTCTCGACATCTCCTCCGGGGTCCGGCATTGGGATCGTCTTTTGTTTTATATTATCCATTGCGTAGTTGCCTTCGTCCATAGGTCGTCCGGCATGACTTGTATGAGTTGTGTGTGTACCTTGAGCCTGCGCTGCAGTATGTTCTGTCCGCCCTCGGCTCCGTAGGGCGCCTCGTACGGGAAGCTCCAGTCGCGCACGAGGAACTGCAGGCGCTGGAACGGCGTGCGACCGCTGTCCTCCAGCGCCAGCCGACCGTACTCCGTGAACAGCTGCCGGACGGAAATAACACTAATTAATAAATGCCGACAACATCACATACATTGCTCTGAAGCCGAAGAAAGTAGCTAATACAAGCGTCTTATTGAATTCAGAAACAACGAATGTGCCACAAACACTTACTAAAGTGCCCGCCACGAGAAGCTATAATTTTTGTAAATAAAGAACTTCTACCAAGTTACGTAGCGACAATTTAATCAACAACCAATAATCCCAAATTCAATAATGTCAAAGTGACGTACGTGTTATACGAAACTAATGAGCAATTTCACTTGATCGGGTTATATTTTAGCGATATAAAGCGCTGTCGTCTAAGGTTTTGTGGTACTGGAACGCATCTGATTCATGGAACGTTAACATTTGGGCCAAGATTTTGAGGTAAGTTCACGCTGACGTTGTCTCTTTGGAGTTTCGAATGCGTCTGTTTGTTTGTGGTGTTTTCGCGGATTAGGTTATATTGTTTGTTATTGTTAATTATTGTATAAGGAATTGTTATTTTTTTACTACCTATAATGGATCCAGGACCCAGTACGTCCAAGGAAATTATTTCGCCACGAAAAGAACCTCAAAAGGTATGTGTTTATTTGACTGATTGCGTCAAAAAGAGAGTAATGGTTTTTCGAGTGTATGAATTTTATGAACAGAATATTCAGAATCGCCTGAAGACAGTAATTAGATGTGTGTGTTAATATAATTATATCCCTAAAGTAAAAAAATAGTACAAAACTGTTTTTATTCTACCCAAAGATTGCAAACCCCTGAATGTGTGTTTACAAAATTTATAGCTTCTCGTGACGGGTACTCTAGTGTAAACAGTCGTCATTTTAAACAATCAAAAGACCCGGCGAAGCAGTACATTCTTGCCTTCTAGCTAACTAAGGCAAAACTCTTCCAAACACCCTCCGCTAGATGGCGTTACTGGTATATGGTGCCGTCTTTCTCGCTAGATGGCGTTACTAGTACAGTCGCGGTCACCTGTAAGTGCTGCAGGTCGTCCTCCTGTATGTTCTGCGAGAGGTTGTAGATGAGCACGGAGGACACCATGGTGGACAGCGCGAAGATGGTGGCGCAGTCCCGCACCGTGGACTCGCTGTCGAAGGCGCCCTGCGTGTCCAGCAGGATTATCGCCACCTGGTGCCAACATAACAAGTGTTAGAGACGCATATTCAACTCTTTTACAATCGACCTCAAATATAATGTTCAGTATTTGATGGTTTTGGTCTGTTATCGTATCAACTGATTGATATGCAGACTTAGACCATAAATTAGACAGACAATATATGTGTAGCAGATTTCTCGTAAATCCTTTATCTGTAATTATCGTGTTAGCTGGCATGGTCACTTTACTGCGGTCGCAAATTAGACAAGTATTTTTAGTAGGGGTTTGTTTGTAAAGCTATGTATATAGGTGTGTGTGTGTGTGTGTGTGTTTAAAGGTATACAGGGTGTTAAGAAAACCCTGTCCGAACTGTTAAGGTATTGATAGGTATCGATATCTGATTCCATTAATGTAAAAAATAATTGGAAAAAAAAATGTTTTTGTTTCTGAAAAATCAAGTTAGACAGTCGGCGTCGGCACAGGTGCTGTCAAATGATCATACAAAAGGCCTCCAATGATACCGACGAAAATAGTGGTGTAACTTTTGTTTAAACCTCAAATTTAGGGAATTTCGGGGCAAAAAATGGTTATTTCAAAATCCATTATACTTGTTTCTATCATGAATTTTCCAAATTTGATATTTTATTTGGGCATGTGATTATGAACCCTAAGCTATATCACCCTTTTAAGTCGGACAGGGTTTTCTTAACACCCTGTATATGGGTGTATAGAGGTATATGTGTAGCTATGTGTGTATGTGATGATGTTAACAGTTGTTTAAAGTGTATTTGATGTTGTTTGTACCTTCTCTCCATTGTCGAGCGTGGCCTTGAAGATCTCGGACCACATGAGGATGCCGGTGGTGTCGCGCTCGGAGCCGCCGCGCCAGTTGAAGCCCTGCAGCGGCTCCTCGTCGCCGCCCAGCCAGTCCATGCCGCCGTCCGACCCATACTGCAATGTTATAACCAACATTACATTGATTCAAGTGCTATTTGGTAGACTTTACACATGATTCCTTAAATGGTACAGATCTCTAATAACTTAATGATTGGTGCTATATATTTGCCTTTTTTTTTTAAATTAGGTTATGGTTGGACGACTAAGAAATTAAGATCCCTGTATACCATAAGCATTGTTAGAACAGCATTGATAATAGCCATGCTTTGGGCTGGTCAGATCCCAGATATAATGCGTTCGCAATTTATGTGCCAAACATGTAAACAAGCAAGAGCTTCAGGAAAAGCGACTGTAATGGAAAACATTTAAAGTTCTTTTTGGGAAAAACATTTAAAGTCCTTTTTGGGCTACAACTTATAATTTTTTACGACGTTTTCTACAATGCTAGTTAGTCTAAAATGAACTTCATTTATACTAACGTGAAGTTTATGTTTTTTTGAGTACCTAAATATAACATCAATTGGCACAAAGAAACTAAATAGACTAAAGTTATAAATATTGACACAAACAGGAGTCTATAAAAGTGTAACTCACCTTATTATTAAGATACCGTAAAAAGAAGTCTAGGAGGAACGATTTCCCCTTGCGGAAGGCGCCGGCGACGGAGAGCACGACGACGGGGCGGTCCTTGATGTCGTCCTGCAGCAGCAGCTCCTTCAGCACCTCCTCGTCTAGGCTGAATGTGTGATCGGGGCCCGTGTTCACCACCTGCACGCCGTGCGGACCATTGCGTGGCCCTGGTGATGGCTTCTCTGTTACTGCGGATTATAATACGCTGTTAGGGGTTTCGTTATGGTCCGGCCGATGAGAGAATGCGGTTCAACACGAAGATATCACTTTGTCCGCATTTATTTATTTATTTATTTATATGACAACAGTTGCCGGGTAAGCCCCGGGTTAGCTTTTGATACGAAGACTAAGATAACAAAATTGAGAGATCTCTTCTTAGCTTACAGAATACTATAAAAAATAATTTATTGCACTTTAGTACTAAATATAGATTAAAATCCATAAGAGATGACTGATTTTAAGAACTAATTCAAAACATATCTTTATCCTTGACAATACATATAAACGTTTTATACTGCATGTTTCCATATATCACATATTTTTTACAGCTAAATAATTGCCAAAAAGTCAGGCTTAAAACAAGGCTAACCAAATTGTCTCTTAAAATCAGTGAAAGTGCGAGGCTGTGCATTGTATGCAGTTATCTTACTGCTGACCTCCGCTTGGCTAAGGTCACGGATTAACAAGATACGTTTTACATTGACACACGTGTCGGTGGCGCCTTGTATACTAAAAACTACTAAAAAGGCATTATCTCAGCTTAACCTTATTGTTAATCTTATTGTGAGAGAAAATAATCCTTTATCGATAACCTATATATTTCTTATAGTCCTATTTAAGAGATTTTGTTTATCTTTATAAGACCTTTACTAATGTCGAATTTAAAGCAAATATTATTGATAAAACTGACTTTATTCTAAATCAAGTTTGGTCTACAACTTTAGATAAACGAATTTTAAAGACCAGTCAACTTGAGTTGGATCAGTATTAATGTCAAAAGATAAGTTTTATAAATATTAATGGAATGAAAATCAGCGTCTTGTGTTCGACTTTATTTCAGAAAGATAAGTTTATTCCTTTGCAATATACTTTAGTACCTAACAAAAATTACAAAGAAATGCAAAAAACATCGCAAAAAAAATAAGTATAATAATTTATTGATTTCATTCGAATCAAGGATTTCATTCGTAGAGTCGCCCCAAATCATTAAGCCAACGTAACATCGAAAGTAGGGCAGGATGAAATGAGATCACAGACAATTTGGACATCAATAGCACGAAATGACGACCTCCGTGGTCGAGTGGCGTACACACCGGTTTCAAGGTGTCGAAGTGAGTAGAAGTGTGTATGAGTTTGTGGTACCTTCGTTGTTTCTGAATTCCATAACACAAGTGCTTCAGCTACTTACTTTGGGTTCAGAGCAATGTATGTGATGTTGTCGGCATTTATTAATAGCATCCGTAGACGAATACTTCTAAAACCATAACTCTCCCTTTTCATCCGCCATTGTTATTAGATCGTTCACGAGTCGACCGCAAATCACTTGTAACGTTGGCAGCGGCTTTATTTCAATGCACGTAAGGTATATTTTTGCAAGTTCCGTACCGTAGTTATTAAGTTTTGCAACGCGTACATCATATTTTTTCGTGTCAAGGTCGCGACTTTGTCTGTTTGGAGATAAATGCTTTTTGTTTGGCATATTAGTTATAGACAGCGCAAAAAGTAAAGTGGGATTACCAGTGTTACTTAGTGTGCAGTTTTTGTATTGGGGCCTCATGTAATGACTTGATTGGATATATTTTTGTATACTTGTTATTAGCAAACATAAAATAAAATATAATTGAAGGATAAGAGTTCGCCAAATAATACATAGAGCGTGCGTACAAAGGCTGCCTAATCATATTAAATTCAACTAGTACTGCTTAAAGCACGAAAACTGAATCCTCACGAAACATACATAAGCTAATTATGAGAATCAAAGATAATTATCTGACAAATCTATGTATTTTGTGTCGAAATATTTGTTTAAATATTATAATATTGTGTCAGTGAAAACAAAATAAGAGACATTTTTAATTTGGAATGTTGCAGTTTTAGATACTTAATAATTATAAATCGATAAATGTATCTAGTTATACCTTGCAACGAAATCCTACAGTACAAATAAAGATAAAAATATTGATTAAAATTATCGCAAGACAAACGCAGTGTTTAGGTATAATTTCTTACTGCCACCGTTCGCCCCACGCCAGTGACAACGACGAGCAACAATCAACCTTATCACGACAACAGAAGTGTTATCTATGGAGTATTTACGATGCTACAAAAATGTAATGATAGGGAATGAACTAAAAGAAATACTACTCAAGTCTTCATGTTATAATGATTGAACCCAAGCTGCTGTTAGCACACGGCATTTCCTAGATGATATGAAAGTTGAATCAATCTACTGTTACGTTGCGAAACGAAAGTGTTTTTATTTTAGTTCTGATACAGTTTGATTAGATAAATAAGTGGACCATATAATAAGATAAGGAAAGACGACTAATCCTCTTGAGAGGTGAACTCAATTGAATGTGGATTTTACTTATTTAAAACGTCAACGTCAAATAACTTTTATTCGAGAGACTAGCTGTGCCAGCGACTTCGTTCGCGTGGATGACGAAACTTATCAATGAATGACGAACTTATTACTATTGATTGTAGCGTGATGAAAAGTACACTATAACCTGCCCAGGAGTATGAAGAATAATTGTACCAAGTTTCGTTAAAATCCGTCGAGTAGTTTTTGTTTCTATAAGGAACATACAGACAGACAGACAGACAGACAAAAATTTTACTGATTGCATTTTTGGCATCAGTATCGATCACTAATCACCCCCTGATAGTTATTTTGAAAATATATTTCATGTACAGAATTGACCTCTCTACAGATTTATTATAAGTATAGATAAAATTCACTTCTGACAGATTTTATATTGAAAAACTGTCAAAAAACCAAAATTATTCCTCGGATAACGTTGACGTTGGAAAAAACAGCTCTGTATCAAAAAAGCAAGATGTTAAATATTAACAAATGAAACAAAATACAGAAAAGTAGAACAATTTCTACAAGACTAAAATACAAGCTTATGTCGCCATGCTAACATCGATTAAAAATCGAGTAAAAAAGATGAATAAGTTGATGAATAAAATACTGATACTACATCACCTTCGCAAAGCTACAATCAATGCACAACAAAGGTTAATATTAAAACAACGACTAGTATGAGTGAGTGACATTAAGTATATATTTATTAAGCGAATGACCATAAACTAATCAGTAAACTGTAGACTTACATGGGGGTTCTATCTTGGCCTCAGGCTCGGATAACGCTAGAATAAATAAAGACACGATCAGTATATTTAAAGTCCTTTATCATCAAGCTAGTATTTAAACGTTAATAAGTACCTATATATATACGTTAATAACTTAATATGTAGTTAGGATGCAATAGTTAAAAATCGTCTTTAGGTACTATTGAGTTAGGAACCTCAAGAGCCCATGCTAGGTTTATAATTGTATCGCTTTCTTTACGCCAGTTCAAGGATTGGAGTTCTATATTTTAATGTGCACTAAAGTACTACGTAAGGTACAAAGGTTTTAAAACTTCATAGCATAATATATAAATGATGCTATATTACATGTGTTCTTGCGAGTCATTCAGTGATATCATCAGGCTTTGTACGTTGGACCACACGTCAGTGGTAACAACGGATGATGAAAATCAACCTTTCTACCATGAAACGCGCGGCCAATGTTAAAATCAATAATTTGTATTCAAAATAACCATCACATTTAATTATGCAAATATCTAAATAATATCCATCGACATCCAATTGACTCTATTGAATTAAGGAGTCGGGGGCGTCGAGCTCAGCTGATGTGACGTCACTTGGACGTCATCAGAAGTGTAACAGTGACAACTTAGAAGTGTCGGTGCTACCGACACGTGCCACGCGCTCGGATGACCACGACGCACAGCTAAAACATACTGCTGACAATGACTGCACGTGTAACCTAGTGGTACAGACTACAGGTCACCATGCCAACTACTACAGCGCGATGTATGTGTTACATGGGACAAGTGTTTGATCTAATTTTCAAATTATCGTTTAACCACCTGAACTAAATTCTATAGAGCGCAAATCTCAACTGCAGTTAGTCGTTCCTGCTATGTAATCATTATCAGTTACTAATATTACTTAACTTTTGTACCTAATGCCTATCTTTGAACCACCTTCTAGGCGGATTATCTACACTAATATTATAAAGAGGAAAACTTTGTTTGTTTGTAATGAATAGGCTCAAAAACTAATGGACCGATTTTAAAAATTCTTTCACCATTCGGAAGCTACATTATTCACGAGTAACATAGGCTAAATTTTATTTTGGAAAAAAGTAGGGTTCCGTAAGATATTTGGGGTTTTCGGACACAAGGTGTAAAAATCAACCAGAAAAGTTTCGTCGATGTTAGTGTCGGTGTCTGTGAATTGACCTGGGAATGATTTTGCTGACCGTGTCTTTCCTGGGTAGGCTTTTTGCAGCGGTAACCGACATCCACGCGGGCGGAGCCGCGGGCGACCGCTAGTTATGTATAAAAAAGTTTTACTGGCGGAAAATTGCCAGGCGCTTTAGGGTCCACCTTTAATTTACAATGTTTTATATTTAATTAAATAAACTTGGCTAAATATAATAACCTTCCTACAAAGGACTTATCTAGAAGAAAAAACTTATACTGTCATGCCAATAAAATTGGCATTGGCATTTAATATGACAGCAGTTAGGGAGATTTTAGCAACAAAAACAAATAACGTTACGTTGTATACATGTTTAGTAGGTCACTAGAGTACAGTATGTTTAGTTCCTTCACTGTATGCTAGCACTCGCAATATGGAAGCTTGTAACAATGGATATCCTAGCCGCCGCTAATTAAGGATAATTCGCACTATACGTGGCGTGCGAAGGTCAAGACGTCAGCGGATTGTGGACTGTGCGGATATGTTTTATGCCTTTATGTTAAACAAATAAAGAGGAATTGTGTATTAACTGTTAAAGAAAATGGTCGGGTAAATGTAGAACAAAAGTTATGACTACTCAAAGCCTCCTCTAAAATATATTTCGATATTTTGTTACTTAATATTTGATTTCAGTTGGACTATTCGACACTTGAATATTGTAGTTTTATTTTTCTTAATGAACTAAGGTTTTAAGTTCGTAAATCCCATTACAAATATATTGTCTAAGTGCCATTTCTAAAGGAGTGTTTTAAATAGAGGTTTATAAAAAAATATTACATGATAACCTATACTAGGTAATATGTTCGTGTACTATTGTCGTGACTAGGACCATAAAAAGCTCGACCCACGCCTACACCATAGTTAAATCTACTAAATAACTAGCAGTTGTTTCATGCAGTAACTATAATTGGACAAGTACTGGCGGCATATACTCAACACTAGATTCTGTGTTTTATAGTTAAACAACGTTTTTTACAATCATAAACATACATACCATCACGCCTGTATCCCCGAAGGGTTAGGCAGAGGTGTACCAATGTACACCCACAGTTCGCCGGTATGTTTAGGTCCCATGTAATAGGGGGCGAGCCTATTGCCACTAACCGGGCACAAATCCAAACTCCGACCTGCTACTGAGAATTTCATAAAAAAACCCAATAACACCTTGGTCGACTTGGGAATCGCACCCAAGACCTCTAGCGTAGCAGTCGCGCTTAGCACCACTAGGCCAACGAAGCAGTTTACAATCATTGTACTAAAAAAAATCAATGTTTAACAAATGTCGGTTCAATAATTATGGAATTATTCGGAAATCGGAGTACCAAACAATGGCGCTACGTATAAGTACAGAATGTTAATGATCTGAACAAACAATGCACAGTGTGCTAATTATAATTCACACTGAATCATCATGATATTTGATACTAGCACCTTTCTTTTACAATTTAAGTAGTCCGAAGCGTATTCAGAACATTATTGTTAATTGTTTTGACATACTTTTTAAAAACCTCAAAGCTTTTTGCATTGTCGTAAGCGGGAAAATATTTTTGGACTCAAATACTTAATGCAATATAATTATTTTTGAGCAAAAAAAGGACCAGTAGTCTAATCGTATTTTCATTTTGTTATACCATAGGTACCTACAGTGACCCAGTAGCATAAATATTAAAATATATTGACGATCGCATTAACGCAATTTCCAATTACAGATGGGCAATATATTGTGATTGACTCACTGATTTTATGAGTAACCATAAAAACTGCCTACCCTCACATGACATCGCATAAATCGTTTGAAATAGATGTGATGATAATGATGATGGTATAGTATTGTGACAGAGATCATTACACTCAAAGAAAATGGCAGATACACAACAAATATAAATGAGCTAAACGTTATATCTCAGCTTCAATGGCCTCATTGTTGCCTGCTATTTAACTTATCTCTCATTGCATAACTTTGAGGGAAATACCAGAAGCATTACCTGATAATGTTTTTTCTTTCACGGTATTTACCTAGAGGTGAGACGCGTTGTGGTTTTGGAGTTTCGAAACAAAAACGTAAGAGAATTCAACATGTATTCATGAGGAAAATTTTAAACTTTATTAATATTTTATCTTTGGACAAAGGATTACGCGTCTGAAAGGACAATTGACGGTAAAAATCTATTTGAATATACTTCAGTAATCAATCGTTCAATATTAATTATTAAATTAACTACACGATAGTTTACAAAAGTAGTCAAAATAAAAACCAGGATTGATACCGTAATACAATATTATTATGTAAAATCACAAATTACATCTGTCAGTGCGCTTGCGATCGGTAGACGGTGTACCGGGCCAGGCACATTCACTGTGGTCTTACATTTCTTTCACTTTGATATGACATATACAATTATATTTACATATTAGAGGAAATATATGTGGATTAATGTATAATGAGCATTTGATGATACGCTGCAAGGTTCATGACTGATATGATGGCAAAACTCGTTATAAATAAAGAGGAAATTTACAAGGAAGACAACAGAATAGCAAGTAGAAAAACATCGACTTATGTTCTAACAAATCTTTCATACAACAGAAATACTCATGCCAAACATAATATTATACAAGAGTCCTATCATTAATACTTGTCTAAACTCGTCCCATTTCGACAGGATTGTGCTTTTAACGAGACTAAGCTCGACCAAAGTCCCTGAATTAATTCCATGACGAGCACTGATTTGTTTTAAAGTTGAAGGTCACGGTCATTGGCCCTTTACCTTTAATTTAATTAAAATAAAATACATTGACATTTATCTCCAAATTGGAAGCTATTTAATTTCATATTCATAAATTCAAGCTATCGTTAATAATTCTATTATATCAACACAAAAAACTATCGCATTATGTTTCATGATTTATTATTAAATTAAGTTTTTTTTGTCTGTAATTCAATTTGCAGAAACATAAATCTACAACTATGATTTATTCATGACATGATTTTGTATACAACATAGATAAACCACATTATCCTACAACAAATAGCTCCTCAGCTTTGATTGATGATTTGATTGATAAATAAAGTCCGCAGAGCGATCAAGAAGTACCGCAAGATATGTACAAGCCGAAACATCGATACATAGCATTCGACACCACAATGTTAAGTACTCCACATCGGAAAGTTAACACACAGACAGACGCACACACTTACTTTGTATGTCTTTATAATTGACACGCAAACTCAGCTTGCCTACCACCTCACAGCCTGGAACATAAGTCACACTTCAAGTAATTGCCATACGTGCTCAACAAGCCAAAATAAAATCCGAAGAACATGTTAATTCCTATTAAAATTATCTACCGGTCTGATCATAAATTGTATACGTAATAAAAATTATGACGACCAAAAAAGGGTTATTAAAAGCGACTCAGCGGTTTGTGTATCGAAGGACCAGTCAGCAGGTTTTAGGTCAACTGCTGACATTGAATCGGTTACCAGTTCGCCCTTTAAAAGTAAATTAAACCTTTATGATAATCTCCGTATGATATTGCGAAAATTTTGGATGACAATTTTGGAGGGGATGGAACAACATCTGTTTATCAGAAAACCCGTAAAGATAGAACGAAGATAAATAAAATAGATAGGTGTTTGTCGTTTAAATCACTAGTGAGTAGTAAGTAAACAAGTAATATAGAATAAAATACTATTATTGTAATTATAAATGATGTTGTGAAGGATGTACACCTGACACTTTCACTGGGCGAAGTAATTTCGTACGCAATGAGAAATTAGCGATGCATTCGATACACAGGTCTGGCGAGCTCCCAAACTTGAGTTAAATTATGTCAATAACCTGCTTGGATCGACTCCAATGATAACGGAAATATTCCAATTCTTTTCATCAAACTGACGAATAGATCACAAAATATTCTGCGGTCTATATAGATTTTCTTCCAAATGGGGCAGAACGGATGAAGACGTTATCTTAGCCTTGAGTGATATTTATATCTGTACTACATCACGATAGATATCTGGGATTTTACGATTGCCAAATACAATTCAAGAAATGCCCGGTTTCGGCGATCCAAAATTATAAGTATGCTCACCTACGTCGGAACACACGATGTTTCATGTTTGTTCAGTTTCTATTTATTCTATTTGACAGGTATGCCGTCAGAACTGTCCTAAGCTTTGCAAATGAATCAGCTAGATACTTAATCATTATGAAGCAAGCGTCACAAATAGGGCAGAGAAGAATCTCAAATATGACTATGACAATCGTGAGGTAGGTAGGTTTATTCGTTTGTATTTTATATTAGGAAGGTTTTTCATAAGTTCTATAGAAATAAGTTCCAATCCATTACATGTTTCATGTAACACAGCACATTATTGTACAATGTTATGGCTGGCATGCACCCAATAACCGGGAACTGAGCGCTGATTGAAAATAATTCTGTTACTCGAATCGCAGGCATAGGTATACTACGATTTTTTCACAAAAATACTTGTATGGTCCAAGTTAAAAATATCCCAATACATCGTGGATGAGTTTAGTGCTCCAATGAGCAGGTAAGAAAAGCTTTTTGAACTCCTACGCTGCGGGACGATACGTGGGATAAATGATGTTTTTTCGGTTGCTTTTTCAAGTGTATAAATGTAGGTATGCCAAATGATGCGTTAATGTAATTCTAATATATTTCCCTGACGTCACCATACTCTGGTAAGCCGCTTGTTTTTTGTAAAGTTGGCAAGAGAGCTAGACGAGGCGATGGTAGATGGTGGGCGGCTCCTACCACATGGGGGTCCGGGCAAGGTCGGAGAAATTCCTCTTGTCCATTGGCACGGTGGAAAAACGTAAACCAACCTAAGACTAGCAAAATCACAGGATGAAACAATCGGGTGATATTTATAATAAAAAACTTTTTTGCAAAAAAATAAAACCGACTTCAAAAATCGATAAAAGCACTAAAAAGTAAAAAATAATACTATAACCTACCTATATTAATAAACCTAACCTAAACTACGATTAACCTATAATACAATTTAACAATTTTTGGAGTCGGTGCCAAGCTAAGTAATGAAACGACTGGTAATTCCTGAGTAGGTATATTGATGTGTATTGTGTTTGTAAAATATATTATTAATATTGTTAAGTGTAAACGTAAGTATCTTTTTTTCTTTGTGTCTTAATATCAGGTAATGCTTGGCACCGACTCCAAAAAACTGTTAAATTGTATTACCTATAGGTTAATCGTAGTTTAGGTTAGGTTTATTAATATAGGTAGGTTATAGTATTATTTTTTACTTTTTAGTGCTTTTATCGATTTTTGAAGTCGGTTTTATTTTTTTGCAAAAAAGTTTTTTATTTGTTTGTTTTTAGTGGCATATTTTTAATCTTAGATAATATGGGTAGGCCTTCAGCTGACACCCTTTTATCATCCTCATGATAATTTCCATCAAACGAAATCCAGTGCCACGCATCTCACATCCAACGAATTCCCGCTACATTCACGAGGTCATCTTGGCTTCATCATCAGATCTGATAGTAGAATGGTTCTTATTGAACGCAAATGCTTCACTTGTTGTTGAAATGAAAATACGCAAAAAAAAAGTTTTTAAACAAAGAGTACGCATGAGATGGAGTAAAGAAGTAAACCTATTTATCATGCGTACATACTACTACATCACTAAATTAGAAACCGATATGACCATTTACCGTAAAGTACTTCACGAACTTTTCTCACAAAAATACCCTGAAATAATTGTATCTGAACAGCGGGTCTCAGACCAAAGACGAACTATAGTTCGAAATAAATTGTTATCTCAAGTAGAGTTAGATAGATTAAAAAATGAAGTTCAAGCACAATTAGAAGAATGTGCAAATGAAATTCCTCTTGTACAGACAAATACTGAAGATCTTGGTATTCCTTTACCTGATAGTGCTCAACTAAATTTAAACATGCAAACACTATCGCAAAATTATTTAACATCACATATTGGTACACAGACAGAATCCTTAATCCTATCGAAAATGATATAAATACTTTTGTCGAACCTGATCCTTTACCAGATCCAAGTACAGAAGATATACTAGAAAAATTAAGAACAGCACTAGTACTTTACTCTGGTATGGATCCAGTGTCCCGACCAAAATTGCCAAAACTTAAATATAGTCCTAAACTTTTGCAACTAGTTTTATTATTTAATAACAGTATATTATCTAACTTTGTATCAGAGGACACACAATTAGTAGATTTAAACACATTAATATATTGCACAGCACTTGTTATATCCGAAGAATTAAATTATAAAGTCACTGAATATGCAGGAAATACCAGACCAAAACATAACAATAAACCGGCGTGGCAAGTTAGGTTAGAAAGAGATATAGAAAAACTGAGAGCAGATTGTGGTAGACTAACACAGTATATAAATAATAATAGGTCAAATAAAGTGATTAAAAGAGTGGAAGCCATATTTAAAAGTAGAATAATGCACACTAGACATGAGACCGACAATAGAAAACCGGAAGAATTTTTAGATACTTTAAAACAGAAACTAGCACTTAAAGTTCATAGGTTAAAAAGATATAAAAAAGCGCAGCAGCGTAAAAATGATAATATAATATTTAATAGTAATGAGAAAATGTTTTATAGGAATTTATTAAAACCACAATCTGAATCTATAGCTCAGGATAATGTTGAAATGCCAACAAAAGAGTCGCTGGAAAACTTTTGGTCAGGGATATGGGAGGAACAAGTTCAATATAATGATAATGCAGAATGGATTAGGCAAGAAGAAACTAAGTGGATTGCGATAGAAGAAATGGGCTTTGCTGAGATAACTGAAACCGACATTTTAAATATAACAGTTAGACTTCATAATTGGAAATCACCAGGAGTAGATAAAATACATAATTATTGGTACAAAAAATTAGTAATACTACACAAAATTTTAGCTAAAAATCTAACAGACGTAATAATAGGAAGACAGATAATACCTGACTTTTTAGCAACAGGTGTAACCTATATGCTACCAAAAGGTAAGCACTCAGCAGAGCCTTCGCAATACAGACCGATTACTTGTCTACCCACTCTGTACAAAATATTGACATCAGCACTGACGTCAAAAATTAATAAACATATCGAACACCATAATATAATAGCAGAAGAACAAAAAGGATGCAGGCGAAACCATATGGGATGCAAGGAACAATTAATTATAGACTCTACTATTCACAAACATGCATCTACAAAAAATAGAAACCTTCATTGTACCTATATAGATTATCAAAAAGCATTCGACAGTATTCCCCATTCTTGGCTAATTAAAGTATTACAGATATATAAGGTTAATTTTAAAATAATTCAATTTTTAAGTAGTATTATGAACCGATGGAAAACTACGTTGCAATTAAATTGCAACCGTACTTCTGTTACTAGTAGACAGATATCAATTCGTAAAGGTATTTACCAGGGAGATTCTTTGAGTCCCCTATGGTTCTGTCTCGCGTTAAATCCTTTATCATCTATGCTGCATCGGAACCGGGTTGGGTATTGCTTCAAGCATAGTGCACAGGAAGTTATTATCTCACATCTTATCTACATGGATGACATTAAATTGTATTCAAAATCCGAACATGACATGAAAAAATTATTAGACACCACCACATTATTCAGTAACGATATTAACATGCAGTTTGGATTAGATAAGTGCAAAACATTACATATAGTGAGAGGCAAGATCAAACCCGGTGACTATCCAGTTAACAGTATCGAGTGTATTACCGCTATGGAACCTACAGATTTATATAAATATTTAGGGTATAAACAACTAAAAGGTCTAGATCACACATCTATTAAAAGTACATTAGACACTGAGTACAAAAGGAGAGTGAATACATTATGCAAAAGTCATCTAGCAGGAAAACACCTAATTAAGGCCATAAACACGTATGCAATACCAATTTTAACATACTCATTTGGAGTAATTAAATGGACTAAAACAGATATAGAGCAAATAGAAAGAACTACTCGTACCACACTTACTAAGCATAACAATTTACATCCAAAATCTGCCATAGAAAGACTAACCATCAAGAGACAGGATGGAGGAAGAGGCCTAATTGACATCCATCACCTATGGCAGAAGCAAATTAGTAGATTAAAATCATTTTTCTTAACAAAATCTAACACTAGTGATATTCATAAAGCAATAGCCCAAAACGATGACAATTACACTCCTTTAAACCTAAACGATCAGACCGAAACCCTAAATATAAGTAGCTCTGACCCACAAAAACAAAAAATGGAAACCTGGAAGAAGAAGGTATTACATGGCAGGCACCCACATGATCTAGAACAACCTCATGTGGATAAAATAGCGTCTAATAAGTGGTTAAAAGTAGGTAATCTATTCCCAGAAACTGAAGGATTTATCTTAGCGATTCAAGACCAGATCATAAATACCAAGAACTATAGAAAATATATCATTAAAGATCCTACAGTAACAAATGATAAATGCCGTAAATGCCACACTCAACCAGAGACCATTCAGCACATAACGGGTGCATGCACATCTCTCACCCAGACAGACTACACCCACCGACATAACCAAGTAGTCAATATAATACACCAACAACTTGCACTTAAATATAAGCTGATAGAAAATAACAAAACTCCTTACTACAAGTACACTCCCCAAACTGTTCTGGAAAATGGCACGCATAAGCTCTACTATGATAGAGCAATACTCACCGATAAGACCATCCATTACAACAGACCGGATATAACTCTACAGGATAAAGAAAATAAAACTACCTACCTTATAGATATAGCCGTCCCCAATACTCACAACCTGCAGAAGACCATGGCTGAAAAAATTAGTAAATACGCGGAGCTTAAAGAAGAGGTTGCCCGAATATGGAGACAAGATAAGGTAGTGGTCGTTCCCATAGTTCTTTCCAGCACTGGTGTCATTCCCAATAATCTCCACAATAGCCTAAAAGTTATAGAACTAAACGAATCCACCTACATAACTTTACAGAAAGCTGCCATTTTAAATACGTGCCGAATTGTGAGAAAGTTCTTGTCGCTAGAAGATAATAATTAAGTCCCATCTTTACACTACACTACACGCTGCATTTACTTGGTCTTGACCCGTAAATGTGGTTTAAACCAGCCTAAGCGCTGAGAAAAGAAAAGTCTTTCCGAAAATAATAATAATAATATCCTGGGACAACTCACACACGGTTATCTGATCCCAAGCTAAGCAGAGCTTGTGTTATGGTAACCAGACAACTGATAAACTTACTTATATATTTCTAAATACATACATATTATAGATAAATTACACCCAGACACCAGAACAAATGATCATGCTCATCACACAACATTTGTCCTGGGCGGGAATCGAACCCACGACCTCCGGTATAGCAGTCAGGGTCACTAACCACTAGACCAACAGGCCCGTCGCTAAGGTAATCGGATCTCTCGCATCCGACTTATGTGGTGCATGTTGATAATAGTGTACAATAGAACACAAGAACTACAAATAAATAAAAACGTAGACAAGAGGTAGCATTTGGTATGCTAATACCTATAAACGTAAAACCTTGTCACGTGAAATAAGGAACAAATGTTAACAAATTAAATGAGAAAATAATAGAAAATATGGACTAAACATATAATATCCAAATGATCTTCTTCATCTGCTTTCATACAAACATTGTTATTCGTTAGTTACTTTTCTAATTATCTTAGTGAGATGTGAAAAGTTATTTGAAAAGCTTTTCGATAACCAAGAAGACATAGATTTAGTTTATTAGTATAATATATAATATAAGTATACTAATACACGAAATCTAATGGACCGCCGACACTATTGAATATATTATCATCATAAACACTTGAAAAGATTATTCAAATGAGTTCAGTGAACCGTTTACAACGATGTCACACGATGCTCCACATTCCGCCTTACATCTATGTAATGTCAACTTAATGAGTGTTAATCACAGTCTCATCTTAAACTTCACTAATTATGTTAAGATACTGCCGAAGGCTTTGTGCTCCGCCGCCCAGGCTTACACGATTATGAGCGAGAAGCAATTATGAATACCTTTAAGACTGTACGACGGTTTGTAGAAGCTGAATGCGTGTGTGATATGAAAGTCATACACGCGTTATACGAAGAATAATACACAAGTTCTAAACGTCATCGTCATTAAGGAAAATTGTATGAAAAAAATAAACTTACAAATTAAATCAATAAATAATAATGACATGAATAAGGATAATGATTTATCCTCAAAGGCAATTTTATCAATGAATATGGTCGTGTAAAATGTAAGTGTCATTTTAGGATATGTTACAGGAAGGTGTATTAAGCGATGACACTAAAACATATATTTTTTTAATTGACTTTGTTCAAATGTCCTCGCTCCTTAAGCATGGGAAGCCCGATCTTAAAAAGCTTACCATAAAGTTCAAACCGGCATTGGTCCTTTCATCATCATTGAATAAAACGAAACCAACAATGAAATAAGATAATAAAATTGATCATAACATCAAATCCCCTAAATGCACCAGCGCGGCAGCGTCCATAAATACGATTAGTGTCAGCACAATACATTTTTGATAAGCTATCGACAAACTAATCGCACAATTGTGTCGCAGAAGAAGAAACGAATGTAAACATTCATATATGTACTGCTTTTACGATATTAAGTCATAAACATTTAACAAGTATATTAAACATTTCAGCATATTTAATAAACTATTACCTCCGCCTACGTATCTTAGCTAGATAACCCAATATTGAATACTAAATCTTAACATGATTTTTCCATCAATTAGGCCTGCCCGCAGATTAGTAACCTAATGTAATCAACCTAATCTGTGGTTAAAATTCAACACATACGTTCATGTGTGTTGCAAGAGCATAAAATGTATACTACAACCACAAGTGTGGTTCTCGCTATAAGTGGGAAACATGAGGACCAGGCTCTCATTACCACCTTACATTACCTTTACATTAGCCCCTAGTGAAGGACCAATTCTCAGTATGTATCTAAGGACCAACTTTTATCAAACCACCTAACGCACACTTTGTTTTTATAGATCAAGAAAATAAAATCTCTTACCGTGAAATCAATGTCACCCTGCATCTAAAACGTAAGAGACCGTCAAATGGAACCAATTCGATTACACTGATGATTAGATTTAGAATTTGATAGAATTCCATTGATCAAATATGTCGACCTAGGGAAGTTTTAAATCATAATGTTAACAGAGTGTCTAGTCAGATTGAAATCATCATCATCAATCAGATTTTTCTCTGACAAAGACTGTACGCCACATTCTTATGAGGGGTATAGAAGCGCTAAGAGCAAAATATTTCCTAATTTAGGCACATGCTTAGTGAGAGAACGAAATTTTACATTTATTTTTCAAAACTTACAATCAATCCGCAGTAAATGGTTCATTTGGATTGTTTCAAAAGCATTGGCGTTGCATGTTTCTGGTATGAACAGAAAGGGACTAAGTATGGTTATCGGACAGTGTTCGTTTGGTTGTGGGTGGGTTTCACCTACACAACTAAATGACATGGAATAAAATTGAAAGTTGATCTTAATATGACTTGAATTGCATTATTGCTTTGATGAAGAAAGGTTATTGTTTGTTTCACAGAATAGAGACGGTGGGCAGAAAAAAAAACAAGACATATACGATCAATCTGAATTCATCAAGTATCATTTTTATTTTTGTAGATATAGATAAATTATGTGATTAGAGTCAAGGTCGCCGATCTAGCTATTTATGGATGCTGACTTTAAGTCCGAGATTAGATAAAATATTTCTAGATATATGCTGAAAGAAATGGGCGGTTGGCTAATTGAATTCTGTCAATCAAAAACTGCTTTTAAATATATTTGCTGTAAACCATGAATTTAAATTTAAACAGGTGTTAAAAGATAGTGTTTTAAATAAAGATTAATGCAATACTAGATATCTGTTTTAACAAGGTCGAACACGTCAATGAATGGATAAGACACATTGCCAGTTATTTTGTTCTATATTTTTTTTAGATTTTTTGTTAATGTAATTTTAAAGAAGTTTTTAAAGTTAATTAACTGGGAAGGATCGCTCTGATAGCCGTCTTACGAACCTAACGTTTTTTTCAATCATAAGCAAAAAATACAATATTTACATTAAAACAAATTAATTATTAGTGTATCGTACCTGGCTCTGACGTCAATTTGACAAAAAACGTATGTTTTTATACACAAACTATTAAAGTTGAAGTATCGATCAAAGTTGTCTAGTTTGCAGCTAAAACCGGTATAGTGTTAACGAGAGTAACTAGCCGATTTATTTAGCAGTTAGGTTTGAATAGGTGCGATTTATAAGTGAATTTATTTTAATTGTGTTATATCGGATTACAATGACGTTGGGCTTGTTAGAATTGTTTATATGGCCTTCCATTCAATAAAGCGTTTTGTGTATTATTGATCAAAGTTATTGGATTTAAGAATAGTAAATTCAAGTTTTTGTAATTTAATATTTTGGGGGAAACTAACTGATATCGAACCAAGAGTATTGGAAGAGCTATGTAATGCTTTCACTAGGTAGGTACAAAGTGGGTCTTAAAGAAAACAAAAATAGGTTTTTTATACGTTAAATGTAGCTAGATATTATTGCAATCTGCGGTCTGTAACAAATGACCTTGATAATGATATTAATATATAAAATAGTACACAACACTTCTCATCTTTTTAATTAGCAATTACTAAATTGCACCACACAAATATTTTTGGGAAGCACCACACGTAAAATAATTATAAAAATATAGTTAACCTTGAGCGCAAGACGACCCCAATGTTATTATTTTATACTAAATTGTTGTATATATTTTATATTATAATACTAATTTATTACAACACATTATAACTGCAGAAATAATCGGATTTTGTCCCGCGATATATCACAATATTTGGGTTTTAGACATAACTGTAGATAAATAAGGACCTCTGAACTTAATATTTTATCGGTCCGTTTTTATTTTAGGATGTTTTTGGCCACTTTCGAGTTTTGAAATGGCTATGGCATCAGCACAGCATCAATGACAATTTGTAGGTACACTTATCACAAATTAATATTTACGGACTTTTATGCATTATCAACTACGCAACCTGCCTAAAAAATATTCAAAACCATTTATTTTTAAAAATCTAATTAAACTTGGTTGGACGAAAGGACCCTTAACACTATCTAATACTGCATCAGGCCGCAGAAATATAATATTTACCAACAATAGCTTGTAATCAAATAGGCATGTATTGTCAGCTTTTATTGGTCCACAAAACATGTCTACTCGCCTGACCATTTGAAAATAACAAGAATACGTTCCATCTAAGTCCCTAGAACAGGAATTAAACCTTAAGTACATAAATTACACATATTTAACATGTATTCATAAGTTTAATGTTGGAGAAATCTTCAAATACTAAACATGGTAGTCGCTGCCTGCATTTGGCAACATGAAGTTCATTAATATAGTGTAGTTTAGTTTCCCGTTCAATTTCCTAGTATTCTTGTCTGTTTAGTTTATTTTCTGTAAAAAGGTTTTGCAGACTATTTTCTAACTGATTTAGCTTTAAACCTCTCTTATTGAACTTTAATCTCAGTAAAAAATTAAGTGTTATATAATTTAAATGTTGTGTACAGTTGTAACTGGATTTCAGGTTTGCTTACAGTTAGTAGTTAAGATCTTTTTTTGTACTATGTTAATCTGTTATCTGTACCTATTGAATAAAATAAAATAAAACTAGATGAAATCTAAAAGTCTATATTTTTATTCACTTATAAATTTTCTACAAGGTAAAGTGAGGTCAACGAGCCAATAAAATCCGGCTGGTGTCACACAAAGCGACGTAAACAGTAAAAAGTGACGCCTAGATGCATACGTATTATGCAAATGGGTGCTTGTCCATGCTCGAGCGTATGGAACGGTTCATTTACAATGCTCGTGTTACTTGGAATCTGACGGACTGCTATGCTTCTGTATTGGATCCACGTTACAGGGAAAAAAAATGGACAGACTAGCGATGGTCAGTAAAGTTTAATAATTATGTATTCCGCACACGAAACTCACAAAAAAATTGTCTTGGCCAAAAAGCATTACATGTCACATGTGGTAGTAGCACGACAAGTTTGCGGTCTTAGGTTTGAATGACCTAGACATAGACACCCAGACTAGTGCTATTAATCTGACTGAGTTTTACGCGCACATAAACATTGATATAAAACTATTTATACGTTTTCTATTTCACATATTAAATGTATGATTGCCGTTCTATGAAATAAGTATGCGACAAAGTCTAACCATCCGGAACAAAACAAATAACACTCATGACAAGCTGTAACAAATATTGACGCAACAATCCTAAATATGTAGGTACCTAGATAGAAAGTATTTACCATGCAACAAAGTAACATGTTACCTAAACACAACACGGCAAAAAACGACGAGTATAGCAAAACACACAAAACGTCCTACAATCCAACATCCGCAATTGACACGCATAGCGACAATCGGAAATGGACATGTGTGTAGTAATTTAGAAGTTGCGCGACCAAAACCGCTTTCTAAATGAACGGGGCAAGATGGTTGACCGGCTGTC